>JAJEKV010000005.1:0-1200000 GCA_021234155.1 Isoetes taiwanensis
GAATCTTCTTTGTTTAATGTCCGAGGCCTTGTTAATGCTTTATAAGCGCGCAGTTCATTTTCTTTGCCCAAAAAAGTTCTTTGGTTTATTTCATAAATTGTGGAGGGTTAATTCATACAACTGGAAGGAAGAAGTGCGATAACTTCAAGTTGGACCTTCACCAATAGGTTCTTGCCTTAAAACTGACTATATATATGAACATAAGGGCACATAAAAGATATATGTCATTACTTATGAACTTAAAGGCACATAAACATAAATGTTATTAATCTTCGAGATGGATTCTAGCTCATGCTCAAAAATGCAACAATGGTTATAAGTTTCTTCCCACTTGTTTAGTTGTAAATAATTCCTAGTTAGAATTTAATCAAGTAGGTTTTATTGCTTGTACTTGGTTGGCACAATGGTTTCATATGTCAATATTAGATCCTTTAATAAAATTTGCTCATCTATTGAAGACTTACGTGAAATGCAAAACTAATATGGAAATTTAAATTAGCGGACATTAAGACTATTGCATGTTTGCATTGGATGGTTTAATATACCTTCCTCCACAACATAATGTAGATCCATAATGGAAATCCCGCAATGTCATACTAGTCAAGATGGTTGAAATAAGGCGTTAATCTCGATCAATTAAGTAAAGTAAAACAATGATAAGCTCGTAAAATTTTGCAACTTTGAGATCGATAATTAGCAAATGCTTTGATCCAAAAGAGCATGTGGTCGTAGTGATGTGAGCACGGTACACCCTTCAATTTCACATGTAAAAATATGGTTGTTACTTTCTAAAACCTTGGGCTATGGTTACGAATTGGGCCATAATGTTGACATTGCCTGAAGCAACCGTCCCTAATGTATTATTATCTTGTGGGAAATAATAATTGCTTCTTTCGTTGAAAAGCATGATGTTTTATATCGTTCTTAATAATACACTTGGAACATGCAATGGACTCCAGCGTAAAACTTGATGTTCCCTACCAATAAATATAAGAGGATTCCTTGGGAATTAATTCTAGTTACATTAAATGCTCTTGAAGGCATTATTTTATTGTGCTGTTGTTTTACGTCGTATGAACTCATCAAAAAGCTGGTTCTCCTTTCTTTCTTTTACCCAGCATTTATAAGTTTTTAGTTGGTGTACTCCACTAGTATGATTACATTCTGTCAATATAAATGGACAACATTTGAAGAGCAATTTGTGTGATCTTTGGCCCGGTACGTGTTTTAAGCTGAATCTTGGCATCCACGGGTTCACTAAGTTTATTAAATTCCTTAGTTCTCGTTAAATTACGTTCTAAATTTATTCTACACTTGATTCTTTTCTTAGGTAGTTTGAGGGTAGTTTCCATTTTTTAGTCTGAGATTTCATGGTCTCCTACTGAGTATATCATTTATACTAGTTAAGGTTATAAGCGTTCTTCGAACACCGGGTTGCGGCAACAATGTTGGAGACCTAGAAATAATAAGGTTTGTTGATTTGGTAATGTTTGTGTCAGCATTTGTTTGTAGGAACCTTTAATTTCTTTTCTTTTTATTCTCCTTTTTTTCTAACCCGTCTTTCTTTTTCCTTCCTTCCCATTTCCTTTCCTTCCTTTCCTTTCCATTTCTTCCTTCCTTCCTTTCCAGTCCATTCCATTCCTTTCCAGCCATTTCTTCCATTCCTTCCTTCCACCCTTCCCTTTCCCCCTTCCTTTCCTTCCATTTTCCTTCCACGTTCCCCTCATGTCTTATCTTCCATTCCCATTCTTCCATCTTCCATCTTCCATGTTTCTTCCTTCCTTTCATTCCTTCCTTCCTTCCTCCATTCCATCCTTCCTTCTTCCTTTCCTTCCTTCCTTCCATCCCTTCATTCCTTCCTTCCCTCTTTCCTTTCCACTCAGATTTCTTTTCCACTGTCCCTATCCTTTTCCTTCATGCCACCATTTGGTCCATTCCATTCCTTCCTTCCTTCCTTCCTTCCATTCCGTTCCTTCCCTTCCTTCCTTCCTTCTAAAGCAATCATTTTTTTCAGTGGGTTAAATGAGGGTGTAAACCCTATTGGCATATGGCTAGTTATGTAGGACATCATGAAAAAATTGTCTTTGTCATTATAATACCGACAAACCCTAGTATGAGACTTCGAGTGAATCTGCCCCCGAGGAACCAATGGCGAGGTAATTGGTGCAACACAAACGTCACTATACCTTAGGACCCAAGCCATGGATCTTTTGCTGCAAGAATCCCAAATAAATACAAATCTGCAATATTTAGGATTCATCACATTGATGTAGACTTTATAACAATACCTAAAACTAAGGGCAAGTGAGAATTTAATGATGATACCTCCATATGCCTGTAAATTCCAAAGCACCGCTAAAATATATCACGGAGAGGTAATGCCGGCACAATTGGGGAAAAAGGGTAAGGATATCTGGCGTTAATTTGTCTACATCCTCCGGTGGTAGCTTCAACACTTCAACATATACTTGCACCAAAGACTATACAAGCCAGCGGAGAAAATCGATAAGCCAAGTACAACCCCAATGAATGAAGTTGATAGTGCAAGGAGCGAAAATGTCTCAGCAGTATCTACATAATGTTAAATAAATGATGTAAAAAGGATTTTATATTTTAGAATATTAACAAATTACAAGATGGCGTGTTTATCTTTGATAAGCCCATTAGAGGACCGAAGATCAAATAAGGGTCCCCAATACTTCCATGACTATCACTTGTCCCGGATATGCTTCCAAGTATAATTGCATCCCATGTAAGAAAAGATAATCAAAGGTATGAATGTTCCTAGAACAATTGCGGATCTGAAGCATTAGTAAATGATAAGGCCAAGATATGAAGAAAACATGTTATAAACAACAAAGTTGTATATAAATCTTACATGCCAATCACTTAAAATTTGTAGCGCATTAGAGATCATAGAGGTTTCAGCTTAACAAGCATGCCCTTTGCCTAGCTAAAGAGCATGTCACATGGGGCTACCAAACCTAATGAAATTTACAATAACCTAGAAAGCGAGAAGATATTTATATTGATGCTACGGTATGATTTGAATGATGGAAAAAAAATATTATTTCTTCAATTCTTTTGACTTAGGGTCCATTAGCACCTCTGGATTAAGTTAGGTTAAGTTAAAAAAATTTAACTACGATGAGACTTAACTACAACAAGCTGCATTCACACTAAAAATAGGTAAGTCTCGGTTAAATAACTTAACCAAGATAAGTTAAATACTTTCACACCAAACAGTTAAGTCAAAAATTTAACCTAACTACTAGTTGTTGGGACATGGTCTTGTTAAGTTAGTGGTTAAGCAAAATGTCTTGGACAAGCTTTAGTTAAGTTACAATGTTAACTTGGTGGCCTATTCACACCAATCTAGTTAAGTTCTTGTTTTTGTGGCTTCGCATTATTTGAAGTTGACCAATAGCAAATTATAGATTTTTTGTTTTAAAATTTGGAGCTGGAGCCAATGTTGGTTTAAGCTACATTTTGATCAATGAATCCAAAATTTTAAATTAGATGTTAAGGTTATAGCGTGCTACTATTCCATAAAGAGAAAAACCATCAGTAGTTGAATGAAGAGCTACGGCATTTTATTTCATTTTATTAACTTTACTGCATGGCTTTTCTGACCCCAACAACAATCGATAGTCGTGAACTTGGCTATAAACATTAAACCTTGAAGTCGACAAAATTACTTGTCATATTTATGAAATTGCCATAATATCGACCACAAAGCTACTTCTTGCCTTCACCATAGTTCAATTCTCCATATGTTGTAGTGCACGGAGAAATGACATGAGTTGTCTTCCATGTCAATGATCGACAATATTGTGGTGTGCATAAAGATTGTGGAATGTCTTTTCATCCTGCCATTACGCTTCACAAAATGACCTCTCGGAGAGATGGGCCCAAAGTATCGCTTTGGTAGTTCTTTTAAACCACGATTAATCATGTCCTTTGAAAGCTTGAAGCTCCTTCCCTTCTAAGCATGAGAGGAACCAATAATGCATCCAAAATAACCTTTGGATCGTCTTGGCCGCCATCATCCACGGCACATGTCGATTACTCTTGATGTTGGGTGCTTCGGTTCTAGGAGCTTTGGAAAGAAAGTAAAAGCCCGACCACTGAATGGACCACATATAACCTTCACGCTCTCCAAGCAAATGATTGACAAAAAAGAAGAATTATATTATCTTCCATTTTCAGGGGCTTTATTGTGTTGAACAAGCCTGACTAAGTCGGGGCCGAGCCTAAAGATACACAAACCCTTTGCAGCGTCGGTTCGATATTGAAGTCTTTGGTGCCAAAAGCATCTCCCTCAAAGATAGTGCGAGAATGCAATTGAACATCAAGTGCGGCACCAATCGTAACCTCGGATCCTCACGAGTTATGCATATATCCTTTTCTCGGTAATGTGATTTGCTCATCCATCTCCATGGCGGGAATAGCGGCTTCATTTTCGCCTCTCTAGCGGTACGAGCATTATCTTTATGTGAATTGGCATCTAATCTTTTCTCATGTTGATCAAAGAGGCTTGAAATGGTATCATCCTCCAAAACTTGGTTTGCTTCAATATCCACCTTTTCAACCTCTTACGGCGGTTTGCGGCTTAGAAAAAAAACATCCCTTGGTAGTCTTTAACTCATCGAGCGGTTGTAGAAAAGGATCACACTCGTCATACATTCTGAATTATACCACTTCCACGAATTTTTACGCTCACGGACATGGAAACCAACTTTCATTGGGGTGCGGAACCTGACATTGCACTTATACAATGGCACTAAACTTACCATCAAGCGATGCATTGGCGGGACATGAAATCAAGAAGCATTTTGGCACCACGATAAACCCAAAGTCTCCACTTCATGTGAGGATAGTAGCGGCTTGGCAAGCTTCTCGAGGTCACCAGGCGAAATCACGGAGTA
Source organism: Isoetes taiwanensis (assembly GCA_021234155.1). Taxonomy (NCBI): domain Eukaryota; kingdom Viridiplantae; phylum Streptophyta; class Lycopodiopsida; order Isoetales; family Isoetaceae; genus Isoetes; species Isoetes taiwanensis. The sequence goes on from JAJEKV010000005.1 coordinate 4,929, forward strand.
TTGTCGCGACTAAAAATGCAAGAACATTGGCTGCATAGCACATGGCAAAGTCGCATCAAATGCAAGCTGCACCAAAAAGGTTTGTAAGAAAATGCGGATACTTACTCCCCTAACGTTCCTTCCTGCGTAAACACCACTTCCCAAGCCAGAAGGTCAGGTATCAGTTTCCATAATGTAGCAACAAATGCTCCTCGTTTCCAACTTTCGGACGTGCCAATAGCATGGTCATAACCTTCCTAGAAATGTCCCACTAAACTAGGCCAAATTCCTTATGATAAACTGATTAAGGGTGAAGGATGAAGCTCAAAAAGAAACCAAAGGGTACATTATAAGAGCTTCCTGTAAAGACTCCACTAAGACAGCAAGCATATCAAAAGAATATCCCCAACACAGTCCCTCTTGTTTTGGTTGAAATTTTGGAATCACAATATATTACCTACATGCAACATATGATCTCAACAAATAGCTGCATTTATTGTTGTACCAACAAATGACCCATAAAGCGAGCCCAATCTTTGACCCAATAAGCGGACTTGGCGCATATACACCTCCTACAAAGCCACGAACCTTTGCACAATGCGGTTGATACAACCTTTGCAAAAACTAGCTAGGTGAAGCGATTTGCACGGAGCTAGGCGGTTTTTCAGTCGAGAATCTCATCAATATTTGTAAAACCCGGTAAAAAGGACTCCGGGGTACCTTAATGCCATTATACCAAGTCCAAGCCCACCAAGAAGCGGGTGTTATAGAAGGTGGGATACCAAGATGCCACTAGCCTTGTAAAAAAAGCGGCTCCTGACTCATAAAGCATCCCAAGCATCAAATATAGTGGAAGCTCTGCCGGATGATTGAATGTTTTCAATTGTTTCCTTCAAACTCATTAAATAAGGCATAAGCTTACCCGGTGCGAGCATAACTCATAAGTAGGAGCGTAAAAGGTTCGAGACTCTCAGAAGCGGTACATTGAGGCAGTTGAAGATAATACTAATGCTAAAATAATCATAGTAGTTGTAAGTGGTGGTGAATTCTCGCATGCAATGGGCGTATCTTGTCTCTATTGCAAAAAAACATCCGACAGCAGGTGCATTGAAACTGCATTGAAAGCAGATGGTTAAAACATGATGCGACATGACACTTACGTGGTTACAAAAGGTTTTACATTCTCGTCTTCTTCGCGGTAGCCTTTGTTAGAAAGGAGTTGACCATGCGAAGAAGATAAGAAGGATAAAATTGTAATTCAAGAGGCCCGAACATGCAAGGATAGCAATCAAAAACAAAAGTTATCTCGGTCATAAGACTTCTAAAGACATACCACGACTAGGAAACATTTCTATGGATTTTCAATGGTTTAGCAAATATTGCTATCAATTTTGGTCTTTACACTCAAATCTTTAATTCCTTCCCTTGTTGACTCTTCCCAACCCGGATAAACTAAGGCAGGTCATTTGGCAAAATTTTATTCTACTTTTCAAGCACCCCGACCTCACTTGAGCGGTATTAGGGAAGCTATTTGTCCTATTTATTAATGTCTTGGCATCCTATATAGCTAAAAATTGAGAAGCAACATCAAATGGAGCATTAATCTAAAAGGCGAAGATATTTCAATAATTCATAGGGCAAACCGAAACCAACTAGGCGTGTAGTAGAAACTTTACATAGCTGAGAATAATTTTTTATTGCGCTATCAAATTGAGCAGAAATCTTGTTAGCATGTAATTTTAATAATCTTTACCCGACTTAGTGCATGCACATAGAACAAAGTTGGAAAGTTAAAATTCGAGGCGAAACACGAAGAAATGCCGACCCATTTGCACCGGTGCAAGAAGTGCTATTCTTCTCTCCCTATTATTCTGCATGAGCTCGAGCATCCAAATGCACAAGCCCGCCCAATATCAACACTTGGTCCTTTTGGCCCTAAAGAACATGCCGTTCCCAGCGTCCGCGGCGCTTTGCGTTGCCTTTATGGCGGGGACAAAGATTTGCTAGCAAGTCCACCCTCCGCCTTTCATGTGGCCCTGCGCCTTTAATTGATCCAAAATAGCTAACAGCGTATGCATAACACCAACTATAACACCACCAACAATAGGGACTAACATAATTCGATGCCAAGTCGGAGGAAAGTTTACGGGGCGCATGACCATACCTTCATGTGGAGCACCGGCCCAAAGCAAAATCATGTATCAAATGTACTGTATAACTTGTGCATTAGAGTAATAAATAAATACGTGAAGGTTTAAGTATTACGTGTCTCGAGATCCCAATCGAGAGGCTAACAAATATTTTGATACAATAAGAATTTAAACCAATTCTAGAAACAAAATCCTCGGATACCTAGCATGGCGACCATGACTAACATCACATGTTGTTGTTAATTTTCAATAAAGTGGCCATGACAATAGTTTGATGTACAATTTGACATAATTACTTACCCCTTGTTGAATGCCACAACGACGACTCGATTGGCGCATCCTAGAAAGCATCCCATCAACAGCAAAGCCCACTCTGGAGGCACCTCCTTTACCCTGTCACGGACATGGGCCATTGATGCTGTTCGCAGCAAAACTCACTTACAATGGCCTCTACGCATGGGACTCCTTTCCATAGAAATTATTGGGACTCCTTCCCAATGAACCTGACCTTTCCAACTTCTTTCAGCTTTTGAAGTCTTTGGAATTGTTTACGAAATAATCGCAAGGGGTGGTGTCGGCATTAGCTACTCAATAAATTAAGATGAATTCTACTTCTCTGCATGAAATGACTGAGCATGTAGAGAAGTAACTCTATGTAAATATTGTCTTAAAATCCATGAGCTAACAGAATTTGTATAGGAAATACCAAATGCAATGCAATATGCAAGAACATCATCCTGATGTCAATCTATGAAGACTAGATTGGTATAGGGTGAAATCACAACCCAATCCAATGAACCGAAATCAATGTCATGGCATTGAATAATGCCAATATAGTCCACATTCAATCTAGCCAAACTCTCATCCACACTTCTAACAACACATTCAGCACTGAAATCAAAAGCTTCAGCATAACGGCCGCATTCAGCACTGAAATCAAAAGCTTCAGCATAACGGCCGCATTTGGTAGACAGAATATACCTCTCCCGTTGCACCTCCAACGCCTTCAATGCCTTCAATGCCACCGATCCAAAGGTCTCACAAGCTACCTTCGGACATGCATCCGCGAGCAACCATTTGGCGTGCCGGTTACCATTTTCCGCCGCCCGTGCCCGATCGCGGTACCGCCAATTTCAGTGGTCGAGCCGGTTTTTAGCGATCACCGGCATATGCTAGGCATATGCGGACATATACCTGAATATGCCCACATACCCCATAAGCGAGGGTTTGCCCCCTAGGGGCAACCCAAAAATGATGGAAGTTGCATGATATCGGTATCAAGTTTTGCACAAACGTTGCGATGAGGTAGGCAATTTTAGAATAATGTGAAAGCTCAATTTTATTGAACCAACCAAATTCTACAAATGATGCATGTGCCACTATTGCTCCCACATGGCAACCTCCAAATGCTATACATCTCTTGGATATGTCATCAAGCCCAATGTAAAGCGTTAACCAAAGCTGCAATAGCTAGCATACAGTCTTACTATCATGAATCTACGTTTCTAGAAATAGATAGATTTCCATTTATGTAAGGGCGGCATCAACCCTTTGCTTTTCCAACCACGCACTTACAAAAAGACAACATTTGTGCTTTTTGAATAATGAAGTAAAGTATAGAAATTGTTAAGTAGCTGGCCCAAGGTCATTGTAATATGATGCAAAACCCCAGGACAAATCAATTCAATGTAGCACAAAGATGTTCTAACCTGTTTGTCAAAAATTAAGAGGAGCTATCATTCCAAATTCATCATTCCATTATTTGCACGCCCTAAGATCACATTCTCTACTTGCCAACCACCATAGCCATGCAAAAAGGGATGCAAAAAAATAACCATAATGTTGATCTAGAAGAACTCAAAATTTTGAAAGACTTTGAATTCTAATCGTCCTTTTCTAGCTCCAATTCGAACACTTTGAAACGAATGAAGGAGCACCCATGAATGAAGTGAGATACGTTCAGAGGCACCTCAAACCTTATAGAAGCCAATGTATATTCTTCCCCATCCTTACTTTTCTATAGTCATTTGCTATTTGAAAAATACATCTGCATGATTGAAAGATGGGAAACATTTAAGAAAAAATAAGGGTCGTCGACGCACCGGGGGAACAAAAGGAGGATCATTGCCTAGGAAAGGTCATCTTGACTCTGCACCAAGAATATGTGAGCACGTAATGCTGCAATGAGAGTGAGGAATAATGTAATAATATCTCACCAAACAAACATCAAAGTTGACTATTCAAAAAGTACAATATACCTATAGAGTCAATCGCATAGCTCAAGCTCTATTGGAAAATTTTAACTATTCAAAATGAGCACCTATCTGCCACATATAAAAAATGTTGGATGAAATAATGACCAAGAATAAGAATAGGATACAAAGCAATAAAATTTGACAATTGCAAGACAACAAATTTTTCTGCAGCAATGTAAGATTTATAGAAAAGCTTGTAACTTATGGTTTGTGCACAATTTCAGCTCAGATCATTACTTGCAACCACTATACTCTATTCTAAGGCAAACTTTAAATGGCATGGCAATGGAGTATGGAGCAAAATCATTACCTTAGGGCATTTGTTGGGGGTAACAAATGATCATATAGTTTCAGAGTGTAGTTTCACAAAATTCCTTGCTATCTCTGGATCAATATCTCATCAACGAATTTGTACACCTCCACAAATCAGGGCCATCTGAAATGCAGCATTAATAAAGCTAATTATTCAAGTAAGCTTCCTGCATTATTGCTTTAATGCTAGTTTAAAACTTCATGCCAACATAGCACTAAAAGAAACATGTAAATGCTTTGATTTGTTATATGTATCTTTCTAATTCATCACCACAAAATAGCTTTCTAGCTTCAAATTGGGCAAGTGACATGAAGCTCAACTCTAATTTCAATTATAGGATCTACCTATCTGAACTTTGAAATACATTTTTCCAAATTAGAATATCTCATGAGAAGGAAACATCAAGAATAGTCGTAATACTATAGAAAACTCAATAAAAAATATTTAATGCAGAGGCACTTTTTAATTTGACATAATACCCGAGCAAGATATCTATGACAACACCAGCAGCATGTAAATCCATCCACAAATTCAGCTCTTTGTTTTAAACTTGTTAATAAAGTTACTGCAATTTCCATATAAGAACATAATTCCTATGTCCACTTAGAATTACCTTTACATTGCAACAATCTAAAAGTATTGAGGATGATAACAAAAGCATGCCATCATAGCACCTTGCTATTTTCCTTCAGAGATAATCTGCTCCTGCAATAGAAAATGATCAACTGTTACCATTGTATGTGGTTCATGGATTTGTGCAGCAAGATTTTGCCATTGCACAGCAAATTGTGGAATAATATTTTGTGGAATCAACCAAACATTTTTAAACCATATTAAATCACAATGGCCTCCTAATAAGGGCTGAAAATAGAACTCTATTATTAATGGTACACTTCTAAATGAAAATAGGATAGACTTCTAAATGCAAGAATAGATGTGTAAACGATCTCATGCCATGGGAGTATTTCAGAATTATGGAAAGAATAGGTTTGCATCTCTTTGTTTGCCCCAAGTTAGAAAAAGGAGTGGAACAATGGAACTTAAAAAGGATTCAATTGCCAAAACTACCTGCTTAGGTTTGCAAAGCCATTGAATAACATTTAAAGAGATAGAGAAAGAACCTTCATTGCAAATAAAAACAAACGACAAAGCAAAGCCCAAATACCTTTAAGCTCTACCCCATGTTGCGCCTATCCACCTGTAAAATAGAGACCTACAAAGCACAAAAGATTGAGAAGCATCTTACTTTTTATTTGCGAAGAATTTTAGCCATCTATGGCATTTGAAAGGAAAATTAGAGTGATGCAGCTTTACACAGCAAAGATGCATCTTATATACACATCCCCTTGCTTGGCAAGACTAAACTAATTTTGTAAAACCACAACTCCAAGCAAGCATTTAAGAGAGTAGCAGTGGTTCTTGAAGATTCATAACCTAAATAAAAGACTAAAAGACAATGCACAGTGTAAAAGAATTACCTGATAATTCCACCTATTGAAAAAGTTTGAAAACACAGGGATGAAAGATTAGCTGTGGATGTTGCACTATCTCTTCTACCGCCATAAGCCTGAAAAAAACAAAATATAAAAAGAAATCATCTTCAAGTATTAGAAAACACCAGCTTTACCTAGTTATCAGTTAATAGAAGTACATCTGCAGCATATCATATAATAGCAGGGTTTAACCTCTCACTCTTCACCAGAAGGCTTACTGAATTTCGTTTTGAGTGCCCCACACCAGTGCCAACTATAATTTCGCAACACTCAGAGGCAGATATTAAATGCAAAAATGAGAAAGATGGACACAAAATCCAGAATCACTGGTGGTGGCAACCGTAGAAGATGCTTTCACACCAGACCTCAAGCTGTTAATGAACGGATCCTGCAAGTTAGGGATTAGATCCGTCAAACAAAGAAAATAATGAAGTGTGAAAAAGACTCACCTAAGTTAAGCGAAATGCAGGATTCGGCACATCAGGACCCAGCCATGGTGCATAAATATAGCGGTTCTGAGGCACCAAAAGGCTGAAGCACTGCAGGGATGAGAGACTTGAGGTTCCATACGAATTTCTCAAAAGTGTGGAGCTTCAATACGAATTTCTCAAAGGTGCCACCGAATTCAAAATTTGCACCAGTGTCTTGCAAGTAGAAGAGGGAAAGAGGGGATGCCTAAGAGACGCCTCACATGTAGACTAAAACGCATTCACATGAACGAAATTTGGGACGGCCGGCTTGACGTTTGAGCCGGTCGTCTTCGAACTGCTGGAGCAGTTCAGACCAGAGCGGCTTGAACGGCTTGACGTCCGGCAAAACTTGCCGCTCACATGTGAGGCGTCCCTAATGTGAAACAGCTCGGCCAGTTCAAAAACTGGACATCAATGCTGCCAACCCTTGTCCGCAAGAGGAGCCGCAAGCGGAAAGGGAACGCCGCATGCGGCGTTACATGCGGCGTTCCAGGCGTGAATTTCAAAGCCATCCAAAAATAAAAAAGAAGATAGGGGATTGCAAATGCACATTGAGGTATTTTCAACAAAGGCGGATTCTGGGAAGGGAGTCGCAAAGAACACAAAAACGGGGATAGGCTTGTCATTCATCACAGCAGCAGTATACAATGTGTCGAAAAATCTGAACGGGAAGCGAACTATAGGAACAATGTCTAGCTACCCCATAAATGAAATAAGAAATATGCAAAGGCAAGAGAGAGGACAATGGTGACAACTTCTCATCGGGATAAAAAAAACCCTGCCCTTTCGGGTTTTCGAGGAAAACCCTAATGAGAAATGGTGCCAAACGGCCTCGGGGTGCCCCCGAAAACAAGGTAGGAAATTGAAGCCGCCAAAAAAATGCCATCAACGCCACAGAATGTGTGAAATCTGAAAAAAGGAGAAATGCCTAGAAAGTACCCGTTAAACGTTAGGAAAAAGAGGTACAACCATGGCAGGCGAGCACCCCTTAGAAAAAAGCCCCCAGAAAGCAAAAAACACCCATTGGACATTAGGCACTGGAAACAACATTTAAAAAAAAAAGAAAACATCACCAAGAGGTAGAAAAAGAAAAATAGCGTCACCAATGGGTGGAAATCATCTAGTATCACCCAACAGGTGGAAAAATATAAATAGCATCACCTAGTGGGTGGAAAATAATTTGCATCACCCATCAGGTGGAAAAACATCACCCAATAGATGGTCAGTACTGAGCAGAAACATATAAAAACTAGATGAACCCAAACAATACATAAGGGCGGGTAGGGTGGGAGCAATGGACAAGGAAAGAGATGCTGCTGTGAGAAGATGCCGATAAATAGCCACAAGAATGATGAGCACATATATAGCTACTCGTCCCATCCCAGAATAACGATCCGAGGGCTCGGATCGATGCCATTAGGTTAAAAGGTTTTTGCGAAAAAAAGGGTATTTTCAATTAAAAGTAAATTTTATGGTTGTATGCTAGCTAAATATTCACTTAAGTTTATTCACTCAAGTTAGTTTTCATTTTCAAAACACTTTCTACTTTCAAAATATTAAATGGTCAATATGTAAACGGTCGGATTAGCTCATAAACTAGAACATTACCTTCATGATGTGGAATAGGAATGAATTTTTGGACTAAACAACTGATAAACTCTGTCTTCAAAGAGGTCTTATCCAAGGAAAGAACCCATGCTTCTGTGAGTGGTTACTTGCCATACAGGGAGAAGCCCATTGAAGTGTAATAATAGCTCCTGAATTCATATCAAGATTATTGCTAGCTGATATGAATAATATTTTTCCTTCTATACTCATTCAGATATGACATGACTGATAGGCACAGAGACCCTGGTTGAATAACTATGGCAAGCATTCATTTAGGACTTGTGTGTGCACACCTAAGTATGAGTAAAATTCCTCCACAACTCTAATCAACTAATTATTAATTTATTTGGCCACATAATTATTTGGCCGAGCGTATTTAATATTAGCAAAGATATAGTTGCACTTCTTTAAGCATTCTTTTTTCTAATGATTGTCCATGTCTCGATGCATATTGAGCACATAATGGAATTTGCTAGTGGCCAATGGTTGAACAAGGCACGGTGTGATTGATGAATTGATTTATAATAGCATTTAAATTTAGGCAATGGGGCAACTAAAAATTTCAATTTCGCTGGGAATATGTTTTTGCGATTTCGCAAGATTATAAATTGACTATAAGCAATAGCAAAATCTAAATTTCGTGCTCCTCCAAAGACCCTCAACGTGGAATCCTGACAGATCTGTACGTCTTTACAACTATGGATAATCATGGCTGAATCCATTGGCACTAAGGCAGCGAAATCTTTTCTGTTAAATGCATGGCAGATCTATGGACAGAATTTTCCCCTCTCCTGCAAATAAAATGAAGTACAATACATATGCAGATTGCTTCCTGCAACACACTCGCTTATTGCTCTTAAACTAGATTAGAGAGTATGGTCCCAAATCAATGTATGATGTGTTGTTATTATCTCAATGCCTGCATTGCACCCTTGTGCTGGCGTTCCCAAAGCAAATGTAATTTCAGCAAGCAATATTAAACAGTGGAGCTCTCCACCAATTCAAATGCCGATGATGTATTCATTATAAGCTACCTAAGCTATGCTTCCATGGGCATATGCAGACTATCAATGATAGGACTCAGCCAGAATGTACCATGTCTTATGTGCTCTATGGCTACTAGTCAAGCAACCATGCATTAGGCTTAGGAATAGAATAGAATAGAATAGAATAGTGAATTAGGCTTAGGCTTAGGTGAATTGTGGTTCTACATCCGTACGATTGTCTCTGTTGTATTCTTGCTTGCAGCGTATTATGATTAAATTAGTTTTTCTAGCTAATGTGTGTGTGGAAAGAGCACTGCAAATGCTTAATGAAAATAAAAGGTAAATTCTAGTCTCGACCTAGCGGAAATGCATTGCTTAAAGTCTAATTTGGGTATTCCAAATTTGGCAGCCTAGAAACTGGAAGATAGATGCGCATAGTAGTAAGCATGTATTAGAAACTTAGCCCCAATGCGAAGGGAGATCTTTTTGTTCTATAAAACAAAGAATATGATGTAATTAAGGGGGTTTTGATGCCTGCCTCATGTATTTCTGATGCTGATGGAAGTAAAGGCAATGAAAAGTGCAAAGTTGTTGACAATGAAATGTTGTAGCTGTGATCAATACAAGACATCGGTGGTGCTTCTAGCAACATGCATATGAACAAAACTGAAGGCAATCTTGCTGGTGCAAAGGCTTCTCTCATGTCTGATGAATATGTGCTTCTGTTTCTAAATTGCTTGTTAATGATTATAATAGCTAGAGAGTATCAAATTGGATATGTTGAACGGACTCTGTAGCATGTCTTATAGGCTGCTACATGGACTTGGTAATTGGCTGAATATAAACATTGTTTATTAATGGATTTATTTTTCCATGCTACTTGCATCTAGATTTCGGCGCTACTTGTGTTCAATGTAGTTAATTGCCTTTTAAGGCTGCTTGTGCGTGTGCATAACATTATGAATTGTCTATGTTCTGTTGGCTGGCACTTAAGACTCTACTTATACATTTGTATTTTAAAGGTCTAGGATAAGCTACCATTGCTTAGTAAATGGCATAATACATGCATTAGCCAAGTTTGAATAGATGCTCATGAGTTGTTTGATGTTGTAATGCCTATGCATACTATTAAATGACATCATTTATGCTTCCGATCACATGGCCACAAAAGTTTTAATGGGTTTAGATTTATGCATTCAGTGTAGTTAATTGCCCAAATATGGATGGTTTAAGGTTGGGCCCCTATTACATGTGCCCACAATAAGTTTTAGCTGATGGATGTTTGGCCATCTCGTGATACAGTGATACCTGATTTTGGACTGAAACGTATATCTTTGAGGGGATTGTACGGCAAATATGGCTTATTGCTTAACCTTGTAGCATTATATTCTGATGGCATTAGCTCACTAAGACTTCAAAACCAGCGAGGTTATCTGTTTGACATGTTTGAGTAATTGTGGTCACATAGTAATATCTTAATCATATTTCTGTCGCTTCTTTATATTTTAAATTTTTTGTTGAGGGACTTATTGCTTCTGATAGATATTGCTACTGCATGGACCTTCCTCAGCGCCTATTACTACGTAGATCTAGTCGCATGGGTTTGCAAAGAATATCATTTGGTTCATATTCTCATGCCCAGCAGTAGGAAATCATACACTCATGCCTTTGAGAAATATTGAGTTTGCAGCACACAAGGTCTCTTCATTTTATTCCTTGGATAGATCTCCTTTTCCATTAAGGACCAGGACAACGATGGCATCAATGTGCAGGGGCATGCATGACAACCATAACTGAAACTGTAAACTTGTAAGGCCACGCAATCATAGGACAAACAAAAAAATCTTGTTCCCATGTATCATGGAGAACTATTGCAATTAGCATGAGAAACTTAAATATAATGTCACCATTCTGATTTAGATATTTAAGAGCATGACCTTGTCCTCTCAACATAAGCAGATGCCCACCTGCCATAAAGATTCATACTTTTCTTTGCATGAAAACAGTCCACAACTTCATCACTTGTGTCCTCAGAAAATAAGTTCATCACCTTAACATTTGAGCAGCAGGATACTTATGAGCAGGACCTTGTCCTCTCAACATAATTAGATGCCCTTTTTGCATTCCTTGATAACTTTTCCAAGGATATGAAATATTGTTCATACATTCCTTCGCCTACATCCCAAGTTGCTTACCATGAGAACAGTCTCCAACTTCATCACAGATGGGTAGTTAAAATACTTTATGATATACTAGAGCATCATCACAGAGAAAAACATTCTGAAATTTCTTATATGCATAAGCAATGGGCAGTTGACATGTCGAATCCTTTCAATGTTCTGCAGATAAGAAAATCCCTTTGTTAATGGAAATAATGACCATATTATTGTTATATCCCTTGATGTACATCTATCTTTACAGTTCAGCCTTAGCAGTGGTTACATCTTTTGATAGATTTGGAAATTGTAAGTTCCTTAGATTTTGGGCAAATATAGAGCAAGTGTTTTTCAATGGTAGAAAAGTTTTGGGGCCTAACTATGTTATATCTGATATGGATTTGCAGTCCTTAAGAACACTTTTATTGCAAGACAACACAGTTATTTGCATGCCTATACACTACATAGCTAGACATAGGTTCTCCCATGTATGAATTGTTGTCTATGAATATATTTTAGCTGTTCATGACATAATATTGCCAGTTTCCATCTCTGTTGTACTTCACTATAGAGCGTGCAAGTGGATTTCAAGGAAGAAACGGTTACCTTCCCCTCCACCCAAATTTTGTCGTTAAGACGAATGTGGGGACACTTTACAGCAGCAATTAAATGTTGCTGACTTGGTTTCTGTGTATGTAAGCATTGTCTTAGCTCAACTTAGTGTTTTACACATCTGAATCTACTAACAATGAAGTTGGCTAGACAGTGAAGTTGGCAATGGACCACTAACAATGCAGGACAACTCAATAAGATCCAAGAAGCCACAATTTGGACAACTGATAACGAGGATGTAGGTAGGACTAAACTATCCAAATATTCTAGAGATGGCATGTCTGCAAATAATAAGCCATTTAATTCCCAAAATTTAACCAGCAAAAACTAAGTGCTAGAAGTTGGAGTATTCCAATCAGCATATAGATGGTGGTTGAAGGACCTTTTCCTTCCATAAAACATCATATCCAATCCAACAAATATGGCTTATCTCCAAATTAAAGGAAGATGCTTAATAGAGCAGATGCTTGTGAATAGTCTGGCACTGAGTCCCTTACATCACGTAAAAGCCCACAACGTCACAAGCTGGCGGCTACTTAGCTGCATTCTTTTGAGCGACCAAAGATTCCAACAATCATATATGTTTACATACATATTACGTAGCCCCATTCTTTTTCTGCGACCAAAGATTCCAATATCCATATATGTTTTAATAAAGAGAGTAATGTTCAAAGTTTTGTTCCACGTTTTGCACTTGATGGTTGCAATGCAAGGCCCACCATATATAATTGCTTGTTGGTAATGAATGCATCCCGACCATATATAGCTGATGGTACATAATTGATGGTTGCTAGTGATATTCTCTTACTTATAGCTAAGTTGAGGTTATCTTCCATGTACAAAAGTTGTGCCTACACCAAGATTTTGTTGCACGGTCCTCATAAAAGAACATAATTGGACCACTAGCCACTACCCCACTATTAAAGGTCCCAAGCTTAATAACATAATTGGACCACTAGCCATTGCCCCACTACTAAAGGTTCTAAGCTTAACAAGGCATTTTTTTTTTTGTCCCCCTCTTTTCATGGGCCCATAGGCCTTTTAGTCTCCATCAATTCAATTCAAGTCAATTCTTTACTCATGGTGCATGTATGTGCATGGCACCATAAGAAGGGTAGAATACCTACGATATTGTATCACACACTCTATCTTCTACCAGCTTTCCTTTGCTAAAACTGAACCTTTTTTTAGGCCAGTTTAGCATCTGGATTGAGAAAATGTGGTCTAACAACCAGGTTTTATGTGAGAAGGAAAAGTGCCCAACTCAAGAAAATGACCAGATGAGCCTTCAGTGCATTTTGGAAGCCTCTGGATGGAGTATTAAGGAAAAAATCGTGAAAGAAGACTTGAAATGCAATATCAATAACACTTTGAAGGAACTCTTTGTTGGAAAGTTCTTGTGTTGTCACAAAATGAAAGAGAGGTGGAGTTGTTGAGTGAAGTTAGAGAAGTAGCATACACTTACAATAATGACCTTGGTCATGCTAAATGGTATCATGATTCAATGTCATGTGAGTACTTAAAAACAATAGCATGTCAGGGGCTAGAAAGATGAGGAAGTCTAGGAGATGATCCCAATAATATGATAATCAACACCACATGGGTGTTTATGATATATGCTAGTTGAATCCACATTCTATTACAAATACCATCGAGCCTTAGAGACTGGCCAATTTCAGTCTATCAGACAACTTTTTACATTAGAAGGAATGTCATCTTGATGTCTACGATGTAAGATTTCTTCTATTCCCATCCGATGACAATAGATGAAGGCATAGGATATACATGTTTCAATCAGATGTAATACGTTGGCTTGTAGTTGGATAAATTCAGGCTATCATTCTATAGGCCACTAAAATGAAATGCCACATTATTGTAATGGATGAAAAATTCAAATTATTTTGGTTGTTTTATAGTGCACATTCTTCTGCAAAACGATGCCGCCAATGATATCCTATGATACCTTTTTGTCTAAGGCCCTCTACGCTGCTGCACTTAATTTTGTTTTTGCATGCAAATCTTTCGTTTCTGATAACTATGTTTTCAACGTTTTTTTCTCTTAATACTAATGCTCTAATGCATGTTTAATGGGAATACAAGTAGTATAAATAAGTATCATACTTAATTGTAGGCTTGGGAATAATGCAAGCAGTGCCCCATAATCCAGGAAAAGTTCCATTACATATTGGGATAAGGTATGGGACTAAAACAATGTTAATGGGTTAAACATTACATGCATTACCTTTGAATATTAAAATGGAATATCTGAAAACAAGAAGCCAAGTAATTGAATACATGATTAGGGCTGGAAAATCGAGGAGATTCTAGGCATCCTTGACTGCATTAATACTGCATGGCAGCCACACTTTATGACTGCTAATTCTCCCGGATTTTTACTTTACTACTTGCAAGGATGGGCTATAATTCAGATGGATGGTCGGGAAACCATAGCTCAGAGGAAAACAAAATGCTCAGTGATGGATATACTGGATATGCTAACAAAAGGGGAAGCTTGAATAGAAAACTGGCATCCTACCATAGAGGAAGTGCGCTAGTAATGAACAACTTGTTCCTGAGACTCAATTTGAGGAAGAACCAGCCTCGAATGAAGAAGAAGTATAGGTATGCAAATATCTATATTATAAAACTAATCTATATGGACAGAAAAACATGGCCTTAAAAAAGATCATGTATTTTAGGAGTACATCCCTTTAAAAAGGTGAAATGTTGTTTGTAATCTTTTAAATAACTCTAAGGTTGCATAAAATTATGGACAGGGTTAATGATTAAAGCCCCTACTGCGGATTCACATGAGGTAGATGCTTGAAGGACACATGATTTTGCTCTGTAAATTGATCCTATTCTAAATCTGGACTAAGAAGTAAGATGGTTATATTCTTATAAAGGTAAAGTAGGAGATGCATTTATTGGTCTCTCCTTATAGGCTTAATATTTATTCCAAGACTTACAGCTCAAATGGTAACTAGAGAGTAAGATAAATCTGAATATTGTCTTTGGTTTGATCTCTGTTGTATCTTTTATGCTTTTACTGATCAAGAGCAAAACGTAATGGTTGAAGGGCGATAAGCCAAGAATACCCTATGTACCTTTTGGCCCTTGCTATTTACCATTTTTATGCTAATTCAGTATTAGTTGGTTGCAGGTACGTGGTATTCTTCTACTATTGTGCTTTTTTGGTGGGTTGTGGCTTAGAGGAGAACATGGATCAAACAAAGACTTTGCTGGAGCAATTTTGCATTTGCACAAGAAACAAAAAGCTGGAAGTGAACAACTTACACTGGAAGATAGCTTTACAGGAACCTTTATGCCCTTTATTTATTCCACTATCATGGTAAAACAATATCTTAGTAGTATTGCTAATTTCAAGAAAGTTGAAAGTGTTAGCATATGGTATAGTAGTAAAGACCTAAGCGCTCAGGTTTGGCAATAATACATATTTGCTCAGTATTATGGTCTAGGTCTTATACTCTAAAAAATGTGAAAGCTTTGTATATACCGTTTTTTCGGGGAACCATGGGCTGAATATATTATAAAGTTCAGTGTTTGAAGTTTTAATATAAGCTGGAATTCTATAAACAACTTAACATTTGTCAGGGAGCTCTTTCCGAAATGTTAAATGCAATATTTTCTCAGATTTTTCTGTAAGATAAATCTCCAACCTTTTAGTTTATTCAAAACACAACATACAATATTGCCAATGTCACACACTAGGTCGAATACCAATCATAAGTCAATAATACATTCAGAACATTCAAAATATTCAAAGCAAAATGTCGAGACTTTCAATCAGCATAGCGATCAAGAACCTAAGTCATCCGATCTGTATTTCTCCTTGAGTTTTCTCTTGGATCACTGCAATCTGGCAATCCCTTAATCTCATCCTTTGGCAGTTCATGTTGGCAGCTAGATCTCTGCTAATGAAACCACCTGGCCGGGAACACTGTTCATCCGGCTAGGTTCAAGGGTTTCCCATAAATAAACCCATTATTTTATATGAAGACCATTGCTTATGATTTTTGCATCTCATACGACCATTGAAATACGATAACTCAATCTCCATATATATATATATCTATACATATAAATATATATTCAATGTCCTCTGACTGACCCAGCAAATCCCTGAATATGACAGATATAGGCAGCCCCATGATGGATATCTCTGAAAACCCTAAAGAGATTTAATGAGGATTATCCCTTTTCCGACTCATTTCCATACTCACATGGCACTTATACCATGGCTACACTAGAATGTAAACCATTAGTATTTCTCTGCTAACCAAGATCTGGAGGTTGCCAAACTTGTTTTCACTCATGGATTCACACTTGGTATTAACTTACTTTGCTCACAGATGCATCCAACAAGGGGTAAAGATATCCACATTTGAAATATAAAAGAACATGGTAATATAACCATGGAAATCCTCTCAAAATGCAGAATTAGAGTATTGTACATATCCAGATGGGTTGGGACTTGTAGGTACCCTTGTCTCAACCTTAAGTGGTAGAAAGGAAACATGGGTTCGACACATGTTAGCATGTACACCATTGGAGCCTTGATTTGTTGAATCCTGAATGCCTATTAGATATTTATTATGCTTAGATAACCATAGCCCCTTAGTATGGTACGTTCACCAACTTACAATAATTTAAAAGGCTAAGGTTTTTGAAAAACATTGACCATTGATGCTTTTAATTGTGGGGCTGTACAAATAAAACGGCGGTAATGGTATACCGCATTTATGGTTTCGCTTGCTGCCTGCGGGCAAATGATGGACGACCTAAACCTAATATGGCAGATTAGGATAGCACTCAAGCTCCAAGAATACGGCCGACGGCGCCCAAGCAAGAAATCTGGAAGAAAAATGATCCATAGGACGATTTGGATCAGACGTTCATACACTTGGAATGACCAGTGGCCGAATTTTTCCAGTAAATTTATTAGCAAAGCTGCTATGATCCGTGGCATTCACTGGTATTTTCTCTTTCGTTCTTCATTCTGCATTCTAGATTTCTCTATTTTGTGCTTTGCATGCGCCAAAATGATCCAGTTAGATTTGGATAAGGAAGTGGAGAATATTCTTCAAGAATTTTGCAAGCTAAATATTGAATGCTGCCCGGACTCTGATCTTTATTTTATCAGAACTAAGTGTGCCTGCACAAAACCTAACGTTTTGCTTCATCATAAACTACATTATTCTGCGACTGATAAGGAGGAAGCAGACTTTGTATTCTCTGGAAAAGCAGGGTTTCTAGCTGAATACACATTCTGTGAAGGTTGTCTTGTGTGCTTTTGGAATGAGGAGAACATGGGCAGAACAAAGGGCGCCCCCAATAATAGTGCTACCAGGAATGATATTATTAAGGTTCTTACCAAGGCTGCTCTGCTCAACGAGCATGGAAGAGCTGATGGCACCCCTACTAAAGACATACCAAAGAATACTCTGATGGATATGATCACCAAAGCTGGGCTTAATTCTGAACTACAGAATGAAGTTAACAAGAGAGCACAGAGCAGTAATCTGCAACAAACACAGTTACATATTGGTAACTATGGAAAAGGCAAGAATACAAGTGAAGAAATAGTGGATCTAGCTGAGGACACGCCTCAAAACATCTCCATGCATTATCAAGACTCGGATGAGGAGGATCTGCCACTTAATCAGGTCCCCATGTTTGTGTAGTTTAGAAAACTTAAAGTTTGGGTGGATATTTCCAGTTATACATTTACAAAGGATATTTATGTTTTGCTGTTTCTATTACATTCTTTGCCTAGCTAATACTAATATGCTAATGGGCAAAGGGCGATAAGCCAAGGTTCCCCATAGCTTACCTGACGCCCCTTACCCTTTTACCTTGATTAAAGCTAACTGTGGTATTGCTTGGGTGCAGGTAACCGGGGTTCCTTTTCCCATCTTTGTGTATTTGTTTCAGCTACCAAGACTGCATGGATTTTGCTGCTGCCATGAACTCTTTCTGGGTCTGATTTACCTCATGTTTTTCCTTAAAACTTTTATGTTTACACCATATGGTATGCTTCTTTATCCCCTCTGGTTTGAGACAGCATAAGGATACTTTATAACCAGAGTAAGATAAATTATTTTGGCTCTTTTTAGCAGCATGAACTATAAGAATGCTTGCATATTTTATGTCCTTCTCTAAACTTAGATACGGAAATATATTTTGGAAAACAACTCTGATATGATATTTGCATGCTTTGCTCTTGTTTAATGTGCTTTATGCATTTCTGATTTACATAGATGTGTAGAAAAGGTAAAACATACATTATGCAAAAGCACTTTGCATGGATCATTAGTTGAATGGTTTAATAATCTGTTATTGGATGCTTTAGTAGCATAAATTATGACTTCTTTTTCCTCATTAAAAATGCATAATGCTTTGCTGCCTCCTTCATAGAACAGTATGCATGCAATATGGAAATATGTTTTGGAAAACAACTCTGTTGTGAGATTAGCATGCATAGCTCTATCTTATTTTCCATTATGTATGTTTGAAACATATGGATATGCACTAAAAAAAATAAAACAGAGAATAAGTGCTAATACACTGCTTGGATCAATGGTTGAATAGCTTAATAAACTGATGTTGGATGCATTAGAATCATGCACTGTAGCACTTGTATTCTCGCTGAATAATACATAATACACTACTGCCTCCCTCTTTGGTTTATATGCATGCAATAGTTTATAAGCCTTACTGCTAGCAAAATTGCTGCAACACCTCAGGAAAAGGTTAAGCCTTTGGATACTGCTATGGGTTAATGTACATATACTCATTAGTTTTCATTTAGTTTATTCTGTTCTGCCACTATCGTTTTGATGCTATCAAACATGTACCTCACTCAAGCCTACAGCTTGGTTCTGCTGCAACTGGCCAACATTTCATGTCAGAACTAAAGGAAACAGCTATGTTCTAACTCTTCTTCCTGCACTCCTGTGCTATCTATAAACTGCATCCCTGTTTTTTGCTGGTTTGCTTATCTGTCCCTACCTTTGATACTTGAAATGCTTTGTTGTTGTAACAAATGTATATGGTTCCTAATGGCTTCCCATATTTAAATGGGTCTGATAAGCTCTGATCTCTGATGAGATCACTGCATAGATAGCTATATATTCCTGGACTTCGGAGTGCCAGTATAACTGACACGGGTCTTAGGAACCATCATAAGGAATTAACCTGTTATAACATTGTTCTCCAGCACTACCTATTAACCAAGTCCCAAATAGTACATTTTTTTACAGTATCTTTGTACATTTGCTGCAGAATATGATATGCTTTCTAACTTAAGAACGCTGTACTGAAATATAGGGTAACACCAGTGAAGGCTCACAGCTGCACCTTCTACCTGATGTAAGGAGTGCTCCTAGTTCTTATTGGATCCCTGAACTCAAAGAAATGGGGTATGCTGCTACTGGTGCAGTCCCTCCCAATAAAGCAGTACAGCTCATCTTGGGATGCATTAAAAGGTCTGAGATTCATAACCATTTCATTCTGCACGAAAACAATCTGAAAGAAGGGGATCACTCTGCCATCATGTTCCTGGGGACCAATAACATGCTTGCTCTTGCTGCAAAATTTAATGAAACTGGCTATGATCCTCTTGCTTGCACTGCACTCATAACTGATTCCTATGCCCGCTTACCTGAGGCCATTTATGAAGCTACTGTTGCTGACTCTGCCAATGTACAGAAATTTATTAAGGGACTGACTGCCCTCGAAAAAGCCAATGGGGTGAAAATCACCAACCCCCCTCTGAATAGGGCTGCCATTAAACCACAGACTAAAAATGCCCCCACCAACTGCTTTAGTACTTGTCTTTTTGACATTAATACTCTATCTGAAGCAGAGAAAAATGCACTGCTTGGCATCAATCCCACCAACAATGACATCTCAAACACTGCCAATCCAGAGATTGCTGATAACACTGATGACTATAGACTGAGACAACTTAGCTTGGCCAATTGTAGTTGCTATCCTATACTCTCCCCTCGTCTGGTTGAATCATTTGGGCAAAGGCACGACCAAGCACTCTGGAAATCTAAAAATTTGGGTATTATTGCACCTCTCAACCTTGATACATGGATCAAGCTTGCTGGTATCACCTCTGCAGAAATCAAGCAAGCATATGAGGATGCTGATAATCTTATTCGAAGAGTGGACAGGCTTGAAATAGAATTACCATTCAGTACTAGCTTTTTTGGAAAAGATTGCAGCAAAGGAGACGGATTCCTTATGGGCCAGAAAGACCACATGGCCAAGCAAGAAGAAAAAAGAAATGAATTTTACCTTAAAAAAATCTGGAGAACACACTGTCCTTATATCAAATGCAACTGTCAGAAATATACCAGGGGAAAGAAAGATTGCCTTGATGGCGGCATCAAATGGATTGATCATGCACTATGGTATCTTATGAACCACCTGGACACTGTCTGGCCTATTCACTCCTCTACTGTTAGGTTTGCTTTGTTTTGCTCAATCCTTGGTGCTCCACCCATGCGTACAGCTATTATAGCATACATTGGCTTCCTGAAAGTACGAAAATTACTCATTGACATGACCAACAGATATGCCGAGGACCAATCAGCAGATCTTAACCTCGAATTTGGTAATACCAAGCTCACTGAAGTACTGGAGAAGACCATACGTCCAATGAAATTTCTGATAGGGAAATCAGTCACCAGCCGCACAGATAGTTCCTCAAACAAAAGGAAACAAGTCATCATGGAGGATGAGCACTCTGATATTGTCCTTCCACCATCTGTCTACAAAAAACCTATTCCTGCAAACACTCCCAGTAGCAGCAGTGTAGTCATTCTTGATGAGCAGACCAACAACAACTCTAATGCTGAGTGTTCAGTCAATAAGAACAACCCCAATGGCTTCGAACGAAATCCTGAAATACAAGGAAGCAAGATCATCTATTAAAATAGGTACTTATAAGACTTGACATATTCTGCTATTTACTATTCTCGTTTTACATTCATTTTTACACTATTATCATGCATTATGGTTAGGTAAGTAATAGCATGCTTGTATTTACATCTTTACTATTTTATCTGTTGAATACCAATAGTTGTTTTATTGTAACTCCATATGGGATGTTCCCAAATTCTTTTGCCCATCCTATGGGCACAGGGTTTACACCCTAACACATTCTTTGACTATCATGCATTTGTACTCACTACAGAATGAGGGGCTAAGAAAATGGAGAATACTCAACAAGAATGAAGAAGGTCAATGGCGCCTCATGACAGTCAAGGATACACAGAAAATAAAATATGTTCATTTCTCATTTTTCTCCAAGGCCTTAGATGGCATCAGATTTGACAGGACATTTCGAGAAGTCCTTGAAAAAATGCTGCCCATTGAGGGAGCAGCAATGATGGAAGGCACTAAATTTGGCTGGAGCTATCTTAATAGCTTGAAAAGTTTGTTATACAAACCAAAACGTATCTTTGCAGAAGATACTACAGTAAAATGCCCATGCTCCAATCCTAGTCTGAGCAGATTTGTAGATCCCAGCATAGGACATATCAGAACCACCAAAATAAGCATCGTACATTGTAAAGCATTGAGAAACTGGCTTAGAATCGGACTTAATCATATCCCAGACTACCCATTCACTATGGAAATGTTTGAAAAGGAAATGTGTAAGTCCATTGAACAATTTTTCTCTGTTCATCAATCCACACTTAAGGATATCCCTGCTACAAGAATTCAGCCTATCAAAACCTGCCTATTGAATGAAACCAAGATGTTAGCCAGAGAATACATTAAGAACAATCAGGAGCCTAAAAAGTTTATGATTAAAGATGCAGCAGTACACAGGAACATCATTTGGCTTAACGAGAACATTTATGTTGCTGGCATTGACAAAGCCAGCAACAATCCTTCTTTTATATGTCCATTACATATCAGGGAAGAAGCATTTAAAAGATTAGAGAGCCCTGACTTCTGCAGGATAGATATGAGCAGTGAAGATCTGAAATTCAAAATTGCCAAGGAAATACAGATTTTTATTGGGTTCTGGCCACCCAATACGGATACTCTGCCCTATCTACTGGGTATCTATAAAGCCCATAAAAAGGAGTACCGTTGGATAACAAATGCCCATGAAACTATTTTTTCTCTTCCTGCCAAAATCATAGCAGCTGGACTCAACAGAATTTTGGAAATCTGGCCAAGAATATGTCAAGAAAAATGTGCTATTTTTAACTTCTTCCATAAAGAAAAGGTCAAGGCCTCATGGGTCATTGAATCGATTTATGACATTGCATGTAATCTTCCAAGTAATATACATGAAGTTTTCGTAGCCGACATTACCAAATGCTACGAAAACATACCCATTGATGGAGATTCAGGAATATGTCCTACTATGCAAAGGATATTTGAGCTGGCATGGAGCAGCCAAAAACAGATACACAAAAACTTCAATATGTGGTACAAAACTGGATATAATGGTGATGTCGATGTGGAATGGTTTCATTCTAAACCTTCCAGCAACAAATGGACTCTGATGGATCAATTGTTGTTCACTGATTTAAACACATGGCTGCTTAATAACTGCTTTCTACAAATGGGCAGTTCTATTTGGAAACAAACTAGGGGAATTGCTATGGGGTTTGCTTGCAGCCCAGGATGGTGCAACCTTTACCTGTCCTGGTTTGAACTTACCTTTATCCTGAATCTCCTAAAGGCAGACCAACGGGAAATTGCTCTTTCTTTCAATAACATGCATAGATACATGGACGATCTGTTAGGGATTAACAGTAAGCACATACGGAAATATTTAGGTCTGGAAAGCAATGAGCTTACAGATAATCTGCTACAGATATATGACCTAAGTGTTTTGAAAGTTAAGGATGAAACAGAATACTGGGGACTGGAAGGTTTACTAAAATTCAAAGGAAGGAAAGTTAACTTTCTGAACATGACCATTGAGGTTATCAATCCTACGCACGGCACCTTTGAAACATACAGATATGATAAAAGGCTCAAATTACCTTTTACAGCATCTAGGTTCATTGATGCTTCAGGTTGCAGACCATATCATCAGGCCTGCAATGTAATTCTGTCACAAATCATGCCATACTTATATGTTCATAGCAACCCGGTGAAGGCTGCACAAGACATTAGGGAGCTTATCCAACTCTTTATTGTCAAAGGTTTCTTCCACCAAGATGTATGGAGCACTGTCATGCGAGCACTTAATACAGGCCAATATCCTGGACTCTCATTTGACATCAAAATTATGATCTCTCAACTGCTGACATACAGGTATTTGCATTCCTTGTAGGTGTTTTGTTTCTTAGTTGGCAGGGAGGGCCCCTATAGCAGTATAGGGACCCTCTCAGCCCTTATACTGACTATCATGGGACCATCCTGCCTTCCGGAAGGAGGTAGGCCCAAATTTTCATATATATCTATACATATAAATATATATTCAATGTCCTCTGACTGATCCAGCAAGTCCCTGAATATGACAGATATAGGCTGCCCCATGATGGATATTTTCGAAAACCCTAAAGAGATTTAATGAGGATTATCCCTTTTCTGACTCAATTCCATACTCACATGGCACTTATACCATGGCCACACTAGAATGTAAACCATTAGTATTTCTCTGCTAACCAAGAGCTGGAGGTTGCCCAACTTGTTTTCAATCATGGAATCACACTTGGTTTTAACTTAGATGCACCCTACAAGGGGTAAAGATATCCACATCTGAAATAAAACAACATGGTAATATAACCATGGTAATCCTCTCAAAATGTAGAATTAGAGCATTTTACATATCTAGATGGGTTGGGACTGGTAAGTACCCTTGTCTCAACCTTAAGTGATAGAAAGGAAACAAGGGTTCGACACTTGTTAACACGTACACCATTGGAGCCTTGATTTGTTGAATCCTGAATGCCTATTAGATATTTATTATGCTTAGATAGCCATAGCCCCTTAGTATGGTACGTTCACCAACTTATAGTAATTTAAAAGGCAAAGGTTTTTGAAAAACATTGACCATTGATGTTTGTAATTTTGGGGCTGTACAAGTAAAACGGCGGTAATGGTATACCGCTTTTATGGTTTCACTTGCTGCCTGCGGGCAAATGATGGACGACCTAAACCTAATATGGCTGATTAGGATAGCACTCAAGCTCCAAGAATACGGCCGACGGCGCCCAAGCAGGAAATCTGCAAGAAAAACGATCCATAGGACGATTTGGATCAGACGTTCATACACTTGGAATGACCAGTGGCCGAATTTTTTCCAGAAAATTTATTAGCAAAGCTGCTATGATCCGTAGCATTCACTGGTATTTTCTCTTTCGTTCTTCATTCTGCATTCTAGATTTCTCTGTTTTATGCCTTGCATGCGCCAAAATGATCCAGTTAGATTTGGATAAGGAAGTGGAGAATATTCTTCAAGAATTTTGCAAGCTGAATATTGAATGCAGCCCGGACTCTGATCTCTATTTTATCAGAACTAAGTGTGCCTGCACAAGACCTAACGTTTTGTTGCATCATAAACTACATTATTCTGCCGCTGATAAGAAGGAAGCAGACTTTGTTTTCTCTGGAAAAGCAGGGTTTCTAGCTGAATACACATTCTGTGAAGGTTGTCTTGTGTGCTTTTGGAAAGAGAACATGGGCAGAACAAAGGGCGCCCCCAATAATAGTGCTACCAGGAATGATATTATTAAGGTTCTTACCAAGGCTGCTCTGCTCAACGAACATGGAAGAGCTGATGGCACCCCTACTAAAGACTTACCAAAGAATACTCTGATGGATATGATCACCAAAGCTGGCCTTAATTCTGAACTGCAGAATGAAGTTAACATGAGAGCACAGAGCAGTAATCTGCAACAAACACAGTTGCATATTGGTAGCTATGGAAAAGGCAAGAATACAAGTGAAGAAATAGTGGATCTAGCTGAGGACACGCCTCAAAACATCTCCATGCATTATCAAGACTCGGATGAGGAGGATCTGCCACTTAATCAGGTCCCCTTGTTTGTGTAATTTAGAAAACTTACAGTTTGAGTGGATTTTTCCAGTTATACTTTTATTTATGTTTTGTTTCTATTACATTCTTTGCCTAGCTAATACTAATATGCTTATGGGCAAAGGGCGATAAGCCAAGGTTCCCCATAGCTTACCTGACGCCCCTTACCCTTTTACCTTGATTTAAGCTAACTGTGGTATTGCTTGGGTGCAGGTAACCGGGGTTCCTTTTCCCATCTATGTGTATTTGTTTCAGCTACCAAGACTGCATGGATTTTGCTGCTGCCATGAACTCTTTCTGGATCTGATTTACTTCATGTTTTTCCTTAAAACTTTTATGTTTACACCATATGGTATGCTTCTTTATCCCCTCTGGTTTGAGACAGCTTAAGGATACGTTATAACCAGAGTAAGATAAGTTATTTTGGTTCTTTTTAGCAGCATGAACTATAAGAATGCTTGCATATTTTATGTCTTTCTCTAAACTTGGATATGGAAATATATTTTGGAAAACAACTTGGATATGATATTTGCATGCTTTACTCTTGTTTAATGTGCTTTAAGCATTTCTGATTTATATAGATGTGTAGCAAAGGTAAAACATACATTATGTAAAAGCACTTTGCATGGATCATTAGTTGAATGGCTTAATAATCTGTTATTGGATGCTGCAGTAGCATTAATTATGACCTCTTTTTCCTCATTAAAAATGCATAATGCTGTACTGCCTCCTTCATATAACAGTATGCATGCAATATGGAAATATGTTTTGGAAAACAACTATGTTATGTGATTAGCATGCATGGCTCTATCTTATTTTTCATTATGCATGTCTGAAGCATATGCATATGTACTAGCAGAGAAAAAGTGCTAATACACTGCTTGGATCAATGGTTGAACAGCTTAATAAACTGATGTTGGATGCATTAGAATCATACACTATAGCATTTGTATTCTAGCTGAATAATTCATGATACACTACGGCCTCCCACTTTGGTTTATATGCATGCAATAGTTTATAAGCCTTACTGCTAGCAAAAATGCTGCAACACCACTGGAAAAGTTTAATCCTTTGAATTCTGCTACGGGTTAATGTACATATACTCATTAGTGTTCATTTAGTTTATTCTGTTCTGCCACCAATGTTCTGATGCTATGTACCCCACTCAAGCCTACAGCTTAGTTCTGCTGCAACTGGCCAACATTTCATATCAGAACTAAAAGAAACAGCTGTGTTCTAATTCTTCTTCCTGCACTTCAGTGCTATCTATAAACTGCATCCCTATTTTTTGCTGGTTTGCTTGTCTGTCCCTACCGATGATACTTGAAATGCCTTGCCGTTGTAACAAATGTATATGGTTCCTAATGGCTTCCCATTTTTAATGGGTCCGATAAGCTCTGATCTCCGATGAGATCACTGCAAAGAGGTAACACTGGCTCTTAGGAAACTGGAAGAATACAAGGAGGTTAGAGAGTCTATTGGAGAGACCTATCAGTTCACACATGGACATACTGAAGGCTCATCATTGAGCACACAAAAAATTACCCATGGTGAGGTGCATCCGAAACTGGCAGGGATCAAGTTAACTAAAGAAGCTACTGATATCTCAATAGAGAAGGTGAATCAGGAAGCAGAAAAACAGAATGATCCATCAAAGCTTTTCACTAAGTATCCCACACCGATAGTCCCTAGGAGAACAGTGGAATTATTATCAGCAGATAAGGACCATAAAATGTGGGATATTCAATCATATAATCTATTGGCACCAATTCCTCTGGAAGCTTATTTCTATTTTGCTGGGATTGAAAGAAATGAGCCATTTAACATCACAGCAGAAAGATGGGCTGCTTTGGCTAGAAAAGGGCACAAAATTATCGAACATGATATTGCAATAGAAAATTTCAATTTGACCATGTTTGATCCGGATAAATGTGCAGGTGCACCTATGATGGTCAATATAAAGCGTGATCTACAAACAGGAAAAGCTAGAAAAGCGGATCATGAACACAAATGGCCTAACTGGAGAAGGCCATACTGTAAGTGTGTACACCCTCATTATCAATGTACGATAAAGGGTATTTTATGGTTTGATCATGTATTCTGGTTTATGATGAATAATCTTGAAACCTTCTTTCCTGATGCAATCTCATTGGAGGCAAGATGGGCATTATTCGTACATTGGAGCAGTGAAAAAAATGTGGAGCAGATTCTCCAGCAATGTGTTATCTTTCACTTCACTAGGCGATATATGATTGAAGGCATCTCATCATTTATCCTGGATCCTAAAGCTACATTCTGGCCAGCATATAAAGGAGAGACAGGTTTAAGTATTATTGAGAAAATGATAAAACCAGCATCCTTTACTGAGTTTTTGAATACCCCCACATCAGCAAAAAGAACTAGAGATAATAGCAATGGAGCTAATGTGGGACAGGTTAGAACTTCAAGTGAGACGGTGGCCACGCCAAGAAATGATGCACAAATGCTTAATACAGGTACTTTTTATGATCAACATGGTAATGCTCATGCTGCCAACAGATCAGACAATAGCACTCCATATAGTGGAGGACACAATACAAGGGATTCCAGGTCTACACCTAGAAGAGGGAGACCGCCCCATAGCTCTGACGGACGCAATGTTAGAGGAAGAAGTAATATGAGAGGAAGGGGGCGTGGTAGAGGAAGAGGAAGAGGCAGATCAAGAGCAAGAGGTTTTGATGCAGCCTCCACATCTGCTAGTGATTCTTATGATAGACATGCAGAAACAGTGCAGAGATCATTTGACGAAGATGAAATGGTTCCCAATTCATTGAATTTCAACAACCAATGGGACTAGCAAAAAAAGATATGCTCAACAAGAATTTGGCTTGCTTGTATTTTGGAAATATGTTTCTACTCTGCGAGGATAGAACAGTACTATTTGAGTATAGTTACAAGTATAGTATTGCAGCTTTTTGTGTGAATTCAAGATTGAAAAGCTTTTTTGCTTTATGAAGGATTTTTGATGTTATCACTCTCACAGGAAACGTTTGAGGATTCTGAAATCATTCCAAGGAAAATGGAAATGTTCTGTGGTAGGAACATAATAGTCAAATGTCAAACAATGAATCATAGTTATGTGCATATGACTTATGTAAACAGAGCTTTTGAATTGATTAAGCCAAAAGTGATTTTCAAGTATTGTTTAAAACATATTTTTGGCTTTGAAAATGGCAACTTGCTGGATGATATTATTTATGGATGGAAATATTTGCCAGCCATTTGCAACTCATGGTACAAACCAAGAAACACTTTTTGCGGTTTTAGTATTCACGATGAATTACTATGCAGATGTGAAGTGAACAAATGCTTCAAAAATTTCTTGGCACCATGCGATGATAGCAAACAACATGTAAAAACCTTGTCATTGCAAATTTGTTCCCAAAAGCAGATCCAAAATGAGTTAAAAAAAGGGTTGAATCATATCCCATTGAGACCCTTTGACAGGGAGGAAGTAGTGAAAGAGATGTTTGGGGCTTGGAGAAAAACTATTGAAATTCTTGAAATAAGCCCAAATATTTCACAAAGACGTCTTGCCGCATCCTTTGCTTATATCAGAAACCAAGTCAAGGAATTAACTAGAAAAAATAGACACAAGGTAAGAATACCTCAAGTGTGTGAGCTAAATAATGCAAGTTTAGAGGAGAAATCATGGTTGCTCCAAAACTTGTATATCTCTGGAGTAGATAAAGCATCAAATACTCCAGCATTTATTTGCAAAGCATATATTAGGAAGCTGGCCATTATTAGAATGCAAAGTGACGACTTCCAAATGTGCCTTGATGATGATTATTTATCATGTGCAACGGACCTTGTTGCTAGCCAATGTATTGCGGAGATGACGAATATAACTAATTTAATACGTCCGTCGTCTAACAACCTACCATACCTTATGGCTATATACAAAGCACATAAAGATGCTTTCAGATGGTTGACCAATGCATCTAATTGTGTATTCTCAGAGATGGCATTACTCGTAACCAAAGCCTTGAGAAGTATGATACCAGCATTCAAAGAGATTGGACATAAATTAGACAAAGATGTAAAGAGATTTCTTGGTGTCAAAACTAGAACCATATGGTGGACTGAATCAACAATTGAGTTTGTCATTAATTTGCCTGGCAAAATCAGTAATACATTTGTGGCAGACATAGCCAAGTGTTATGAATCCATACCATTGAATGGGCATGATGGACTTATTAGAAACATGACAGGGTTCATTGAAATGATTTATAAATTCAAGCACCCATGTAAGTTGTGGGTAAAAAATGGTATCAACGGATTTTTTTGTATTGGGGAAAACACAGCTTTGATGGGGCGAAGGAAATATCATTAAACGAAATGGGTTGATATCCAATTGCCACATTCAATTAGGAAATGCCGTATGGAAACAAATGAAAGGAATACCCATGGGATTTTCATGCTCTCCATTGTGGTGTAATATTTATTTGGCACAATATGAGCTCAGATTCATCCGAAGATTGGCAGTTTTAGGAAGAAAGGATTTGCTAGCGCTATTTCAAGATACATACAGATATATTGATGATTTAGCAAGTCTTAATAATCATAACATAAGAATGTTCATGGACAAGGAGCAACCAAGAATAGATGACAATCCTTGGTGGATTTATCCTCTTAATTTCCTAGAAATTAAAGAGGATAAATGTGAAAGCATATTGAATGACTATAATCTACCAAGGTGCAATTTCTTAAATGTCCACATACAGGTTTTTGATGACAAGCTAGGCAAATATGATACTACTAAATTTGACAAACGGAGGTCATTACCGTTCGAATTTATTCAATATATTCAATTGGCTTCCAATAGAGACATAAGGCAATGCTACAATTTAATTGTATCACAAGCAACTACATTATTTTACTTATGCAGTGATCCATATCTCTTTATACTGGAGTTCAAAAAAATGGTCCGGGATTTTCATAAAAATGGTTTTAACAAGGACCGCTTAGTCAATGTCTTTAGGCGGACATTTAAAGACTATACACCAATAGGGTGTAAATATGAAGCAAAACAAGTTTTGCAGCTCATGGACTTATTATAATGACAAGGATGCAAAAATAGTATATGCCTTCTACCCCTTGTTATTTAAGGTCATCAAGGCTCTCTAAAGAAAGAATGGATATTCAACATTATAGAAAGAAGAGAATATTCCATTAATATATAGGAGTTCGGCGCCAGAGATCATGCATTTACAGAATTTCTGAAGCAACAATCAATTTCAGAGGCAGACAGTAAATTTTTACATGTGGTGGAGAAATTGATATCCCATAAAGGGGCATGCTAAGGGGTGATATATTTGCAAAGGTTTGGCCATATGCAAGGATATAAAACTTACAAGGGGTTTGCCAAGGATCTATTAGAGTATGAAAATATTTTAATTTGGCAAGTGGGTCCCCTTGGTTGGAAAGCTAGAGTATTAATTTCTAGCATTCGGTTATGGGAATTTTGACACCAAAGATTGGGCATGAACATAGCTTTTTGGAACAATAACCAATTTTAGTGGCAAACAATAAAGTTTGACAAGTTTGGGAGATATTATTATCCCTTAAAAAAAGTGGGTCATGCTAGGAATAATAAGTTGCGATGGTATTTGCCGGAAGCTAAAAACCTTGCATGCAAGGGTTTGACAAGTGACTATTGGGCCACAAAATATTTCGAAATTGGCAAGTAGGGATTTCCTTATGGGAAGGCCACGTTTTGCCTTACCGTGTAGACATAAGGGGGATAATCGGTGGCTAAGCTCAGAGGTCGGGCACATCGCCCAGGCTAGGATAGCCAGACAGCTCGGGACAGGGACAGACAGATAACGCTTTTCCCAGGCTGAGTTTGGAGTAACTTCTGAAGGCGATTTTGGTTGACCTCTGTTGAGACACAGATGCACAGGTAAAAATTATTATTGCAAATGTTTATTTTTGACCTGTATGCAACACTTGAATGGATCCTATGATCGTTTGCCATGAGAAAATATAAGCATGCTTGGTGTTGCACGTGGTATTTTTCATATTTTTGGAGGTGATAAAACATCTAATTTCACTTGAAAGCTTTGCACAGCCATAGAAAATTTTTCTTGTTTGCAAGCCAACTCTTCTATTATTTCCGCCAGTCTGAGACAATGGCATGTATTATTGTGCCAATCTTAACAGTGGCATGCTGGATTGGAGCTAAACACTAGCTGTAACAATGGTTTCCACTAAGGAACAACAAGGATTGGAAGGGATAGAGACTAACAACCAGGTTCTTTTCTACTTTGGTTTTTCATAAAGCATCTGTTATGAAATCCAACAAATGGATTATTACTGTATTGTTGCCAAATGATGGCAAAAAACATAGTTAATGATGAGGATTTTCTCAAACTATGTTTCAAGCTTGATAGAGCACTATGACGTTGATAATGGATGTGATGATTATGCCGTACTCACATATGATTATTGAAGCATAATAGTCCCATCATTCTAGTGGTAGATTTTACCATTTCTGTTATGCTCATCTAGACATATTGGTCTAGATATAGTTATAGATGTTTTTGTTAAAATATTTTTCATTGTGGGTGAATAGACCATCTATGTAGTAATTGTATAAGGGAGATATTTGAGCATGTAGACCACCAATATGATTTATCTAATGTAGGAACTCCTATGACACCGATAGCAAGGGGGGGTATTTTAAAAGCTATGACACCTGCATTCCTGTAGTTGACAACGGTTCTAACTCTTGTTTTACTATGGACGGTTGCAGGTAACAGCTTTCCCCACCTAGGAGTACATGTTCTATATTAGAAGATCATAATATGGTCGGTAAATTTGTATTCTTATATGCTCATTATGACTCAAGTAACAGATGAGTCTAAAAATGCGTAGGAGTATAATTCAATGTTGCTATCTGTTGCTATCTGTTTCTTTCACTTTAGTTATTGGATCCCAGTCAATGGAAGGTTGCTTGAGATAAGCAAAATTCATATATATACATACATATATACAAAGCCCGGGCCTGATCCTAAGACCAGTACCAGACATCTAACCAGACCGAGATATCTCAGCCTGGCCAGACTTATCAGTTCCATTTTTTATATTGAGGACAATCTTATAAAGGTGCCATGTAGTCTGGTTTATACAATAATTCAATCAAGTACAAGCAATTAAGTTTCAAAGACCTAGACCATTCATATAAACAGAAGTGCTACCATAAAGATGTTACAAAGTCATGTACATGCTTTGACTTGTGACTGTCTTATACTCTACATTTTCAAAAGCTTGTTTACTAAGGATTCTAAATTTACATGGAATGTCTTACAGAATTAATGAGAACATGTCCATAAGATTGACAATGTCAAAACAGGGAAATAATATTTTGATACATGACCACTTAGAGAAATAGGAAACCCTATAAGTTTAGCAAATAAATCTAGACCTGGATATGGTTAAAGATTGACTATCCCATTTAGAGATGCAGAAGGAGAATTTGAGTAAGAAGTTTTTTTTTTTTTTTTTAAATAAAGGTGTGATATTAATGCATGATTCACACAAGTGCATGGATCTAGAAAAATGATCCTACACTTGGCTAACCATGCATGGAATTAGGCAAATAAAGGACACACATGCATGTCTTTTGTTTAAATATCATTTGATTGGATCTAAATATATGGATAAACATTGTAACCATTGTTAGATTGGAAATTGATTAAAGTTTTGATACTTTGGACCATAAATGTATGGAACGATAAGGCTGGTGAGGGACTGAATAATGTAGCTTGAACTGCTACTAGGATTGTTGCATGAACTAATTGGCTCTGATTTTTTTATAGATATTTCGTTTCATTGGTTTTACCAGTGTGAATCAATTCATTTGGTACAAAATGTGAGCAGAATGAAATGTTTGTGAAAAATACTGATTTTATAATTGTTTCAGGACATTGAGGATACTCAAGATGAATACAGCATGGAATTCGTACCACTAGTATGAAATGAAACTCTTGGACCAATCGGGTATGGCGGTAGTACAATCTCATGTCCAAGCTCTGCAGTACAGACTCTACTCTCCTGCATCAAAAATCCTAAAGTACATATGCTACTGCTGGAAAGGGAAGCCCTTAGGAAGCCTGATGAATTGTCAGCTATGGGAGGGAAGATGCACTGAAAATGATTGATGATATCTATGATACTTTACCATCCACTGGACAATGGAAGAGGACCAGGCCAAAGCACAATTCTTTACTGGGGTATTGGCTCTTGAAAAGGCAAATAAAATTAAAAACTCTTGCCTTGGCAATAACATAAGGGAGAAAAGTAAGTAGGAAAATCCTTTGAAAACTATAAGGATGATCCGTTTGATGAATCTCTTCTATCAAAGGAGGACATCTCATATCTCTTCAAAACATCTTCAATATATCATTTTTGGTTGACAATAAGCAATCTCACCATGCTCTATCATTTGAAATTCAGTTGCAAGTTGAAATTTGGCTTGTGGAATAGAAGGCAAGTCATTACTCACCAAAATAGCATTATCAACATATAAGGCAAATATAGACAATAGATTGACCTCGCTTTTGACATAGGTATTGTTGTGAGGCCCCCCTTAACCAGATTCATTGGATTTAAAGAAGGCATCAATTCTTTGATATCAAACACGAGGAGACTGCTCTAATCCATATAGGTTTTGTTCAACTTACACATCAAATGTTATTTTCCAGCTTGAATATAACCTTTAGGTTGTTTCAAAAAGCTCATTCTTCCAATTTGGTATTGAGAAATGTTGTTTTGACGTCCATTTGACGGATATGGAGGTCTTTGGCTGCACCAAGAGTTAATGAAGCTCGGGTATGCTGGTTTGATGGCCATTTGATAGACATGGCGATCTTTGGTTGCACTGAGTTTGTAAAGCTCTGATGGAGGTCATTTTGACCATCAGAGAGAAGGTGTCATGATAATCCACTCCTTCAACTTGTGTATAACCTTTAGTAACTTACCTTGCTTTATAACAGTCTACTGATCTATCTCCTTCAATTTCTTTATGTTGTTTTGAAGTCCATTATGGATATGGAGGTCTTTGGATGCAGAGAGTTAGTGAGACTTGGATGAAGGTCAGCATCAAAATTTTGAATAGAGGATCTGCGTGCTACTTGTTGCTCCATCTCAGAGGATTTGCTGTCAAATTCAATGGGAGACTTCCTATTAGATGTACGTGCCATAACAGGCCTGAAAGTCATGAATGGTATCAGCTTATTCAAAGAAACCAGTGGTTATACTTGTTTCAATCACGCTGGCTCCAGTGTAATGGATCTACTTCTGGCAAAAGACCACTTGTGGATACATGATTTTAGATGCGGTTTCAAAATCCCTGAGTTTGATCATGTGCCCTTATTTTTAGAGTTAAAAATTGCATGCAAGACCACAGCTAAAAAACATGGTCCTCCTCGGCTGCGCCTTAATTATGATCTCCACGAAGATTATAAATCCAACGTTGAAGAGCTGTTATCGAAAACTGTATGGAAGGGTGTTTTCACTGATGATGCTAAGGAGTTTGCACAGATTATCATGGAAGCAGCTGATAGAACTTTTGGTTTCACTTCTGTAAGAAATCAGACTCCTGGTAGATCACTAAATGGTTGGTGGGACTGGGACTGTCAGAATGCAAGAGCGCAACCGCCTGCCAAGTGCATTTGCAAACCGAATTAGTACAGGTCTCTGATCAGGAAAAAGAAAAGGGAATTCTATAAGGCCAGGCAAGAGAAGTTGAAAGACAAACTAAAAATGGCCTCCAAACATTTTTGGCGTATGTTGCAAATAAGAGAGGCCACCCAATTTGGATCCAACAGCTCTTCAGGATTTAGTAAGAAGCCTTTATGAAAAAGAGGGTGCTGGCGAGATGAGGTTTTAGGCCACGTAATCTGCCTTGTTTAATGGGCAACAATAAGTCACCCGATGTGACTGGTATGTGCGTGGAGCTACTTAAATGGGGGGGGACAAGCTACGTTGAGCATGCTCACTCAACTTCTAAATCAAAGCCTTATGCTTGGTTTACCAGCAGATTGGAAAGTGAATAAGGTCCTTCTGGTCCACAAGTTGGGAGATAAAACTGTGGTACACAATTACAGAACCATTCTTGTTGGTTCTACTTTCACGAAGATTTTAGGCGCTCTACTAGAACACAAGATTAGTACTTGGGCAGATGATCACTCAAAGCGCTCCACATTTCAAGCTGATTCTTGCAGAGATCACACCCCATTAGACCATGCTTTGGTGCTATGTGTCTTATTTGAGCAAGCTAAAAGGCCAAACAAGGCTTTATACATATCTTTCGTTGACTTTGAGAAAGCTTTTGATTCTGTTCAAAGAAGTCTGCTAGGTGACAGAATGGATAGGTTAGGTGTACTTGATGACCTGAAAGGTGCGGTATCTCAACTCTACGATGAGGTTTTGGTTATGCTAACATGGGACTTGAGTTCTGTGATCAACAATTGCCCGTTGTCTCCAACTCTGTCTGGTTTGTTTATCGGCGAGTTGGATGACTGGCTGCTCTCCAAATCACTTGTGGACACCCGACTGGGAGATTTTGTTCTCTAGTTGTTGTTGTATGCTGATGACATTGTGCTGCTTGCCACCAAGCCTCATGTATTAGAGGTACATTTGGATAAATTAGATGGGTTTTGCACTGCTAAACATATGAAAGTAAATGTGGCCAAGACCAAAATTACGATAGTTGGCACTAGACTTCGGCCGAGTTTTGTATACCGAGGGTAGGAAATTGAAATTGTAGACAGTTTTAAATACCTTGGCATAGATTTTTCAAAAAAATACCATTGGAAAGATTGTGTCAGGCGAAGGGTGACAGGTGGTAAGGCTGCTCTGTTTGCCATGAGGACTAAGTGCTCCAGACTGTTTCTAGAAGACTGGAACCTAAAGATCATGTTGTTCAAAACCTTGGTCCGTACTGTTGCCCTCTATGGTTCTCCCATTTGGGGGCCGCCTCTATCATCCAGACTCTGGATTACGGTGGAATCAATTCAAAAGCTGTTTTTATGTAGTGAATTTGGCATTAAAGATACGATTCCCTACGCCATCATTCTGGCAGAAGCGGGGCTATTCCCACTTGAAATGGAGGCTCTATATCAGACAATAAACTTTGTTAATAGATTGAGAATGTTGCCGCACAATAGGCTGCCTTATCAGGTTATGTTGCTTTCTAAAAGTCAAGGCTGGTTGTTTGACGTTCGAGCTTGGGCAGCACGATGGGGAATCTCAGACTCTAATTGGCCCTCAGATAAAAAGGAATGCAGAACCATCCTATAGCAGAATGTCATTCAAATACTCTGGGCCAGACATGGCAGTGGGCTGCTTCACTATAGTTCGGTTGTTAATTCAATGGAATAGTACGAAAGTCAGCAGTATCTATCAACTAACATTCCAAAACGACTGAGGCAGTTGATATCAAGATACAAGGTGAGTTCTCATAGACTAGAGATTGAGACTGGCAGATGGTCCAAAACTCCAGCTGAAGCTCGACTATGCAGGTTATATGATGATGGAGTGGTCAAGAATGAGGACCACGCTTTCACTTGTTGTCATGTATATAATAGTATTAGAGATAAATATGATATACGGGCTGAGAATTTTAAAGCTTTGTTTTTATTAGATCCTTTAACTATAGGTTACTTCATTAAAGTTGTAGATGATTGTAGAACTCTACAGTTGAAAATCTTTGATTCTTGAGCAATGTATTTTTTGCTCTATGGCCTTTGAGGCCCCAAAGAGCTTTAGTAATAAAATAAAATTAAAATAAATAATTTGAACTCATTATGAAACCAGACATACTTTAATCCTCAGACATACTTTAATCCTCAGACATTGTAGAGTTTATTGAACTTCCTTCTAAGGATGGTCTGTTGCAAGACTTTTGAGGTTCATATATTCTGGTTGCCGAGAAGAGTAGCATCAAAATCTACAGAGGATCCACATGCTGCTCGTTGCTCCATCAATAATTTGAATCCATTAATGAAACCAGACATACTTTGATCCTTAAACATTTAGAGAGTTTATAAAACTTCCTTGTAAGAAATAATTCTATGCAAGATTCTTGAGGTTCATACATTCTTATCAGTGTGTTCCAAAACCTCCTAGAAGATTTAGTAGTGCTTACATGGGTCACCACATTGTCCTTGAGATTTAGAATAATGGCAACAAGAGCTCTGCCATCCTTGACCTCCCATTTCGCCTTTTCATCTTGGGTTGTAGGTTACTAACTTCCCCAGATCCTTCTCCAAAAGGAGCATCCTCATCTTCAGTTTCCAGTAATGAAAATTGGGTACATGAAACTGTTCTATGAGACGGTGGGTCTCTGTTAAGGAAGGAATAACAGTTAAGGAAGGAATACCAGCCAGGAACAATAAATGAAGAAAGAAAAATAATGCTGCATACAGAAGAGCTGGAGAATTTGAAAAGAAACGAAAGAAAGTTGATTATACAAAAAATCAATGGGTTTGGATACATCTTCCTAAGAAACATCTACGGAAAATAGGTAATATTTACAATTGGCTCCTAGATAATGTAGTCCATTTCAAACTGAGGAAAAAGTCAGTGAGAATGCCTATCTTCTTTGTTTCTATGGAAAGCGGACTAACCTACACCCAGTTATAAATGTTCGATTACTAAAGTCCTATAAGGGAAGTAAACTTTTTTCTGAGATTTTGCAGAAAATAGAATAAGCAGAACCTCCTAAAGATTGGAGCTGAATTTATTTATTATTTCTTTTGGATTTTGAAGGTTATGAAGGCCATGGCTCGAGGATTTTTAAGGTCGTGTTTTGAGGTTTCAAGGGTTTTAATCATTATTTTACTATAACCACCAGTTATGGCCTTGCAATGCATAAGGCCGAAAGCAGATATTGAGAAGAAACACGAATTTTATAGTAGGGGGGAGGGGGAGAGAGAAAAGGAAAGTAGCCATTGGAATCACCATTATGGTGATTCAAAAAAAGAAAAAGAGCATAAAAAAACTACGTTGCTTTGGCTTTTATGAATTCCAAAGAGAGAGATTGCAGAAGACTATTTCAGATTATATTTTGGGTTTGTTTAACTACAAGTATAGTTGACATGCATGAGCGTTGGTTGAAAGAAATAGAAAATAGTTTTTAAAGTCTTTTTCTATCTTGAATGAATGCTCAGTTTTAACATGTCTAACATGCTAACTATAAGGGAAATCCTCAAAGGATGTTTGAGGTGGATATGCTTCTCTCTACAAAAATATCGAGTTGATCAATTCCCTTTTTGGCCCCGAGGGGGGTTGGGTGTTCAAGTTGGGCTAGAATAGTCAACTTGAATAATCAGTAGGTTTTTTTTTTTTTTTTTTTTGCTTAGGGCCTTCTTGCTTGGGCGTCTTGGTTTTTTGTTCTTCACTAACAATAATGTATTGTTCCTCCTTTTCACAAATATTAATTGCTAGTTTGTGACAATTTTTAGAAACTTAGAAGGTTTACTACATACGCAATGTACATTAAAATGCACATTTTAATTGCTACCACAACAATTGTATTGCTTTATTTTAAAACTAAGCAATAGATATATTGATTTGGTACCCATATTTTGAGGCTATGGTATTAGTTGCTACGTTGAGCCCATTACAATGGACATTTCAATGGGTTTCTTTTTCCTTGCCATCTTCGGTTGCAAAGAATTGAGCCCCGACTCCAAAGTTTTCTTATTTAAATGTGTACTTTCATGAATGCTAGTTTGAAAAGAGTGTCGCATGCTTAAACAAGCCTGCTCTTGAAGGTTAGCTTTTATAGACGTGAGCAGGAGCTGGGGATTTTTCAATAATACTGGGCACAACTTTTAACATTCATAAACCCAAGTTTTGAAATAAATATTGTCCATAGATTCTTGTTATGTAGTCTCGTTCTTAATTTAAATAGGATGTAAAATATGTACAACCTTTTGTCACCATTTTTTGCTGGATTATTCTTCCTATTCTGTAGCCTTTCCATTCATTCTTCACTCGCTTTATCCTTCTTTTAGTGAATCTCTAATACATGAAGTTTGAATAGGAACTAAATAAATTGTTTGGTGAGTAAGATTAGAAATAAGATCACCTCTCAAATGAGAATTTTAAGTGTTGATCAAGGCATACAATCATAATGCAAAACACTTACTGTTCACCAAAGACCAAATGGTAGCTCGTCAACATTGGAACTTATCATAGCTAGGAAAGAAGCAATGAACCAATCAAAGGAGTCTCTTAGCATGCCAAATAGCTAGAAGAGAATAAATGGCTCAATCAAAGAAAAGGTTGACAAGAATAGAATAGAATAGAATAGAATGATTCTTATCATCCACGGAGACCAATCAACCTATGGGACCCAATACAAAAGCACAACAGACTACTTACTGTTCGGGTTAACCCCCCCAAAGGGGTTTTTGGGGAAAAACTGTGGTAGTAATAAGGGTGCTGTTAAACTATATATACATACCAAAACCAATGGAGGTGAGAGCACATGGGAGAGAACCATAAGGTACTTGATCAGGGACAATGCAGGAGACATTCAAGGGAAATTGTCTAGTATTGCAATTAACGAATCAGCAAAATCACACATCCTCATAGGCAGTGGATGGTTTAAAGATGTGGCAAACTGGACCAGAGAGATGGGATTAAACTTGAGCGACCCTAATAAAGGAAGAGCAAAGTGGAATGAGGAGGGCGATAGAGCCACAAGAGCGTGCATACAAAGACACACAGACCCAAGACAAACCGCTCATGCAAGTTTTCAACCCGTGACACCAAATAGGACACCGCATGTATCGGGGATAACATATTAGGGAAAACCGAAGAGACATTCGGCTAGGTTCAGATGGGAAGTCATGACCTAAGAATCAAAAAAAAAGAGAGTGGAGAGGAATAGACAAGGAGGACAGGATATGCGTAATCGGGACGATGGGGAGAGTAGAGGATGAGAATCACATGACTAACGACGCCCGATTTACGGAGACATCGAGACAAATACGTAAGCATAAGATGGGGGGAACCGCCCCAGACTCGATGACAATAACATAATCGCCGAGATTTGGCGACGCCATCTAGAGAATGCTGACCAAACATAGAGAAGTACACAAAGGAAAGAGGGTTCGTAATATGATCCGCATAAAAAGCCGGTCATAAAACCCCATACAAATTGCTCATTAAAAGCTGATTGATAACGACGATCACCGCATCGCCACGGCCGAAGTTAAAGCGGGATGCTGGTAATAAAAGAAAAAAGTCAGCCTTCAGATTAGGCTACATCATACAGCGTGATGTGCTAGTAGCGCCCTTTTAGGGAGCTCGCCCATGCTACACAAGTCTAGGGGCCTCGCGGCACAAGGGACATTAATGTATATTCTATTCTATTCTATATACAAGTTAAGTGAGTGTCTAAGGACACAGCTAATCCCTCATATCCATGACCTCCTGAAGGTATGATCTGAGCATCCCTACTGAGGCCATGCTCAACATCACATGTAGAGGCTAGACAGACCTGACAAATTCAACATAGCATGGTCACTGTACATCTTAGGCAATAAAAAGAGGTCTTGCAAAAACTTGCATAACTTTCATCGCACATGTTGTACATCCTAGGCAATAAAAAGAGGAGCTTGAAATTAGATATATGTATGAAGAATGGGCCAAATAAAAAGAGGATCTTGAAATTAGATATATGTATGAAGAATGGGCCAAAGGTTGCTCGCATAGGTGTAAAATTATCACTTAAGACAACTGGATGAGGAGCACAAAAGGTAATAATCTCTAGCATATTATGAACAAGCATAAGCATTTGAAGATTTTGTCAATGTTGTGACAAGGCATTCATAAGCACTCCATTTTGTTGTTAGTTAATGCAAGCGCATCTTATCTATCTATCTATTCCAATTACAAAATGAAATACACAAGACACGCCTTACAAGCATGGTAATATTAACCAAAAAGAAAACACACAAGCTCATTCAGGTCCACTAGAGGGAGATTTAACTACTCCTCACATTTCTGATTAAATATTATTTTCTCTTTTGAAATCCATAAAACACAAAGTTAATACGTTGCTCATTAGACAATTTCAATAACAAAAATAATTATAAAAGCAAATAATATCGATTTTTGTCAATATCAACATGCATTGTTGTCGAAGTTGCACAATGGACGTTAAGGGCAAGTAAAAAACATGCTAGGATATTAGCCCAGCAACGCCGGGCACACGTTTACTAGTACAAGTTAAATATATATACAAGTTAAGTGAGTGTCCAAGGACACAGCTAATCCCCCATATCCATGACCTCCTGAAGGTATGATCTGAGCATCCGTACTGAGGCCATGCTCAACATCACATGTAGCGGCTAGACAGACCTGACAAATTCAACATAGCATGGTCGAATTTAATCATATTCT
Source organism: Isoetes taiwanensis (assembly GCA_021234155.1). Lineage (NCBI taxonomy): Eukaryota > Viridiplantae > Streptophyta > Lycopodiopsida > Isoetales > Isoetaceae > Isoetes > Isoetes taiwanensis. Next base: position 46,460 of record JAJEKV010000005.1, read on the forward strand.
AGATAGCTCTTGAGGGTATGCCATTCATCCTCAATGGCTCCCATTTGGCAGCATTGGCAAAGCCTGTCCTAGCATGGCTCCCTAATCCATCTGTTTTTCTCAATTCAGAGATGATGTGCACCTGCATGAATCGAGGCAATGAGTTTGTTCCTTTTCATAGGCAGATGGGTATGCATGTAGTGTTGCGGGGCCTGTTCTAAGGTGGGGTTTATGTGGTACTAGTAATGTGTTGTCTTGACCTATTAAAGGTGCTAGATTCCCTCAAGCTATGGTGATCTGCCTCTATTTGCACATGCATGCACCCGTGCTTCTGTATATTCTATCTGGGGAGCCACTGAGCTGGCTTTTCTTTCTAGCAGGTCCTGAGGCGGTCCAGCCCCATTGCCACTATATGATGTGATGGTCAAGGGCCGCTCTCTGAAGGGGAAAGAAACCTGTCTCCTGCAACATGATTTTATATGGTACCATGGATGTCACCTCCAATGCCTGAGTAAGAAGGCTTTCTGCACCTGCTCCAAGTCATCCTAGATGGCGAGGGACATCATGGGGTCCCAGACTTTGACCGCGTATAAAAAGACAAGCTGCACCAAGACCCTAAACAGATGCGACTAATGGGCCCAATCATAAATCTCTGCTCTGTGACTATTATTTTGCATTGCATATAGTGCCTTCTAGCTTATCACCCCGGATGGAAGCATTCCAATGCATAGTAGAAGGGAACTCCACTCCCAAATATTAGGTGGATGCCCCTTCTACTTCTTATCCCCAGTAATCGAAAGGGTAGACCCTTGGCTAATGTGAAGACAAAATGGCCTTTGTGGGCATCTCCATAAACAGAAAACATGCTAACATGCTATGCTAATGTCTCTAAGAAAGAAGCTTATTCTCGGGATGAAAATCTCGCCCTTTCGGGTTTTCAAGGAAACCCTAAAGATAAACAACCATCTAAGAGATCTTATCACAACTAAAAAGAAAAGGACCCTCATGCCTCCGAACCTTTTTGGGTTTACAAATAACTTGTAGAAGGAAATCCACATGCTGGTGTGAGCTGCAAACTATGAAGGAACATGTTTGAAAGCAGCACCTTCACCAACCAAACGCAAGCACAACCGGGCCAGCCTGCAAAAGAAAGGCACGAGTAAGACAAGACCCCGGGCCCACTAGCACCAAAAGCTATCAACTCTCAATAGCTGACCGGCTCCAATGCCAACATAATAACCATGCCAGACTCAGCATGGACATAAGCCACCAAGGCTCTAAAACCATTAAATCACCAAGGCTTCAACCGTAAACCAGCCACCAAGGCTTTAAACCATAAACTAGCCACCAAGGCTCCATAACCAATAATCCCATATTAATATAAGCCATCCTGGCTCCATAACCATAGATCAATATAGAGATAATCAAAGCAGTCATACTAGCAAGGTGAAACAGAAAAACCGGAGGACCGGCTTTTGTATTAGCGTAAAAGTGGAAAAGAGAGGGGAGGGTTGGGGGGTAAGCTCAAGAAAATTCCAGGACCGAGATGCGCACGTAAGCAATCGATGTGAAAACCTAGTTGCCAAGCTACAAATAGGACGAGAGCTAGGCAGTTGCTAACTGCACGGGACACTTGTCCCCTAGCTCTAGAAGTCCATTTACTATCTATTCGTTGAAAACGAAGGTAAATGTGACTTCTAGAGATCTCCATAAACAGAAAGCATGCTGACAAAGAGGCAGAGAGAAAGAGAACACCCTTTTGGGGTCTTTGATGTGGTACCAATGGAACATAGAGACAATAGAAGAAGAGTGCAAAGACTAGGCAATAGAACAATTCATATGTAGTAACATCTATAAAGGCATGGGAAGATATGAAAAATAGTAGGAATGGAATGTAAACCCTATCAAATCAAGCAATGGATATCACGATGGTATTATCAAATTGCACATAGGCATTACTTACTCCATAATATCAAGACATGGTTTAAACAAATTTACTAGAGAATTAACCATGCCTGATGACTAATGTGTCCATAATAAAATTATTGCTAGTAAATATAGGCAATATAGCAAAATGATGATATAGCTAGCGAAAATTAGAATAGACAAAATCAGACAGCATGTTTTCTGTTTATGGAGATGCCCACAAAGGCCATTTTTTCCACCTTGTCTCTATAGCTCTAGAAGATATGAGAACCACCTTAGTCTTGACCAGATTAATGTGCATGTCAGTCACCTGGCAAAATGTATCTAGAGCATCGAGATGGCCCTGCATATCTGCAGAGTGCAAGTTAGGAGGTCTACATCATCAATATATATTAGCTTGCCTGATAATCTGGTGGCGGAGGTGTGCTCCGCACCCCTATTTTCAGCAAACCAGCTCTTCAACTGATCAATATAAAGCCCAAAAGTGTAGGAGAGAGAGGGCATCCTTGGCGGACCCCAATACTGCTACCGAATGGTTGTTCTCTCAGTTGCAACTGGCCTGAGCATCTCTTACAACCTGTACACTATATTTTGTAGGTTTGCAGGGACTCCAGCTGTCGCAATCTTGCCCACAGCATTTCCCAAAGCACAATGTCAAAAGCCTTGGCGAAGTTCACAAAGCAACAATACAGGTCTTGTTGACGGTTCCTACTGTCTTCAACCAGAATCCATAGGGTGAAGATGTGATCAATGGTTGAGTGCCGCACCTTGAATCTTGCCTGCATGAAGGTCGACACCTCTGCTGCCTCTGCCCAGACCCTCAACTGCTACTCAAGAATTTCTGCCAACAGTTTTGCAAATACCGAACTAACCATGATTGTTCGGTAATTAGCTGGGGAGTGTGAGTTATATGCGTTGTATATGGGGACAATTCTGCTAGTGGTCCACTGCAGGGGGGAACCCTCCTCTAATGCCTTGTATATGGGGACAACTCTGCTAGTGGTCCACTGCAGGGGGAACCCTTCTGTAACGCCTTGTTGAATTCGTTGAATATGGCGGTTAGTACCGGTACTATGGATGATCCTATCCACTTGAGCAACTTTGCCTGCATACCATTCACAACTGGCACTTTTCCATTGGCAAGATACTATAATCCCTGGACTACATCTGCCTTTGTAATTTCCCGCGCTGGGCCTTGCTGTGGGGTAATGCTGCTTGTGCACTCTGAGGATCGTAGAGCTACGGTAGATATTGCCGCCACTGCTCGGGAGTGATGTTCCCTGTAGGCTGTACTAACTTTCTGATCAACCTTTACTGGAAGGCCCTATACCAGTCTAAGATGTAAAACATTTCCTGTTGATGGGCCATGATGTACCTAACTTTCTTAGCCTTAAGGAAAATGTGATATTGTCTGGCCACATGTGTGCATAGAGTAGGGTCTATGACCTAGCGGAGCCAGCATTTGTGTTCTGATGAGGTTTTCTCCTGCCTCTTCTATCAGGTTGCGTACCGCCACATTGTGGTTCTGTGTCTTCCAGGAGCTAACTAATGGCCGGATCAATGCTGGCTGCTGCAACAAGTCCTGTTTGTGATAGATGGGGCATAGATTATGGCCTGCATTAAGGCGGTGGAAGCATGGGAAGCTTGGTGGTGCAGTAGTAGGGGGCTCTTGCTGATGTCTTGCAGGCTTCTAGACGTGTGGAACAGCCATGGCCTGTGTTGTGGCCTTTTCTTTCTGAAGCCAGGAGCTCGACTCCTGCTGGAATTGTTGTTGCCTTGCCAACTCATGCGTGCACCGCTGCAGTTGTTTATGAGCCTTTGCATGGAGGCCCTTGCCTTGCTAGGCGTCGGCTACCCACAGCTCCTGCATCTCCCAGTCTCGAGTAGCGGAGCTGTGCTCGAGTTCGCCAAGCGAGAATCCAACGCAGGATTCATTACTGATGAGGCCACTTCCTGTATCTCGACCCTAGCTCTGAAGGACTCTCAGTTGTGACTGACTCTCTTCAAAGGCGGTCTGGATGCTTTGCATCATAATGGCAGCCTCCTCAGCTTCTGATCGAAGGCGGGAGATGGTTGCCATTGTCTGCCTCTCGCAATGCACTAAGCAGACGTTGTCTTCCATTTACAGTATGCAATCCATTGTTTCTCTATTGCCAACTACCTTCTCAACATCTGAGGTACCAAGGACTGCACCTCTTCTATCAACCCTGCAATTCGAGTATTGTTACTCTCAATTCTCACCTCCAGTTGTTTCAAGGCCTCTGTCAGCGCCTGGTTTGCCATCAGAAATAGCAATCAATGGCTTGTTGGGCTGACCTCATTGATTGGACCTTTGCCCGCACCTCCCTACTCATGGAAGAAGCTTCTCCCTTGTCTTTATCATCTCGTCTTGGCCTTATCGTAGTGGCTCAACCACGTAGTCCATCCAAGAGAGCTCATCATGCGAGGGGCCTCAGATTGTCAGTGTACCTGGGTATGAGACTGGCCTTGGTGGCTGGGCATCCGAATTGGGATCGGGGTAGGGGATCAATAAGTGGCCATGGCTGTTTGGGGTGCAAGAGATCGGGTCCATGCAAAGATTAGGGCAAAGCGGAGGTGTTGCTTAAATGACATTTTGGACGCTGAAAATCCAAAAAGGGATTAAAAATGTCATTTGCACAACAATTTTGGCTCTGGATGCGAACCCTAAGGAGAGAATAGGCAAGATGGAAGCATTGCTCAAAGGACATTTTGGACGCTTAGAATCCAAATCAGGGACTCAAAAACATCGTTTGCAAACAATTTGAGCCTTGGAAGCAAAATCCTAGTGAGAGAATGGGAAAGAGAGAGGTGTTGGTCAAAGGATGTTTTGGACACTTAGAATACAAAATGGGGACTTGAAAACATCATTTTCACAATAATTTAGGCTCTGGAAGCAAAATCCTAGTAAGAGACTGTGGGTAAAACCCTAACTCTAAAGAGAGAGTAATGCAAGGCGCTAGAGAGAGGATGGGAAGGCACTAGAGAAAGAGAATGATAGATAGATAGATAGATAGATAGATAGATAGTATTTTTAGAGAGAAGGATGGGAAGGCACTAGAGAAAGAGAATGATGGGAAGGCACTAGAGAGAGAGAAGGATGGGGAGGCGCATTAGAGAGAGAAGGGTGAAGGAGACGGATCTTCTTGGTGTTGTTTTTTTGAATTGAAGATGATTGACTTTAGTCTTGCCAATCAAATCTTTCGTTCAGTTCCATGTTTGAGCCTCATCCTTTGGATTTTACAATTTTTTACTCTCATGGCTACGTTAATTGGTTTCAAGTGTCTTCATCTTGGTATTGTTTATTTTTCTTTGTAGATCATAGATTTTGTCAGCACCCACATGTGCATGACTAGTTTTCGACGATCATCATATCAATAACATGGCCATACATTTTCCTTTCAAGGGCATCCCTAATAAATAAAATTTCACATGGAGAACTTGCTGTGAGTGCATATGTTTTCTACCTCCAGTCATAGGCTACTGGAAGTTGAATCAATGTATATTTATTATGCCTCATCTACATGGACGAGAACTAGAACTATTTCAGCTTGCAAACTAAAGAGACAAGCATCTCTTGTTCTTTCCCTCCCCAAACGTAGTGCATTAATGTTAGTTTTCTTTGCTCAAATACTTGCCATTTTGCTACGAGATAAAACAATAAAATAAAGATTGATAGGATTCATAAAGCATTACCTGAAGAATTCCGGTAACGGAAAACTATGGTAGTTCTCAGAAAAAAATGGGATTTTAGGGTTCTCACATCACGAAGCTGGACTTAAGCTGCTAGCATGGTCTTCACATGAGAATAAATTACGTTCAGGCATCTTATAGGATATTTGAAAAGCCTTAGAAATATGTATGAGCGTAACTCGCAATAATGGCAGTCCTTATACTAAATTCCATGAAGACATTCTTTGAAAAAGAAAAAATGCATCACTAAGCAGTATCTTTTGTGTATAGCCAACTAGTATGGTTGTTTAGGAAACTACATTCTTTTCAGACATCTGTTCAAAGAGTCCAACAAGCACAATTGGCTTCCACTCATTCTCCAGACAATAATGAAGCAAAAAGACCGTTCCAGTGGATAGGTTTCGTGACATTATGAAACTATTTTTTCGTGACGATAGTAAAAAAAAATACGTATTTTTGGGAAAAACGCATTTTTGTATTTAATACTCGCCGGAAAAAAAAAAGTTCGGCGTAAGTTTAAACCTTCCTTCGGCTTCGAACCGAACTTTCTTCACAGAAGTTTAAGTTTTAAGCTTCGCCACGCGAATCCCTCGCTTTCGCTGAAGTTTGCCTTTAACCGAAACCGCTATTTAAAACTCTTTTCAAGTAGTTTAAGTATAGGTTCGCCACGACAAACTTTTGTGTTCAAGGTAGCATTCTTTGCGTTTAAACTACGCTGGAAGGGCTGGTCGTAGTTTGCGGTAGTTTTCGCCACTGTGAAGTTTTATATATATATTACGAAGTTTAACTTTGACTGCTTCGCTTATGCGAAGATGTTTTCGCTTAGTTTAAACAGTTCATTTCGCTTTACGCTGGAACTATTTCCGGTTACAGAAGTAAAAAATCTTGTTTCGCCTTACGCGAAACGGACTTCTGCGGTTTAGTTTAAGTTGTTTTCGCTTACGCGAAAGTTTTCGACGCCGGAAATTTTTTTAGCCGTATTTTTGACGTATTAAACGTCAAATTTGTGCCGTATCAAACGAAAAATACGTATTGCATATAAAACGTATACAGTATTGAACCTATCCCTGGACTGTTCATAACATAGACAATGATTTGCCAAAATGATGGCTTTGAATGTTTCTATGCGACAAACATATCTGGAAGCATTTACAGGAGAACCTGATGGATATATAGATCTAGATATGCATGCTGAAATACTTTAGCTTGCAAATGAGCTTATTCTAAGCCAGTCGGCACCGACAAACTAATAGGTGGTCTGCTATGAACTGTAATTTTCATGTAGTTGTGAACTATCTTTTCCATGTGGCAGATGATTATCTACAAGATGCATGGAATTTGAATGGAAATGCACTGTTGAATGCAAAGCAAGGGAGGATCACTTATCAGGAGGAGCTATGATTGAAGGTATTATAGTAAGCCAAGTTAGCGCCAACTCATTGAGTTGATTACTTGTGACCTATTTTAATATGTGTATTGATGCAAAGCATATACGAACAGTCACCCGAAAAATGCAGTCTACCACCAATCAAGAATTTCTCAGGGCTGCAAACAACAACCTTAACAACTAATATACTAGATATTCAGGTTTTAATAAGTAGATCATGATGACTACTGAGGGCTCAAGAATTGAAGATCCGAATCTAGAACCTCCAATATGTGTAACTAGAAAAAGTGCCCAGCGGCTATATGGCTGCTGTTGTTCGGCAATGCTCGTCTATAAGGCAGTTGTTCGTCATTCCTAAGTTGTAAAATTTGGTTTAATCAACTGATTGACAAAGACACATGTATTAATTGACTATTTATGAGTTTCTCAAATATAATAGTTACTAGTTATGGTGCCCGGCGTGGCCGGGCTTTAGCAAATTTGGTTGTAGAATGGTTTTGCATTAGTAGGCTTTAGAATAGTGCCATAAGGACGTTGCCGTTTGTAGACTTTAAGCTCCACAACAACATAGGTATGCAAGGATTTGGCCGTTGATGGAATTCCAATCTCGAATCTCGCAAGGATCTACTCCTTTTCTATACATAAAACCTCATTTGAGATATAAACTTGCTATAGCAGAATTAAGTAGGGGAAGGAAGGATAGGATTGCGTAAAATGAATGAACTACCTAAATTTAGCAACATTTTAACACCATTTAACTAAAGAAAATTAAAAGTGATGACATGATTAAAAGCTTATAATATGGTCATGGTAGTTTCTATATATGTAGATAAATTTGATTTGTACGCCTTGGAAATGAGATTGTGTAGGATGTTGTCGATTTATAATAAGTATTTTGTGTATTATAAAGAATGGCTTAATCAATCAAGTAGTTTTGGGCCATTGACAATTCAATTAGAAGTTGAAGTTTGAACATAAGGCATGTTTTTATTGAAAGGGATGATGATGTACTTGATGTTGTTTGTGTAGAGTTTTCATAGTATGGGAAGTTATTGGATTGTAGATTGGATTAGTTATATTGGTTAAGTTGCATTGTCCTTTTATGAGAGACCACATAACCCAATCGAATTTTATAGGTGGGCAATTGCATTATTCAATACTAGTAATAGTGCCCAGCGTTGCTGAGATATAAGGTACTTATTGAGTTGAATATTGTAGGATTCATGAGCATTAATGGTGTGCAATTTGGACTTCAATTTTTGTATAGTGCTTTATATCATGGAGAAGTTGATGCAATTTCAACACTACTGGTGTACTTTAATTCTCTTGCCTTTATATTAAAACAAATAATGTAGGTCAATTTTATCACTCATAGCTATGTCTTGCTTTTGCTTTGGCCTTTGTTTGCTCAATGCGTCGTTGAAAAGTGGCAAAGGTTTATTTGGTTGTATGTTTTTTAGAGAGCCACGTGAACTCAAACTTGCAAATTAATTGTTGAGTTTACTGTTGCTCATTGGGATTAATGCAAATACGTGTACATACGTCCACATAGTATTACTTAATGAAGTGTTCTGAGAGAAATGTGACGTTGCGTAAATCTATGCTTATCATGGATATCTCCAAATGCAAAATCTTTGATAGTATCTATTGTTGTAATACTTGGAATATTGGATAATATTGTTGTTGTAAGAGGTTCACCCATGACATACGCGAGGGCTCTTTTGAGAACTCTATATATGCTTCATCAAGCACAACTAATAGTGAAAAGACAAAAGAAAAATAAAAAAGTGCAAATTGTGTTGTTTCTAATGTATTGTTCAGCTCAAGAGGAATGGGCTCTTATAAATACTGGCTCTCATAAATAAATACCTTACAATTGAAAAGTACATGTAGATTTTATGATGTTATGGGTCACAACTACTATGATAGAAGGAATACATGCATTTCCAATAAGTCTTCCCATTTACACAATGCTAACCAATACTGCAATATATCATGGAATTGTGAACGGTTTTGTTTGAAAACCATAGTAAAATCACATTGCATGTGGATATATAGTTGACTAAAGGTGCATGATTTGGAATAACTTCAATGGCTCATTGAGATTCCATCCCTACTTTTGAGTTGTCAATTTAGAGATTTTATGTTAATCTATTTATTTATGCCCTGCCCTGCATATTTGATAGTGTTTAACCTTGGAAATTACCATTTTCAAAATATGCTCTAAGATGTTGCCGTAAGAAGCTATGTTGCATAATGTTGGGACTGCACTTTGTAGAATTACCTTCATGATAACCGCATTCTCACCAACGATGACGTCTTGAGCATTCTCCCAATGAAAACATTTGAGTGCTTATGCAGAATTAACTTTTACTTCAATATGTAAACGAATCTAGCAATTGCATGCATGACTTTTTATCTATTTGCACATCATCCGCATAGGCAGCCAACATCAACCTACTAATTGCAGTATGATATCTAACTGTAAGCACTATCTGCAGGCATCCAAGTTATTATGCAAGCATAAGAAACGTGAACTTAAATTGTAGCATCTATCTGTACATGATAGACTCTTATTGGCATCTTGATGCTGCCAATAAGAGTCGATTCAGGTCAGGCCATTTCAAACGTCTGCGGCATGAGTAGAGAGGGAAAAAAAGGAACAGCGGGAGAAAAAGTTAAGCTTCACCACATCCAAAGAACTTTTTTTGTTTCGGCAAAGATACTTGACATGAGGACATACCCAGCATGGGATTGATACAAACCAATTTATCAAAGCATCTTCTTCCTTTTTCCACATTCCCATACATTTTGCTGAAGGCCTGTAATATATTCTCTGCCTCTTTGAAATAACAGGCATGGCCTAGAAGATCAATCATGCAATTATTCTGCTCCATGGTTGGCTCAAAACCATGCCACTTGATTTGCTCGAAATACCAGGAATCCTAATCCACTAAGTCAACGTGCTTACATGCGAGAAGGACAGCACATACCCAACAACTTCAAATCAAAGAAACAGATCAATTATCCAACCACAGTTGCTGCATTCTATCCAGCTCCTTTTTGTAGTTGCTTAACTGCGAGAACCCAAAAAATAAAGGCTGTAATTAGTAATCATAGTTGCCAAAAGTAAACTAAAATTGAAGCTTCTGCAATGACAGAGGTACACACTATTTCATGTGCTCGGACAGAGCTTTATCTTGCTTACCACGACCACCTGCAAAATAAAAAACGAATTCACCTGCAAAATAAAAAACGATCTAAGAAAACGAATCCAATCTAAGAAAAGCAACCGCTACTGCACAACAAAAATAGAAGAACAATCATCCAAATAAACTAAGATAAAGCTGGACAAAGGAAAACCTTTCCAAATCAAAACCTCATTGCTCAATATTATATTAGTCTTCAAACACAAAAGGCAGTTAGAAACAATATAGTCTATGATGAAATCTAAATCATTCTAAATAAACTAAATAGCTCAAATGCATCTTCTTTCATGATGTCGATTCATGTAGGAGCCGTAAATGTTTCAATTGTATCTGCTGTTACGTCAACGAATGAGCCACAATCTTTCCATCTTTCTACATACCGGACTGCAGGAGATGGAATTACTTTAGCACTTTGCATAAGTCTTTTTTTTCTACCGATCATTATGATCCTAGATACATCATGGTCTAGAGTATCCTTAATTGTATTACCGGGTGGGATCGTGGAAGAACCTTTAACAGATGACGTTCAACGTATTGGATCCCATTTATTAACCGATTCTTTGCTATCATAAGAGAGCCAGTCTTCTATAATCTCCAAGTTTGAAGAATTTCTAGTTCTACAAAAAAAATGGGATATGAATGAAAAGGGTAGGCTCAGTTAATTACTTGATTTGATTGTTCGATTTTCCCTTGTAGAAGAATTTTTTTCCTTCTAGTCTCATATCCAGGGAGGACTTGCTTCAAAGCAAATAATCCCTAGATATATCAAAGATTCAATAAATTCCAATTATAAGAAATAGAAGTTTTTTTAATAAATTCAAATGGAGTGATTTCGGCGCGAAGAAAACAAACCTAAAGAAACGGAAAGGTTATGAGCAATAATCTTCATGAACTTCGAATGAGAAGAGGCAACCCAAGGAGCTCCAACAAACTGATGATCTTGTTCTGCCAATTACAGAATTATTTCCAGATTGCAAAGTACTTTTCATAATTTGGCTCTGCACATCCATCTTGGATTGGAACTGTTTGCATAGAATCAAGCTGCAGAGTGTAATACAATAATGTTAGCCTTGTGCATTTCCTCCATTATGTGGTTATCAATTGGCTTAGAAAAAAAATTACCTCCTTTTACATCATTTGCTGTAAAATGTTTTGGACAGTGTGTGGTGGAAGACCCATTGAAAATGTTGCTTTATCATATTCTTGTTCCCTGACTAATCCAGTGCCACAGGCCTGCAAAAGTTAAGCACAAATTAAACTTTGTAACCTATGAAAGTATTGCACAAAGCATCTCAAAAGGAAAGCTTTAGAAATGTAAATGCTCAAAATCTCCCAAAAACTTTGTACTATGTAAAGAAACATGAAGATCTAAAGTAATCTTGCAATGGAGAGGTCCCTTACCTAGGGAAATGATGGAAACGGAGAATGAACCGAATATAAAAAAAAAGCTTTTAGCTATGTTCTGAAAGAATCGAACCCTCGCTTTGCTCCAACGAAATCAAAACTAGCCAAGTCCAGAATACATCAGGCTGTTGTGTTTGTTGATACGAACAGATAGCCACAGCCCAAAACCTGTACCAGTGTTTGCTACGTGATCCAGAATGTGATAAACATGTGAACCCGGTAGCCAAATAGAAGCAACCATGTAAACGAAGAGTAGGGAGATTGCCATGGCTGCGGCAAAGTGAGCTCGGTATGCTCACCCCGAGCTCGATGCTTGCTATCAGCAAGGTATGCTCGTGAACAAAACGTTAGAAGAAAAGGATTTTTAGGGTTGGGGTTAGCAATCTCAGCAGAATGTGCATGTGGCACTGATACCTCCCGCCATGGCGCCAACTATCAAGCTAAAACAGTGGCTACGGTGCTCACATAGATGCTGCAGATCCTCATCTCCTCCTCCACAACCGCAACTCGCTCTACAGCTCTGCTCTTCTACCCTATTCATATTCTTTTTGGTGGCAAAGTAGGCTAGCCGCCATAGCCAAAAAAAACCTCACGACCTTTTTGTTTATTTTAGGGTTCCTAGGTGTCCAAATCTCAACCATAAATTCTCAACCCTAAATCCCAGCCTTTGGATTTAGGGCTGGGTCCAACACTTACAGAATAACATTATAATATAGGATAGGATAGGATTAGATAAATAATTTTATCAGCGCTTGTATTACCTATTTTGGGTTTGCATATGGAGAAATCATATTCGAGCTATGTTGCACTTGAAGATGTGGATCCGGTTCTGAATAATGTAACGTGCGAATGGATTAAGTATTATATAGGTGGATATTAAAGACAAAGGCAGATTCTAAAATACTTATTGTTGGACTTTAGAAGAACAAATAATTTCAACGAAGCGCGTAGTGGATTGAAGTGGATTGAAATGATTGAAGACTTTAGTGGCACACGAACAATCTGAGCAGCGTATGTGGAGGCCCAGCAAATTGTCAAATGTCACTTTGCTGGCATCTAGATAGAGTCGAGAGTCAAGTTGTGGTGGCAGAAGTGTTGCTGGTGTGCAAATGGAGCCACCACATTCTGGGCTAGGGTCTGCTAATTGACACGAACCTGCTAGAATTAAAAAACAAATATTCAGCTGAAACGTTTTGGAAAGAAAGAAGCTTATGCGGACAATATATCCATGTGTATAACCCTGCACTAAAAGTCATAATGTTAAAATACAATCTCAATTAAGAACTAAGTCGAATCGTGCAGTAAAGACTGACCATGGGTGGTGAGCAGGAGAATGTCAGTGGTAGGGATATGCTAGGAAGGGATAGATGGAGCTGGCTGTGAGAAGGGCAAACTGAAGAAAGAGATATTCCTGTTGAGATAAAAAGGAGCAAGCATTTCATGCTTCTGCATGTTCTTCCTATAAGAAATGTTAACAAAATGAATACTAACCTTTGGTTGCACTCATAAAAGGAGAAAGATAGAGGTGTAGGTAATTCGCTGGATCAACAATGTACATAATGAAGTCAAACATAGATATAAGAACATTGTGTTATCATATGTAGTGGGATCATGGATAGAGGCATTGTCTCCAAGGATATGATAGGTTGGATCGTAACCCTGCAGACAAATAGGCCTCACCCAATATCTTTCAAGACGGAACCGAAAGCATGCAAAATAATGTAGATAAAGTTTACATTGACAATGCTATTTATTCCCGGCCTTGTCGTAAAAAAAGGCGTGAATTAGTAGAATATTATCGCTTTTTCCAAGGCCTTGCCTGGTGCAAAAATAGATTTGTATGTAAAGATATCAAGAAATGTAACTTTTGTCTAATGGATCGAGATAGTGCTAGAAAGTACTTCTAGGTCTATAGTACAAAAATGACTATCCTCTATTACACTTTTATTTAGGCAAATGGGCAACATAGGCAAAACAATTGTAATAGCTGTGAAACTTCTACAAAACTTTGTCTAAATAATCAAGTCAAATCAAATATGTAGGATAATCGGATATGAAAATCATATGGAGATGCATCTCAGATTTTTGATTGATATGTCAAGAACATCTAAGGCATGCATGCTTTCTATATGCCAAAATGTGATAAATACGTACCATATGTTGGTTGGAGTCGGGGTCGTGATGCTTTCCATTAAAGAGAAAATGTTAAAGAATATTTCTCATGGCAACCCATATCAACGATTCGAAGCTTCATGTATCTGGAATGGGTGCTTCAAACTTATTGTTCAAGCTCAGCTTTAACGTTCTTCAAACCTGGATAATAGAAAACAATAGTATCATCTTTAATCATGGAGATTCAAGGGAAAGAATAGGAGGAATAGAGAAACTGTTTTCAAGAAATGTGTAGATTTATTCATGTTACCACCATCGGAAGTTATGATCATTAGAAAACAAAATTTTCAATCTCTTTAGTTAGCGCACAGCTACCTTTTTTGGAGCGGTGTCAAAAGCAGAAACAGAGCAGAAAGGCAATGGGAATTTAAGCAGAAAGGCAAGATAATTGTATCCTAAGAAATGTTGAACCCATTTCTGTCTTGAAATAATGACATAGGTGTGAGAATCTAGGCTGCCAATGATGTCATAGAAACAATGGCTTGAAGAGGCTGTGGGTTAGACACTCAACAGGAGACCAAAGAAGTGTAATTCTTGGCCTTGAAAATCTGCAAATGCAAGGAAGCAATTGTCAGCTATCAGAGACAATGGTTAGAGCCAATAGTTGAGTTGACAATTCTGGGGCGAAATTGTGCTCAACTCTCTAGTCCCTTCATCAAATATAGTGTCAGGATAAATAATGTGAATATTCCTTGTGCTACAGATCAAACCTGATAAACTTTTTTGCATAACATGTACATTGCAGGAAATCTTTATTTCATGCAAAGCAGAAAGATCTTTCATTTATTGCATTAGTTGTAAAGAAATAATGTTCGCCATGCTCAGGATGTAGCATTCATCTTACCTTAGATGTTGTGCGAGAAGATCAGTTACCTCGTCGTACTTTTTGTCCAGATTTGGATCTAAAAAGATAGACAGTAAAAGGTCCTCAAATTAACTTCGTAAGAACTCAAACTGAAGAGATTGGATAGCTTTAACAGTCATCATTGGAGTTACACACAATATAATATACACTCAAATGCTTAGAAACCATTACCTGGGTGACCATGATGACAGTGGCAAGATGTTGTAGAGAGCCTCCTAAGTGAAGCCTGAAATAAAGCAAAGATGAAAACCCATGTCATCTCTTTCATGATTGATGGAAATTACGAAGGTCAAAAGTCTGGAAATATATGCGACCTACAATTCTACACAGCCTATATTCTGCGAATCAGCCTGCAGCATGCCCATGAAAGAGTGTTACATGGCGTATCCCCATGCAGAAAATACTACCTCAATTAAAATTTACCTATCAAGCATGGTGTACATAAATGTTTTGAAGACCAACCTTAATAAAATAATAGCTCAGAGTAGAGGAAGAGTAGTGAAATAGTGCTCGATTCTACTTTTACATATCAAACACAAATGTAGTGAATTTTTAGTGTCTCATTCATAAATTATTGCCCACCCTTGTATACAAAGGCTTTTAATTCTAGTTTTGCAAAGAGAAAAGTTCGAACTCAAATAAAAAAGAATCTGAAGTATAACCTGATATACCTGAAGCAAATCTCTTCCATACTTTGCAAAAAAATGCGGCAAACACAAAGCTGGGAGATGTCTAGAGGAAAGAAACGTCAGTGCATGATGAAGAAACATACCGTTCCATTTCTCGGCTGGTACTTTGATTATCCTATTGTTTAAATATAACTAAATTTCCTACTGTTTATCTATTTGTATCACTCTTCTTATTTTCAGGGCAGAAGCTAATAATATCCAGATATTGCTTCTCAGTTTTAGAGAGAGAAGTATCTAAACCTAACAACAGCGATATGTGCCTTTCAATTTTCAGGGAAAGAGTTATCTACCAAATCTAACAAAATGATTAAACAATGTTTAAGAAGTTAAATTAAAAAGAGAAAACAAAGGAAATAACACGGTCTGAGGGCACTCAAACATACCTCATAGATTACAAATGGCAAAGAAAGATCCCTTAATTATAAGTGCCGCTGGCTTTCAGAAAAATGCAGAATACAACTATTTTTTGTCACTTGGAAAATGCTCGACCAGTTCAGTGCAGTCACAACCTTGCATCCACGACACACCTGAATAGAAACCTAAATACCTGCCCTAACCAATCGGATCCTGAAGATGAAGATGCTCTGCCTCTAGAAGACGGCAAGAACGGCGAGACTAAAACAAAACAACTGTGGCAATCGTGGCATGCATACCTAACGCCAGCTACAATCGGATAAGGAGAGTCAGAGAGGAGGAAGCGATTGGAAAATAGGAGGCCCAATTCATGTCGGATTAGAAGCGTCGAAATCAGAAAGGGGCAAAATTGTAAACCCCAAATCAAGGCCAACGAAATTTCCCGATTTTTGGCAAATCGGAATTATTTTCCGGCAGCCAAAATCCTCAAAACCATAGGAAATCAAATTAAACAAAAATTCCAAAACGTTTTCGGAACCCCGGAAAAACCAAATTTAAACAATAGGATTACATTGATTGATCATATAACTAAATGTCGACATAGGTTCCGCATCCCTATCATCATGGATGACATGCATGGAAAAGTTGTGTTAGTGTGTATTTTTGAAAATTGATAATCTTATAACTGATGCAATTTTTATTATCCACTCCCTTGTCTAGAGACATCTTTGATGGAAAGCCTATGCTTTTTAAAAAGAATTTATGAGTGTTATCTACCGTAGTATGAGTGATAGTTAGTCAACAAAGCATATACAATAGCTGATTTAAGTTTTAAATGCAAAATTTGTCGGTACATGGTTATAGTGTTTAGGTATGTGTTTAAAATGAATACATTACTTGTATTACTTGTGTTTGCCAATCCTTATTAAAATATATGTACAAAATTCTTAATCGCCATGTAATCAAGATAGTATAATTATGGAATGCACATTTGTCTTTGTCTATTTCAGTTGCAAATTATCACATTTATTTGATCTGCCAGAGTACAATGCGCCTCACAACCTTTGGGTTAATTGTGTATTTGAAACTGACAGTTAACTAAAACTTACTAAAAAATGAGTTGCGTCTAATGATGGTTGGGATCGTACAAAACAGACATCCAACAGTCCGGGTCTACCAATGGACGCCCTGCATAAATATCAGCAAAAACAACTGGGTAGGTATGGGGGGGGGGAGCCCCTTTCAATGTTTGATGTGCTATATTAATATATTATTATTAACTAGTCATGGTGCCCAGCGTTGTTGGGCATAAGTTGGGAACACATGTGGATGGAAACCTGTTCAGCTCAGACTCCTTTTCATAAATCTAAAATAGAAATCAAGTCTAGCATTGCTGGTATATAAGAGGTTTTTGTGCATTCGACATCCTTCCCTTTGCCTTTTGCTCTATCCCGCATTTTTCTTTTTCCCCATTTTTCTTCACACTTTCTTTTTCCCTTTTTCCATTTTCTTATTTTCCCATACGTTTTTCCCTTCTCCCTTTATTTTTTTTCTAACCCTTCCCTTTCTTTCCCTTTCCCCTTTTTCTAATGGACTTTTCCCTTCCATTTTCATCATTTCCCCTTTTTCCCTTTCCCTTTTCGCATGCCCTTTTTTCGTACCCTTTTCTCCACTCTTTTCTTGTGCCCCTTTTCTTCCTTTCCCTACCGTCTTCCTCTTTATCTTGTGCCCTTTTTTCCTTCTCTTTTCCTATTTCCCATTTTCCTCGTGCCCTTTTTCCCTTTCCTTCCCTGCCCCCATTTTCACCCGTTTTTCCTTTCCCTTCCTTTTTAATCCTTTCTCCTGCCCTTCCCCTTTTCCCCTTTCCTTTTCCCCTTCCTTTTCTTTTCTTTTTCTTTTTTTCTCCTTTCCCTTTTTTCCCATGCCCTTTTCCATTCCTTTTTTCCCTTTTCCTTTTTGCCATGTTCTTTTTTCCTTCCTTTCTTCCCTTTCCTCACTCTTTCCTGTGCCCTTTTTCCCTTCTTCTTTTCTATTTCCATCTCTTTTTTCCTCTTGCCCTTTTTCCCTTTGTTTTTCCCATTTTTGCCTCCCTTTTTGTTTTTCCTTTCCCTTTCTATTTTCCCATAGCCTTTTTCCTTTCTTACCACCATTTTCCTCTTCCATCTTATCCCTTCTCTTTTCTCCCTTTCCTCATCCTTTTCCTTTTTCCCGTTGCACTTTCTCCCTTCCCGCTTTCTCCTTCCCTTTTTCCATGCCATTTTCCCTTTCCTCACTCTTTTCCTCTTCCTCTTTTTCCTTCCCTTTTCCCTCTTTCCATTTTTCTCGTGCCTTTTTACCCTTAATTTTTTCCCTTTCATCCTCCCTTTCCCTTTCCCCTTAAAAGGTCAAGGCAATGACCAATTATAGTGGTGGGGAGTCGTGCGATAAATCTTGCCCTTCGGATACAATTTGATGATCTTAGCCATCCAAATTAGAGCATGATCTATTGACTTATGTTATAACATTATAATATAACTAGTAATGGTGCCCAGCGTTGCTGGGCATAAATTAGGAATCTGTGCGGACAAAAACCTATTCATTCTACCATTTTTTCGTTCTCCCTTTTTTTCTTTTTTTTAATCCCCTTGTCCCTCCCTTTACCTTCCCTTTTCCCTTCCCCTTTTTCCCTTTCTCTCTTTTTTTTTTCCGATGGGCTTTTTTCCTTTCTTTTTTTATCTTTCCCGCCTCTTTCTATTTTTCCCTTTGTTTTTCCCTTCCTTTTTCCTTTTCCTATTTTTTTTCTTTCCGTTTCCCATGCATTTTTTTTTTGTTCTCTTTTTGCTCACCTTTTTATGTGCCCTTTTCTTCATTTCCCACCCACCTCCCTCTTGATCCGTGCCCATTTTCCATCTCTTTCCCATTTCCCTCCCATTTTCCCTCGCGGCCTTTTTCAACTTTACTGCTTTCCCTTGTCCTTTTCTAACTTTACATTCCTTTTCATTTTTCCCCACCCTTTTTTCTTTTTCCCGTGCCCTTTTTCTTTTTCCTTTCCCTTCCGCTTCCTTTTCATTTTTTTTTCCTTTCCCTTGCCCTTTTTGTCTCTTTCCCTTGCTCCCTTTCCCTTTCCCTTCCCCTTTTCATATGCCTCTTTCTATTCCTTTTCTCAACTTTTTTTTTTTGTGTGCCTCTTTCCTTCTTTCCCCATCCTCCTCCCCTTTTTGCCTTTCTAATTTCTCCTTTCCTATTTTTCTTGTTACTTTTCCCTTTCCCATGCTCTTTTTTTTACTCACACCCTTTCTTCCTCCCTTTTTGTCCCATGTCCTTTTTCCCCTTCCTATTTTTTCTATTCCTTGTTCCTTACTCTTTTGCCTCTTCTACTTTTTTTCCACCACCCTTTTCCTCCTTTTTCCATCTTTTTTCCTCTCCCTTTTTCTAGATGCTCTTTTGCTTTCCTTTTCCTCTTTTCTTCACCCTTTCTTCTCTTCCTGCTTTTTTCCATCCTTTTTCTTTTTCCCTTTTTTTCCTCGTTTCCTTTCCCAGATTCTCTTTTTGCCCTTTCCGCCTTCTCTATTTCTTTTCCTTTCCATTTCACTTTTCCCATGCGCTTTGTTTGTCCTCTTCTTCCCACTTTTTCTTATTTTCCCATTTTTTTTTTTCTCCTTTTCCCACCTTACTTTTCTTACCCTTTTCAGGTTGCCTTTTACCTCTCTTTTTCTGTTCCCTTTTCTATTTCCTTTTTCCTTTTTTCCCATCTTTCCTTTTTCATCCTTTCTAATTCCTTTTTCGTCCTTCCTAGTCTTTATTTTTTTTCATTTACTTCTTTTCACTTCATTTCTTTTTCACTTTTACCCTTTTTACCTTTTTCCTTCTTTCCTTTTTTTTCCCTTTTCCCTCTTTCCTTTTCTTTTTTCTTTTTCATTTTTTTCTTGTTTTTGTTTCCTTTATTTTTATTTCCCTCTTCCTTTTTTCCCTTCCCCTTTTCCTTTTTCCTTTTCCCATTTCCCTTTTTTACTATCGGATTGAGTGAATTTTGGCCATCGGTCATTTTATCTTCCTTTTCCTTTTTCTCCTTCTCTTTTCTTTTCCCTTCCCTCACCCTTTTTGTTCCTTTTCCTTCTTCCCCTTTTTGTTTTCTATTTTTCCTTTTCCATTTTTTTCATATTCTTATTTTCCTTTTCCCTTTTCCCTTTTCCTTTTTTCCATTTGTCCTTTCTCTCACTTTTCCTTTTCCTTCCTCTCCTTTTCTTCCCTTTCCTTTTTCCCTTTTCCCCTTTCATCGTTCTACATTTTCGGATTGAGTTAATCATATTGGACCATGGTCAAGATGAAACTTTAGTTGAAGACACATCTCCACCATTGGTCAATCAAATCCTTGGACCGTCAGGATCTAGGGCCCCATTGAAGACACACGCTTATAACATTATAATCTTATATTATTATAATGTTAGGTAATGGACCGCGACCCTAAATTGGACGGTCGAGGATTTGATTGACTAATGGTGGAGATGATGTGTGCGTGTCTTCAACTAAAATTTCATCTTGACTATGGCTTCCAATATGAAAGGGAAAAGGAAAAGGAAAAGGAAAAGGAAAGGAAAAGGAAAAGGGAAAAGGGAAAAGGAAGGGGAAGGAAGGGAAAAGGAAAAAAAAACGATGAAAGAGAAAAGGAAAAGGGAAATGTAAAAGGGAAGGGAAAAGGAAAACGAAAGGGAAAGGGAAAACTATGAAAGGGAAAAGGGAAAAGGAAAAGGGGAAGGGAAAAGGAAAAAAGATGAAAGGGAAAACGGAAAAGGAAAAAGAAAAAAGGAAAAGGGAAAAGGGAAAATGGAAAAGGGAAAAGGAAAAAGGAAAAATGGAAAAGGAAAAAAAGGGACGGAAAAGGGAAAAAAGGAAAAAGATGAAAGGAAAAGGGAAAAGGGAAAAGGAAAAGGGAAAAAGGAAAAGGAAAAAAAAATGATGAAAGAAACGAAAAAAAGGGAAAAGGGAAAAGGGAAAAGGAAAAGGGGGAAAGGAAAAGGAAAACGATGAAAGGGAAAAGGGAAAAGGAAAAAGGGAAAAAAGGAA
Organism: Isoetes taiwanensis; assembly: GCA_021234155.1. NCBI lineage: Eukaryota > Viridiplantae > Streptophyta > Lycopodiopsida > Isoetales > Isoetaceae > Isoetes > Isoetes taiwanensis. The sequence continues at coordinate 67,199 of JAJEKV010000005.1, forward strand.
AATGATGAAAGGGAAAAGGGAAAAGGGAAAAGGAAAAAGGGAAAAGAAAAAGAAAAAAGGTAAAAGGAAAAAGGAAAAAGAGGGAAAAGGAAAAGGAAAAGGAAAAACGATGAAAGGGAAAAGGGAAAAGGGAAAAGGGAAAAGGAAGAGGAGAAGGGAAAAGGAAAAACGATGAAAGGGAAAAGGGAAAAGGGAAAAGGGAAAAGGGAAAAGGGAAAAGGGAAAAAGGAAAAGGAATAAAGGAAAGGTAAGAGGAAAAAGGAAAGAGAAGGAGAAAAGGAAAATGGAAAGATAAAAGAAAATAGAAAAAGGAATAGAATAGGCGAGGGGGAAAGGGAACGGAAAAAGAGCACCGCGAGAAGGGTAAGAAGTAAAGGTGAGAAAAGGAGAAAAAGGTAAGGGAAAATAAGAAAAGGTTGCAAAGTCTATGGGAAAAAGAAAAGTAAAAAGGAAAAGAGATGGGGAAAAGGGAAAAAGAGAACTTGGGAAAAGGGAACGAGAAAAAAGAAAAAATGAAAGTATGGAAAAAAAAGGGAAAAGAGAAAGGGTGAAGAAAGAGAAAAAGGAAAGCAAAAAGAGCATCGAGAAAAAGGAAGAGGGAAAGGATGGAAAAAATGAGGAAAAGGTGGGGGGAATTAGAATAGACAAAGGGTAGGGAGCAAGGAATAGGAAAAGAGGAAGGAGAAAAGGGCACTAGAAAAAAAAGGGAAGAGGGAAAGGGTGAGGAAATAGAAGAAAGAAAGGGAAAAGAGTATGGAAAGGGAAAAAGAAAAAAGAAACAAGAAAGGAGAAAGTGGAAAGGGGAAAAGGGGAAGAAGATGGGGAAAGAAGGAAAAAAGGGTACATAAAAAAAAGGTTGAGAAAAGGGAATGGAAAGAGGCATATGAAAAGCGAAAGGGAACGGAAAGGGAAATGTAAAGGAAGGGGAAAGAGAAAGGAAAGGGAAAAAGGGAACATCGCAAAGCAAAAGGGTGGGGAAAGTATGAAAAGGGAATGGAAAGTTGAAAGGAAAAGGGAAGTTAAAAAGGAGAAGGGAAAGCAAAAAAGAGCATGAGGAAAAGAGGAGAGAGAAATGGAAAAGAGATGGGGAAAAGGGCACGTGATCAAGAGGAAGAGGGTGGGGAAAGGAAGAAAAGGGCACATGAAAAGGTAAGCAAAAGAGAACAAAAAAATGCATGAGAAACGGAAAGAGAAAAGGAAAAGGAAAAGGAAGAGGAAGGGGAAAAGGAAAGGGAAAGAGAATAGTGGAAAATGGGAAGAGCTGGGAAAGATAAAAAGGAAGGGAAAAAGCTGATAAGAAAAAAAAAGAGAAAAAAGGGAAAGGGGGAAAGGGAAGGCAAAGGGAGGGAGAACGGGGTTAGAAAAAAAAAAAGGGAGAATAAAAAAGAAAGAAATTAAAGGTTCCTTACAATACAAATGCTGTGACACCAACATTACCGGCCCAACAAACCTTATTATTTCTAGGTCTCCAACATTGCCAGTTTAACCAGGGAAATTTCAGCACTATTTCAAAGAACGCTGGCACCTTTAACTAGTATAATATAATTGCCCAAAGGAATAAGTTGAGAACCTATGGTGAACTGAAAAACTTGTTCAGGTCAAACTCCCTTATCATAAAACTGATGGAGATGATGATGTAATCATAGCACATGTTGGAACTTATAATGTTGATTTATAAATACAATATGAAAGCTAAAATGGAAAAGGAATTGGATAAAAGGAAAAGGAAAATAGAAAAGGGAAAAGGAAAAGGGAAAAGGAAAAGGGGAAGGGAAGGAAAAGGAAAAACGATGAAAGAGAAAATCAAAGGGAAATTTAATAGGGGAAGGGAAAAGGAAAAGAAGATAGGGAAGAGATTAAAAGGGAAAAATCAATGAAAGGGAAAAAGGAAAAATGAAAAGGGACAATCTAAAAGTTGTTTGGAAAAAAAGTTTAGAAAATGGAAAAAAAACGGAAAAGGATGTTTGAGAAGGGAAAATGGAAGTTGTTTTCGGAAAAGGAAAAGTCTATGAACCAAAGGGGAAAAAAAAGGAAAATGCCATGTTTGAGAAGAAATAGAAGTTGGAAAAAGTTTAGAAAAGGGAAAAAAAAAAACATTATCTAAAAAGGGATGAAAAAGGGAAAATATAATGAAAATAGAAAAGGAAAAAAGGAAAAGGGAATCAAAAGGGGAAAGGAAAAGGCTATAAAAACGAATTGAAAATTAAAAGGGAAAAGAAAAGGAAAAGGAAAACTCTATTGAAAGGGAAAAACAAAAAAGGGAAAAGGGAAAAAAGGGGAAGGGAAAACATATGAAAAACATGATTAGCAAAAGGGAAAAGGAAGAAGAGGGGAAGGGAAAAGGAAAAAATATGAATTTGAAAAAAAAAGGGAAAAAGGGAAAAGGAAGAGGAAAGGAAAAGGAAAAAACAAAAAAGGGAAAAGGAAAAGGGAAAAGGGAAAAAGGGAAAAATGAAAAGGAAGTAAAGGAAAGGTAAAAACAAAAAAAGGAAAGAGAAGGAGAAAAGGAAAATGGAAAGATAAAAAAGAAAATAGAAAAAGGAATAGAATAGGCAAAAGGGGAAAAAGGAACAACCTCGAATTATAAAAGAGCACCGCCAGAAGGGTAAGACTACATCCAAAAGGTGAGAAAAGGAGAAAAAGGTAAGGGAAAATAAGAAAAAGGTTGCAAAGTCTAAGGGAAAAGAAAAGAAAAAAGGAAAAGAGAGGGGAAAGGGAAAAAAAGAGAAATTGGGAAAAGGGAACGAGAAAAGAGAAAAAAATGATTTGAATGGAAAAAAAGGGAAAAGAGAAAGGATGAAGAAACGAAATAGAAAAGAAAAAGGAAAGGAAAAAAGAGCACTTAGAAAAGGAAGAGAAAAGGATGGAAAAATGAGGAAAAAGTGGGGGGGAATTAGAATAGACAAAGGGTAGGGAGCAAGGAATAGGAAAAGAGGAAGATGAAAAGGGCAATCCAGAAAAAAACAAAAAAATTGCCCAAAAGGGTGAGGAAATAGAAAAAAGAAAGGGAAAAAGAGTAAAGGAAAGGGAAAAGAAAAAGAAAAAGGGAAAGGAGAAAGTGGAAAGGGGGAAAAGGGGGAAGAAGATGGGGAAAAAGGAAAAAGGAAAACATAAAAAGGTTGAGAAAAGGGAATGGAAAAAGGAAAATGAAAAGTGGAAAAGGAAAAGGAAAAAAGGAAAAGGAAAAGGGAAGGGGAAAAGGAGAAAGGAAAGGGAAAAAGAAAACATGAAAAGGAAAAGGGTGGGGAAAAGTGAAAAGGGAAAAGGGAAATGGAAAAGTTGAAAGGAAAAGGAAAGGGAAAGAAAAGGAAAAGGGAAAAGGAAAAAGAGTATGAGGAAAAAGAAAGAGAGAAAGGGAAAAGAGATGGGAAAAGGGAAACGGAAAAGAGGAAAAGGGTGGGGAAAAGGAAAAAAGGGACACAGGAAAAGGAAAGCAAAAAAGGGAAAAAAAAAATGAAATGAGAAAGGGAAAAGAGAAAAGGAAAAGGAAAAGGAAAAGGAAAAGGGGAAAAGGAAAAAGGAAAAGAGGGAAGGAAAAGGGAAAGAGCGGGAAAGGAAAAAAAGGGAAGGGAAAAGGAATAAGAAAAGAGAAGGAAAAAAAGGAAAGGGGAAAAGGAAAAGGGAAAGGGAAAAGGGAAGGTTCGGAAAAGGAAAAAAAAGGAAAAGGAAAAAGAAAGGAAATTAAAGGAAAAAGGAAAGAGAAGGAGAAAACCAAAATGGAAAGATAAAAAAAAAATAGAAAAAGGAATAGAATCCAACAGGGGAAAGGGAACGGAAAAGAGCAATCACGAAGAAGGGTAACCTTTAAAAGGTGAGAAAAGGAGAAAAAGGTAAGGGAACCCTAAAGAAAGGGTCGAGGATTGGAAAAGACCAATGGGAAAAAGAAAAGTAAAAAGAAAAAGAGAGGGGAAATGGGGAAAAAAGAGGAACTTGGGAAAAGGAAAAGGAAAAGGAAAAAAGGAAAAGGAAAAAAAAAGGGAAAAGGAAAAGGGTGAAGAAAGAGAAAAAGGAAAGCAAAAAGAAGGACCTTTGTCGAGAAAACAAAGGGAAAGGATGGAAAAATGAGGAAAAAGGTGGGGGAATTAGAATAGACAAAGGGCAGGGAGCAAGGAATAGGAAAAGAGGAAGGAGAAAAGGGTAAAAAAAGGGAAGAGGGAAAGGGTGAGGAAATAGAAGAAAGAAAGGAAAAAGAGTATGGGAAAGGGAAAAAAAAAAAGAAACAAGAAAGGAGAAATTTGGAAAGGGGAAAAGGGGGGAAGAAGATAAGAAGGAAAAACAACATAAAAAGGTTGAGAAAAGGGAATGGAAAAGGCATATGAAAGCTTTCCATGTGGAATGGAAAGGAAAATGTAAAGGATGAAAAAGAGAAAGGAAAGGAAAAAGGGAACATCAAAAAAGCAAAAGGGTGGGAAAGTATGAAAAAAGGCATTAATATAAAGTTGGAAAGGAATTGGGAATAGGGCAAAAAGGAGAAGGGAATGAAAGAGCCCATCATGAGGAAAAGAGGCAGAGAGAAAATGGGAAAAGAGATAGAAAACTTTCCACTTGTGATCAAGAGGAAGAGGGTGGGAATCCTAAAAAGGGCACATGAAAAGGGTAAGCAAAAGAGAACGTTCAAAAAAATGTTGAAAACTTGGAAATGATGAAAAGGAAAAGGAAAAGGAATAGGAAGAGAAAAATGATCTTTGAGAGAAAGAAAAATGGGAAGAGTCGGGGAAAGATAAAAAGGAAGGAAAATTCTATTAGAAAAAGAGAAAAAAAAAAAAGGAAAAGGGTCTTGGGAAGCCCCAAAGGTTTTCAAAGATCTTTTGGTGTGAATAAAAAAAAAGTCAAACAAAAAGATTCAATTTAAATGGTTTTATGCAAATACAAATCCCATGATTCAAAATCACAAAGCTCCTTGAAATTAAGAACCTAGGAAGCTTAAAATATATTCTCAATCATGTCCTACAATGCATAGTGTCAACAAATCACTTAGCTCATCACTTGAAATTAAGAACACCAAAGCATAAAATTTATGAGAAATCATGTCCAACAAAACTTGAAATTAAGAACTCTCAAAGTTTAATTTTATTTCTCAATTTATGTCCTATAGTGCACATAGTCAACAGGAATGAAGTTCCCATTCATGTTCATTGTCTTCATGATTTTATCTTCATATGTTTGAAAGTAAGATAATGGCAATCACAAAAATACATTAACTTATGAGGGTACTGAAAACTTATGAGGGTAATTATTTTTGTGTAGAGAATGCAATTTTCTTGCAGATCTCATTTCAAATGGATCGGGTCTTGTTTCCAAAACATTTGATAATCTATTTGTTTCAAGATTTATTTATTTAAATCTTTGTTAGTCAAGATAAATTAGAAATTAAAATCGAGACAAACATCAAAATTGAAATGGCAAATTTTGAAGATGTTCTTGCATTGATATTTTATAAACATCTATCTTTGTTTTTTCAAAATGATTCAAAATGGACATGTAAACAAAAAAAATATCATGCCATGTTTGAGCCCTCTTTGTTCCAAACCCGGGCTTGCTATATCTTAAAAAGTGTTTAGAAACGAATTGAACCAAAAACAAAAAACAGCCGTTATGATATGTTTGAGAAGGAAGGAGGGAGAAGTTGTTTGATAGAAAAGTTTAGGAAAGTCTATGAACAAAAAACATTATCTATATGCACATATTAGTTGCCAAACTTGAAAATATTAGTGGCATAGCTTGGCCTCAGAATAATGACATTTTCAACGATCGTGATTGCATAAGCATCTAGCAATGTATTTATAAACAACAAAAATTATAAAAATTAAATTACCTATCAATGTTGAGAATAAAGTATCCATCAATTTCATATTTGGTCGCTCTTCAATTTATTTAAGTTCATACCATTGCAAATGATACAATAACTAGAAGCCGTGATTTTTCATAACATAATTTGCAAGAGAAATCAGAAACATAAAGAGAAACAACATGGTATCCACATAGTAAAAATGAAATGGATAGTAACGTTAAAATACTTGCATTTGAACTTTATTATATTAAATAGAAGTTGTGAACAGATAAAGCATATGCACATTTGAACCATTTTAAAAAAACAATTTGCACCTTATTTGAGAAGACATAAATAAAAGTTGTTTGCTTATAATTATGGCTATAGTTATGGCATTATCTATATGAGATTCAAAGGCGCGGAAAATATCATGATGGAAATAATCACAACCTTTTCAACAACCATTTTGAGTAAAGCCTTTGGTTTAAGGCTATAAACAACTCATGAATTTTGGCTTGCATGAATCAAATTTTTCCAATGGCACACCAAATCCAAATCCAATATGTTTGGGGATTCTATTTAAGTTCTTCCATAAACTAAAGATAGAATCCCAAGATTCTTTTACAATTAAGATGCAAATCCTACCCAAAAGCTAGTAGAAAAATGCGATTACCTTAGGAACATACATAAATTTTTAGAGATGGTGTTTGAGCGTGTTCAACTAAAATTTCATCTTGACTAAATGGCTTCAATATGAAAGGGAAAAAAAAGGAAAAGGAAAAGGAAAAGGAAAAGGGAAAAGGGAAAGGGAAGGGAAGGGAAAAGGAAAAATGAAAGGGAAAAGGGAAAAAGGGAAAAGGGAAAAGGGAAGGGAAAAGGAAAACGATGAAAGGAAAAAAGGAAAACTATGAAAGGGAAAAGGGAAAAGGAAAAGGGGAAGGAAAAGGAAAAAAAAAAGGAAAAAAACGGAAAAGGAAAAGGGAAAATGGAAAAGGAAAAGGGAAAAGGGAAAATGGAAAAGGAAAAGGGGGAAAAGGAAAAAACAATGAAAGGAAAAGGAAAAGGGAAACGGAAAAGGGAAGGGAAAAGGAAAATGATGAAAGGGAAAAGGAAAAGGGAAAAGGAAAAGGGAAAAGGAAAAGGAAAAGGAAAAGGGAAAAGGGAAAAAAAAAAGATGAAAGGGAAAAGGAAAAACGGAAAAGGGAAAAATGGAAAACGGAAAAGGGAAAAGGGGAAAATGGAAAAGGAAAAGGGGACGGAAAAGGAAAAACGATGAAAGGGAAAAAGGAAAAGGGAAACGGAAAAGGGAAGGGAAAAGGAAAATGATGATGAAAGGAAAAGGGAAAAGGGAAAAGGGGAAAAGGAAAAGGAAAAACGAAAAGGAAAAGGAAAAGGGAAAAGGGAAAAGGGAAAAGGGAAAAAGGAAAAGGAAAAAAACGAAAGGGAAAAGGGAAAAGGGAAAAGGGAAGAGGAAGAGGGGAAGGGAAAAGGAAAAACGATGAAAGGGAAAAGGAAGAGGGGAAGGGAAAAGGAAAAACGATGAAAGGGAAAAGGGAAAAGGGAAAAGGAAGAGGAGAAGAGAAAAGGAAAAACGATGAAAGGAAAAAGGAAAAAGGAAAAAGGAAAAGGGAAAAGGGAAAAATGAAAAGGAATAAAGGAAAGGTAAGAGGAAAAAGGAAAGAGAAGGAGAAAAGGAAAATGGAAAGATAAAAGAAAATAGAAAAAGGAATAGAATAGGCGAGGGGGAAAGGGAACGGAAAAAGAGCACCGCGAGAAGGGTAAGAAGTAAAGGTGAGAAAAGGAGAAAAAGGTAAGGGAAAATAAGAAAAGGTTGCAAAGTCTATGGGAAAAAGAAAAGTAAAAAGGAAAAGAGAGGGGGAAAAGGGAAAAAGAGAACTTGGGAAAAGGAACGAGAAAAGAGAAAAAATGAAAGGGCGGAAAAAAAGGGAAAAGAGAAAGGGTGAAGAAAGAGAAAAAGGAAAGCAAAAAGAGCATCGAGAAAAGGAAGAGGGAAAGGATGGAAAATGAGGAAAAAGGTGGGGGGAATTAGAATAGACAAAGGGTAGGAGCAAGGAATAGGAAAAGAGGAAGGAGAAAAGGGCACTAGATAAAAAAGGGAAGAGGGAAAGGGTGAGGAAATAGAAGAAAGAAAGGGAAAAGAGTATGGGAAAGGGAAAAGAAAAAAGAAACAAGAAAGGAGAAAGTGGAAAGGGGAAAAGGGGGAAGAAGATGGGGAAAGAAGGAAAAAGGGTACATAAAAAAGGTTGAGAAAAGGGAATGGAAAGAGGCATATGAAAAGTTTAAAGGGAACGGAAAGGGAAAATGTAAAGGAAGGGAAAGAGAAAGGAAAGGGAAAAGGGAACATCGCAAAGCAAAAAGGGTGGGGAAAGTATGAAAAGGAATGGAAAGTTGAAAGGAAAAGGGAAGCTGAAAAAAGGAGAAGGGAAAGCAAAAAGAGCATGAGGAAAAGAGGAGAGAGAAATGGGAAAAGAGATGGGGAAAAGGGCACGGATCAAGAGGAAGAGGGTGGGAAAAGGAAGAAAAGGGCACATGAAAAGGTAAGCAAAAGAGAACGTAAAAAAAAAATGCATGAGAAAACGGGAAAGAGAAAAGGAAAAGGAAAAGGAAGAGGAAGGGAAAAAGGAAAGGGAAAGAGAATAGTGGAAAATGGGAAGAGCGGGGAAAGATAAAAAGGAAGGGAAAAGTCTGATAAGAAAAGAGAAAGAAAAAAGGGAAAGGGGAAAGGGAAGGCAAAGGAGGGAGAACGGGTTAGAAAAAAAAAAGGAGAATAAAAAAAGAAAGAAATTAAAGGTTCCTACAATACAAATGCCAGGACACCAACATTACCAGTTCCAACAAACCTTATTATTTCTAGGTCTCCAACATTGCCAGTTCCAACCTGTGCCCAGCAACGCTGGGCACCTTAACTAGTAATGATTATAAAACCATTGAATATTAAAAAGGTGAGCACCCCTTAAATCGGGGGATGCCACCTGCATGCTCCCCTGGTAGTGTGAATGGAATGGCCAGAGGCCAGACCCGGACCACCGGACCTGTTCCGGCTTGGTTGGCCCTGCTATAGGCTGCCACGTGGCCCTGTCATGTGGGCAGGCGTTTTCAACGAGTTAGGGCGGCGGCCTATCAGGGGAGGAGGCCGGAATACTACAGGGGAACTGGATTACAAAAGGAGGCCGGATTGGTTATGAAAAAAAGCCAGACGGCTGCAGAAGAAAAACGGAGGGGTTAAAGGCAAAGGAGAAGGCAGAAAAGTTAAGAAGGCATCGTGCAAAGATTCTGCTATTGCAGAGAGAGCTGAGTTCTAGGTGAGCCACAAATTTGGTCGAAGTCCGGGTAATGGTAACGCCATAATGGTAGCCTTGGGAAAAACACTTAAAATCCATTACCCGTGAGGAACCATAGAGCTCCTTAATAGTCTTGTGGTAAAGTCTTCGGGTAATAAATTAAGGCTTGCCTTAAAACGAGCGCTTCCTTTTATGAGTCTGCCTCAGAGGGCCTTGTAGAAATTCTGAAGCAATTCTCGATGTGAATTGCTTGTGAACTGTTTGAAGCTAAAAAGCACCGCTATGACTAGTGTTATTGTTAGCATGAAAGCTTAGCCGCCACACCGCAGGCCTCTTTGCAATTCCTTATTCCTTCAGGAGGATAAGTTCGAGGCTTGTCCTTTTGAGATGCTTGACAGTGTGCCGTGAGGTAGGCTAATGGTATTGGTATGGGACAATATCCTGTATCCACCAACAGGCCAATGAAAGCAAGACATTCATTGTGGAGCTATGCTGCACTATTAGAGTATCTGTGGATACTGGGGTAGGTACAATAGGTACTTATCCGAGAGAGTTTTTGCAAGTATGCGTAGATGAGCGTAGCTTGTCCAATTAAGAATCATGGGAATGTTGATGAGGTGAAATCCATCACTGGTATGGGACGGTGATGGATGTAGCCAACAGTCTGATGGCTGGGGTTCTTCTGATGCTTGCAGTTTCTCTTCGATATTGGATCCACCAGCATGGGGGTTCTAAACGACGTACTGTCTAGATATGGCGGGGTGTGTCTGCGTGGCAGATACTATGATGTGTGAGGTGGATTCCATATGTGTATACTTGCAGTCCGTCAGTTATTGCTTCATGTTGATACCACTGGATAACTTTTGTGCATGTTGCTAACACATGGAAGCTTGTGCAGGCTCAGTTGATAACCGCTATGAGCATGCGGTATTTAGTTATCTTGTGTTGTCACCTTGTTATCCGTGATAATGCGGCTTTCATATGTATATAGCCTCGCGGAGGCAAAGATTTGTTCCGCGGTACTTTGATGGTTTGATGAATACAAATTGAAATTTTTGTACTAAAATTTTGGTTCGTGAATAAAGGTATCGAGCCTAAGTTGTGGCTTAGACCTTGAGAATTGAGATGGAGCACCGCGAGACTAGTGCAAAAGCATTAATAATCGAAAGCGCAGACAGCGGCTCCTATGGAGGAGGAACCTGACATAATAGGGCCAGCCGCCGCTGCATGTGAAAACCCGTAAGAAGCTGGAGACCATGCGTGCACGGCGGGACGAGGATTTTTGGGTGCAGTAGAGCCTCAAGGATCGCGATTAGATATTCGACTACCATGAGAACTGTGGGCTGAGACCCTTGCTAGCATGGATGGCCTAGGATGTCCGCATAAGAAAGGCAGCCTCCCAAGTAGTGGTGGTTGACCCGGATGTACATGTTGCTAGTGCTACTGTGGAGCAGTTACGGTTTTAAGACTTCCGGATTGAGCAAGGAGGACATCCGCAGTCTCGAGCGCACGAAGATCCCGGATTGGGATGGGAAAGGCACTGCTGAGGAGGCGATGACTTGATTGACAAGCTTGAGACCTTTTTGAGGCTACCAATAAAGGTAATAAGGCGGTCTGTTCATTACAGCAGATGCGGCCAAATCGGACGCTTTATAGCTGGTAGAATGGTCCTACCATGAAGAAAGAGGTGAATACCCTCTTTTTTTTCGAAAAATACTTTATTGGGGAGTATGCACCTCGTGATGATGCTCGATGTGCTTGAGAAGCTATGGTACCTAAGCGCATGTGCCCTCTCGCTTATATCAATAAGGTAACGGGTTATATCCACTGTGGTTGAGACTTGTCCGAGGCTCCAGTTGTGTTGATTTCCTAGGTGGTCTATCCAAAGGTTGCTCTTAAGAAGCAGATAATCGTGGGTTGAAGCCCGAGATTTTGAGAGGCAAACGATGTTGATCACCGCCTGGGAAGAGGATGAGTCCTTTAAGAAGACGTCCTAAGTTCTCAAAGAAAAAAAAAAAAAAAGGTTTTCAAGAAGAAAAGATCCGAGCGCCCTAAGCCTAAGTCCGGCAGTGGGGAATCCAAGAAGCGGCAGAAGGCGACTCTAAGTCCGGTGGTCCCGTGAAGGGGATTTTCGCTATAGGTGTGGGGAGCCCCGGCAATATCGGGCCGCGGAATGCCTACCTTACGTAACAAGAAAGCCGAGTAGCAAGAAAGCAAACGCGGATCGAAAAAGGTGAAGAAGTATTGGAATCTAAGATGACGCCCATTGCCATGGAAGAGCTGGGTAAAAGCATGTTAGGGTGTCCCTTAAAAAGTATTATTTAGTGACCAAAAAAGTACCTAAAAAGGTACCCAGGACTGGGTACTGGGTACCCATGTAATCTTCTTATATTATAATGTTGTGTAATGGACCGCACCCTAAATTGGACGGTCGAGGATTTGATTGACCAATGGTGGAGATGATGTGTGCGTGTCTTCAACTAAAATTTCATCTTGACTATGGCTTCAATATGAAAGGGAAAAGGAAAAAGGAAAAGGAAAAGGAAAAGGAAAAGGAAAAGGGAAAAGGGAAAAGGGAAAAGGGGAAGGGGAAGGGGGAAGGAAAAGGAAAAAACGATGAAAGAGAAAAAAGGAAAAGGGAAACGTAAAGGGGAAGGGAAAAGGAAAAAACTTTATGAAAGGGAAAAGGGAAAACTATGAAAGGGAAAAGGGAAAAGGAAAAGGGGAAGGGAAAAGAAAAAAGATGAAAGGGAAAACGGAAAACGGAAAAGGGAAATGGAAAACGGAAAAGGAAAAGGAAATGGAAAAGGAAAAAGGGGAGGGGAAAAGGAAAAACGATGAAAGGGAAAAGGAAAAGGAAACGGAAAAGGGGAAGGAAAAGGAAAATGATGAAAGAGAAAAAGGAAAAGGGAAAAGGGAAAAGGAAAAGGGAAAGGAAAAGGAAAAAACGATGAAAGGAAAAAGGGAAAAGGGAAAAGGGAAAAGGAAAAGGGGAAGGGAAAAGAAAAAACGATGAAAGGGAAAAGGGAAAAGGGAAAAGGGAGAAGGAAAAGGGGTAGGGAAAAGGAAAAACGATGAAATGGAAAAGGGAGAAAAGGGGAAGGGAAAAGGAAAAACGATGAAAGGGAAAAAGGAAAAGGGAAAAGGAAGAGGAGAAGGAAAAGGAAAACGATGAAAGGGAAAAAGGAAAAGGGAAAAGGGAAAAGGAAAAAAAAATGAAAAGGAATAAAGGAAAGGTAAGAGGAAAAAGGAAAGAGAAGGAGAAAAGGAAAAATGGAAAGATAAAAGAAAATAGAAAAAAGGAATAGAATAGGCTAGGGGAAAGGGAACTAAAAAAGAGCAATCATGAGAAGGGTAAGAAGTAAAGGTGAGAAAAGGAGAAAAAGGTAAGGGAAAATAAGAAAAGGTTGGAAAGTCTATGGGAAAAAGAAAAGTAAAAAGGAAAAGAGAGGGGGAAAAGGGAAAAGAGAACTTGGGAAAAGGGAACGCGAAAAAGAGAAAAAAGGAAAGGGCGTGAAAAAAAGGGAAAAGAGAAAGGGTGAAGAAAGAGAAAAAGGAAAGCAAAAAGAGCATCGAGAAAAAGGAAGAGGGAAAGGATGGAAAAATGAGGAAAAAGGGGGGGGGAAGTAGAATAGACAAAGGGTAGGGAGCAAGGAATAGGAAAAAGAGGAAGGAGAAAAGGGCTTAGAGAAAAAGGGAAGAGGGAAAGGGTGAGGAAATAGAAGAAAGAAAGGGAAAAGAGTATGGGAAAGGGAAAAGAAAAAAGAAACAAGAAAGGAGAAAGTGGAAAGGGGAAAAGGGGAAGAAGATGGGGAAAGAAGGAAAAAGGGTACATAAAAAAAAAGGTTGAGAAAAGGGAATGGAAAGAGGCATATGAAAAGCGAAAAGGAACGGAAAGGGAAAATGTAAAGAAGGGAAAGAGAAAGGAAAGGAAAAAAGGGAACATCGCAGAAAGCAAAAGGGTGGGGAAAGTATGAAAAGGGAATGGAAAGTTGAAAGGAAAAGGGAAGCGGAAAAAGGAGAAGGGAAAGCAAAAAAGAGCATGAGGAAAAGAGGAGAGAAATGGGAAAAGAGATGGGGAAAAGGGCACGTGATCAAGAGGAAGAGGGTGGGAAAGGGAAGAAAAGGGCACATGAAAAGGTAAGCAAAAAGAGAAAAAAAAAATGCATGAGAAACGGGAAAGAGAAAAGGAAAAGGAAAAGGAAGAGGAAGGGGAAAAAGGAAAGGGAAAGAGAATAGTGGAAAATGGGAAGAGCGGGAAAGATAAAAAAGGAAGGGAAAAAGCTGATAAGAAAAAGAGAAAAAAAAAGGGAAAGGGGAAAGGGAAGGCAAAGGGAGGGAGAACGGGGTTAGAAAAAAAAAAGGGAGAATAAAAAAAGAAAGAAATTAAAGGTTCCTACAATACAAATGCCAGGACACCAACATTACCAGTCCCAACAAACCTTATTATTTCTAGGTCTCCAACATTGCAGGTTCAACTTTAATGCCAAAGAATTTGGCACCTTAACTAGTATCTCAATAAAAGTTACATTTTAGAACTTTTATATATATTTTGGTCTCCGGTAGCATTATCTTTATCGTAACTTTGAATATTAATGCGTCCTTGACTTTTATTTTGGACCTTTGTACTAGTTTTAATGAAAATAAAAATGAGAAAGTACCCAGTTCTGAAGTACCTAGTGTATGTACTTTTGCAGGTTCCAAAAGTGGTACACCCTAACATGCTTTTACCCAGCTGTGCGCGCTGGATAAGCCCGCAAGCAAGGACATCATGGATATGTTTGCTGGATGGGTTATTAGATTCTTGGGCAGAATCATGGGCCGAAACGTTGTTGTGTTATTGGATTGTGGCTCCTCTGACATGTTTATATCCTCTATGTTGGTGGAAGAACTGCACCTACCTTGTTTAAAGGCTAATAAGTACAAGATAGATGGGCCTTTGTGAACGATTTTCAAGTGGAGGATCGTAAGTGCCGTTGTGCATTCAAGGATACCAGGAAAAGCTTGATTTTGACCTTTTGGATGTCGGCAGATATGATGTGGTGCTGGGGATAACATGGTTGCAGCAGGTTAAGCCTACTGCAATAGATTGAAACACTCACCAGGTGACGCTGAAGCACAATGGACGGGAGATCTATCTGCATGGGAGTCCTTTGACGGGAGCTTCCAAGATCATGTCGTCGCTTCAGGCCAAGAAACTGGTACGTAAATCTTCCAATCAATGTTTTCTTCTATTTATTAATGAATGTTATCCTGCTTTTGAGTACTGTCATATGAGTGTTGATAGTGAGGTCATGTAGAATTCAAAAGGCTAAAAAGAGTTGCAGGATCTATTGTATGAATTTCATGATGTGTTGCCGGAGGAACTGCCTGAAGGCCTTCCACCTAGTAGAGAGATTGAACATGAGATTGATTTAGAGCCTGGATCCAAACCCGTGTTTCGTAGCCCATATAGATTGTCCATATTTGTGACGTTCCAGTACGATATACGGTTTCAAGACGTACACCGTACTGCACCGTCACGCGTACACGCCATTCCAATTGACGTGTAGGCCGTTGTGTAGCCAAGCAAGTGGCGCCCTAGGGGGCAACTTGCAAGGGTGCGCACACTTATTAATGTGCGCACTTTAGACCATTAACCTGTTAGAATCAAAGCTTAGAATATGAACTCAAGTATATCAAGTATAAGCTTCTGCCTCTTCCAACCCGCACCTATCACTTCATCTGCAACAGATACGTACTTCTCTCCCCATCATCCATACATATATGAATATTTTCTTGCCAATCTGGACATATCCACTTGTCAAATCGTGCATGCCCTTCATATAGAAAGTTTTTTTTTTTTTTTTTTTTTTTTTTTTTTTTGAAGGCAAGATATTTTTATTTTTATTAATAGTATGTATTAAATACATTTATTTAAGGCTCCAAAATAGCCAGATAGCCTAAACGTGTCAACACAGGTGCTCAAAAACCCAAGTGTGGAGGTAGGAAACAAAACTATTCGAGTTCATCATCATAAAGAAAATATCCGATGATGCATGAAGATGTTGCCACCTAAAAAATCACCCAAAATCTTGGTAGACAAATGTAGAGGTGAAGGGTGTTTTCCGTGGCGTTAACTTGGCCCCAAAATTCACATCTGCATAAGGATACTACAAGGAGGTCGCTTACTCTTTTCTGTTGTACTAGGAGATCAGTTGTCTCACTTTCTTCTCCAAATGCAATGTCTTCTAGAGGCCTCCCCAAAGGGTGGTCTACTCCTTCTGCCTCTACTTTTAGTCACGCTTGG
The DNA here is from genome assembly GCA_021234155.1 of Isoetes taiwanensis. Taxonomy (NCBI): domain Eukaryota; kingdom Viridiplantae; phylum Streptophyta; class Lycopodiopsida; order Isoetales; family Isoetaceae; genus Isoetes; species Isoetes taiwanensis. Next base: position 82,560 of record JAJEKV010000005.1, read on the forward strand.
GCATCATCATCATTATGCTCAACCAACCAGTACCGAACCGGGATAGCGGAAGAATGAATGCATTTGGTCCTCCCGATCCAAATGCCTCACGGATTTTCCTTAAGTATGGCCTTCTTTCATAATACTGCATCCTGCAACCACACCTTTCTTCTAGCTGGGATAGAAGTGAGCCAACATGAAAAAACTAAACTCCTTCCAAGATACAATATTAGGGCATTCAAAATCTGTTAGAACCAACACCAAGGTACCCGGGCAGCCACACACTCCACCAACGCCTTCCAAGGCATCACCAACACCCAAGCTAAGGCAACTTTGTTTCTTATGAGTCACTTTGCACACCTTGAGCATCCACCGGAAAGTTTCATACAGAGGAACCACACAAGAACGAAGATGCTAAATACAACACAAGTCTGCTCAGCCTCGGAAAATCATTGCAAAATAAAAGTGCCTAAGATGCCGGCTGAATAAGTCTTGAGCACCAATCTCTCAATGACCAGCCTGCAGTCAAGAAGAATCGTGCCATACCCCAAGTTCTGGCCAGTACCTTTAGCGGCATAACAAGAGAGAGGCCCTCACGACTCAAGTTAGTTGTACGCTCCAACTAATCCCGATGCCTAAACATGTCAGCTAAGAAAGAAGCATTTTCTTTTCATGTTAATAAACTGAAGAAAACTCAACTGGTTGCTATGGCATAGACACCTCTCCAAGATAGGAGCTATAACCCAAAATACCTCAAAGCCCCCAAATTGCAGTGAGTGCAATAAATTTTTTCCTTGCCTGCAGTGAGTGCAGCCTTTCTATCCTGACCTGAATCTGATGGAAGAACTAGCCAAAACAGCCCACAAAAGAGAAGGATGTAAATCGTACCATAGAATCCATGTTGGAATCTCCTCCAGCAGCATCAACCGAGCAAGGAATATTGATGCAGAATGGCGACTCCACTAGCTGGTTTGATCACAGAAGAGCAATCAAGAAGGCTTCCTGACCTCAGATCTTGTCTTGGGCCGATGTATCTTTAGAAGTTTAGGCTAACATCCAAGATGCCTCGCTACGAGACTTGAAGTCGCTGCGTCCACCTTCGATAATCTGGCGAGAGAAACCATCGAATGAAGAAGCCGTGAGCTGGTTTCCATCGGCTACTCATCCAAAGAACCGAGATGCACTTAAGAGACTCTCCAAGGGATGGGGGCTGACGCGCGCCCTAGCCGCTCTCAAACCCTAACATCCTTCTAGAATAAAATCTCCATATAGAAAGTTTTCCAACTAGCCTAGATAATAGGATGCCCTGCTGTCCTTAAGTTCGAGCTGTCTTTGACTTTGACCGTTGACCAGTCAACCCAAAACCCTAAGTGGCGGGCGGGGGTACCAGTTTATTTTTCTGGCGGGTGTAGCAAACCTCGAGGGGTAGTACCTGCCCGCCACTTTTCAATTTCGAGCTTTTTCTTTCTTGCATTCACGCCCACTTGCTTCTCATGAATGTTTGTATGAATCCTCCTTAGCCTAGGGGAGCCAAAATGTGGTCACTAATCCCCTTATGTGCTCGAATATCACATGACACACTCTTATGCAATGACCTCATTTTTCTAACACTCCTCCTTCATTGCATAAGCAATTAACCTTTAACCGCTTTTGAAAAATCAGAACTTACTTTTCGGAAGCCCTTTTGTGAAAACATCCGCTATTTGTTTGTGGGGTTCTGATATACATCATTTGGATATTGCCCTTTTCTTTTTGATCTCCGATGTAATGCAAGCTTAACTCAATATGTTTAGTTCTTTCATGTTCAACTGGATTTTTAGATATTGCAATGCAACTTTGGCTATCAGAAAAGATAGTTGTAGGATTTATCTGTTTGATATCCAACTCTTCTAGAAGTCTTCTGAGCCAAATTATTTCTCTGGACAAAAGATGAGGGTGCATATTCGCCTTTGACTGAAGATAAGGCTATAGCAGATTGTTTCTTGGTTCTCCAACTTATTGTGCCTCCTCCAAGAAAAAAAAATCACATAACCTTTGTAGTAGACTTCCTTTTACGTTTGATCACCGCCCGATCTGCATCTCGAATAGGCATATATTTCTAGCTTATTATCATTGAAAGTTATCCCATAATCTTGAGTTCCTTTCAGATATTTTAATACTCTTTTTGCAGCCAACTCAGGATATTGACAGCATAGGTTATGTCCGGCCTAATCTTTGCTCAAATGCGGTAAACACCCTACTAAAACGATATGGGACTGTGTCATGTACTCCAGTTCATCTGCATCAACCTCAGAACTTACAGTTAAACGATGGCCTGGTACAATTGGAGTTTTGACAGTACAAGCTTGTTGCATATTGAACCTTTTAAGCATATTTTCTATATGCCCTTTTTGTTTTAGTTTGATGTCTGTTTTTTCTGTCTCTAATCACCTCAATTCGAGAAATTTTTGCAAGGGCCCTAAGTCTGTCATCTTGAATCTGTGCTGTAGAATATTTTTGCAAACTTCCAGAACTTGAGTGGAATTAGCAACCATGATGCAATCATCTACATACAAGGCTATAATACAAAATTTATCTTCTATTTTGTATCTATATAAGTTACCATCATTTTGAAATTTTTCAAACCCTTGCTCTCTAGAAAAAGTGTCTATGCAAAGATACCATTCTCTTGGAGCTTGCTTCAAACCATATCTTGCCCTATTCAATTTCCAAACCAAATTGTTTCCTTTCTCAAAACCGAGAGCCCTGTTTCATGAAGATGTCTTCCTCTAGTGTAGCATTTAAAAATTTGTTTTCACATCCATGTGATGGATTTCATAGTCAAGAGCATTGGCCAAACTTAACAATACCCTTAGGCTAGTGAGCTTTACTATGGGTGAATAAGTTTCATCATAATCTTGTCCCTCGCTTTTTGAGTAAACCCACGAGCCACTAAAAGCGTGCTTTATATTTTTGTGGACCATCTGCATTGGTTTTGATTTTAAAAATCCATTTATCGCCAACTATGTTTTGTCCAGCAGTTGCTCAACAACATCATAAGTATGAGTATCGCAAAAGAGTTTAACTCATCATGCATAGCCTTTTTCCATTCTTACGCATTAACACTTTCTAAGGCCCCTCGCTTCAACTGTTCGGGTATTTCAATATCTTCAATTATTGCCATAATCGTTTCAATTTCATCCTTCCATTTGATTTGGTTTCGGCCGGTTCCAATCTTACGCTCCCACCTAAAGGATTTCTTCCATAGACTTCTTTGTCAAATTTAATTTCATCTTGCGCCTTTTGTGCTTCGTTCTCCTCTTTCGAGTCTTCTTCTCACGGTGCTTTATCTGCTTCAAGAACTTACATTTTTCACTTCCGGATCTCTGAATTTGAGGTATTTGATCTGCAGCTAATCCATCTATTTTATCCTCCTCCTCCTCTTCATAATCAATTTGATTATTTGTCATCTGTGAAGCTTGAGGAGTAGGCAATTCCTTTTGAACTTGATGTCTATGTTTATACAAAACATCTTCCACAGAATATTACATCCCTACTAATCACAATATTTTTATTTTCGGAATAAAAATTCTATAGCCTTTCAGTGGCTATCATAGCCTACAAGAAAACCAATCTCAGCTTTGGCATCAAGCTTTTCCCGAAGTTCATCCGGTTTATGAACATAAGCCCGGCGACTATAAACTTTAAATTTTTCATAATTAATTTCTGAACCTTCTCCATACCACATTAAATCAGGAATATTCCCTTGTAAGCTTGATGAAGGCAGCTTATTTTGTATGGTATTGGCTGTCAATAAAGCTTCTTCCCATAAATAATTTGGTAATCCACTCGTTCTTAATCATTGACTCGATTTGCATTCATAAGCGCCCTATTTTTCTTCTTTCTCGCTATTCCATTTTGTTGGGGATCAGTATCTACATGTTAATTGTCTCCTGATGCCATTTGCAATACAAAAACTCTTAAACTTGGCTGAAAGATACTCTCCCCCTCTATCAGATCTTATGCACTTTAATTTCTTACCTGTTTGCCTTTCTGATTCAGCAACAAACTGTTTGAAGGCTATCAAAGCTTGATATTTGTTGGCTAGCAAGTAACATTTACATTTTCTGGTATAATCATCAATGAATGTGATAAAATACCTTTTGCTTGTCCTACCTCTGACATTCAAAGGTCCACACAAGTCAGTATGAACCAATTCCAGTGTTTCCTTACTTCTTTTCTTTGCTTTGAGAAAAGGCAATCTATTAATTTTGCCTAGCATGCATCCTTCACATATATGCCCTTTTTCCTCATTTTCATATTTGATGAATCCTTTCTTTGCTAATAACTTAAGATTGTTTGCATGAGTGTGTGCTAATCTATTGTGCCACATCTCAAATTCTGACAGCATCAACATTTGACAAGGTAAATCATCGACATGCTCAAACTGAAATAGTTTACCAACTCGCTTAGCATGAAACTTAATTTCATTATTCAACCATATGTTACAGCCAACATCATCAAACACTACTCTGTAACCCAAATCAACTAACTGGCTAACAGATATAAGATTTTTGATAATTCCAGGTACACACAAAACATTTTTAATGTTCACTATATTTCCTTGCAAATCCCATAGCTGCAATAATCCCCTTCCTTCAATCTTTTGCAAGGCTCCATTTCCTACTTGCACACTTTTGGCTTCTCCTTGTTCCAAATTTTTAAGCAAATGAGCAGAGTGGACTACTGATCTTGCAGCTCCACTATCAACTACAAGAGCATGAGATAACTTGTTAGTATTGGGTGAAAGCATGTTAGGGCCTACATAAAAAATTACCAAAAAGGTACTTTTCTGTGTACTTCTGTGCAAGTACATAATTGTATTTTAAAGTACCTAGACTACAAGATTGACTAAAAGAAATTGTGTTATGTTCAAGAGTAGTAGTACATACATGTTGTAAGGTACTTTGTGATGTCAAGAAGATGTTAAGAACTCAAATATATCATCATCTTTGACTACCCAGAGTATTTTCCAGGTAGTTTCCAAAACATGTAGGCCCTAACATGCTCTTACCCTATTGTTCTTATTTTCAACAATCGCATTCAGCAAGTTTACCTCATCTTCATCAACAATCTTTTCACCTTCTTCATGTTCTTGTGCAATAAAAGCACCAGCAGATTTCCTGCCTTCCCCTCGACCTCTTGATGCACCTCTACCTCTGCTAGAGCTGCCTCTACCTCTTCCAAGTTCCTTTGGAGTAGGACACTTAGATGCCAAGTGGCCTTGACCACCACATGTGTAGCAATAAAAACTCTTTTTCTTGAGCTTAGGACAATTACTTTTGACATGACCGGGTTCATGATGTAAATAACATATGATTTTATCTTGTCTTTTACCAAAGATACAAAATTTGGGTTTCCTCTTCAACTCCTTTTACAACCCTTTTTTTGCTCTACCTCGTTTCTAATAATTGTTTGCCCTCTTCCCTGTTCTTAGCAATGTTTCTTATGAATAAACTCAGCTGATCATTATCTACAATTGCTCTAGCAATTGCTAAAACCTGATATCTCTCAGTGAGATCTACTCCAGCCCCACTAAGATCAGCCACTATATTATCAAACTTGTTAAAAAAATCTGAAACATCATCCTCATCATGTAACTTAAGATTTCTGAGCTCTTTATCCAATAAATCTATTTGTGATGAGATTTTCTCTTCATAATGTTTTAGCATAAACATCCACATCTCCCTAGGACTCTTGTTTCTCAATTTTAGCCTAATTGTAGGACTAACCTTTGAAGCAATGATCCCTTGTGCCTCTTTTCACTTTGGCCAAACTAGATCGACCCTAGCTCCACTACTTTCTCCAGAGGTAACTTCTTCACTACCGGCAAGATCTCCTTCCCGTCCCTTGGGGCGGGTTTTTTAATCCGCAAAGAATCCAGCTTTTGTCGTTTTTGTATTGGGTCCCATAGACCGATTGGTCTCCGTGGACGATAAAAGTACCTTCCTTCCTTCCTTCCTTCCTTCCTTTGCAGCAGAGGCATTAACAACACTGGAACTTGCAACTGTGGTTGCAACACCTGCAGTAGGATCCACAAGTCTTCTACTTCCAACACATGTTTCACAAAGATCCTTCGGTGATCCGGAAACCGGGCCCTCCTTTTGTAAACTTCAATCCGTTGCCAACAATCCAGCTCCAAAACGGCTAGACATATCTCCCAACCTGTGCTCTGATACCAGATGTTAGAATCAAAGCTTAGAATATGAACTCAAGTATATCAAGTATAAGCTTCTGCCTCTTCCAACCCACACCTATCTCTTCATCTGCAACAGATACGTACTTCTCTCCCCATCATCCATACATATATGAATATTTTCTTGCCAATCTGGACATATCCACTTGTCAAATCGTGCATGCCCTTCATATAGAAAGTTTTCCAACTAGCCTAGATAATAGGATGCCCTGCTGTCCTTAAGTTCCGGTGCCGTTGACTTTGACCGCTGACCACCAACCCAAAACCCTAAGTGGCGGGCGGGGGTACTAAGCGATTTCTGGCGGCGTAGCAACCTCGTGGGTAGTACCGCCCGCCACTTTTCAATTTCGAGCTTTTCTTTCTTGCATTCTGCGCCATCGCTTCTCATGAATGTTTGTATGAATCCTCCTTAGCCTAGGGAGCCAAAATGTGGTCACTAATCCCCTTATGTGCTCGAATATCACATGACACACTCTTATGCAATGACCTCATTTTCCTAACATAACCATTAAGAGGCATACCAAGGGTCATGGAAACCCTAACCCTAACTGATAGCCTATGTAAGGCAACCAAACCCTAACTTTCCCTTTTTCGTCCACCGTCCTTCTGAGCCCCATTTGGCAAGCTTCAAGAGTCAATCCCGGCTCCCAGGTCCGCTCGAAAGCACCCTAGCTCGCCGATTTCTTTTCCGACCGCATCTCCAAGCAAGACGGCGACATGAAAGCATTCCGGAAAGGGGAGGAGGGTAAAAGCACTGTGGTGTATAAAAACGCATTTTGACGCCACATTTTGGCACCACCTTTGTGGTAGAATCAGTGGTGCATACCGGTTTTAGATTGCGGAGTGCTTAATTAATGAGGCCGGTTATTTTGAATTTTATGCCACGTCATTGTCCACCTTTTGAATTAAGAAAAGAATCACCTCTTCCCTCTGTTTTTGCCGCTTCTTGCCGATTGAACCCTAATGGAGTTTAATTGAACGCCAATCGGTTACACGATGAAATCTCTCCTCAAACAAGAGATTGTGCCCCCTTTAAGATCTAAAGAAGCTTTGGGGTGACAGAGTTCCAAATAAATGCTACAGTGTATTTTCCCCAAATGTTTTGTTCAAACCGAAAAATTAAGGCATATGTTTTCTTGTACAGATTGAAGAATCGAGCAATGAACAATACAAAGAGTTCATGCAAATTTACAAAAGAATTACAGGGAAGCCACATACATGGGGTGGAATGGCTCGAAACAGGCGTGGCTTATTATCGCATATAAAGGAGGAGGTGTTAATTGGAAGAGCTTCCGGATTATTATAAAACTCCCGATGAGAAAGCCGAGGCCAGTTCTTCTAGACCTAAAGAGAAAGCATAGGCAAATCCAACCCGACGAGGAGGAAAATAGTAAAAGTGACGAGGGATGATGAAGATGATAGGGAAATAACCAAATCAGGTTCCTCTAGACCCACATTCAATCTGAACTCACAATCAAAAGTAAAAGCGGAGCAATGTTCTCCGAGACCAAAACATGCCATTGCAGGTATGTTCAATTATTAGTTGTCTTACAATAAAAAAATCTCAAGTTTGATCTAGATTGTTTCTATCAACACAGAAAAGGTAACATCAAATCCACTTCAAGAATCAGGTATGTCTACTACCATTTTGCATCATGTTGGCTGTATTGTCATGTTGTGTCTCTATGATGCGCAATGGATGCCGAAGCGATAGATGAGGGTGTGTGGTGGTGGTGAGTTGTTGGCATCCACCATGTCCCACACCACACCCCACGATCTTCCACCGCTACACTCTACCATCTCCCACCGCCACACTCCACCACACACCACCACCACACTCCACCACCACCACACCACACCACCGGACTCCACCATGTCCCATACCACACTCCACCACCACCACACACCCCACCACCACCACCACCACCACACCTCACCACCACCACACACACCACCACCACCACCACACCCCACACTCCACCACCACCATACCACACCCCACCACTACACCCCACCACCACCACACACCCCACCACCACCACACCACACACCACACCACCACCACCACACAACCACCCCCACCCCACCACCACTACTACACACCACCACCACCACCACCACAAGTGTTGTGTGGTGTGTCTTGTGGCAGCGTATGTTGTGTGGTGTGTGGTGGTATGTGGTGTGTGTAGAGACTACCTTGTGTTGTGGTGTGTGTGATTGTGGTTTTCCATCAAGACGCGGCTTACCATATATGTTAGAGACTGATATATACGTAGTGTTTTGTTTTGCGCAGACTATGGCAGACTTGTGAAGGAATGGTTGGCTGCAACATCGCCTAGGTTTGATAGATGCAAGCAACGCATTGCAAGCAAACGAGGATAGGAAAAATGATATCAAAAGAAAGATTGAGTTGATGGAGCATAAAGCATCAGAAATTAGAGCTGATTTGCAACAGATGGCAATCAATCATGACAAAGAACAAAGCAAAGCAGAGGGTGTTCGGGTTGTAAGTGAACTAAAGGATGAAGAGCTAAATGGTACAAGTGTTGCCGGGCTGAAACGATTAAATAAGGAATTCAATGTAAACCTAAAATTGAGCTAAAGGTATGTGAAGACTCATCACTGGAGTCTGCTACCCGAATGCAAAGATTTGAGATTTTTTCTGAGCGTAGTGGTCATGACACTCCTTTAGATCCCGTGACTTCCAATGCTTCCCGAAGGCGTAAGAAGAGGGTGATGAAGGTTGTCCATTTTGTGGACGCTTGTCCCAAATGGGAGGGTAAAATGTTGTCGGGTTGTGATAGCGTAATGCGCCACCAAGAGATCACATTCCATGTCTATCACACCATTTGAGGTAAATATTATCATTCTAACCCTCGCCTAAAGACTCTATTGATTTTGAATTTGTTTTTTGCGACACTCTAGAACCTCCGCCGCAGCCCCGGGCCAGGCCACATTATGACCGAGACATGGCTTTTGGCTTTTGGTGTTCGAAAGTGGTACCACAAGAACCAATAGACACAAGTAAGTCCAAAGAGGGGTGAAAGCAAGGCTTGGGAAGTCTCGATGCTTGTACTCAGGTCTCTTTCATCCCGGGCTTAGTCTCTTCCATCCCGGGGCTTAGTCTCTTTTGCTTGTCTCTTTTGCAAACAATATAGATTCCGCAAACAAGTGCCTTAACTAATGTTTACCGATGTTGTCAGCTGTGTCTACTTGAATTTAGTGTTTGCAGAATTGTAGAAATTTGAGACCAAGGATATCCAACAGTTATCCACCGATCAGTTATGAGACCGCAAGATACCTCCCGGTTGTACCTAGAATTCACCCCATTTGATAATTCAAGTCAATCCCACCGAATACCGCATGGAGACTCCAAAACGAAATCTGGATAGTCAACTCGAAAATCAGACAAGTAAGTACCGATGCCACATACATGATTTATTTTTGTATTTTCCAGGGTCTTCCTATTTTCAATTATGTTGCGTAGATAAATGCTACCGCAAATGGAAGCCACGACATAAGAGATTCCTAGTGCATCTGATTTAGGGGGGGGGAAATTAATTCCTTTGAGATTCATTTCAGATGGGTCCTTCACCGTAAAAAAAGTTTTGGTGTGAATATGAGCCAAACGCGGATGCGGTGATGAAGTTGACAAAGAAAACCCCGATCCCGACAAGATGCGATCGCTCAACGAAGTCCAATACAACCTCAACCAACAAAACCAAGAGGTTAACTGAAATTCTCCTTGTTCTGGATTTTAATGGGGTTTTAGGCAAGTTTTATGACTTGAAAGAGAGGATCCCCGCGATCGGCCGAGCGTAGTGACCATCCGTAAATTGAACCAAAAGTGCGCGCAGCTTAGGCCTGGATTTCAGGAGTTCTTAGAATGGTGTTTTTCAAAATTTGAGATTGCATTGTGGTCCAAAGATGGCTAAGAGTAATGTTGACTTGTTTAGAAAGTTGCCGCAGGAATATAAGGGCGCATTTCTTTTTATTTGGAATCGGATGAATTCAACACAAAATTAAAAGTGGTTAATAAGCCAATTTTCCTTAAGGATCCGGTCCAAAGTGTACCAGAAATTTTGGAGATACCAGGTGACAAACACATTGTTGATAGATGACGTTAGATATAAGGGTTCTCGCCAACCACCAACACAATGATATGTCCAAATAGGTTTGCTCCCGGCTGTGTTGGATTCCAATTTCCTTTGGAGCAACTCAAACCATGGTCGGAGGGACTTCTGGCCGCAGAAAAGTGTGCCGCCTTTTATGTGAAGGAACATCAAATGTGGAACATGTGGGATTCTCAAGAGTCAAGCAAGAATCGTGATGAAAATGCTCGACAAGTATTTTTCATAAATGAATCTTGTAAAACTCTTTGAAAGTCAATATAAGTAAAAGAATTTCTATGATATGTGTTGTACTTTTTCAATTTAAAATATTTGAATGGATTGTGAGCAAATGTTCTTGTGTGTGTGTTTAGAACTAGAGATGATAGAGCTTCGGGCAATCCCCCTAACTATCTAAAGCCAAATACACATCTGGAAGTGGTGGTGAGTGGAACTCAAACCGCCGCGGATTAACTCCACAAACATCAAAATTTTGGAAGCCGACACGCAAATGGTTCAATGATCAATTGATCCTCCTCTTCTCAAGGTGATACTTTCTTATCTGATTTGTGATCATCGATTGTGCCGGATGATATGCATATGTTTGGCATACATGGAATACTACTTGATTCTCCAAGGAATGAGCCATCCCTTTCATTTCTTTGACCCTCTTTTTCACTCGACATTGTCCAAGGACACAAATAGTTACAAAACAAGGGAAACATGTGAATCGGATAAGTGCCAAGACATGTTTTTGCCCGCTTGTGATGGACATCACGGACCTTTCGATTGTAAAGCCACGCTGCGTTCTCCGCACGCAGATATAAACCGGGGATATATCACTTTGATAGCTCGGGCTTGCATGGCGTATGCATATATTGAGAGGTTAGTGCTTGCTCATTGCATTTTGTTGTTGTGGCACAATGACAACAAACTTTGAGTGCAGTGTTCCGGAATTGCTTGGACACGTAATTTCAGCTTTTACAACCTCGGGGATGTTGTGAAAATTTCTAGAACGCCTCTTCAAACCGATGGTCATTCATGTGGCCCGCCAGATGTTTGTTTATGCACAAATTTGTGAGGGGGTACTTAAAAGGAGTGAATATATTGTTGCCTGATCTAGTAAGTCAACTTAAATGCAGTACACAAACCAAACTCAAGTATTGACAAAGTGTGGTTAATCGCAGTCGTGGACATTTTTACTGGGATCTAGTTGATGTTAGAGTGTTCATGCTTGAAGTTTTAAGATTAGAAGCAACAAAAGTGGAACCGGAGAGGAACATATGTATTGGGAAGTATGTAGGTGCATGAGTCACCTCGCACTTAAATCATCGTGATATCTTTCTTATGTACATAATTGTTATTGTAACCTCGATTCATTTTTCAATGAAAATTCATATTCAATTCATCTCACAAACAAAGGAATCAAGTGTTTCGTAAGAATTCAAATCTTCAAAAAGAAATCAAAACAAACTCATTTTCACAAACCGGCTACAAAACTTCACATGAGTTAAGAAAACTACGTAATGGTTTTACATTTCATCATCATCGAAAGAACTTCGTAAATTCTGTAAAATTTTCTCCTCATCTAAAGGATCCAAGCCTATATACAGATCCGCTTTTGACGCTTAGTTGGTGGCATGTGAAGTCCGATTGCACGTGACCGGTGGTTGTGAATACTATGCCTAAAGGCGTTCATGCAAAGATCATAGTCGACGCTGATCTTGCACCCTTCTTGTAATACATACCTTCTATGACACTATCACCGCGAGGTACCATGCGGGGATAGGTTCTATAACGCACAAAATTAAAATTTCGACGATAAAGTTAAAAAATCACCGTATTTTTTTAATAAAACGTGTTAGCGATATAAATACCTCGTGGTAGGAAAAAAAAAAATCTTGGCGTCTGTGAAAACCGCCGATAGCGTCTGTGAAAATTTTTTCGGCGTCTGTGGAATAGAAGAAAAGCGGCGGTTGAAAGGGCCGGGCGACGACCGGCGTCGCCGAAAACTAAATGATAGCGTCTGTGAAAATTTTCCGCGTATGCTATCCCGACCATTCAGCGTGCCTGGCGGTAGCGGTGGTGAAAAAATCTGACAAAAATCTGACCAAAAAACAATTCCGGGCGTCGGAGGATTTACTGCGTCTGTAACTCTAAATCGGCGTCGCAGAAAAAGTCATCAGCGTCTGTTGTGGCGTTGTTTTCGCGTCTGTGAAAAATTTTGGTTTCAGCGTCTGGCGGATACGAAGGTTTCCCGTCTGTAGAATTTCCAGCGTCTGTGATATAGTTACCAGCGTCTGTGAAAATCTTCAAAACGCCGGAATTGTTTTGCCGTATTTTTTATGCTTTTATACGGCAAATTTGTGTCAGACATACAATTCATAATGTATTCGCATAAAACGCATACCAGATTGAACCTATCCCCGTACCATGTTCCATTGAGTTGGAAGTCTTTCTCCACTATCCATTTTGGTTTTGTGCACATCGTAATCCAAAATTGGAACCCTCATCATTCCCTTTCGAGCAACAACAACAAAATTATCACCAACTCTAAGTGCCTCGCTAACATCGTGGGATTGGAGGAGAACAAGGACCTCTTTGATTTACGGTCCTCAATGTCGGCGATGCACATTGGAGGATGGTACAATAACTTGAAGTTTCCAATCATCAACGTAGTGCTTGTTCACACAACTATCCCACATGCCATCCAAGCAAAGGCCGCAGGAAGCATGAAAGTTCCCTCGCAGTAAAACCGCAATGGAGATTCAGGATTGAATGCATGTACACAATGGATCCGCCTAGTGTCCAAAATCTTTTCTCGCACCCCATGCTTTCTTTCTATCTATATCCTCCACCTTGACTTCCCAAAAGAACCTTTTTATATTCTTCCTCTTCTTGGGTTTTGATGTGTTCATCCACTCTGATGTTCCACAAGTAAACATCTCTTCTAAGAACTTCTACCACTTCATGAGCATTACCCAATTTTATGCTGCTTTGTATTTTAATTGCGCTTGTCTTAACCATCTCTTCAACTCAGCAAGAAACTTTGCCATCGTGTTCACCTTTCAGTGGTTAGAACCAAAAAATTCCACATCATATAGACATCGATTGTCGTTTGTGTACCTAGCCACAAAGTAAAATGGTCTAGAAGCCTTGAATTGAGATCTTCGCACCATCCTAAAACACATAATGTCTCTTTGGAACCCTTCCTTTCGCTCGAGATATTTGTGGTGCTTCATGAAGCAAAGTGTTGCACCTAACAAAGTATCGTGTTCCCCTATCATCCGATACATAGTAATGTGTTTCCTTGATAATCTCATCCGGCCAAAGTCATACCGAGTATGTTATTTGAACCAAAATGGTAATAAGGTTATTGACCCACAAGCATCGAGTGCACCTCCTCTTGTTCCTTGAATGTATAGTTTCTCTGTAGAAAATCCACTTGTGAGAGACATGCATCCGGGGGAGATTCTCTAGAAGCTCCTTAAACCGCTTTTGCCACGCCATTGGTACACGAAATTATGCGGTGGAAAGATTTTTAGACGCTCTTTCGGTTTATCCGAGCTCCTTGGGTTACATCTCATTGTCTTGATGAGTCGGGTCTCCTACCGAAACTCGAGGCGTTGTCTTTTCATAGTCAATGTACTCCCATTTCACTTTCCTCTTGCCACTTCCTTCCATGGGGACAGTCCGAAACTTCTTGATTCCACACTCCTCACAATTTCCAAGGATGCACGCCTTCTTGTGAAACTCATCTAATTCACTCTTTGGACACAATATAGATCTCCACAAGCTTCCTGTACTTGCAATTTTATCTTTGGTGTGCCCATTGACCAAGTTCATGTGATCTACAAGCATCGCAGTGCAAGTGCAATTCTTTGGATGTTTGGTTCTCATCCCATTGAGTCCATCCACTAGCATTTGCATCCTCACGTCTTCTTTGAATGCAACATGCAACATTGAAGTCCTTCAATTTCACAACAATCCGGGTTTTAGCTTCTCAAAAGCTCGAAGAGGCTAATCTTAATTTACGGATGTTGGTCCGTAAAACCTCTTGAACAATAGCATCCGCATGAAATGAACACTAAAGCTGTTAGGATGTTTATACCACACCAAACCATGCACCATACCATGCCCCACACTCATCATATTCACCGAAGCGAGCACTTGTGTGCATGTGGTGGTAATGTGGTGGTCGCAAAGATGTGGTGGTAGTCTATGGTGGTGGGATAGATGGGGTGTGGTGGGGTGAGGGGAGATTCTCGGATCATACATTAACATGCACACACCCACATGACACCATGGACATAACGCAACCCACACCACACCACACCACAAACCACACCACACCACACCACACCACACCACACCACACCATCACGACACCACACATCACATCACATCACTTTTATCCTATTTCTCATTCGACATAAAAATCTGCCTAGCCCGCTCTCATAAACACTTCAAATTGCATTACACCCGATAATAATTACATTCCTTTTCTAATCATTAGAAAAGGATCCGGGTCTAAATCCTGTTCCTACGCCCGATTTTTGGCGTTTCATTCCCAATTCAGCGCCAAATTGAAGAAGTTCATTCCGCAACATGGTAGGAGGGATGTTCAGAGATCACCTCGGCTATTGTAGGGTGAGCGAGGAGGGCATTCAAAGACATGTTAAGCAGGGGCTCGTGATAAATCTCGAAGGTGGATATGCCTAAATCCACCTTCTTTGCTTGATTTTGAATCCAACCTAAAGGCATACACCGGTGGATCGGATTTGGGCCTTCAATGGCTATGCTTGGAGTCGATTGATTGATGAAGAGAGCTCTTAGACGAGTTCATGAGCTTTATGTTACATCTTCTTTGCAAAGGGCAGGTATATTTGTTCTCTCTGTCACTTATGCGCTTCCGACTCTGCGAGGAAGCGGCGGCAAACCTCATCCTGTTAAATTCTGGGATGACTGCAGAAAGCTTAGATGCTACGGCATGGAGATCACACGATGCGAAATCCATTGATTGCTACCTAATTGCAAGCAAGGCATTTCACGTCGTGTGATCTTTTAATAAAACAGAACATACATTTGAACAACAGAATAGATAGAAGCAAAAAATAGAGAAAACTTTTCTTTGAAGCAAAAAATAGATAGATACAACAGCTAGGGATCTTCATGATCCTCTAGCTGATTTTCATCATCCTCTAGCTGATTTTCATGGTCCTGTAGCTGAAGCCGTAAGGCTGCATTCTCATCCTCCGCAGCTCGGAGCTTCTTCTCCATATCTTCTAAGACTTTAATTGTGGGGTTTCAAGCGCCTCGGCCTACCTATGACTGAGTAGCCTCTTGGTACATGGCGAATGTTTTCCATGAGCTCAATGTCTCACTCATGCAGCAGCGCCCTCGTGAAGGCTAATCTGTCGACCGCCTCCATATTCTCGGCGACGAGACGGTTGTTTTCATCGTGGATCTCCTTGAATCTCTTCATCACCACTGCAAGGGTAATGTCCACGGGCAGCTCTGGGCGCTGGGGAGTGCTATCTTGGCATGGTCGCTTGCTAGAGGAAGATGAAGATGCCATCGGAGCAGAAGGTGGAAGGCAGAAGCCGGAAGTAGAAGATGAGTAGAAGGCGGAAGGTGATCGGAGGTCAAAGTGGACATAGGTCTTCTATTTATAACATAGATTGCATAGTAGCTTGAGTCACACGACGCGAAGGATGCCGTCGGTCCGGAAAATGGACCGTTGCTTCTTGCGTCATATGAGGAATAAATAAATTAATTGTTTTTTTCCAATAATATTTCATTTCTTCGAGAGAAATAACACACGACGTGAAAACCTAGATATGACAGAAAATCCGACTGATGTATTTCGCGTGGTGTGAATAAATACAAATAAAATAATTTTTATTAGTAATTTCGGCAATACCACATAAATAATTTTACCGATACAAGTTGGAAAATATATAACTTCCAATTTTTCAAGCTTCGTTGTCAATTTCATGCTCTTTCAATCCCCTGCCGCACTGATCCAACAAGGCAATTGTCATGAACCTACTCGAAAACAAGGAAAATATGTGGAAAATACGGAAGAAATACGCCAAGATCGGCAAAGAATCTGATATATGAACAGGAATCAAGAATACAATAGCCCGAAGACAAGCAGGAACACGAGACAGATGCCTAGAAGGCTCAAGACTGGCGTTGAACCGGAATGGTTTGACAAGAAGGAGGTACCTCCTTATATATCTAGACCAACGGTCAGGATCGCGCCACTCCAATGGATGAGATGGCGCGCCCGGTCAGCGCATGCATTTAGGTTCTAGAACATTCTAGAACCTTTCTCGGAGATAGTTCCACATATGAGGAAGGCGTGAAGGAATGTCTTCAACAAATATTGATAGCGACTTGGCAAGGGTGTGTGACTCGCAAGCTGGAAGGTTGCGCAGTTCAAACCCCAATCTTGTGCAACTACCCTTTTGCATCCGTGGACGACCATCTTTTGTACATAGGAATATAATGTTGTTATGATCTGAATATCCATATGGTCATCACACCATCCCCTCCGACGATGGCGGCGAGTCCTCGCTTCGGGCCGGAGTACTCAGGCTTGGCTTTATGCGGTAACGTCGGTGAAACTCCCGCAATTTTGTCGGTGCATTAGTCAGTTCCGGCGAGGCTCCGGGTTCTATCACTTGGCGAGTAACCTTCCCAATCGACAAAGTAATACAATCGTCGACGAAGAAACTTGGAGTCCAGAATCTCTCGAACCTCGAACTCCTCATGATCATCAATCTCGACTGGTGGTGGAGGTGGAGGTACTCGATCCGGAAATGGATTCGCCATATAGGGTTCTAACAAAAGACATGAAACACTTGGGTGAAGCCGACTGATGGGATGGAAGCTCCGGATGGAAAGCAAGCATCACCAACTCGTTCAATGATCCGATAGGGACCTAAAGTTCCCGGTAGTCGAGCTTGTTACAAAGAAGCTGTCGGCAAATCCCAACGCAAAAGAGCCAAACAAGATCACCAAGCGCAAAATGAGGAGCGCCCCGGCGATGCTGACCGCATGATGGCGATAATGTGCTTGGGCCGGTGAAGATGGTCTTTGAAGATCATCTGAAGCATCTTGGAGCTTCAGCGAGCCTATTCACCAAGCTGGGATTGACCGAAGTCATATCGGGAGCAATCAAAGACCCCGGGGATGCATGCGAAATTAATAAAGAACGGAGTCGGCTGTGGAGGCATGGGCGAAATTATTATAAGCAAATTCGCCCGGTAGCCAATCAACCCGATCATCCTGGCGATAATTGATGAAGCATCGCAAATCTTGCTCAAGGGTTTGATTAGTGCGCTCCACCGTCCATTGGTCTCGGATGATGTCGGGAAGAGAAGCGAGCGTTCCACA
The DNA here is from genome assembly GCA_021234155.1 of Isoetes taiwanensis. Lineage (NCBI taxonomy): Eukaryota > Viridiplantae > Streptophyta > Lycopodiopsida > Isoetales > Isoetaceae > Isoetes > Isoetes taiwanensis. The sequence continues at coordinate 100,287 of JAJEKV010000005.1, forward strand.
TGCAAGAGTTGCAATAGGCGCTTCAAAAGCGGCAACAAATTGAGGGCAGCGGTCAATGCACAATGTTATCACGGTAAGCCATGGAGTCGAACCACCGAGAAGCAAGAGAACCGTTGTGGCTTCACTAGAGATAGAAGTGTTGCAAGGAATGAAATGTGCCATCTTGGAAAAGCGGTCAACAACAACAAGGATGGCGTCATGGCCACGGGAGGATGGAAGCTTCGACAATAAAATCCTTTGAAATACTCTTCCAAGGACCCATTTGGGCGGTAAAGGCTGAAGCAAGGCCATGAGGAAAATGCCTTGGAACCTTGAAACAAACGGCCGGATGTCACAGGATCAAATAAAAGCTTCGACAGGCGACGAAGACACGGCCACCAATACTCTCGACTAATAAGTTCAAGAGTCTTGGCTACTCCAAAGTGTCCGGAGGTGAATCATGGCAAGCCTGAAGAACACGAAGCCTAGAAGCACCATCGGCACATATAGAAGCCCATCCGCGAAAGGAGGGAGTCCATCTCAAACCTCAAAACGATCATAGTCGATCCCATCTCGGCCGAGAAGATGATGCGGCGCCAATGTGTGAGAATACATCTTGAGCCAATGGATGGGAGGGAGAGATGCTCGAGCAGGACTCCAACAAGGGCTGTATCATGAGGCCTCTCGAACAAAATGAGAGCCATAAGCTAGAACCGATCAGGCCCTAAAATAACCTGTGATTCGATCATATGCGGGATCACCTAGTTTGGGCTCAAGGTAGGAACATCGAGACAAGGCATCAGGCTTTCCTTGGAGGGATCGGGGCGGTGCTTGATCGAAATCAATCGGAGATAATACTTGAGTATGCCACCGGGCCCCGCGGCGGCGGTTGAGCATTCGAGCGGTGAAAATATTCGAGATTTCGGTGATCCGTAGAATTTGTGACCTTATAAGGAGATCCCTCCGGGAAGCGTCTCCACTCCTCGAAAGAATCCACTATCGCCAACAACTCCTTGTCATAAATGGGATAGTTGATTTTGACCTGAAACTTTCGTGAATGATAGGCGATTGGATGCAATACATGGTCATCCCCTCCCGTGGCCGGGATCCCACCAAGCGCAAAATCGAAGCATCTGCTTCAACCACATATGGGCGAAAAGGATGCATGAGCAAGAACCTGCGCCGCGTGGTGAAAGCATGCTTCGGGGGTAACAAAAGCGGATTCCGCTTCCTACGTCCATTAATGGCACGTCCTTGACGGAGGCGTGTCAAAGGAAGAGCAATCTCAGAATAATCCCCGGATGAAACGTAGATAGAAATTGGCAAACCCAAGAAAAACACCTAACATCTCAAATGGATGAAGGTGTTTGCCACTCGCAATAGTGTCGACCTTTTCGGGATCCATAGAGACTCCATGTGGTGTGATGCGATAGCCAAGGAACTCCACATTATCCTCATTTGAACGGCACTTCTCAAGTTTGGCATATAATCCATGCTCCACGAAGCTTTTGAAGGACCGTCGAACATGTCTTTCATGTTCTTCGAGAGTCTTAGAATAAATAAGGATATCATCCAAATAGATGATAACAAAAGTGTCTAAGAACTCTCGGGAAAACATCATTGGCCATATCTTTGGAATCTTTCTTGGGAGCATTGGTAAGTCCAAACGCCATAGCGTGTGTACTCAAAATGGCCATACCAGAAAGTCTGAAAAGTCACATTTTCCACTCATCACCTTCCCGGATCCGAATAAGATTGTAGGCACCCCGAAGATCAATCTTCGTAAAATAATGCGCACCTTGAAGTCGCTTCAACAACTCTGGGATCAGAGGAAGCGGATACCGATTCGGTACCGTGAGTTTGTTGAGGCCGCGATAATCAACGACCAGCCGTAGCGAATCATCCTTCTTTTTGACAAAGAAGATAGGTGCTCCAGCAGGGGACTGAGAATGTCGAATGAAGCCAGTGGCTAGATTCTCCTCAATATAATCCCGCAACACCTTCAACTCAGCAGGAGATAGACTATATATCGGATCATATGGCGGTGTCGTCCCCGGCTGTAAATCAATAGGACAATCGGGTAAGAGCATGTTAGGGCCTACATGTTTTGGAAACTACCTGGAAAATACTCTGGGTAGTCAAAGATGATGATATATTTGAGTTCTTAACATCTTCTTGACATCACAAAGTACCTTACAACATGTATGTACTACTAATCTTGAACACAACACAATTTCTTTTAGTCAATCTTGTAGTCTAGGTACTTTAAAATACAATTATGTACTTGCACAGAAGTACACAGAAAAGTACCTTTTTGGTAATTTTTTATGTAGGCCCTAACATGCTTTCACCCAATCATATGGACGATACTCGGGGAGTTTACTTGCCTTGACTTTGTCAAATACATCAGAGAAAGCGCCATATTTATCTGGGAGCATTGGAGCATGCTTCGATGCCGAGCTAGCCGACGGGTGAACCTGGATTGCAAATACTGAACTTGGATCTTGCCTTCTAGATTTATCGAACTCGCGAAGAGAAATCTTCGAGATACGAAACTGAGGGCATGAAGAAGCCTCTACAAAAGCAGGGGCATGAACATAAGCAGGAACAGGAACATGAGCAGGAGCAATTAGAACATGAACTGGAGCATGAACTGGATCAAGAACTGGAGCGTAAAATTGTGGATCGGATCAAGAGCTAGAGCAGAAACGCGGGCTGGAGCAAGAATCGGAGCAGGAATGAGACATTGGAGCAAGAACCTGGAGCAGAACGGGAACCGGGATCGAGCGCGGCGGAGCTAGAGCTCGGACATCATCAAGAATATGATCAGAATCTGGAGCATGAACTGGAGCAGAGGCAAGAGGCGGATCAGAACATGGAACTGCAAGGATGGAGTCGGGGGCCCACGATACTGCACGGATCGAAGTCGATGTTGGTGTAGAGAGACCTTTCTCTGCGGATGAATCGAACTAGAGCTAGAACCAAAGAAATCGAAATGATCTAACGCCAATCAATCTGCCCCGGGTTATGTAGCTCGAGCCAGGCGGACCCAAGACTATTGGTGCATGAGGGCTAGCAATGAGATTGAAGGAAATACGACAAGAAACTCCCTCGAACAAAACCGAAGAGGCGCGTACATACTGCGGATCGCACCAGGGGAGATCCCCGCCCATCAATCACTACAACAAAGAGAATGGTCATTTAGCGGCGTGGGCTTGCGGCGTTCTGCGAGCGTGATGTCGCGAATTGGCGTGACCATGTGACGTCAATGCGGCGTCACGTCGCGAGAACGTCGCATGCGACGCGGTAACTGCGACGTCGACACTTTCGTGACTGGCGGACATCCACGCCGGTGGATGTCGGTGCCAAGTGGACGGCGGTTGCCACATTTGCGGCGTCACGTCGCATGCGGCGTCAGCGTCACTTGGTCTATCCGTCCGCGCCCGGGTGGATGGTAAACGCGATAAGGGCGGCAGGTGTCACGCCCGGTGGATGTTCGCGGCGTGATGTCACGGACGCGGCGTGTACGTGAATTCTGATGACGGATGACACGTCGATGCGTATTTGCGGCGTGTCTTGCCAAGTTGTAGGTGACTGGCGGTGGCCGTTGACAATACGTCGCGTCGGCGACGTATACATCAACGTCAAAAACTCATTTCTTAGCCCGCGGAACTTGCTCCCTAGGCAATGTTGACGTTCTAAGTCCATTGGCGAGACGAATCGTAGCTCCGGGGAGGGAGATCGAGATTCGTCCCCAAAGACCTTGGGGAGAGGGAAATTAGGGGCAAGCGGCTTAGGGGGAATTTTAGGGTCCGTGCTCGGCATCAACACCCCCACTCCACATCAAGTCGGCGCCAAAAAGGTCCCGAATCACGAGAAGGAGAGGACCTGCGAAACGTAAACCCCAGTGAGTTGCGGGTTCTAGAAGGGTTTGCGTTTTGGGTGTCAGAGACTTGATCTGTTGCACTTGGAACCGGGCCGAGAAGCTGCGGCCGGAGAATACGGAACAAGGGGAACCGGCCGGAGCCGGAGTTTGGGCCTGTCCTCCCCTCCCGATGTGGCAATTAGAAGTCGGGGTGCTTTTGATGGCAAGACATTCATAAATTCAAAATTAATGCATTTATGAAAATAAATTCGATTTTTTGCGAATTTGGATTCATAATTCATCTCCGACCTGACCCAATTTTGAAATTTTAGGAGAAGGTCTAGGTCAAAGGGTTAGCATTAGAAGCATTGGGGCAGCGGTTGCGAGGCAACCCCGGTGGCACCCTCCCCAAGTCAAGCGAGGCCGGGACCTTGCGGGGATCCCTCCGGACCCCAAGAGGCGGGATCCAAAAAGTTCCCAGGCCCTTCTTCCGGCGCCCCCGGGCGACGCTAATGACCACCCTCCCGGGCCCGATTCCCCTATCCCACCATTGGATCCTCCGATTCGGGGCCCGATCTTCGGGAAGGCCCAAAAGATTCGTGTCGGTCCGTGAGAACTTGTCAAACCGTGGGGCCCCGAGGTCGGCCTTGTATAAACCCATAGTGTTTTGTCGTTCGCACCGGGGAGGCTCGGAATGGCAAATCGACCCCCGCCAAATCGTCCGAATGGCTTAAATTACCCTAGGGAGCAAGTTAGAAGGTCGGTTTTGCAAAAAAAGAAAGAAACACTCACGCCCTCCACGGCAAGTATCCCGCATCCACATCCTAGGCCAATTGACTACGAAAGTGTGATGGAAGTGAGCTACTTTGGCTTCTTGGAGGTGGGATGGTCTTAAGCCCGCGGAACTTGGTCCCCAGGGGGCAATGTCGGCGTTACGAGTCCATTCGCGAGCCAAATCGCGATTCAGAGAGATGGTGGTCGCCTCGTCCGTCCCGGGGCCTTGGGGAGAGGAATTGGGGCAAGCAGCTTCGGGGGATTTTAGGGTCCCAGCTCGGTCAACAACCCCATTCCATGTCAAGTCACGGCGCAAGGTCCGTAGAATCGACAAGGAGAGGGCCTCAACGCGTAAACCCGGTGGGTTGCGGGTTCTAGAAGGGTTTGTGTTTTGAGGGCCGAGACCGGTCCATTTGCACTTGGGGACGGGCCGAAGCTGCAGCCAAGAACATGAGCAAGGGGAACCGACGGAGCGGAGTTTGGGCCTGTCCTCCCTCCCGATGTGGCAAGTAGAAGTCGGGGGCGCTTTTGTAGTGGCAAGACATTCATAAATTACTTAATTAATGCATTTATGCCTAAAATAAATTCTGATTTTTTCCGGTTGGATTCCTAATTCATCTCCAGCATGACCTACCCAATTTTGAAATTTTGAGGGAGAAGGTCTAGGTCAAAGGGTTAGCATTAGAAGCGGTCGGGGCAAGTTGCGCTGGGGCAACCGAGCTGGCACCCTTCCCAAGTCAAGCGAGGCCGGGGACCTGCGAGGGGATCCCTCACAAGGGGGAGAGTCCCGGACCCCAAGAGGCGGGATCCAAAAAAGTTCGAGGCAGACCCTTCTGGCGGCTCCCGGGGGCTGACGCTAATGACCACCCTCCCGAGCGGTTCCCCTATCTATCCCACCGTTGGATCCTCCGATTCGGGGCCCCTCTTCGGGAAGGCCCAAAAGATTCCGTGACGTCCAGGAGAACTTGTCAAACCCGGGCGCCCCGAGGCCTAGGCCTTGTATAAACCGGGTGTGTTTTGTCGGTTGCACCGGGAGGCTCGAATGGCAAATCGACCCCGCCAAATCGTCCAGGAATGGCTTAAATTACCCTAGGGAGCAAGTTAGAAGGTCGGTTTTGCAAAAGAAGGAAACACCGACGCCCTCCAAGATCCGGTATCGCATCCACATCCTAGGCCAATTGACTACGAGTGTGATGGAAGTGAGCTACTTTGGCGCTTCTTGGAGTCGGGTGGTCTTCTAGCCACGGAACTTGGTCCCCATGGCAATGTCAATGTTCTCGAGTCCATTGGCGAGCCAAATTGCGATTCCGGAGAGGGAGGTCGCCCGTCCCGGCCCCCGTGGCCTTGGGGGAGAGGAAATGGGGGCAAGCAGCTTCGAGGGGATTTTAGGGTCCCCGCTCCAAGGCCAACAACCCCACTCCACGTCAAGTCCGCGCGCAAGGTCCCGGCCGAACGACAAGGAGAGGGCCTCCAAGCGTAAACCCCGTGGGTTGCCGAGGTTCTAGAAGGGTTTTCGCGTTTTGAGGGGCGAGACTTGGTCTGTTGCACTTGGGACCTGGCGAAGTCGCTGCCGAGAATCACGAGCAAGGGGAACTGCGGAGCCGGAGTTTGGGCCTGTCCTCCTTCGATGTGGCAAGTAGAAGTCGGGGGGCACTTTTGCAGTGGCAAGACATTCATAAATTCGCAATTAATGCATTGTACGAAAATAAATTCTGATTTTTTGCCAGTTGGATTCCTAATTCATCTCCAGCAGACAGCCCAATTTTCGAAATTTTCGGAGAAGGTCTAGGTCAAAGGGTTAGCATTAGAACGGTCGGGGCAGCCCGTTGCAGGGCAACTGAGCTGGCACTCTTCCCCAAGTCAAAGCGAGGCCGGGACCTTGCGGGGATCCCTCACACGAGGGGAGAGTCCGGACCCCAAGAGGCGGGATCCAAAAAGTTTCGAGGCAGCCCTTCTGGCGCCGCTCCCCGGGCCGCGACGCTTAATGACCACCCTCCCGGAGCCCGGTTCCCCTATCCGAACGTTTGATCCTCCGTTCAAGGGCCCCTCTTCGGGAAGGCCCAAAAGATTCCAGATCGGTCCGGGAGAACTTGTCAAACCTGGGAAGGCCGGAGGTGGCCTTGTATAAACGGTGTGTTTTGTCGTTGGGCACCGGAGAGGCTCCGGAATGGCAAATCGACCTTGCCAAATCGTCCAGAATGGCGAAATTACCTTAGGGAGCAAGTTAGCAGGTCGGTTTTGCAAAAGAAAGAAACACTGACGCCCTCCACGACAGTATCCCGCATCCACATCTTAGGCCAATTGACTACGAGTGTGATGGAAGTGAGCTACTTTGGCTTCTTGGAGGTCGGATGGTCTTACGGCCCACGAACTTGGTCCCCATGGCAATGTCGACGCTCGAGTCCATTGGTAGAGCCAAATCGCCATTCGGAGAGGGGAGGTCGCCCGTCCGGCCCCTGGGGCCTTGGGGAGAGGGAAATTCGGGGCAAGCTTCGAGGGGGATTTTAGGGTCCGTGCTCAAGGCCAACACTCCCACTCCACGTCAAGTCACGCGGCGCAAGGTCCCTACCGACCGACAAGGAGAGGGCCTCCAAACGCGTAAACCCCGGTGGGTTCCCGTGTTCTAGAAGGGTTTGCGTTTTGAGGGCCGGGACTTGGTTTGTTGCACTTGGGACTGGAAGAAAGCCGGTGAATACGGAGCAAGGGGAACCGGACGAGCGGGAGTTTGGGCCTGTCCTCCTCCCGATGTGGCAAGTAGAAGGGGGGGGGTAAAGAAGACATTCATAAATTCAATAATTAATGCATTGTATGCGAAAATAAATTCTGATTTTTTGCGGTGGATTCCTAATTCATCTCAAAGACACGCCCAATTTCGAAATTTTCGGAGAAGGTCTAGGTCAAAGGGTTAGCATTAGAGCGGTCGGGGCAGCCATTGCGGAGCAACAGAAGGTGGCACCTTTCCCAAGTCAAAGCGAGGCGGGACCTTGCAGGGATCCCCCACAAGAGGGGAGAGTTAGGACCCCAAGAGGCGGGATCAAAAAGTTCCCCGAGGCAGCCCTTCTGGCGGCTCCTCCGGGTCAGGGAGACGCGCATAATGACCACCCTCCCGGCCCGGTTCCCCTATCCACCGTTGGATCCTCCGTTCAAGGGGCCCCTCTTGGGAAGGCCCAAAAGATTCAGATCGGTCCAGGAGAACTTGTCAAACGCGGGAGGCCCCGAGGTCGGCCTTGTATAAACCGCAGATGTTTTGTCGTTCGAGACACGGGGAGGCTCGAATGGCAAATCGACCCCGCCAAAATCGTCCGAACGGCGAAATTACCTTAGGAAGCAAGTTAGCGTGTCGGTTTTGCAAAAGAAAGAAACACCGACGCCCTCCACGGACATTATCCCGTGATCCACATCCTAGGCCAATTGACTACGAGTGTGATGGAAGTGAGCTACTTTGGCGCTTCTTGGAGGTGGGGTGGTCTTCCGCCACGGAACTTGGTCCCTGTGGCAATGTCGACATTTCGGAGTCCATTGGCGAGCCAAATCAAGGATTCAGGAGGCAGGGAGGTCGCCTGCCCGTCCGTCCCTGTGGCCTTGGGAGAGGGCCGGGGGCAAGCAGCCTCAGGGGGGATTTTAGGGTCTCCGCCCGGCATCAACACCCCCACGCCACGTCAAGTCACCGGCGCTAAGGTCCCTACCAATCTTACAAGAGAGGGCCTCAAACGTAAACCCTGTGGGTTGCCAGGTTCTAGAAGGGTTTGCGTTTTGGGGGGCGAGACTTGGTCTGTTGCACTTGGGACCTGGCCGAGAAGTTGCAGCCGAGAATATGGAGCAAGGGGAACTGAAGGAGCGGAGTTTGGGCCTGTCCTCCTTCCGATGTGGCAAGTAGAAGTCGGGGGGCGCTTTTGCTGGCAAGACATTCATAAATTGTAATTAATGCATTGTACAAAAATAAATTCTGATTTTTGCCACTGGATTCCTAATTCATCTCCAAAGACACCCCAATTTTGAATTTTGGAGAAGGTCTAGATCAAAGGGTTAGCTAAGGTCAAAGAAATGAAGTTTGTGGGATCGTTGTACTTGGGGTTGACCTTGGCTGGCTGGACGTTATACTTGGTCTAAGATTGCATTGAGAATATAAGCATCATAACTATTAGAATGAAGATAAATGATTACAGAAAAGCATCATAACTACTAGAATGAAGATAAATGATTACAGAAAAGCAAAAGACTCCTGCGGGTTTGGGGGGGGGGTAGATTTGATTGCTTGTGATGATGGTTGTGTTTCAGTATCAAGGCATATGGATAGAGAGAATGCCCTTGTTCAACGGACTGCTTCCTAAAGCTATTTGACATGGATGGCATAATTAACTTGTAATGAACTGAATTCGGGGCAAGCATCTTTCGGGGGGATTTTAGGGTCCCCGATCTGGCGTCAACACCCCCACTCCACGTCAAGACACGACGCAAGGTCCCGGCCAAATCTAATATACTATCCATGGCATTTATTTTGAACCCTATAATTCTACATATTCATTGCGTATGAATGTCGCTCCGGCGATGTAACTCCATAGTCACCCTTCGTTAAGGATAGCATTCTCACCCACGAGCCTATGGATAGATATCTTTCCACCGTCATGCCGTTATTGTTTTGTAAGTGATGAACTGCAGAAGCAATGTAGGAGTACTAGGAGCAATGATGGATGCAATTAGAGATACAGATCGGTCGTTGAATTGTAAGAATGAATGGCAGGGAGCAATACGATGAATGGGAAGAGGTGAAAAGTAGAAAAACTTCAAAACGAAAATTTGGGTAGTAAAAACATGGCATGTAATGTATGTTTGCTTGTCCACACATCGCCTCACCATGTTGCTTAAGTCTATACTCGCCCCTCATTGATGCTATAACATACTCACCCATGAACCTTTGGAGACATAACCTCCTACTTCTTGATCTTGAGTGTTCTGTAAATGGGGCAAAAACACAGACACTATTGGAGACTTGGATTCCAAATGAAGAGTGAAGGCAGAGAGGATGCACGTAGCGGCGCTAATGTGAACAATGGAAATCTTGGTGCCAAAATTTGATAAGGTAGTTGGTGCATGTGGGCATGTGCACAGTAGGCGGGAAAAGTAGCCATCATTTTGGTCCGCGATACGATTTTCGAAAATTGCGGGCCATTAATGTGGTTGCAATGAATGCACAAACATGTCCTATGAAATTTTGCCATGTGGATGCCACGTAAGCCTGCTCCTCTTTCTACTTGCCAACTAATACTGACTTTGGAAAAAAATGCGCAAACGTGGAATTCTGGCATCCAAGTTATGGGCCATTTTGAGACCCCAAATCCGCCCTAATGAATCTAAGTTGGTGAGTTGATGGTTCTTGGCGGTGCCCTTAGCGCCTGCGGCTAGGGCGGCAGCAGAGGAAGGAGGCCGCCCTCCTCTCCTCTCTTTCCGGCACTGCTGCAGATCTTCTTGCAGATCAAAGACCAAACCGGTGCTAGTGGGGTTTGCCGGTGCTCCAGACGATTTTGCCTTCAAAGAATTTGCAGATCAGATTTTGAAGCAGCTTCAAGGCGGTCTTTTGGATTCAGGCTGGTAAGCCACTAACGTGGCATTTTTGCTCTCAATCTTTAGAAGAATGATGATTCGTTAAGCAAATCACACCGAAAGGGCGTAGAGTCTATAAGGTGGAGCGAAATTGAAGCAGAATCTTTAAAGAAAGCAGCTTAGGGTCTTTTCGGCGGTCTTTCTAGTTGGATCTTCGGATCATTTGGTTTTTTTCCCCTCCTCTTGCTCTTTCTTGCTAGCAGAAAGATCTGGAGGTGTTTTCTTGGAAGAAGTTGAGTAAATTCTTGATCTCAGATTACAGTTTTATAACAGAATGTTGGGTTATTTGAGATTGCCGAGCTAGGGATCTATTGTGCCCAGGTTGATGTTTCCATATCAAGACCAGATATCATGAGCCAGGATTTTAGGGAGAGTTCTGGTGGCTGGGCTGTGTGTCTAGCCAGTTACAGGTCGGCTGACTGGCGCATCCCGACAATGCAGCATCTCCTTTTGATCTCACATACGGTAATAAAATTGTATAATTTGATCATAGTTTGAAGTATGGGATTCCCTGAACAGAGCGGGAGACTGTTCAGGTTACTCTTCATCTCTTTCCATCTTCATTTCTAGTTTTGCAAGAGGTTTTTGGAGCATTCAAGATTTGTTTGCAGCTGTGGAAAATGGGTACTTGGCTCCTATAGTACTCTGTCTAATTGAGACAGAAGAAGAGGTTGAGAGAGGCTCATGTGTTCTTTAGTTACAGACATGATTCAGATCCAGATGGGATCCTTTGTACTTAACTTATATCTGATCCATAGAGGGATCTCTGTATTGTAATTCTTCCTATCTGATTAATACAAAAACTTCTTTCCTTCAAAAAAAAAAAAAAAAAAAAAAAAATCCGCCCTAATGCTCACACTTTTTCAAAAAGGTGGTTACAACTTGGAGGAATTATATAGAACTTTGATTGATCATATCCATGCATACTCTTCAGGAGGAGGAAGCAAACTACAACCATGCACATCAATGCACCCCAGATGGTAAAAGAGTTAAGATCAAAACTGAGTAGGTAATTTGAAGTGAATCTTGAAAAGAGCAAAGACATGGGAGATGTAAAAATTTAGGGAGAAGAACACATTTGTTACAATAAAAAGGAGTCTATTTGCACTTGTCCTGACTTTCAAAGAAAGGCATTGAATGAATAGAATAGAAACAAGGTGACGGATCGATCGCACTAATGACCTGTAGTGCGATTGCGTCCAAAAAAGATTCCTTTTTCAAAAAACCCCAAAATTTGGTACTTTTGGCATATCTTAAGAAAACATTTAGATAAACGGTCCTTTGACCTTAAAAAAGTGCATTTTTTAGAACAAACAAACAAAAGTACAACATTTATAATTAAAAAGGAGGTTGTTTTTGGTAGTATTTTAAACGCTTTTGCACTTGACACAAGCATCGCGACAATGAGACACAATACTAAGAAACGCTTAGAAGCATCAAAGAAACCGCAAAAAATGGTACAAGGCCAAAAATATGATGTAAAATAGATAAGAATGTCTATCTGGCAAGATAGACATGCACCCCTATTTAAACAAGCCACATTTTAAAAAAAAGTCATCATTTAAGTGCAAATAATGATACAAGGGCGTTTTTCATCCAAAGTGTAGTTTAAAGAAGAAAGGCATGTCTATGCGCCGCATAGACATGCTCCCCTTTTAACAGGCGATTTCTTTTTTCAAAGTCAATATTTAAAAATAAATGTTATTTTTTTCAGTTTATAATCAGACACACAATTTTAAATGTCATGGGGGACCTCCTTATCTTTAAAGGGTTCATCATCGGAAACATTGTGTTCTTCACCGTTGTTCGGATCCGTTTCTTCCTCCTCTTCCTCTTCCTCTTCCGGTTCTTTTTCCACCTCAGGTTCTTTATCTACCACTGGCATCAACTCAACATACTCCGCTTGGTGATCAGTGTTGCCTGATGCAGGCATCTGTGGCTCTGAACTGCTTATTCCTGCTTGATCGCCACCGTCCTTCACACCCACTTCTTGTTTCTCATCAGGCAAGTTCATTAAAGAACATATCCTGGACTTAATGAAAGCAACACTATCAGAATCATACTCCACTGCAACCCAGTTATGACCCTTCCTCAAAGCACATGAAATGGTCGCGCTGTGAGGAGCGAAAATACATCCACAACCCGTCTCTGGTTGTGAAAACATTTCGGTAAGCCCTCGTTGATTAGTCTTTGGGGTTTTGCAGTCGCGGGTTGACAATGCAACCCCTCGTGAATTGGGTCGGTTAACCTTATCGTGGTGCGCAGGGAGGTGGAAGACATTTCGGTAGTCCATTCCCTGTGTGTTGTAGTGGTGCCTAATGTGATGTGGTAACCGATGTGAATCTGTTCAAATACGTTTATAAGTCTAGCACCCCCACCATGGCCACGGATGTTGGTCTTCACCCTGTAAAACAAATGAAAGAAGTCAGAGACAATTACGGACACCAAGTTTAAAAGAGATGCAGACTTACCATATCGCAGGCTCGAATCCAGCATTGCAGTGTTCCTTCAGCGTTGCTTGAACCAAGCCGGCTTGGTTGGTGGAGTGAAAGACAACGATCCTCCACAAAGGTGTTGTGTTTAGCTTTAACGATGCATGTTCGAGTTTTAGCATGTTTCTATGCTGCAAGTTCTTGTCGTGCCCTACATTCTAAAAGAATCTCTTGAGAATACTCTAAATTCATAGATTCTCTAAGATTCTACCAAGGTTCTCTCGTGGAGATTCCTTTAAATTTTATAAGATTCCCTCTAGATTCCATTAGATTTCCATAGATTCTCCAAGATTCTATGAAGATCCCCTTAGATTCCCTTAGATCCCTTTAGATTTTATGAGATTGCTCTAGGTTCCCTTACATTATATGAGATTCAAAGAGATTCTATAAAGATTTCCCTAGATACTCTAAGATTTCATCAACATTTTCTTAGATTCCCTTAGATTTTATGAAGATTCCCCTAGATCCCCTAGATTTTAAGAGATTCCCTTAGGCTTGTAAATATTTTCCTAGATTCTCTTACATTTTATGAGATTTTCTTAGATTCTGTTAGATTCTTCTGGATTCTTTTACATTCTAGAACTTTTTAGAACATTTTAAGACTTTCTGGAACATTCTGAGACTTTCAAAATATCCTAGAACTTTCTGGAAGTATTTCCCTAGATTCTCTTACATTCCCATAGATTCCCCTACATTCTAGAGCATTCTAGAACTTATTAGAACAATTTGGAACTTTCTGGAAGAAATTTCTTAGATTCCCCCTAGATTCTCTTATGTTCTAGAAATTTCTAGAATATTTTGGAACTTTCTAGAAGATTCTAGAACTTTCTAGAGCCGTTCAGAACATTCTAGAACTCTTTTGAACTAGCTAGAATGTTATACTATGTTATCTTAATTACTCTTAAAGTATATTTGAAGCATAAATTATTCATGCAATTAATGATTGGTCTAGTGGTTAGAATGGGGGGCTGGGGGGCCAATGATCAGGGTTCAAATCCCCCACATAATATAAAAATTTTAAAAGTCTTTTCTTAAGGGATGAGGCCGTAGGATCTTGAACTCGATCAAGGGCCGAGATCTCATTACGTGACAATAATCAAAGCAACACGAGCCATAGGATCTATTACATATAATTCCCAAAGTCATGTGCACCGTAGGATATGTGCTAAGCCACGTAGCCGTAAGATCCTGGATCGACGATCAGGATCAAGAACAATCTGGACTGCAGGATCTATTACATATAATTCCCAAAGCCATGTGCACCGTAGGATGTGTCCCAAAGCAACGTGAGCCGTAGGATCTCGGACCGACGATCAGGATCAAATCAACCTGGACCGTAGGATCGCTTGCATATAGTCTACAAACAAACTCCCAAGCCATCTGGGCCGTAAGATACGCCCCAAAGCCACGTGAGTTGTAGGATCTCGGATCAACGATCGGATTGAGCGCGACAAACATAAGAACATATATATGTTATGACATTTCATAGTCGTACATTTATCATATATGTCATACATTTTCTACATAAACAGTCATACAGACTCAATTTTTGCACCGTAGACCATTTCAAAAACTGCAGACAACGCCATTCCAGGTGTCAGTTGCACATAGGTTCGGTAATATCCGTGACTCTTGGTTTGGGTGTCAGAATACACAGAAGCAATTATGACCATTGCTCCTGTCCTCCCGCCCAGGTGTTTTCTCCAACAAAATTTATGCGAAGATAGAAGCCCCCGCCAAGGGAACTTCGATCTGCTTCAGAATAGCTTTGATCTGCACCAAAGGGAACTTCGACTGCAGAATAGCTTCGGTATTTCTATTTTGCCCTAAGTTCTGACTTGAATTTTGTAATTCTAGATGGCTCAGTCGAAAATGAATTTGAAAACTTCATGGTATCAACCGGGAGCTTTGTTCCACTCCAACCAAGAATGGGAGTTGAATGGTTGTTGTGTGTTTTAGCTTGACCACTTTTCATAATGAGCTTAAATTTATGAAATGTATGCATAAATGAAGAATTATACCGGTGTAATTTGGAGAAAATGTAAAATATGTGCAAATATTGTGGAGGAAACATTTATGATGTACTGAAGTGGAACCTATGGACTTGAAGGAGTATTAAAGTCCTTAAAAAATATTTTTAATAGTTGATAAGTTAATGATCTGTCATGAATCTGGAGGAGCATGGTAGTTGCAAGGAGTTTAGATGTCCTAGATTTGATGTTGAGTTGGCGAGATCTAGTGAACTTATGGTAGTTAGAATTTGGATCTAAGGGTTGAGATTTGCCCAGATTTGGTGGCTAGGATCAAGTGCAGTTTTGTATAAGATAGCCAAAATTCGTGTAGAAGGGAGGCCCAATTTTGGAAGATGACATCTGGATAAAGTTCTTGAAGCTGTGAGTATCTTTCTTGATCAGTTGAATATTATTATATTGAAGTATGATATTTTGAGTATGATTATGTGATTCTGTTGAACTTTATCTCGATTTCTCTAATCTTAAATGAAGTTAAGCTTATGATATGAATTGGTGCAAGAAATTATGATGGTATAGTTATGTTGGTGATGTATGATGCCAGTAGAGTGAGGCTTAGCCTGTCTCATATACCTTGAAATTTGCTTTGGTTCTTGTCGTTAGTTCTTGGTCTTTAGTTTACCTTGGTTGCATTGACCAAGCTAACATTTTTTGGGGGGCATTGCGAGAAATTAATTAGAGCAATCGTTGTTAATGAATGAATTGGGGTCTTGATGAAGAAAGGAGGAAGAAGAGTATAGCTAGACAAGAGACTGAATGTATTGCTAGCATCAACTGTGACAAAAAATCAATCTAAGCACCTATCTATAACGAACGTACCTCGAATTTTTTCTTTGGTTCCTTGCCTTGCCTTACGGGTGCAGTACGACTGAACCACGGCCATTCTCTTGGAACAACTTCTTGCATTCCGGCCTAACTGTTGCCCAATACAAAATTCTCAGGTTTTCAACTCACGTAAGATCATGCCTGCCATAAATTTACTTAGCTCGGACCGCAGTAAAAAACTCGAAATCTAGCCAGGGGAGGAAAAAACGACCGGATGGCTTCTGATTGTAAAAATCGTTTTCCTTAACCCGCCTCTGAGAAGTTTAGTTGTGTCAACTCGGAAGCCCCTGGCAATTCCCCGTAAGAATTTATTTCCAAAGTCTATTCATTTTGCCTCTATCAAAGAGATTTGAAGGCATAAAGGAAGTAATTTCGTTCAATACATAAGTTACCTGGATATTTTGTTGCTTTGCCTCCTCTAGGCGTCTCTGGTCTAGAGCTTTAACTATGCAGACAGCACAGAGCACAGCAAAGAGCACAACTTGTAGCAATGGGCTTCAGACAGCGTGCACAGGTTAACGGCAGCCTGCCACGTTTAGCCGGAAAGTGGCCGCGAAAAGCATTCCAAAAAGTCACTAATTCCAAAAATGTTTTTTTTTTTGCTAGTAATCTTATATATAGGAAAGATAATAATGTATTTTTCCTAATGTATAATTTTACCAATTCTATTGGTCTAATGTGCTTTTTTTTTATAAAGTACGTATCATACGTAATGTACGTATTAATACGTTAAGTACTGTATTAATAAAATAAGAGCTCAATTTGACCTGTCAACTTATAGGTTTAGAACGTATAGTACTGTGAGGAAGATACGAGACATATGTAAACGTAAAATACGGGTACGTAAACAACACTGGGGATGACATAAAAAAGGGGTTCTTAATTGCATTCAGACCAGTGGGGGTTTGCACAAAGAGTAAGTGATGAATTAAATTATATTAAACTCTTACCAGGAGAAAGTTTGTAGAGTTATGTGATTAGATTCATGAGATTGGTTGCGAAAAAGGAGCCTCCACCTTCTGCAGAAGATCAAGTGAGGTATTTTACTAATGGATTACCACCTAACCTGGGTTTTTTACAAAGGGTCAAACTCCTACCACTTTAGAAGCTGCCATTAAGCATGTCTCAAGTTGGGGATAAGCAAAGATTGGCATGGCAAGATATTATCATCCAGGGATGGCAATACCTTCAGTTTTGGGAGGTGCTGCACCAGTTATAGTTCCAAATATTCCTATAGAGGCAAGTCCAATTGCAAACATTTCAGGTATGCCTATTGGCACTTTTCCTTCAATGATGGGTACAATTGATTATAGTAAAACACAAGTAGGTGCAAATAATGCAACTCCAACTTTACCCATAAAGGAACCTGAACAACTTGTGGATGTTAAACTTCCAAAGGTTGAGGATGAATTGATTGAGAGTTTAACTAAGCAAATGACTGAATTACAATTAAATTGGATAAAAGGCTTGGAATCTAAACCACAAATTTCTAAAGAAAGAACAAATATGTGGTGTGTGAAATGTAAAGGGTATGGTCACCTTCCTAGCGAATGTCCAACGCCTGCTGAATTTAAGCCTCCTTGTCGAAACTGTGGGAAAACAAATCATTAAACAGATCAATGTTCTCAATTACGTCAAGGGATGGGAGTTGGGATGATAAGACCTCAAACTCAAGCCTTAGGATCTCCCCAATATCAAGAATACCAAGTTCAACCAATGTATGATTATAGAGAACATGTTCCTGTGTATAACACAACTACTCAAATCAATACTGGGGGTCCAAGACCACAAATGTTTAGAAGAAGACTGCTTCAATATTATAGATGTCAAGAAATGGGGCACATTGCGCCTCAATGTCCAAATCCAATGAAACCAATAGGTTACCAACCAATATGTGGAATCTGTCAAACCCAAGGGTTGCACAACCAAGAAAATTGCCCTCATAAGCTTAAAGTGATAAATCCTACTCCTAAGAATAGGGGTAAAGAGGTTGTCATTGATAGTGGGGCCATATTTATTGGAGAACCAAGTACTCCAGCATATGTTGTAGAAACTCGTAATGCAAGGAATTTGAGAAGGAGAGGAAGGGAATTGGGTAAGGAGAGAGAACAACAAGGGGTTAATAATGAAAGTTTAATTCATAATGAAGATAACGAGTTTCAAAATTTGTTTGAGGAACACATGTTAGATGACGAGGTGGATATGATGGATTCACAAGAGATGTTTGAAGAAATCGAAGAATTGCCTCAACCTAAAGCGGTAAGAGAGATTATAATGAAATACAACCACCTAAAAGCATGTCCATAAAAAGTATAAGAGAGTTATGAATTTAAAAAATGAGTCACCCTATGATATTTTAAAAGATATGGAAAATAAACAACCCTCACTCACCTTTAAACAACTACTTCAAATTGCCCCTAGTTGTCGTAAGATATTAATGTCTGCTTTAAAGAGTCATAGGAAGGTAATTGTAAATTCTGCATGGCCATAATAGCCGACATGAGTTCCCCATTAATGGAACCTTAATAAGGAATCGCACAATAGATGGAGGGTTTGGAGTGAACATCATGCCTGAGTCTATATGGAAAAAATTAGAATTGCCTAAGCCTGCACCAGTGCATTTTGTGGTTAGGATGGCTGATCAAGAGGGTACAACCATTGAGATTGATTACGGGAATAAAAACATTAATTGCTGGTGTAACCTTCTTTGTGGACTATGTTATTTTGCCATGTGGAGGGTTTACTTATCCATTATTACTAGGTAGGCCATGGTTAATGCAAGCTTCGGTTAAACACGATTGGTCTACAGGTTACTTGCATATTGGGGATGGAAACAATGAGACTAAAATTAGAGTGCATATCCAATCTAGAGATAGGGATGGAAATGATAGTGATAATAGAGGACATCCCTTATGATGATGATGATAACAATGATGATAATGATGGCGATGATGATAATAATAATAAGGGAATTGAGGCTGATTAAGTGTATGTTGAGGAAATGGATTATGAGCATGCTTATACTATACGTGTGGATGTTACTAACGAAACCATTTTAGAAGAAATGGAAGAAGATGAACAAGAGAAATATCCTGACTACTTCTCCAAATATGAGGAAGGGGAATCCAAACTAAAGGAAACTCGTGCACATAGTGCACCTAGGGGAGATCAAGCAATGCTAACATCTCCTGAGATTATTGATTTAAATTTAGGGACTCCAGAAGAACCTAAAGTGATCAAGCTTGGAGCCCAAAACTTGGATGAGGAGCGAAAAAATACATGGATCTCTTTTTAGAATTTCAAGATGTATTTGCGTGGAGTTATCGTGACCTTAGAGGTATAACTTCAGCTTTGGGTGTGCATAAGATTGTTTTGGAACCTAACGCAAGAGCGGTTAGACAAAAACCTTATAGGATGAATCCAAATTATTCAAGTCTAGTTAAGGAAGAAATTGACAAATTGTTAGAAGCTGGTTTTTTAGAACCTATTGAAAATAGTGAATGACTCTCACCAATTGTTATAGTCCCAAAGAAGAATAAGAAACTAAAGAGTGTGTATAGACTATAGACGATTGAATACAGTAACAATTAAAGATGGATTTCCCATGCCATTTACGGATAACGTGTTAGATTCAGTTGCTGGACATGAATATTACTCTTTCCTTGACAGTTTTAGTGGCTATAACCAAGTAACCATTGCCCCCGAAGACCGTGACAAAACAACATTTGTCACAGAATGGGGGTGTTTCAGGTATAGGGTTATGCCATTTGGATTATGTAATGCTCCCGCTACGTTCCAAAAAGTGATTAAGCTAAAACACACAACATTATTAATTTCACGACGGTCAAGATCGAACTAAAATTGTATAAATATGAATTTGGTGGAATGAAAAATTACCTTCTCGTGCCTATTCGTGTCCTCTCTGCTTCTGGCTTGAGTGTCCTGGTACGGATCTGGTCCATCAATGCTAATGCATGATGCCTTTTGTTTCAGTTTATATGATGATGTTATGCTTTGAGTGAATAGTTTTTGTCTGTTTCTTTTTGAAATCCAAGTGAAAAAATCCGTCTGTTCCTTTCTAAAAGCCAGTTTCTCACAAGGATTACCTTGACAGAAATTCCTTGTGTAAATCCTGTGTAAACAAAATGATTGCATATATCTGCTGAGTTTGTCAGCATTTTGCCTGCCTGTCTATTCATTTGCATGCAAATAGAGCCATTTTGCATCCTTCCATAATCTTATCTAGAACTGAAATGTCCTGTGTTAGATGAGAAGTATTACCTGTCTGTAGAGTTGTGAGAAAGATTAAGGGCAACTAAAGCAAGATTCAGAAGCCAGAATCATCAAATCACATCAAATCGACCTGTTGCCAAGAATAGAAGCCATAAATCATTTCGGTCTGTTCTTTTTAGAAAACCGCCCTTGGCTTGAAGCTTAACCTGCAAAAATCAGATCTAAGGGAAGGGATTCGATCTAGGTCTGCATCATCTGCCATAGTCGAGCTGGGTCTATTTTCTACCAGAACCCATCATCTCTGGAAGCAATAACCTGTAGAAACAAATCAGATAATAGGAGAGGGAATTTGATTTTGCTAAGTCGTACGCAGCGCAGGACCCGACTCTGCCATCGCCGTGATCATCTGGAGGAAGCCGGATTCTGCCTTGGCCGCTGCCCCTTTTACATAGGTCGTGCCCCGTTCTAACTAAACCTAATTAATATTAAATTAATGTTGTTTATATTTTTTTTATATAAGGGTCCATTAAATAAGCTAATATTTCGATTTCAATATGGCTATGAAAAAAAAACCCCTTTGAAGGCTTATGAATATTAATGTCATGGTTTCGGTGCAACCTAACTCTTCAGCTTCCCTTGTGAATTATCATTTCATCAACACATCGTTCTGTGCACCTTGGGATTCATGTAGCCATGACATATTTTTTGGGAGGTCTTCCGAGAAATTAATAATGTTGTGTGTTTTAGCTTGACCACTCTTTGGAACGTAGCGGGAGCATTATATAATCCAAATGGCATAACCCTATACCTGAAACACCCCCATTTTGTGGCAAACGTTGTTTTGTCTCGGTCTTCGGGAGCAATGGTTACTTGGTTATAGCCACTAAAGCCGTCAAGAAAAGAGTAATATTCATGTCCAGCAATTGAATCTAACACATTATCCGTAAATGGCATAGGAAATCCATCTTTAATTGTTACTGTATTCAATCGTCTATAGTCTCCACACACTCTTAGTTTCTTATTCTTCTTTGGGACTATAACAATTGGTCAGAGCCATTCACTATTTTCAATAGGCTCTATAAAACCAGCTTCTAACAATTTGTCAATTTCTTCCTTAACTACACTTGAATAATTTGGATTCATCTTATAAGGTTTTTGTCTAACCGCTCTTGCGTTAGGTTCCAAAACAATCTTATGCACACTTAAAGTTGGAGATATACGTCTAAGGTCCCTAATATACAAGTAACTCGTAGACCAATCATGTTTAGCCGAAGCTTGAATTAACCATGGCCTACCTAGTAATAATGGATAAGTAAACTCTCCACATGCCATCCTCAAAATAACATAGTCCACAAAGAAGGTTACACCAGCAATTAATGTTTTTATTCCCGTAATCAATCCCAATGGTTGTACCCTCCTTTGATTAGCCATCCTAACCACAAAATGCACTGGTGCAGGCTTAGGCAATTCTAATGTTTTTCATATAGACTCAGGCATGATGTTCACGCCAGACCCTCCATCTATTGTGCAATTCCTTATTAAGGTTCCATTAATTTCAACATCTAGGCATGGGGAACTTATGTCGGCTATTATGGGCCATGCAAAATTTACAATTACCTCCTATGACTCTTTAAAACAGACATTAATATCTTACAAAAACTAGGGTGTTGTTTAAAGGTGAGTGAGGGTTGTTTATTTTCCATATCTTTTAAAATATCATAGGGTGACTCATTTTTCTAATTCATAGTTCTCTTATACCTTTTATGGACACCTTTATCCTTGCTTTTAGGTGGTTGTATTTTATTGTAATCTCTCTTACTGCTTTCTATTCTATTCTATTCTATTCTATTTTATTCTTTAGGTTGAGGCAATTCTTCGATTTCTTCAAACATCTCTTGTGAATCCATCATATCCACCTCGTCATCTAACATCTGTTCCTCAAACGAATTTCGAAACTCGTTATCTTCATTATGAACTAAACTTTCATTATTAACCCCTTATTGTTCTCTCTCCTTACCCAATTCCCTTCCTCTCCTTCTTAAATTCCTTGCATTACGAGTTTCTACAACATACGTTGGAGTACTTGGTTCTACTATCAATGACAACCTCTTCACCCCTATTCTTAGGGGCAGGATTTTGTATCACTTTAAGCTTATGAGGGCAATTTTCTTGGGCATGTAATCCTTAGATTTGACAGATTCCACATATTGATTGGTAACCTATTGGTTTCATTTTGTATTATACACAGGAACATGTTCTCTATACTCATACATTAGTTGAACTTGGTATCCTTGATATTGGGGAGATCCTAAGGCTTGAGTTTAAGGTCTTATCATCCCAACTCCCATCCCTTGATGTAATTGAAAACATTGATCTGTTCTATGATTTGTTTTCCCACAGTTTCGACAAGGAGACTTAAATTAAGTTTTTTTTTTTTTTTTTTTTTGAAGGTAAGATAAATTTATATTCAGATAGGAAGCCTTGAAGTACAAAGGATCCCATGTGGATCAAATATAATATTTGAAGCTTGGTACTTATACTTTTCCTCAAACCTCTTCTTCCAACTAACTAGTACTACAGGATCAAATCAACATCTTCCCAGCTAGAGGAATACTACAGGAGACAAAAATAAATTTTCCACAAGCTACAAATATACCTTGAATGCTCTATGAACCACCTCTTGCAAGAGTAGAGACGAACCGAGAAAGGCATGAAGAAAACATGAGCAATCTCCCGCATTGCTCAAGGAAGCTAACACAGCTCCAACTAACCCATTCTGCAAATTAATCAATACTGATTGAACCAGGAATATATGCAGTCGGCCTAGAATGAATGTAGCCATCAGAAATGCTGCATTGTCGGGATATGAAGCAATCAGCCTGTGCTAGACCCCAAAGCCCCTACCAGGACTCCTCCCTAAAGTCCGCTCAAGATATATAGGCTTCCCCCGCTCAATAAAATTCCCTAGCTCTAAGCATCTCAAAGCAGGTCCAATAAAATATAGTTCTGATCTCATCAAAAAATCTGAAGACAGGCTAATCTATTCTTCTTCTTTTTCTTCAAGAAACAACTCTACACCTTTCCGCTAGTAGGAAAGAGCAAGAGGAAGGGAAAAGCTTCTGGCATTACAGACCTGAGGAAAGAATACAGCTGCCAATTATCTAGAAATTTGAAGCATCTTCTCTCATAGCCCTGCATCTTAATTACTCAACCTTATAGGCAATCTGAGCCATTTCGGTGTGCATCCACAAAGGAAAGAAAGGCCAGCCCAGCCCCAAAAATTGCGCACCACCGCCAGGATCGCCTCACAGCATCATTTTGAATTCTGCCCCTTTCTTTGCTTAAATTTGAGAGAATCGAAAGCAGACTATGGAGATAAGGAAGGGCAAAGGCAGAAATTCAAGAAAGGGCGAGGTATGAGGCGACGTAATGGGCGGATATGCCGGACGGTGATGGCAGAAGAAGAATGACGGATAGAATGGGGCAACGTGGAGGAAAATTTAGTGGTAAAAGGGCAACAGGGGGCGGATTTTGGAAGGAAACAGGGGCAACTGTGGCTATGGTGGCTATGGGGGCGGATTTGGGAAGGAAACAGCGGCAAGAAAAACTTCAAATCTCTCAAAAATTCTTACAGATCTGGGCGAAATACCTTGATGCAGCATAGATAGTTGAAAGCAGCACTTGGGGTTGCAAAAAACACGAATGGCCTGCTGGCCAGACTAATCTGTTCAATGGAAAAAACACAATGCTTACCTAGCGGAAGCATCAGAGCAAAGATCCACGTTAGTGGATAATCTGAGAAGGCTGGAGAGGCCGCCATGAAGAAACTCCAAGAAAACCAGAAAACGGAAGCAGATGGAGGTGAGGAACCGAAAAACCAGACACCAAAACCCTTGTGCTAGCCATCAGATCTGGAAACAGAAGAAAATTGCAGCCACTGCAGTGCCGATAGCAGGGATTAGGGGCGGCCCCTTTCCCTACCGCCACCCTAGCCGTGAAGGCGCCAAGAAACCATCCTTCGACTTAAATTAAGTAGGCATTGGACATTCGCTAGGAAGCTGACCATACCCTTTACATTTCACACACCACATATTTGTTCTTCCTTCAGTTACCAAGGGCAGAATGTGGAAGTAGCATCCACATACAAATATTTGGGAGTGGAGTTTCCTTCTACTATGCACTGGGATACATCCATACGGGCCACGAAGTTACTAAGGGCTAGAAGGCACTATATGCAATGCAAAACAATAGTCATAGAGCGAGTTGTATGATTGGACCCATCGGTCACACTGTTCAAGGTCTTAGTGGAGCCTCGCCCTTTTATACGGGGGTTGAAGTATGGGGCCCAAGAATATCCTCGCTACTTGGAATGACTTGGAGCAAGGTGCGAAAGCCTTCTTGGTACGAGCACTAGGGGTGAAGTCCACAGTCCCATATCAAATTCTCTGCGAGAGACGATTTGATTCTTGCCTCTTGGAGGGCTGCCCTTGATCGCCACATTGTCTACTTTCGGAAGGTGATCAATATGGACGATGATCGCCTCCCTAAACTAGCTTATATCATGGCAATGGGGCCCGCAGCCCTCAAGGCCTGTTGGAGGAAAAAAGAGAGCTCAATGGATGGCTAGATGGAATGTGCGGTGAGCACGAGGTGCATACATGTGCAAAAGCAGGCGAGATCGTCATAGCTTGAGGCAATATCTTGACGCTTGCTTCATCAGCCAAGCTTTGGGATGCCGACACCCTTGAGCGAGGTTTGGGATGCCGGCACCCTTGAACAGGTCAAGACAAAGACACACTAAAGCGCCACATAAATCCCACATTAGAATGAGGCCCACAATGCTACTGCGCACTCACTTGCCGATGAAAAGACTTGAGACTCATTGCCTCCGTCACAGACGAGGGCACATCATCTTCAAATTGAGACAAGGCGGATGGATTGGTGAGCCACATCGGGGACAAAGCTCTGTCAATGCCGCCAAATGGGAGTCATTGAGGATGAATCTCATACCCTTCAAAGTTGCCCAGCATATGATCAAATCCGGACGCGCTATGCTGAGTTGGTCAGGCCTGGCCAGCCGCTACATGTGACATTGAGCATGGCCTGTATACGGGTGCTAGGATCATACCTTCAGGAGGTCATGGACATGCGAGATCAGCTATGTCCTCGGGCACGCGCTTGACATGTACATACACATTTATTTCATGATGATGTATACTTGTACAGTTTGACAACATTCTTATTACTGCCACGGTTTTTCCCTCGAAAACCCTTCGGGGCGAGGGTTTTTTAACCCGAATAGTAATAAGTTTGATGCGCTCCTTCTGGGTCCCATAGGCCGATTGGTCTCAGTGGACGATAAAAAACTATTCTTATTCTTATTCTTTCTTATTCTTTAGAAATTTGTGGTTTAGATTCCAAACCTTTTATTCAATTTAATTGTAATTCAGTCATTTGCTTAGTTAAACTCTCAATCAATTCATCCTTAACCTTTGCAGTTTAACATCCACAGGTTGTTCAGGTTACTTTATGGATAAAGTTGGAGTTTCATTATTTGCACCTACTTGTGTTTTACTATAATCAATTGTACCCATCATTGAAGGAAAAGTGCGAATAGGCATACCTGAAATGTTTGCAATGGGACTTGCCTCTATAAGATTATATTTGGAACCATAACTGGTGCAGCACCTTTCAAAACTGAAGGCATTGCCATCCTCGGGTGATAATATCTTGCCATGCCAATCTTTGCGTGTTCCCAACTTGAGGCATGCTTAATGGCAGCTTCTAAAGTGGGTAGGAGTTTGACCCTTTGTAAAAAAACCCAGGTCAGGTGGCAATCTATTAGTAAAATACCTCACTTGATCTTCTGCAGAAGGTAGAGGCTCCTTTTTCGCAACCAATCTCCTGAATCTAATCACATAACTCTGCAAACTTTCCCGGTAAGAGCTTAATATAATTTAATTCATCACTTACTCTTTGTGCAAACCAGTCTGAATGCCGTTAAGAATCCCTTTTTTAAGTTATCCCTTTTTTAAGCAGCCCTATACCATTCCACGGCACCATCTTGTAAGGTAGCCGGAAAGAGTCTTAGCCTCTCAGCATTCCCATCCTCCTGATTTGCCTCACTTATAGTTAAAAAGGCATGCACATGGGAGTCTGCATCCACACTTCCTAAGGTAAAAAATACAGGATATTTCATTTTTGAAGTCTTTTGTGCAATTGGAAAGAGTGTGTTAGTATTAGAAATTCCCAAGGTACTCTCTTCCTCACTACTATCCCCAGAACCTGAAGGAATTGTGCTGCTACTACTAAATCCTACCTCTACTAACAATCTTTCTTCTTCCAAAACTTGCTCAACTAATTCCTTTCATTTTTTCTCTCTAAGCTGTAGTCTAACAATACATTTGGTCTCTTGTCTAGCTATACTCTTCTTCCTCCTTTCTTCATCAAGACCCCAATTCATTCATCAACAACGATAGCTCTAATTAATTTCTCGGAATCCCCCCCAAAACATGTTAACTTGGTCAACGCAACCAAAGCAAACTAAAGACCAAGAGCTAACGACAAGAACCAAAGCAAATCTCAAGGTATATGAGACAGGCTAAACCTCACTCTACTGGCATCATACATCACCAACATAATCATACCATCATAATTTCTTGCACCAATTCATATCATAAACTTAACTTCATTTAAGATTAGAGAAATTGAGATAAAGTTCAACAGAATCACATAATCATACTCAAAATATCATACTTCAACATAATAATATTCAACTGATCAAGAAAGATACTCACAACTTCAAGAACTTTGTCCAGATGTCATCTTCCAAAATTGGGTCTCCCTTCTACATGAATTTTGGCTATCTTATACAAAATTGCACTTGATCCTAGCCACCAAATCTGGGCAAATCTCAACCTTAGATCCAAATTCCAACTACAAATGTAGGCCAACTCAACATCAAATGTAGGCCATCTAAACTCCTAGCAACTACCATGCTCCTCCAAATTCATGACAGATCATTAACTTATCAACCATTGAAAATATTTTTTAAGGACTTTAATACTCCTTCAAGTCCATAGGTTCCACTTTAATACATCATAAATGCTTCCTCCACAATATTTGCACATTTTTTACAATTTCTCCACATTACACCTGTATAATTCTTCATTTATGCATGCATTTCATAAATTTAAGCTCATTATGAAAAAGTGGTCAAGCTAAAACACACAATAGCCATTCAACTCCCATTCTTGGTTGGAGTGGAACAAAGCTCTCGGTTGATACCATGAAGCTTTCAAATTCATTTTCGACAGAGCAATCTAGAGTTACAAAATTCGAGTCAGAATTTAGGGTAAAATACCGAAGCTATTCTACGGTGAAGTTCCCTTTGGCATAGATCAAAGCTATTCTAAAGCAGATCGAAGTTCCCTTGGCGGGGGCTTCTATCTTCACACAAATTTTGTTGGAGAAAACACCTGGGCGGGAGGAGAGGAGCAATGGTCATAATTACTTCTGTGTAATCTGACACCCAAACCAAGAGTCACGGTATTACCGAACCTATGTGCAACTGACACCTGGAATGGAATGTCGTTTAGAGGCTCGGTCAAAAAATTATGTACAAGCTCAGGTACATTTCTCCAAGGACAGTCCTGCCTCAAATCTTCGAGTGCAACCAAGGAAAAAATATTCAGTTTGAGCTAGATGAAGATTGTAACATGGAATATGAGAGGAATTAGATGCCCCCTTAAAAGGAAGAGAGCCTTAATTGCAATTAGAGAAATGAAAACAGATATCGTTTTGCTACAGGAGCACCTTTCAAAATTTGAAGCTAGTAATTTGGGGAAATGGATTAACCCAGCTGGAGATTCCATTTGGACTGTGGCAGATGGAACTAAGGGTGGAGTATGTACAGCTTGGGTTGGAATTCCTTGCCATGATAAATACATTCACCCCTCTGGCAGATGGACTGTAGCAATTCTTGGTATAGATAACAAGAAAGTTAGCATCTTAAATATCTATGCTTCTACAAACCCTGGGAAGAGAGGTCACTGGACTGAAATTGCTAGCTGGATTCAGAACTCCAAGCTGGATAATATCTTAATGGCAGGGGACTTCAATAATACCCCAACTTGGGATCAGAAATTGGGGAAGAAAATTAATATGTCAAGTAAGGAAAAGGAGTCTTGGGAGAAATTAATGACTTTGCTGCTATATTCCCCCCTCCTCCTCCAATACTTACTCCTGGAGCAACAAGGGGAAGAAAGAGCAGAGAGTATATTGTCTACTTGACAGATTCTATATGTGCAACAAGACCTTGGACTCCTGGGATAAGGTTGTTGTCACTGGGGATGTTGGAAATTCAATATCAGACCATTACCCCCAGGTTTTGGTCAAAACTGAGCCTGCAAAAAAAGGTGGAGATAACATTCCTTTTAAGTTCAACACTGACCTACTTAAACTGAAAACATTCTGTGATGAATTTAAGGTGTTCTATGCATCACTTCCTGGTATAAGATCCACTGAATGTATGAAGGAATTCATTGAGAAAATGAAGAAGGTAAAGAAATGGATTAAGCAATGGGTTAAGGAGTGGTTTTTAAAAAAAAAAGACAGGAAAAGCTAAACATTTACTCAGCTATCAGGGAGGTAAGAAAGGATCTATTTGTGGATAAAGATAACACTCAACTCCAAGATAAAGAGGCTGAGCTGGAATTGAAAATCAAACTCATTGAGGAGAATGAGGCCAAGAGTCTATCAGTTAGGAGCAGATGCAATTACATTAATTGTATGGATAAAGGTAGCTCAGCCTTTTTCTTTAGAAGAGCAAAAAATAGATTACTTAACAATGGCATAATCAGAGTTAAGGATACAGGAGGAATTTGGCTGGAAGACCCCAAGGATATTGTTGAATTCTTCCATGCTGAATACACTAAGCTTTTTGCAGATCAACCTGTCAGCTCTTCTAAAATTCAGAACTTTTTTGAATAGATTCCCAGGAATCATAAGGAAATTGAGGATAAAGAAATTTTAAGTATCCCCAAGGAGGAGGAAATTTTGGATACTCTGAAATCTATGGCTAAAGGGAAAAGTCCAGGTCCAGATGGTTTGCAGCCTAAATTCTATAGGGAGTTTTGGGAGATAATGAAACAGGATTCAACTCCCCATTGGCCACGAGCTTTTTGACGTGGCATCGAATTTTGGCCCTTAATTGATCTCATATATTCTCTAATGGCAAACCCTCTCTATTTAATTAGCTTTGAAATGCATCGAGAAGTATGCGAGTGGTGTAAAGGAATGTGATGTATATAGGATGGATTAATAGCTTCATTTAGGAAGCCTAACATGATTTTGAACCAATGATGTAGTCCTTCTTTTGTAACAATGATCTAAAATATAGTCGACAACATTTAATTATAAATGCTTAGATCTAGCAATCACATAACATGCTTGCATGTTTATTAGATTTAAGATAGCAGCCATAGGAATACAGTCGTAATGAAACTGTTTCTGCCAACAAAGATTTGGAAGACGATAATAACACCATATGCAAACCCGAACATGTCATACCGACGAGCAACCAAGAAATAAGGCTATTAATTGCTGAAGGGGAAAGGAAAATAAGGCAATAGATCGAGACTTCGTAAGATACGAGGGGAGAAATACTAGATCACCAACAAGATCCATAAGAACCATGTCATTACGATCATGTTCTTAGGCATCACACTTAAGAACAAACTCTTGCTACAAACTGAGGGCATAGCTCCCATTTGAGAACAAGAAAAAAAATAGATCCCTTAGTTCTTCTCCATCTTACAACAGTACAACCAACAACACCACGAGCAAGATACGGAAGCAAAAAAGTAGCAAGATATCATAGCAGCCTTATAGAAGAGCACAAAGCTCCACATCTTTGAAAGGGTAGAGAGACTTGGAACCATCATGGTTGAAGCATAAACCGACCAGATATAACAATTTTGCATTGTCAACCAGCTTGATTCCATCAACAGCAAAAGAGTAGTCGTCGGTAGGCTGACAGACGAAGCACATACGTCATGGAGCAAATTTGTGGAGATGGGAACAATGAAAGAAGGCACAATCAAATGGAAGAAATTGCTTGAAACGTTCAAAAAATATTAAATATCAAATGACTTCATGAGGAGCAAAGAAAATCCTTAGCAAATCTAATACAAGGTAATAAGTTCGTGTCCAAATATGTGTGCATTTACATGGACCTTAGGCTTTGCAGTGATGTACTCCCAAAGTCAGAAGCAGTCGAAGGATACACTGACATGAGGATTGGAATGAAGATGAGCCAATAAGCAACGCCACCATTGATTCAGGTAAAGTAAACGATCAACCCACTGTCTTAATTGTAGTAACAAGAATAGGAAGGCAAGAAGTCACAATCCTCATGCATTTTCCCTCGAATTTAGGAGAGAACCAAAGTTGTGCCCTTCAAAAAGGCAACCCTCGAATGTATTAATACCTCATCAAGCTAGAGAAAACCAAATCCTACATTATGTTGTTGTTCGTAAAAGGAAACAGTGCCCCTCTTCCACCCACTCCCCTTCAATGGCCCATTTTTGCCCTTTAGTGGCCCACTTTTTACCCTTTAATAGCCCACCTTTGCCCTACAATAGCCCACCTTAAGAAGTACTAAAAATTAATTAAACTAAATGCATGGTGGGCACTTGTGGGCCAATGAAGGTCAAGTGTGAGCATTTGGTGGTCTATTGAAGGTCTTTTAATGGTCCATTGAAGGGCATTTGTTGGTCTATTGGGGTCAAAATAAGGATAGAAATTGAACCTTCATAGCGAGCTTAAGATTTAACGAAACAACTCGTGTTTAGTACCAATTGAAAGCTAAACCTTTATTATGTTATATCAAATAGGTGATTAAAAATAAATAAACCCATCATAATATAATTTTTACCCTTAAGTGGGCGCTTCATGGGCACCCTCCCCTAACTTTCGGTATAACTTTTTGTCTTTTTGCAGAACCCGTCAATATGGCAAGTGTCACTTGGCCGAAGCCTGGATGGCAACCTGGGATTCTTTTAGATGGTAGACTAAAACTCTTATACGGATGATTTTTCCATGGATACTATGAATTTCAGTGATCACCTCCTTTGAGCTCATCACCTTATAATTTGAACTTGAAGTGCATCCATACAAGTTAAAACATTCAATAATATATTAGAGCATGACACATAGGAAAAAATTCTGGAATTTTTTACGTGCATGACAAGCACTGGGAAGTTGACATGTCGAATCTTTTCAATGTCATGCCGATAAGGAAAGTCCTTTGTTAATGGCAATAATAACTATATTATTGACATGTCCCTTCACAAAAATTGATGTACATCTACGTTTACAGTTTTGCATTTACATCCCATCTGGATTTGCAGTCCTCAAGGACACTTTTTGTTGCAAGACAGCACAGTTATTTGCATGCCTATAGTGATATGTCTAAGACTGATACATGACACAGCTAGACATAGGTTCTCACATGTATAAATTATTAGCTTTAATAATCTATCAATATATTTTATCTGTTCATGACATAATATTGCCAGTTTCTATCTCTGTTGTGCTTTTGTGTAGAGCTGAATCCATTATAGAGTGTGGCAAATGGATTTCCAGGAAGAAATATTCCAAATTTTGAACTTTACAGCAACGAAAATTAAATGTTGCTGATTCCATGCATGTAAGCGTTACCTTAGCTTAAATCAGTATGTGAGTTGGCAATACATCACTAACAATGCAGACTAAACTATCCAAATATTCTAGAAATTCTATGCCTGATGATAGTAAGGCCATTTAATTCAAACATTTAACCAGCAAAAACTAGTTGCTAAAAATTGGATTATTCCAATCAGCTTATAGACATTCCCTCATATGGATGGTAGTTGAGGAATCTTTTCCTCTTTCCATAACACATCATATCCAAATCCAACAAATATGGGTAAATCTCCAATTAAAGGAAGTTGCTTATTAGAGCAGGTGCTTGTGAACAGTGATTCAGAGCTGACTTTCCAGAAGCTCGTATTTCATATGCTATAAACAATGCTAGTATGCTATTAACGGCCACTACTGCACAGTTACTTGGATTTAAATTGTGGGCAGAAAGAAGGCGGATTCCTCCTTCAAATTGCTTCCTTAATCTTTTTGCATGATGGGGCCAAATCTACAAAAACAAAGGGGTTTATACTCTGTGCCTGCAAGAAATAGAACTCAATTCTGTTCCAGAAAATGCTGGATGATGAGGCCAATTTTACAGAAGCAAAGAGATGGGCCAATTCTGCCTGCAGCTATTTCTTATGCTCTTACGGAGAATGCATGAGGCTGAACACCACAGGGTTCATAATACATTTAGCTCAAACAAGGCTGAATAGCACAAGGTTCATGGTACATTAAGCTCAGACATTAGGTGAATACCCAGGGTTCATGATACATTAAGCTCAAACAAAGCTAGGGAATAAAAATGAATGTGGAAGAACCTTTGTCAATAGAAAGAAGAAAGGATCACAAGATCTCAGAATTCCACAGCACCTCCTTCCAATTCGTGGGACACCTTCGTTTTACAGCCCCCCACCTGACGTGGCACGTATCCAGACCATAGAATCTGCAAATCAAGGGCTGATGTAATGCCACGTCAGAGGGGGGGCTGCAAAACGAAGACTACCCCAATTCGTTTGCCTCTGAAATGGTGACACTGGTTAGAACAATCTTATGTATATGCTAAGAAGAAGCAATTTTTACCTCATGCCACTGCCATAGGAGGCTATATGCAAGGTGTTCTGCTATTGAGAAGAAGAAGCAATTTTCACCTCATGCCACTGCCATACGCGGCTATGCGCAAAGATGTTCTGCACAACAAAAATCGTTATTCATCACTCAGCGGCAAAAATCGTCAGTGCCTTTACCGTTAGGGATGGCCATGTCTTTCCTTGCTTTTGCGCGACCAAAATTCCTTCCTCTTTAGGGTTTGTAAATGAAAAAGTTAGATGCTATAACGTTAGCGCTGCTTGCATAATTGAGATAATTGATGGTTGGTATTGCATCACCTGTACATAATTGATGGTTGGTAGTGATATTCTCTTACCTGTATATAATTCGCTCCGACACCAAGATATTTGAGATCTCTTACACGTACGAAAGTTGTACTCGCCAAGATTTTGTTCCACTTATGTCCTTCATAAAACAATGTTGGACCATTTGCCCCACTACTATTGGTTCCAAGGTGAACCTCTTCACATGGGCATTCTCCCTTTTCCTCTTTCTCTGATGATTCTCTTTTTCCTCTTTCCTTGCTGATTCTCTAGTTCTAATTTGTTGTCAATTACCTCTCTTTAGTGTGCATGACACTATAAAAAGAGTTGTAGAATACCTACACTATTGCATCACACAGTCTTCTACCATCTTTCCTTTGCTAACTGCAAAGTGAACCTTTTCTTAGGCCAATCTAGCATCTTATCAAAGAGTTGAGGAAATGTGGTCTAATAACCAGGCTTTATGTGAGAAGGGAAAGTGCCCAACTCAAGAAAATGACCAAGTCAAAATGAAAAGCCTCCAGTGCATTTTGGAATCCCATGGTTGGAGTACCGAGGAGAAAATCGAGAAAATAGACTTCAAATGCAATATCAAGGTCAACAGTTTGAAGGGACCCTCCCAAAGAAGTTTGGAGAGCTTCATAGTTCTTGAGCTATTGCAAAATGAAAGAGAGGTGGAATTATCAAGTCATGCTCTAGAGTCTAGGGAAATATCATACACTTATAACGATGATGTTGTTCATAA
Source organism: Isoetes taiwanensis (assembly GCA_021234155.1). Taxonomy (NCBI): domain Eukaryota; kingdom Viridiplantae; phylum Streptophyta; class Lycopodiopsida; order Isoetales; family Isoetaceae; genus Isoetes; species Isoetes taiwanensis. The sequence goes on from JAJEKV010000005.1 coordinate 133,886, forward strand.
TAAATCGTATCAGGATTCAACGTTATGTGAGTACTTAAAAACTATAGCATGTGCACTTAGAAAGGGGGGCTGGAAAGAAGAGGAAGTCCAAGAGATGATCCCAATAACATGATAAACAAAACCAACAAATGCCTAAAATTGTATAATTTGGGTGTTTATATGCTAGTTGAATCTGCAATCTATTACATCCCATCGTTACATTAGAAGAAACGTCACTTGTCTACAATGTAAAAATTCATCTTATCTTATCTATTCCCATCCAATGACAATACGTGAAATCATAAGATCTACATGTTTTTTTTTTTTTTTCTGTTAGGTACATGGCGCTAAAATGAAAGGACTAAATTTTGAAAATGATAGTTAGACATACTTGTAATTATATTTAGACCACTATATTGTCATTGTTTATCTCTAACTAATATGTCAAGAAAATGGGGGGGGAGGGGGGGGGATGATGAAAATAGAGACTAAAGATAGAATATATACAAAATTTTACCCGGGAAGGAGCCAAGAGCAGGTTTCTTGGAGGAAGTAGGTAGCTCAAGTAGGTTTGTCTTACTTGCACAAAACAAGGAAGTTCCCGTTTTTTGGGTTGCCCGTAGGAGGCAATCCTCTTGTTGGAGGGTGGAGTGACGTACAGAAGGCCTTGATTTATTTTAAGTATAATATGCCATAGAAAATTCTGTAGACGCGGTTGCGATTGCTTGGCCTTTTTTAGGGTTTTGTGAGACTCAGTGAAACTTAGATGGCCAAGATTCGTTTGGGATGTCTGACGGTACGGTAGAGATTGTTTGGGTCTTCTCTGGAAGATAGTGGAGCTGCAATCCCCTCCGACGATGACAGTGGCATGGGCGAGGGCGGCAGTGTGACTTGAATGAGCTCCTTTGTTTCCTTCATGTTGATCCATGGCAGCGGAAGCAGAAGCGGAAGTAGGGGAAGCGGAATCTGAAGCACAATTGCAGGTACATATCTCTGGCTCTTTTCAGGGAATATAATCCGATTTCGAGCTAGGCTTTGCTCATGTGAGGCTTTCTTGACGTTGGAAAAATGTGTCAAAGGCTTGGCTTCGCTATCATTTTTTGTGGCTTTGCCGTGCCTCGATCAACTGCCTGAAGAAAAAGCCGAACCCAGAGATTCAAGTGCTCACAGCATACTGAAGATTGATAGGGTTTATAAGAACTACAGCTTTGAATCTGCAAGGGGATGGCAAGAACCTCCTAGATATTTAATGTAATCTAAACGTCTATTTGAGATATAAAGTTGTTGATTCGCCATCATATCTGCTTGGCATCTTTTATTTTCTATCATTGTACTTTTGTTTCGCTAATCTTTTTATTCTCTTGGAAGTCACAAATGTGTGGCTCCCTTAGGATCAGAAAATTTGCTTCTTCCTTGGTGAGCATCCTCCATGACATCATTTTAGATGCAGGTTTCAGAATCTGTTGTAGAAAGCTTCCTCATTCATTGATCTTCTCAAGTAAGAAAGCACCGCTTTCCTATCCAATGCACTTTCTTAGATTTGCTGGCAGATGAATATAGTAAACCACTCACCTAAGTCCTGTATAATGTTCCATCACAAGCTGGCTCAACATCTTTACATCCTGGATCTATATTTTTTGGTAATATTAAGCTCCCTTCTTATGATATATGGTCTCATAACCTTAGAGGTCTTCGTTAGACATTAATAATTTCTTCATTTCTCTTCCTTCATATATTTCTTTTGCTAGTCATATGCCTCTCTATCAGTTCTTTCACAGAGATAACTCAGTCAGGTTATCCTTGTCAAGCATTTTCCCAATTTTAGAACAGATCATAGCCAGGGAGAGGAAGGAATTAATCTGTGTATTTGGTTCAAATTTACATTAAAAATTTTGTAGTCTTTTGTATCTGTACTGCTCCCACATATTGTGGGCTTTCTTCAGCCTATTAAAATTTGACTATGGGCAGCTTGGAACCATTGGATGGAAGGAAGCATGGCAAAGTAGAAAATGTCTCTTTTCTTGATGTGTTTCTATGACTTTTATGAAACGCATGTTTCTGAAAGAAGGTAAAACTGATTTGAAATATGATTAAATTTCAGGAAGACATGTTGCCTTCCCTGGTCATCCACCGGGTATTGGACTTACTCAAACAGCTGCAAAGGTAAGCATTTCTTCTGAAGATTGCTTAGGATTGCAGATCATGGAGAAAGACAAACTAGTTGAATTTGCTGATGCTTTACGGAGCAAGCTGAACTATTTTGATGAACTTGAAAATGTAATATGGTGCGGTATGATTACCAATATTGCAGTTGGTCATAGAGGACTTAGTCTATTCAACCTTTCCAAAGTAGATGAAAGCTGCCATTGACATTATTACTGCTTATTGCAGATAAAGACACAATTTTATGCGCCAAATATGAGTGTCGCTAATATTCATTTCTTTCCCTTGCTAAAGCGCCTTGATGAGTGCTTTGCGTGAGTACCCAGCATTTATATCTGCTCTTTTCAGTTTGATGTTAACTACTGTTCTATGGTAAAGTTATGTAGGTAATAATCCTCAATGTGCTGACTCGGGCGTTTATCTCATCAAGTTCAAACCGTTGCAGGCAAATGCTACGTTATTCTGCACTACTCATATAAAGGAAAGGAATCTGCATGGGATGGTGAAAATTTAAATGAATTGATAAACTTAATTACAACTTTAAGCACCAAATTCTGATAATTGTACAAAAAAGAATATGGATGCTGAACATTGTGAATATGTCATTATGGAGTGGTTACAACTTACAAGCGACTCATCCCTTGTCAAGGCAGTGAGCCATATTTTGTCGTACGCCACAATTCGGGCTATATTGTTCTACACAGTCAAATGAAGGGATCAAGATAAAAAACAAGTTTGGCATCCACTGAATTCTTCATGAAATAGAACGTTGATATGAAATTCAAGTTGTTGACGTGCATCAATGGCTCCTCTAAAGGGCAACCCATTGATGCGTTAGCATCTTGTTTATCCTTCAACTAGGTTTCCCTTGCTTAAACAAGAAAGTTCCCTTTCTGATCCTTCAACTAGGTTTTCCTTACTTGAACAAGAAAGTTCCCTTTAATTGAGTGTACATTTATATAGGGTATTTTTTCATGGGCACTTTGGTCCCTTTTCAACAATTGAAAAGTATAATACAATTTCAATCAAGAGTTTTTCCTAAGAGGCCTCGCAATTCAAACAACATCAAGTGGCTGAAGAGAAATGACCTTCTTTTATTGAATATCCACAAAAATACAATAAAAAGATGCAAAATCTTTGGATTAGATTCAAGAAGTAAAGATAGACATTCTAGAATGGGGCTCGCATGAAACCAACAAACCGCCCGCCGTAGGCTTGTCATTCATCACAGCAGCAGTATACAATGTTTCGAAGAATAGAGAGGGGTAGCCGACCATAGGAACAATATCGGACTACCCCGTAAAAAGAAATGTGCACAGGCAATATAGATAGATAGATAGATAGATAGATAGAAGGGTAATGGCGACAACTTCTCATCGGGATAAAAAAACCCCGCCCTTTCGGGTTTTCTAGGAAAACCCTAATGAGAAATGGTCGCCAACAACCTTGAATGTGTTGCCTGGAAAACCGAAGGAGATGAGTTGATGGCGAACACAAAATATAGCAGGACCCCAGAAGACGGCGGAAGCCTGCAAGCACACAAAAAACCCCTAAAACACCCGTGAATGGTTAGAGAAAAGCAAGCTCATGCCCCCACGCAGCAGGGCGGGAAGGGAGGGAAGCAACGAGAATAGAAGAAGAGCTGCTGTGAGAAGACGCCGATAACCAGTCCGAAAGAGGAAATAGCCTTATATAGTAGCTCGTCCCTTCCCAGAATGGCGATCTGATGGCTCGGATCGATGCTATTCTGGGAAAGGACTCGCAAGAGACACAAAACCGGCCGACTACCAGAGAACTTCCTCAACTATAAGCCGATGGCGTAAAACCTACAAGCAACACAAAGAACTCGAAAAAACACCCGTGAATGGTTAGAGAAAATCCAACATGTAGCATAAAAAGAGAGCATCACCCAATAGGGTGGAGAACAGCATCACCCAACGGGTGGAAAACAATTACGTAGAAAGAAATATGCGTCACCCTCGAGGTGGAAATAAACAGCATCACCCGCAGGTTCTCATCTCTCAGCAGTATCCATGGCTTTTATTCTTTGATCTCATGTGGAGGAGGGGCTTCTTCTTGCATGAGCTACTCTTTCTTGGCCATTCATATCCTTTCTAACCTCTTCTATCTTTGCCCTTCTGTCCGGCATAGGACAATCTTCAACCTTTCTCCTCGGATCTACTATTTGAAGTTCTCTGGTATCAGGATGTTGTTGGTTTCATGCGAGTCACAGTGCAAGAATGTCATCGATTTGCGTAGCGAATCGACATTCTTGCATCAGACGAGCATGCATGCATTGCATGCGTCGCATGCATGCATTTTTAGGCCGTTCATCAGGTTGGGGATCGCTACTTATTGCAGAGTTCGTCATTGACGTTTCATCGGCGCTTTCTCATCTCTCAGCAATATCCATGGCTCCCACCCTTCCCCCCCTTAAAATTGTTATTTATATGTTCATATTTGTTATAATTGTCGCTATGGGCACGCCGTGACCAGCTAAACTTTTTGAGGTGTAAATCTTGTTTTTTGTCGCGTGGCTCGCTTTTTGAGGTTTTTTCTCTATTGGTTTTTCTGTTGGTGATGTGCAGGTCCAAGGGTGATGCGCGACTTCAAAGTATTCTCGCGGGAGTGGGTTTTTTGTGGGAATGTTTAGCAGCCCTCGCTGTTTTCTCCCAAGCCCCTTGCCGAGATTTTATCGCTAGGGTTTTCCCTCGAAAACCCAAAAGGGCGGTTTTTAATCCCGGGCGATAAGCTCTCTACAGTACACTCAGTTGGTTTTATTTGGGTCCAGTGTTATAAATGGATATTCCCTATGTTTTTCATTTTTGGGTAGCCTGCGATGTGCGCCTACTCCACCTCTATACCTTTGTAGAAAAACTGCTGAGATGAATGAAAAGCCTATTCGATAGAAGCCTATCCGATAGATAGGCTTCTCATTCATCTCAGCATTTTTACAATAGGGAGCGGTGGGTAGCCGCACACATGGTAACTACCCAATAAAAAATAAAGGGAAAATCCAATTATATCATTTGGACCCCAAAAAACAATGCTAATAGATGTGTGGTTGGTACCGCCGAAAGCTTATCACCGGATTAAAAAACCTCGATCTTCGGTTTTCGAGGAAAACCCTAGTGATAAGCCTTCGCAATGGGCTGGACAAACGTGAAGGCATAGAAATCGCCCCCAAAACCCACGCATGGAGAAGTCGAAACAGATGCCGCCGCCAACCCGCACGCACATCACCAACACAACAAAAACGAGACAACACAAACCTTCCAGAGTGGAGGGCTGATCACGCCGTGCCACGCGACAAAAACAAAACCTCTTCAATAGAGGGGCTGGTCACGCGTTGCGCCAGCGACAAATACAATAAACAAAGAAGGGGGGAGAGTGGGTTCAAAGAGAATAAGGTACCGGCGAGAGAAGAGGAAGCGCCGATGAGACGCTGATGCGTAACCGCCGCCTAAAAAATAGCGTAAACCCCAACTAAAGGGCATGCGCCGCATGCATGCATGCAAGACATGCATGCTCGCCCCATTCTAGAATGTCGATCCGGATGTCTCCGGATCGATGGGATTCTAGAATGGGGCTCGCGATGAAACCAACAAACCGCCCAATACCAGAGAACTTCCTTATCAAACTAGAATCGAGGGACCTAAGATCACAGGATGAAGGCTAAAAGAAGGGCCAAGGTCGAGAAAGAACATGCCACAGCATGAAAAAAATGCCAAATGGGCCAAATCAAGCAGGAAGAAGCCCCTCCCCTGCCTGGAAACAATTCAAAGAGAATAAGGTACTGCTGAGAGAAGAGGAAGCGCCGATGAGACGTTGATGCGAACCCGCGCCTAAAATAGCGTAAAACCCCAACTGTAAAGGGCATGCGCCGCGATGCATACATGCAAGACATGCATGCTCGCCCCATTCTAGAATGTCGATCCGATGTCTCGGATCGATGGGATTTTATATCTCTAAAACAACCCGAGATATAGACAATTTCTGAGGGCCGCATCTCAATAAAAGAATGGATATGGATGTTATATATTGTCAGAGTCAAAGTTTTATCATCTGGATAAAAAAACTTTGTCCTTTGGGGTTTTTGCCAATGTAATAGCATCAATGTTTCAAAAAATGACATGATATCAATGACATTCCTCCACCAATTTGATTTCACGATTCAAAAAATGACATGATCTATCATTAGAATTCCGACCATCATTTGCGAAGAAACAAAAATGTTAGAGTCCAAAAACTATTTCAAAAACGGCATCCCCCTAGCCAGAAAACCACATCTGCAAACTAGAGTGTGAGAAAACAACCATCAATGAGCAAGCATTGGGACAGGGAAGAACACCCGTCCAGCTAGAAAAGAATATATACAAACTAGAACGAGGAAGAACATCCGCTCATAAACTCTTACATCTAAGGGGAAAAAAAGATGATTAAAGAATCCATTATTAAAGAGGGCATATTGACAGGGGGGGTTGACTCCGGGCATCGAGAGCTATCAGATGGGCATATTTACTCAATATTCCTTGATCTAGACCGTAGATAGCGATTCTCGTTTGTGGGGTATTCTTGTACAAATTTTGATATATTGTATAACGAGGTTTGCAAAATACTATAACATTTAAGGCAATGTACTAAATGGTATTGATGTTATATGTATTATATGATTTTAGAGGTTCTCGCTGCCCTACGTCACCCCGTGTAAATATGCACCCAAGCTAAAGGGGGTTTCAGGGGGAATTTAATTTTAAAGGTGGTGTACAAATTAGCTAAAGGGGTATATATAGATATACAAAAATGACCATGAAAATACTAGAATAAGCAAAGAAACACTATAACATAAAAAAACAATCAAATACAGGAAAGAAACAATAAGAAAAATATCCCGAGCAATGAGAAATAGTCTTGCAAGTTTGACATTGAAGTTTTACATGGCCCGTATATAAGGGTTAAATCATAATAGGTCCACACGTGGTTTTCAAATTCGGAAATATAACAGTTGAATATCAATGTCAAAATATAATATTTAAGAGAACTATTGGCATTAAAAACCACCATAGTTTACAAGCTTGATACAAGAGACATACCAATTAAGCTTCCCATTGCAAAAAGCTCCTTTGTATACCAAGCCCTTGCAAACTGCAAGGATGGGAAAGAGTACCGTGTGTCATGCAGAAGCTAGCAATTGATTTCCATCAAATAAATTTTAAAATTTTAACAAAGCAAACAAACAGTTTTAAACCAACAAGCTTTATTCAGCACTGCACATGCCAAACCCGATCACTTTAGCACTGCACATGCCAAACCTGATCACTCTAAGACATTTGAATGCGACAAGCATCTTAGATGGACTTACAGAATTTGTAGAGATTATAATAAAGGGGTGAGAATTAAAGGCTGCTTCAGATATCATGTTGTGGACACATATATTTTATAATCCTTCATTCTTGGTTAGAAACTACAAAGCACTGAGATGTACACAAAGCATCTAATAAAATAAATATTGTAATAACACAGTTCGCTACAAACCTATGGAAGTAGGGCATGAGCAAGAAAATTGATATTGACAATTACGAGGCAATGCTGAAGAGGCCATAGAAGCAGGAAACTGAGAGCAAGATTGCATGTCAGCGGTAGTAACCATGGATGCCGAAATGACGGGACTGAATTACAACGAAAACTGCCTGATGCCATACTCCTCGGAAAGCTTACTGCAAATGCTTACCAACGCATCAAAAATCGCTTGAAACGGACACTCGAGGAGGGAGATATCTGAGATTGAAGCAGCGCCAAAACCCTAGCCCCAGTAAGTTGCGCCATTACCAAATCAACCAAGCTTTTATCTAATATTCACATATAACTACACAATCTCCCTCTTTTTTTAGCCTTTATCTAATATTCAAAACTACACAATCCTTCTTTTCTTTTCTTTTTTTAATCAACGGCCACGAAAAGGTGCGAGAAATACTATTTGGTACAGTCAAACAAATACATTAACCAAATCATAGCAAAACCATATTGAAAAGCGTACAAAAAACACAAAGGAAATGGACCCTTGTTATTGTGCTATATATTAGAACCCACCATGAAGGATGGATGAGTTTTTTACATGCAAGGAGACAAAATTGGCCATGGGACCCAAACAGCAAATGGGGTAGGAAGCCCAAAAATACAATGCTAATGGTAATTTTCTGCTATTTAAATTATCTAGACATAGCCAATCCAGGGATTGGAACTGAGAACCCACCATGAAGGGAGGGAGGGGCATAGGAAAAACTAGAAACAAAGAATTATCAATGAGCAAGGATTGGGAGGTGGGAGAATATCCAGTAGTTAGGAAAGAACATCTGCCCATAAAATCTTACGTAGGGGCAAAAAAGGATGAATAAAGAACCCATCATTAAGGGGCACAATAGAACTCACCATGAAGGGAGGGAGGAACATAGGGAAAACTAGAAACAAAGAAATAGAGAGAATATCCAGTAGGAGAAAGGCCAATAAAAATAAAGAAGCCAAATAACTGAATATATAGGCAAGAGTAAACAAGGGAAACACATAAATAGCTATCTTTCCCAAGAAAGGTAGTTCTATATTGCCATAGAACCACATCAATTTATCTAAGAAAGAAAGAGGTATTAACAAAAAATTGTAACTGGAACGGAATGTAGCTGGAAGAAAATTGCACTAAACAAACTAGAGGGTTATCCATGAAACAATACCATTGGAGTAGTTTCTCTAAACTACATTCAGAGAGAATCCGTTGAAGCAAGGTCAAATCAAGTCGTCGTATCTTTTTCTAGTATCTTCACAATGACATAGAACATGTATTTACAAGAAGTGTAATTTCCATTCTATTCTAAACAAGGTGACGGATCAAACGCACTAATGACCTGCAATTGCACTAATAAAAAGCATCTTTTGTAGATTCCCTAAGATTCCCTTAAATTCGACCACTTTTGGGGGGTCACTTAAAAAAATAGACTACAAATTTAGTTAACAGGTCTCTTTTTGGCGTCTAATTATTAAAAAATGCTGTTCTTTTTACTTTCCGTGCACCATTTTTGGGTGTCCTAAAACAAAAAAACTTTGGGGAAGTTAGCACCCGACAAGAAATCAACAAAAAAAATAGTTGGAATCTTAGCTAGTACAACTTTTTAAAAGCTAGCAAAAAGGAAAAAATCTGTGTTCAGATTAGTAGTCCTAGAAAAACACGGGAGACAAGGTGTTATGCGCCAAGATAGACAGTCCCATTTAGAAATTTTTGGTATACCAAAAATAATACAAATCACTTCCGAAAAGTCAGTATGAGCTTGAATCTCTTTCACTTAAGATCTAAAAAAGCTTGCAAAGAAGGCACAATACGTGTTCATTCACCAAGAATGGAACAAACTTTAAGATAAAATGTCTATGCGCCAGATAGATAGTCCAAGACAAAAAAAAAAATTATTTCAGCAAATGAAAATAAAAAAAGTACTCCAAAAGATCTTTTTGTTTAATATTCAACATCATTACAAAGTTTACACAAGCTTTGCACGCAAAGCAAGAGTGTATCACAACAAATACCAAAAGTCTTGCTTGCTTTTCAAACAACTTACGTACAAAAATATTAAAGCCTCTGCGTGCATAGCAGGAATGTAACTACAAATTTACACCTTTACAATAGCAGCTTCTTGCCAGGGTTAGCGCGCTGCCAATCGGCGAGAGTGGCTTCATCAGGAACGTCGTCATACTCATCGATTCCTTCTTCATCTCCACTACTAGGACCCTCTGTTGGTTCGCCTGAAGAACTGGACGAAGTAGGCTCCTTAGTTTCTTCAGTGTCGTCCGAGCTGTCCTCGATTTGTTCCTCCAACAATGTAACTGTTGTGCTGCGAAGTTTATTATCAACCCTCAAAGTAAAGTCGTAGGCAAGGACAGTTGTTTCATTCAAGTCGACATCATCCACGTGATTCTTGTTCATTGTTTTCCTTCCCTTCTTGACAGGAACGACTTGAGGATCATATCTACCAGTATATGGATCTGTAGCCTTAGTGGCATACCAGTGAACCTTTACAACTGAAGGAAGGTTATCTTTGTAGGTAATATATGTGACCCTTGCAATCCAGAAAGGATGCTCCTCATCGTCATCTGTTGAAGGGACTGCTATTAACATGTCCTTTTGTAAGTCTGCAAGCTTTTCCCGGAGTTTGACCGACTTTCTTTTTATTGCTTTTCGCCCCTAAATACATTTGTGGCCGGGTTCTTTGTTGTTCACTAAAAGGGGAGTGCAGTCCCGACCGCACTTTCCCTGTGGAATTTGAATAGGTTGTGGACGACCCGACTACAAGGACATCTAAAGGGAACCTCTAAGGCGATTGCTCTTCAAGATCTTTGTTAAATCTGTCATGACCTCAAACCGGTCTTCCCACCGGCGTTTGTCTACGTCATCAAGTACTTAAATCCCAAACCGTATGTTTTTCTCCATGTTGGCCGGTGAGACAAAGGGATCCTTGGTTGGATTCTTTTGGTGTAGTCAATGAAACTTTTTAGGGCTCTTTGCAAAGCTCTTTTCATTTCTATAACGTCTGGGATAAACTTAAGGTACTCCAACCCGGTTCGGGCAAACGGGACTTGGAGGTTACAAAGTATTTACCTTGAAGACAAGCTTTTCCGCTATCTTGAATTTTGAATTTGACATGATCTTTGAAATGTCAAATTATTTAGCGGTGGATGGCGGGGACTGAAGTAGACTGTTTTTGAAAAACAAATTCCGCTGAATCGATAGTCTCGGCTAAGACCTCGATCTTAGGTTCTGGATTGTAAGATTGTTCAATCACTTCCAACAAGGAGTCAAGGTAAAGCTTTTTTCTCTCGGAGTCTCAAAGCGGCCCGAACATCGGGTCGATCCGGTCATGTGTGTGACCCACTAGAAGAAAGACCTTCCTAAATATGCCAAGCTCTACCAAAGATAGCACACGTTAAGCAAAGAATACCTGGTTTTGTTTCTCTCGGTGGTATTGTCCGGTTGTACATAAAGCACAGGAGGTAGCTTTTCTTTGCCGGCAATATCTTGTTAAGAATTGTCCGCGAAAGGTTAGGATCACCATGAATGTTTGGGTAAGTCAAGTAAACTCTGCGATCCACCACACCATTAAAAATCGTAGCCAACTAAATGCAACCTCAAAAATCCGCTTAGGTAACTCTTTAGGAACATTCACAAAGTGAGGCAGGTTTGTCTTTTACGGTCCATGCCATCAATCACATGAGCACATATCTTTGTAATGGCTTCTCCGGTGATTTTTTCGATGCTTCATAGAAGTTTCCTTCTCTCTAAAGCCCGAGCCTCTACATTGCTCTTGGAGCTTCGCGAAATTTGATCACGCAACAAAATGAGAAGCTTTGTCGGGTTTTACTTAAACAGACCGCCAAAAGCGTGTCCTATGCTTATGCGTGCATAGACACGACACTTTGCTCGAGTGGACATGAAGACCAACTGGTGCAAACCTTGTTTCTTTGCCCATGCACGCATAGACAAAAAACACTCTTCCCTATGCACGCATAGGCAAGATTGATTTTTGACTAAGCACGCATGATCAGTGAAAACATTGATTGTGCACGTGTAGGTAAACATGAACGTAGGTACTTACTTCTCTCTGCAGGAACCTTAGTCAGAGATCTCTTCTCCTTCAAAAGAGAACAGGTTGCGCAGACGGAAAACCTGTGTCTCTTCGGAATCCTAACGAGGTTAAATTCCTGCTTCCACAACCGAAGGAAGTAGGAGTAAGAAATGAACTTCTGTCCCAAAGCCTGGAAGAGATCTTTGTACAAGGAACAGACCTCTTTCTTGCAAAAGCTATCCATTAGATGATAAACTGGACTGTTTGGCAACCTTTCGCAATTACTGTCAAAGAAATCCACAAGCCAAGCCTTCGCTTCTAAACAGTACATGCCAACTGTTTTTTTTGGGTGACAGTAGTCATCAATACGTGGATTCAAATCCAAGCGTTTCTGCACTCTAGCCATTCGCCGGCTACCTAAGGCATGTATGCTTTTGAAAGCTAGTTGACAAACAGTTTTCCTCATCATGTAGTAAGAAAAGTTGTCTCCGTCTTCTGGCCTGACGTTAATAGCCAGGTAAGCTTCCTGGTCACCCCTGGTCATTGACAGAAAGCTATGCCTTGCGTTCCTTATGGCAGAAAATGTGAAGGACTGCAAACATTTTTTCTGACAGCAGGTTAGCCTCCTTAAAGGCCTCAGGTATTTCAAGCCCATGAGCTTGTTCCGTAACACTGTACGAAAAACTTTTTTTAAAGGATCCCTTTTAAATCTCTTCGCGCTGCTGTAGGGATTCTTAAAAGCTAGATCTTGCAAAGGAGGGCTCTCTTGTGGTACTCTGCTTGTTATGACAGCTGGTGGTGTCTGAACCTCGACGTCACTTAATTCCGGTTGAGCTGCAGTGGAGAATGACTGTGGAAATAGTGTCCTTGATTTTCTTCTCAACGTGGAGATATCTTCCTCTTCAACCCTCTCTGCCAGAGAAGGTCCCTTACTTCGTTGTGGAATCTGCCTAGCGTAACGCGAAATATCCTCCAGTGTTTGTTCGAGCTCCTTAAAAGGAGAAGGTGTATCAAAAAGAGAAGGACCTCCCATTTTCGATTACTGCGATGAAGGAGATGGAGAATATTTGCCTTGGTGGAAAGTTACTGGTTAAGGAGTTCTAAATTTACACGGCGGCGTATTATGTGAGTGGGTGAAGGAGTGACAAATGTGGAAGAGGGGCGGATCAAATGTAATGGGGGGCGGAGACTCCTCCATTTCTGCCGAGGATTCTTGCCACGGTTTGTAATGTACCGTGGAGGTGAGGGGAGAGCAGAACTTACCACCGGGTAATGAAACAAAATGTCGTGGACTTCCAAAGCGAACATGGATCATCGTCGACATGTTTGCTGCAAGACAAAAGCAACTTGTGTAAGACTTACTTGTACAGAATAAAAACTTCGGCACGGTTGCTAACAAGCAAGTCCTATGCGCGCATAGGCAAATCAACAGAAAAAGGCGGCAACTGACAATCCACTGAGCAATCCCATACATTCCACTTAACAAATCCTAAGCACGCATGGGATTAGCAAACAAATACTATGCACGCATAGGTTCAGTAAATAAACATAAGTCTACTCAGTTGCCTATGCGCGCATAGATGGCCTAAACAAATCCTAAGCACGCATGGGATTAGGAAACAAATACTATGCACGCATAGGTTCAGTAAATAAACATAAGTCTACTCAGTTGCCTATGCGCGCATAGACGGCACTAGTACTATAAGCAACCCCATGGGAAAAAAATATACGGTCCATGTATCTTTCCATACGAAAACTGCAACTACGAATACGGAGTATAAATAGGCCGACCGGGCAGTCATTTCTCACATAGATACCTTGCTTCTAGGCGCCAGCCGCTCCGCCTCGCTCCGCCTTCGAGTTCTCTTCTCCCAAGTTTGCAGAACATCTCCATACAACTCTGTATAGCACTCGCTGAAATGGCAGGTTCAAGGTACGGTTTTCCTGCCTCTAGTGTAGTTATGGTGATTTTTAGAATTAGTTTGTTGCATTTTTTAGATGTTGTTAGCTTGTGTGGAAAATGAAAAATAGGTTAGTTGCACTACTTTTTAGATATTTGTTCGTATATTTTTGTATTTTAGGCAAATATGTAGGTAGTTGCTAGTGTTGTGTCTATGCGCGCATAGACCTGAGCTTCTACTCATGCGCGCGCATAGACACAACACTAGTTTTTGTCCATGCACGATGGAGTAGAAGTTATTGTGTCTATCTTGCGCGATAGACACAATTTTTTGTCCTTGCACGCAGAGACAAAAACTTAAGGTGTCTATGCTCGCATAGATACCCTAGGTTTTTGTCTATGCATGCATAGACAAAAACCATTTATGTCTATGCACGCATAGACACAATAGGTATTTTGTCTACTTGTCATTAGACAACAACCTAGTGTGTCTATGCGCGCATAGGTTTATTATGTTTTTGTTTTCACTCTTTACTTAGTCTCAGTTTTTTTTTTGTAGCATTCTTTATTTTTTCGACTGTTGTGCTTTTTTATATTTACGTAGGAAGAAACCCAAAGGCGTAAAAGCCTTCTCGGGATGTGCCCGCTCCCGAAGCTCCCTACCTTTACCATCGCAAACGTGGACCCAGAATGATGACGGTTCTCTCTTCTGTAGGAACTGTCAATGGTTAATCATTAGAGGTGGTGAATATCCCCAGACACGGCACTATGTGTATCTGTACATTGCCACGAAATCTTCCTTGCCAAAGTCGAAGTTGACCGGATCAGATTTTAAGAAGTGTGGCAGAATCACCGAAATTCAACTTTTAGGCATGGCTACAATAACGATCACCACCACGTAAAGGGAGAAGACACCACGCACTTAGTTGACCCGATGTTTTTTTAGACTAAGTATGTCCGCTGAATGAGAACGTCAAGAATTCATACAGCTTGTTTCAAGCAAGAAAAGGTAAGTACTTTTATTTGTCTATGCGGCAAGATAGGGTTTTTCTAACTTTTTTTGGGATCTTGTGGAAACACCGAACCCGATGCTTAAGTGCAAGGATCCACTCTTGAACCCAAAGGCGGTGGGTGAAGCAGAAATGGGAGAGCCAGAGGTAGAGCTAGAGGTAGATCCAGATGTAGAGCAAGGGGTAGAGCCAGAGGGAGATGAAGAGTCGGATAAAGAGGTGGAACAGACGGAGAGTTCGGAGGAGGAAGAACTGGTTTTGCCAAAAAAGAAGAAAAAAAAGATGGCAGCGGACTGGCGGAAAGCAAGCCTTATGACCAGAACAGGGCCTGAATTCAAAGTCAAGGGGGAGCCGAAGAAGTCAGAAAAGGGGGAGTCTTCGAAGTGTAACTTGCCCCAAGGACCCGCAAGACGAAGATAGCCTCAAAGGGCAAGGACGAGGCCTCCAAAATCTTTGGAGGACATTGAGAAGAGGTGCCGGGTGCCCGCATTATGCATTTACAGATTGATAGAGTGAAGTTGTGCCCAAAGGATCCTCGTGGTAACAGTCGTTGCGGTGTAAGAAAGATTTATCCAACCACCGGGCGGCCTTAAAAGAGAGAATCAGGCGGGCCGAATGCAAGCGTGTCCCCACACATAGTGATTGTCGACCCTAATAATTGTAAAACCTTGGAAGAATCGCTAGGGTTAGGTTTAGCTTAGGGCGGCGGAAGCGGCCGCCCATCTCAAAAAAGCAGCTAATCTTCTATTTTTTGCTGGAAGAGTGGTGAAGGATCATCCTTGACCCCGGCCCAGATTAGATTGTTGTTATTTGGCCGATTGGAGCGAGGGGTACTAAGCGCCAACGATTCAGGGCTTTGGCGGTAAAGTGGTTTTATTTGAGCTCGCCTTAGCTCTCAAGAACCCTTTAGCACAAGATCCCGAGGTTAGAATAGTCGCCATGCTTTCTTTTCCGCGATTTAACAGAATGGGAGGCCATCCGCATGGACATGGCCTAGTTCGATAGCCCCTCGTTCTTGCCGGAGGAGATTCAATCACAATGGTATGCTTTATTATCTTTCTTGATGTTTGACTTGGGGCCGATTTCTTTCTCGGATGTAGGATGGATATCTTTGCACTCATTGTAGCTTTCTAGGACTCACTCGCGTATGTAAAGGATTTCTTTGCACTCACTGCGCAGCTTCGAGGGTTTTTAGACGGGTTCAGGAGAAAAGGATTTGGTGCACTCCACTGCGACTAATGGATCAACATATTCGGTTTTCGTTTCACCGTGGAAAGATATTAAGCAATACTAGTTGGTTGCATTTTTCTCATTTTAAACATGAAGGATACCTTCTTTTCAAGGGTCACGTGTCATTACATTGCATCTCGGTTGGGGCAAACTTGAACTGGAATGTGCAGACCATATTATCCGATGTTCCTTCTTTGCATCGATTTAGCTTGGGTATGCCTTGATTCTTTTAGCACGCAGATTGGGCTCACGAGAATAGTGCATTAGATTTATTGCCCGGCATCTAAGTGTAATATTCTTGCGAGTAGTTTTATCTCGAGGCGTAATAGTCTTGAGATATATTTAGTGTGCTAGTCCTTGAGCAGTCATCTTTGTGTGGGTGAGCAAAGGAGACTCTTCAAGAATGGTGGACTTTAACTTCAATGACGCCTTTTGTTGTAGAGATATTTGGGTGCATATGGGCATTGTTTTGCGTTGGTCTAGTCTTGACTGTTTTAGATGTGGAGCACATGTAACTTGGATAGAGTCTAGTTCTCTCATGTTGGCCAGCTTCCATCCCAATTTGGAAGAAGGTGTGGATATTAGAAAAGTCCGTCATGAAAGCAATGCGCCTCTTGGAATGTGATTCTATGTGGGACATGGGGACGGGAGGACTGCATGCTCCTATAGGCTGCTTTGGTTGAATGGTGGGTTATGAGCTCAGCCGGGGATGGGGAGCTTTTTAAGCTTTGGCTTTTCTTCTAACCGGTAGAGCGCAAGGAAGAAGAAACCCATTGCAAGTGTCCATGGCAATTTGAAGTGGAAGTGGACCACTCCATTGGGAGAGGCCTTTGCATTTGTATCCTAAAGAAGATGGTGAGAATGTATACTCTTTAGTACGAGAAATTGGAAAGGGATTTGCATTCTTCCAGTAGTACTAAGGTACAGATTGTCTATGGGCCGAGTTAACGCGAGGGAAGAAGCTCCCACTTTCTTTGTTCGTCCACTGCATTTGCATTTTCGGAGGTGGATCTTAACGGGGTATCTTCTTCAGGTATATCAGGATCAGTCTTGGAGATGGATTGTATAATGGCATGCTTGCCTTTTACTTCATACTTGGGTAGATTGTGCTGAAATGCCTAGGATATCAGGCTACTATGGAGCCACAAATAAATGTTTTTACATACTATTATTAATAAAAATATAAAAATCTTGCTTTCAAAAAAAAAAAAAAAAAAAAAAAAAAGTTTAAGAAAGAAGAGGCTGACAATTACATGTACATTGTGATTGGTGGAACACGCACATTTAAGGCAAAAAGGCAGAATTGGAAAGAACTCAAGCAAGCAATCTTCTCATCTCTCTACGCTGTCGTCTACGTTGGTGTAACTGACGCTGAAGCAAAACCGCTTGCTATGAGCCACAACGTAGACAACGACTACAGGTTGAGCATGAGCTTGTCAGATAAAATTAAATTTATGCACAGAGAATATGATAATTATAGGGCAGAGAACCCCGGAAAGAAAGACATAAAGGATGATCCAGACGCTCATCTCGCTTTAAAGGAGCAATGTGCAATTGAGTGTTGTTTGACTTACGATCAAAAAGATGCCAGGACTTCATTGATTAAATACGACAATCTGTTTCAAATTTTAGCCTTGAACGCAGTAGGAGTAAGTTTCCCTAGTTGTTGTGTTTGAATCTCACCTTACTCCATGCGCGCATAGACACTCAATCTTTTTTGTGTGTGCACCACAGATTTGGGATCTGCAGGAGAAAATTTTTGATATGTATGCGGATGGTACCTTGAAGACAAAGGGGAAGAAGCCTGAGACAAAAAGAAAAAGGGGAGAGCCCTCCAAACAAAAGGATATGAGTGTGATGCCTTGGAGGGAAATCACGGGGGCCTCAAAACATAGACAAAGTTTGCGAGGTTACGCAAAAGTTGTCGGCAGGCAGTTCACCTTAGAAGAAATGCAAAGACGAGTTTAAGCGGTAGAAGTACTCGTCACTTCTCGGGCGTAGGTTTTGTCTGTCATCGACATCTTGTTTCGCAGCCAAAAGATTGTGCTACGTGTCAGCAACAACTAATGCGACACTTGGAAAAAAGTTCAGGAGCTATACCCTATTTCCTCGTTCGATGAGAAGATAAAACAATTTGCCTCAAATTTTACTAGCGGGTAAGTATTTGCTTGCTTTTTATCTTGCATCTTACCATTTTTGTCTATGCGGCAAGATAGACAAAGTTGAAGTCTTTGCTATGCGCGATAGCAAAGATTTGGATTTTGTCCATGCGGCGTGTGCATAAAAAACTTTGTCTCACGGCGCATGGACAAAACTAAATCTTTGTTGTGCGGCACAAACAAACTTGATCTTTTGCCTTGCCATGCACGCATGGAGTTGCAGTGTACTCACTTTCTTTTTATCTTGCAGAGAAAAAAAGACCGGTACCACCGAGGTTTCTTGACTTTGGTGAAGCAAGCAAAAGATGAAAGAGCCAAGTTGAAAAGGGTACAAGAGGCCCGTCAAAGCGATTATGCCGTGGTTTTGAGAATTTTGATGAATTTGGCCACCACTTGTCTCTACCAAGTCTACCGGGGATTGTGTGAAGATAGGCGAGTGTTGAAACCTGGTGACTACTCCTTGATCATTGGCGACATACCCTACGGGTTTTAAGTTGCGGCGGCCAGAGGTGACGACGCGCCTTTTAAGTACGCAGAGTTTGACTAGTCAAACGGGTGTCCTTGTTGAGCTCTGGTAAGGTTGTGAGGGAAGGAATTTTCCGCGAGACATCAGTCCCCCACAACATTCTAGTTCCTGATGATTGCATTGTGGTAGCATTGGACACAGCTCTGAATTCAACCGCCAGTCTGCGCTCCCCCATCCTTGGCACTGATACAGTAGAGGAAGTCGTGGGTTTATATGTCGTGTGGCCAAGATTGATGACATCCATGTCCGGCATGGAGATGGATTATATGCACGGAGCTCCAAGAAATCCCTACAACGAGCAGCAGATGATATTAGGGAACGATAAGGGGAAGATGTCTGTTCAGAGCCAAGTACTGTGGCAGGTTGATGAGGGGCATGGTCCCCAATAACTGCTGAATTAGGTGTCCCCTTCAAAGAAATGGACGCCACCACAGCTTTCTCTACAAATGGTTGTTTCTCATCAGAAGCAGAGCGCTCAGAGGGAGGAAGATGGAAGTGGTGATGGGGATGGTGATGGCAATGGAGGGGATAAGGATGATAAAAGGGGTCAGGCAGATCATTAAAATCAGCTAGAACAACAGCATCAGCAGCATCGGCGTGATGCAAGAGAGGATGATCGCGAGAAGCCCAGTTCTAGTGGAACAGCTAATGTGAGGGCCCCTTCCCAGCGTAAGCAGAAATCCATGCCCAAGAGATCCGGCCAACAAAGCCTCCTAGGCATGTTCCTAGTTGAAGATAAGCTGGAAAAGATGCAGCCAGGGAGACGGACAAGCTTGGAAATAAGTGGAAGCCAAAGGAAGGGGAGCCCAAAGATATGGCGGCCCTGAGAAGGTAAAGGGTGCTCCTCCTGGCGTCCAAGCTTTACGGGAGATTAAATACTAGCAGGCACGCACCCAGCCTCTGATTCCCAAGCTTGCCTTTGCTAGAATGGTGAGGTATGAGATGCAGAACATATATGAGAAGGGAGAGAGCACCGGATTATGTTCCGCTGATGGAGAAGGAGGTGAACAGAATCCAAGCAGAGGCCTTGGATATACCGCAAGAGGCCGCAGAGGCTCATTTAGGTAGCCTCTTCGAGGACAGTGTCCATTGTTGTGTGCATAGGGGATGTGTTACTGTGCAGGACAGGGACTATGCCTTAGCTAGATACTTCCATGGATGCCTCCATTAGGAACCTTTTGTAACCATACTCGAAAATTAATATATGAGTGTTTTAAATTATTGTCTCTATTTATGCTTACATTTTAGTTCTTGTTTAAATATGTGTTGAGGTTGAGTATTTATTGGCTCTTCTAAGAAGACTGGCCTTTTCTAGGGTGATTTTTATCGACCGTGGCCATGGTGTGAAAATGACTAATTCACATTTTGTGGGACTGTCTATTTCGCACTGTGGCCACAATGCGAAATTAACTGTTCCTAAATTTGTAGGGGGGGCCTATTTTGCACTGTGACCACGGTGTGAAAAAGATTGGTTCCACAATTTGTGGAGGGAGGAGGGGGAGGGGCATTTTCGCACCGTGGATACAGTCATTCTTTTTTCTCATACAATGTGCCGGGGGTGGCTATTTCGCACCTTGGCAAACTGCAACTTGGTTAGAATATGCAGAACAGAATGTTTCCCTGAATTTAGAATCTACATGTATGGCAAGTGGCTGAGAACTATGCAAATTGAAAATATGTGATACACAGATGGATCACATATATCACTTATGATATGATTATATCCTTATAACTAGTGGATGTCTGAAATATACTAGCAATAGAATATATACCTCATATAAAATGTATAGCATATATGAATCAAGCAGTTCATTGTCAATCGGGCTCATCATGAGCAGGTGGTCGAGTGATGCTATTAAGCTCATTGGCATTGTGCTCCGGAACCCAAATATCTAGCATAATAACAAGGGGTTACTTTTAAATTTTTATACGTTTTTTCACATGGTTTTTCTATGATTTCGTTGTTGTATTCGTTGAGGTGTACTAAACAGTATTTCTAGAGTGCACAGCGCCCAGCTCCCTCTCTCTAGCGCCCTCACTCCCCTTGCATAGACCCCCTTGATTTGCCCCTTTCTGGCTTTCTCTCTCTAGGGTTTACAATCTCTCTCTAGACCCAAAACCCCCAAACCCCCAAAAGGCGCTCCACCCGCCTTTCAGAGCCCCCAAACCGGATTCTAAGCACCCTTTGAGGCGCCGGAGACCCCTCGGGACTTTGGAGCCCTCAAAACCCCCACCGGTTTGTAGTTGGCTGCAATAATTGTGAGTGAAGTTCTATTCTAATCTATGAGAAGCGGTGGTAGTAGATTAGAAGCGGTGGCATGTTAAATGGTGTCGTGTTATACAAAGCTTTGGAAAGACCTATGAGAAGCGTTGGCGATGGGTCAAAGTCAAAGTCAAAGGTGGTGGGCACCCCTACCCGGGTGTTCTTTGGGCTCAAGCTAGAAACACACCGACACCCCACGCCCACCACTTAGGGTTTCCGTTGACTAACCCAAAAGGTGCTGCCCGCATTCTTGAGTCCCCAAATTCAATTCTAGGCACCCTTTCCACCCGGCCAGACCCCTCAAACTTTGGGAGTCATGGCCACGAGAAGATGGGCGAGGCACAGGAAACCAAAGGCGAGGGCCCGCCGCACAAACGGTCCCGATCAGCCATCATGGGGGGGGAGAGTCATCCTCCATGAAGAAGGAGGCTCCTGCTAAGGCTAAGGCCCCCTCAGGAGGCCAGCCCGCCGAAGGGATTAATTGTCGTAATTAACACATAGGGAACCCCGCCAAGCAGAGAATTGAGCCACGCCAAAGCGGGAATGGAGGCTAACAAAGGTCAGATTGAGGCTAACAAAGGCCTCACCGGCCGGTATGGCGTTGGAGATAGAGTCCTCAGATCCCATGTGCTCAAAAAGGCACCTCGGTCGAAGAACCGTGATCACGTGCTTGGAGTGACCAAGACGACGCATGTGGAAGATGGCCTTGGCCTTGCACACTCGAAATGCAAAGCCGCGTGAGGTCGCCGGACATGCGGCCCGGCTGAGACTCACAGGTTCATCACTCGACACCATGACACAGTGAGAGGGAGCGCAATGTGAGATTTATGGTCACGCTGGCTCTCGGCCGAGGTAGAGAGGCGTTCACCACCATGGCACGGGAGCATCGCTCACCGCGGGCTCGCCGAACAGCCAAGGATCATGGTAAGTCGGAGCAAGCCAACCAGGGGAAGCCCTGGCCGCCCGTGTCTTTGGGGCTGACTCTCGCTACTGAGCACAGGCTCCAGGGGTTCGCGAGGGCAGCGTCCGCAGGCCGGTCTCCCCTAAGAGGTTCATGGTCATTTGCGGCGGTGCGGGCAGGAGATAGCCCAGCGGCGGCGAGGCTTTCACGCAAGAGCCATCCCTCCCGGAAGCTTCCGAGGGAGCGGCTCCGGGGCCGCTATCCGCCCGCGGCCTCCTGCGGCGACCACGCCCGCTCTCCCGCTCTCACTCCCGCCATCCCGGCCACACTCCCGGTCACTCGCGCCATCGGCCACCACCACCACCCCCGGCCACCGGGACGACCTTAGCCCCACCCGGACCGGGCAGCATGAGAACTCGGTTGCGGAGAGGCCACAATCTGGTAGTTCGAGGCATGCGAGCGGCGGGGAGAGTCGCCCACCACATCGAACACATTCTCGTCGGGATGACATTCGAACCCGATTCACATTTCACCGGCGGCTTAGGCATGGGGCTCGGCGGGGCGTGCCCAGCATTGTCATATTCGGTTTGCGGATACGCAGTGCGTGATGCCATATTGCCCGGGGCCGGATGTTGAAAGGGACATCCATGCGTGGGCCGGGGACCTCACCCGTTACAGCGGGAGGCGCGAGCCCGAGGGAGCTTGTCGGGGTGGAGACGTTAAGCCATGCGAGGGGGGTGCATGAGTTGGTTGGCGGGGATGCACATTTTCCCTTGACACCTTCTGCTGCCAGAACCCGCGGCCCTAACCCACGGTACCGCAGCGGCCACCTTACGCTTCTACTACCCGCGGCCCCCCTTCTCCTGCTCCCTACTCTCACGCTCCCTCGCGTGGCCCGCCCCCTCGGCCACATCGCGCCTCCGCTCCATCTACTTCTCCTTTCGACCCTCCGCTTCCGAGTCCTCCCAGCGACTTCGGCTGCGCATACCATCCCTGGTGACAAATAGGAATTGTGCCTCAGGGTGGTCTCATGGAATTGTCGAGGCTTCCCTTGGCTGAGAAGGGGGCGGTCGAACTTTCCGTGGCGGTGGTATGGATCTCATCTTCCTCATGGAACATGGGAGCATCTTTGAGCCTGAGCTACACGATTTGCCGGTTACCAACATTTCTCGGTCTTCAATACACATGCCGGGGCGGCGAGGTCATGGGGGAGTGGCTTGCTACTACGGACAACCTTGGCACACCGGTTACCCTCCGAAAACGGCAGACACAACGGTACCACGGGTTACGTGTGCATAATACCGATGGCAACCCTCTTTTTCCGGCGCTGTTATTTCCCTCACGCTTGAGCGGCACCTTCTATCGCGAGCCACCCCCGTCTGCGGATAGGATGGACGGTATGTCGATCTATATGATGACATCTGGCCGGCACGCTCAGCGGTTGGGTAGGGTCGTCCTTCTTGGAGATTTCAATGCGGGCGAGAGTAGAGCAGCCCATGCGACTTGACCCCCCACCGGCGATGTCCTGCGGCTTCGCCCGCGAAGTAGCGCCCGCGCCGGGTCGGATGGCGGCCGGTCACTTTCGCTTTTGTGACGGTTGCTCTGCTATGTGGCATTTTTGACTTGATAATTTGCAATGGCCTTTCCGCGGTGGCCGATTCACTGCAAGTGCACATGCGAGGCGGATTGTCGAGGGGAGGGTCTAGTGTGGTGGACTATATTGCTTGTAGTTTAAGAAAGATATGCATCTCATCGGTCGTTTCGGGTGGAGCACGAGGCGGTCGGGATGAGGAGGTGACTTCGATCACCCCTCCCACTTTATTTAGACTTTGGTTTTGGCGAGCCGCGGAACCCCCCCACTACCCGGCCCTGCGCCGTCCCTCGGTTGAGACTTCGATTATGGCGGCGAAGGACTCTGTAGGAATGCTCATGGGCGCCCTCCGGTAATTGCGGACCTCCATACTAGGCGGCCGAGCCAGCCGGTGACCGCTATGCCACGGGATGGGCGGACATGCTTTGACCCCCAGCGTCGCCTTCGTGGTCGCGAATAACGTCCAGCCAGAACCGATGGTTTGATGCGGTGTAAACGCATGGCGCCAGCCTCGGCCACGGATCTAGGTACCCGCCGAGGCCACCACACGCACCACGCCTATCCGAAAGGACACAAAGGTACGGTGCCGGGCATCGGGGGAGATGTTCACTTCTTTGGACACTCATCCTCGAACCTTTGGCGAGGTAGTGCCAAGGCCAGCCCACCACAAGGGACCTCACAGCCCGGCGGTGGGGAACGAGTACTACGCTGTTCTATGACCCGCCGGACGCAGCGTGCATATACCCGTGATGGCCCCATTGGTCTCGTGGGACGAGGGATGTTGAGGAGGGCACACTGGCGGCTAGCTAATGGGAAGGTACCGAACGACCTCGATGGTATGCAAGCCGACTTACTCAAGTGGGGCGGGGCCGCTTTGTGCCGCCCTCGCCCCTATTCAAGCGAGCATTGCGGGAGGGTTTCCCGACAATGGACCCTGGCGGGGGTTGTTCCCATTCACAGCGGGGCGACCCACCTTTGTCCGGCCAATTACCCGGACGATCATGGTCGATTCGGTATTTGCCAAACTGTTATCGGCATTCTCGGAAGCAGGTTGACCCGGGCGGCCGGATGTGCGAGGAGCCCTCACAGGCGGGCTTCGACCCCGCCACTCAACGATTGACCATATCTTTCGCTGCGGGCGATTGAAGGCGGCGGAATCATCTATTTGGACTTGTATTGCTTTGTGGACTTCATAAAGGCTTTTGATACGGTCCCGAGGAAAAGGCGTGGGCTAGGCGCATCAGCCCCGGGGGCTCCCGCACGTGCGGAAATGCCATATCAAAGTTGTATGAGAGTTGTTTTGGCGAGGATGCGGCCGAAGGGCCAAGCATTCACCCGGTAGTATCGGGTCCGGCAGGTTGCCCCTCTCGCCAACACTTTTGGCCTCTACATTGTCGCTTAGAGCCACGGCTTGCGAGCATGGGGGGATGGCATACGACTTTTGCACGGGTCATCCCCGGCTCATCTATGCGGGGCGATGTTGGCCTGGCTGCCCACACCCGAAGCTATGCGGTCTCACTGGATGCCCTAGACACATTTTGTCGGGGCTCTGGACATGCGGCGTCAATCTGGCCAAGACCGGGTGGTTCTCATATCCTCTTCCGTCACCCCATGCCTCCTGTGACTCACATATGGGGGCGGCGTGGGCGCCACGCCCACCTACAAAGTACCTAGGGTGGGTTCCCCTCCTCGCTCTGCGGGGGCGTCTATCCGCTGCCCGGGTGACAAAGAATTTGGAAAGCACTTTTTATGCCATGAACAACGGATCACCGAGGCGAGCTATATGATTGGGGCCATCGGTCACATCTGTTAGAACCGGTGAACTTTCGTCCTTCACATGCAGGGTCGAGGTTTGGGGCGATGCGTCTCTTGGCGACACTGGAATGACTTGGAGGCGGTCGCGGCATTTTTTACGGGCACTTGGGGTGAAACCTTGATCCCCTATCGGTTCTTTGCTGGTTCGATTCTTGCCGCCGTGGTGACCCTTGATAGACACATCGTCTATTTTGAGAAAGTGGTTACTATGGGTGATGCTGTCGGCTCCATGACTGGCTTACTTGTGGCCATGAGTCCCTTGTGGCTTAGGGCCCTGTTGGAGGGTAAGAGAGATCGAGTGGTTCGCCCGGATGGAGCGTCGCACGATGTCGTCTGGTAAATAAGCGTGACCCCGATCGTGGCGACTGCGGAGTACCTAGATGCTTGTTTTCTTGGCAAGCTCACGGGACCCCATTGCTCTAGAGCAGGTCAAAATGGCCCATTACAAGGAGCACATCAACCCGTGTTAGCGGGGCCCTGGCTCTCTACTGCGTTCCCGGCTGCTGAAGAAGCCTTGAGACTCATTGCCTCCATTCGCACAGGTGCCCACCATCTTCGCGATCGAAAAGGCGAGGGGTGGATTGGGGAGCCCGCCGGGGCGGGCTACATGCAGTCTTTGTCAAGCGGGTGCCATTGAGGATGAGTCTCACACTTTCGAGTTGCCCGGTGTTGGTCGGATCCGGGGCGAATCACTCCCCTTAATGCGGCGGGGCGTGCCCTTGCATTTTGCCGATGAACACACGGTCAAGATGTCGTGCCGGGGTCATACATCCAGAGGTGCCCCGGACTGGAGGGTCACATTTGCCCCCTTTGGGCAAGGTCCGTGACTAGGCACTCTGGGGTGGTGCATGGTATTGTATATATTGGGATGTTTTACGCATTTTATATGATTAGCCACGGTTTGTCAGCAGATTGATTCTTTGCCACGGTTTTTCCCTCGAAAACCCGCCGGTGAGGGGTTTTTAATCCGGGCAAAGTAAAAACTGCTGCGTTTTTGTATTGGGTCCCATAGACCGATTGGTCTCCGTGGACGATAAAAGTACCTTCCTTCCTTCCTTCCTTCCTTTATGGACCGTTCATTTTTGTTGGCTGAAACAATCCAAGGGTTGTTGTCTTTCTTTACATGTGTTTGTGCATGAACATTGCGCATGTGTATGCATGTGCATGTGCACGTGCATGCGTATGCCTGTGCATGTGTATGCATGTGCGCATGTGCATGTGTACTGTGCATGTGCAAATACATGCCCAAGTGCATATGCATGTGTGCATGCCCTCTTGGATTCTTGTTGCCGGAGTAGATTTTTGCTGATGGAAGGTTATCACGAGGTGGATTCTTTGCTCACACTTACAAAGGTATTTGTTTTTTTAATGTTTTTTCAGTTAACATAATGGTTTTTTTTTTACAAGGTATTGGTTTCCTGGTTCTACGATGCAATGCTGTAAAACCCGCCTTTGTTTCCTTCCCTTTGCCTGTTCTACATTCAAAAAGAGTTTAGAGTTTAGGCCTTCTGTTTGCTTCCAATTTCTTGGATATTCCTGGCCTGCCGGATTGTTCATAGCAAGCAGCCTTTAGTTTCAATCAACAAACGGATTCTTGTGCACACAACAGGCGGATTATTCCACGCGCTTTTCTGAGTCCAGCCAAACAGTGGCCATAAGAATGCATTTATATTGTAGGTTTGGAACTTTAATCAAACCAGAAGGTGAATCATGCATTACATTTAAGCTCGAGATGGGGCACCCAAAATCATATGGATTGATAAACAATGGTTTCATTGTGAAATAAAAATAGTTGTAGCTGAAGTAACAACATGTGGAATGCTAAAAGAGCAAGCTTGCTTTAAAACCTCTACTCTTGATCTCGCTTCACCGACTTTTACAGAAAACCTACTCCACATCATTAAACTGGCCGAGTCTCTTCACCTATCAAACCAAAGCCAGACAATCCGTGAGAAAGTGTCACTGGTTCTTTATGAACCTCACCAATTGTTACTGCAGAGAAATGTTGATGTTGTCGTCTTCCATGCAATGGTTTGTGAATAAAACATTATTGTTGAGCATATCAATGTCTAAAGCTTTTATTTTATTCAATTTTATTTCGCTACTAAAGGTTTGTGAATAAAAAATTATTGTAGAGCATATCAGTGTCTAAAGCTTTTATTTGATTTAATTTTATTTCACTAGTAAAATTTTATTTTCTAAATTAATATCAATCTAACCAATTTCTTTCCTTTATGTTCATGCAGACTATAGAATCCCCCAATCCATCAATTCCACATGACATTCCTTTGATGTCTGAAATCAACACGATGTTGATCCAAACATTATTAGTGTACCAGAGAACCCAATAAATGAAGATCAAGTTCAATTAGTCCCGCCACCATCAGCGCAACCACCACCTGCACATGGCGAAGACCCTATTGATGTGTTGTCATTATGGTTGGTTGGATACATCAACTTTCTTCATCCATCTCTACACCATCCCCAATGCCCCCGAAGGGGCTAAAAAATTTGTTAATTAACACAAACCATTACACCCAATACTTTAAATTAAATTCCCCCTAAAACCCCCTTTGGTTTGGGTACATATTCACACGGCGGGTGATGTAGAGCAGCGAGAGCCCCTTTTATACCCCCTAAAACAGTAAAAAACATGAATGAAATCAACACCATTGAGTACATTGCCTAAAATCTTATAGTATTTTGCAAGTCTCATTATACAGTATAAAAAAACTTCTATGAGCATACCCCACAAACGAGGATCGTTATCTATGGTCCAAATCGAAGAATAAGTCATGGATATGCCCATAGCTATTCCGTCCATACAGGGATCAAGGTGGATACCCCCTTGCTTCCATCTATAAAGATCATTAAATCCCATAGCGCAAGTAATAAAGTCTATATCTTCGGGACGAGGAGGCAAGGTAGACCTCTCGAAACGAGAAGATGAATATTGAGACATAGCAAATGGATGCCTTCTGCATTAAATGAAGCTGTACTTATATTGATCAAATTATTGATATGCATTGTAGCAGCATTATTAGTTATATATATGAATATGATGTACAAAATACACACAGCATATACATAATAACACGATATATACATAGCATCCTATATTATAATGTTATAGGGTGTTGTATCAAGCCCTAGATCAAACGGCCCTGATTTGATTGACGTAATTGAACGACGGGGATTAACTAAAAAGGACAACAATTTTTGTTGCTCTATCCAGCCTATTATAGCGGCGAAGGTGGATATGGCTATCTATGGCTACGGACGTAGCTATGGCCGAAGCTTTAGCTTTGGCAATGGAGGCATAAGACCCGGTGATTGGTATTGTTCTGTCGGGCTTCTAGCAAGGGGTTCTTGCACTCGGCTATGGCTATGGCTATGTGCAACGAGCAGGGTTAGGGCCAAATAAAGCAAAAAGGGCAGCAGTTCCAGTCGAACTGGCCAGATGCATGTACTCTGCTATGGCGACTAATCCGAAACAGAAGATGTTAGATCGGCAACAGTTTCCCTAATCTTTTATCGGCCGGAGGTTAAGCATGAAGAGGTTGGAGCTGATCGAGCACATTGGAGCAAGTCGAAGGTAGAGAAATTGATTCGTGATGGATTTGGGACGATTTTCTAAAGGAGTTGATGAGATGGCTTATCTTTACAAGGCAGAATTTTATGATTGGAAGCTTCTGGATATATGTCATATCAATGGCGCTGTTACTGAGTTTATCCCAGCAGGCTAGACTCTCTGCATTGAATGGAGCTTTGCAAAATGGTATTCCGGTCCCCTATAGTTGCTAAGTTTTTTATAAAACAGGGGTAGTTGGATGTACCCCGTTTTAACCAAGCTGGACGTTTTTTGTAGACATATGTTATAATGTAATGTTGATTGTGCAATATGGATTGTATCATGTTCTATACATGTATTATCAAGTCTTCGTCAGAGTTTGCATTTTCAACGACTGCATTTTCAGAGTTTGTATCATGGAAAGTATCGTGTTCTGAAAATTTTTGACAGGGAAGTTTTAAAAAGGCATTTTACAAGGGCAATTTTATGGAAAAAGCTAGGGGTACACGCAAGCCGTTTGAAAGAGAAGAGTGGTCGAAAGGAACCAGTTGGAGATGTGCAAGCAGAGTCTTCTTTCCACGACAGATCTGAAGGTCCCTTGCTGCCAAAGATTACCATATTACAGCATCCAGAGACAAGCATTGGGCATGCATCAAAAATGTTTGCTCAAATGGTAAATCCAGGTATAAGCTCATGGAATACTGTGATAGTAGTGCTTTTTCGATGTGGTTATTTGAACAATGCATTGAATTTGATTGAACAAATGTGGTCAAGAAGAATTAAATTGCATAGGTCAAGTGTTATTGCTATCTTATATGTATGCTCTAGCTTATCATCGCTGGAAGAAGCACAGATTCATGCACACGTTGCTGACACAATATATGAGTCAGATATTATTGTCGGAACTGCTCTTGCTAAGATGTATGGGAGATGTGGAGGTATCATCAATGCATGTGCGGTTTTTAATAGAATGCTATAATAGCAATTTATGCTCAGCATGGCAGTGATAATTTTTAGAACTTCTATGGCAGATGCAAGAAAAAGGTATGGAGCCAAATAAAGTAACCTTCCTTAACATTCTTAGACTATACTCATTTAATATGGCTTTGGAAAAGTTTGTCGATGCTGCCATTATGCATGGTCGGATGCAATCAGACATGGTCTTGATAACTTCCTTGCTCCATATGTATGGTTATTGTCAGAGTCTAATGGATGTACATACCCTGTTTGTCAAGATGGAGCATAGAGATATTATATGTTAGAACACCATTATTGCAGCATATGCAAAGGCAGGTTATGCCAAAGAATCACTGGAAAGTTTACTTGAATTACAAATAGGTGACGTAAGAGCAGATAGCGTGACCTTCATTAACTCTCTGGCAGCATGGTCTGGTAAGGCAGATGGCAAGATGGTCCATTCTTGCACCATTGCATCTGACTATCAATTAGATAGCACTGTTGGAAATGCTCTTATTAACATGTACGGGAAGTCGGAAATAGAGAATATTCATCTACTGTGTTTCACAGATTATTTAAACGAGATATTATATCTTGGAATGTTGTGGTTGCAGCATATGCATATAAGAAGGCAAAACCCTTCAACTTTTGCTTTGTATGCAGCTTGAAGATGTCAGGGCGAACCAGGTGACCTACATTAATGCCCTAAGTTTGTACCGTAGTATCAATGATTTAGCAAATGGTTTATTGATTCATGTCGTTGATATTGTTAATAATGAATGCACGGCTAATATGATAGTCAGTAATGCTTTGATAAATATGTATGGTAATTCATGCACAATTGATATTCAATAAAATGTCTCAAAGGTCTGTGGCATCTTGGAATGCCATGCTTTCCGTGTGCACCCAGAATGGGCATGGCAGAGAAGTCCTAAAACTCTTTCAGCAAATGGAATGCGCGCATGCACAGCCAGATGCAATCACTTTCCTTGCTGCTCTTGATGCTTATGCAAGCATATTCTCTTTGAACTCTGGGAAGCTGTTCCATGACATAATTGTATCTGAGTATTCATCAGACATGGTGATTGGTACTACCCTGATTAACATGTATGCTAAATGTGGTAGCCTGCATGATGCGGTATTTGACCAAATGCATCAACTGCGCGAAAAGTATTTGACCAAATGCATCAACGCAATGTTGTGACTTTGAATACAATGATTGGATCGTATGCACAACATTGATTTGGTAAGGAGGCACTGGATATGTTTCAGCAAATGATATCAAGCCCGACAATATCACATTTGTCTATATTTCATATGCATGTAGCCATGCAGGCAAATAACCAACCATGCCAAATGTAGAACAAATAATAATAGACAGCTTCCAAACGACAAAAAGTTACCATTTTGTAAATGTTATAACAATACATAGCTTCCAATGACAAAATGGTTACCATTTTGTAAATGTTAATGTGCCAAAAAAGGCAAAATGTTTTACTTTTTAAAGAAGGAAACGAAGATGGCATGGTTCTTTTCAAAGATGTTGGCCGGAGCTTGAGCTATACGAGCTAAATACATAGAGAAGTATCCAGAGCTTGCGGTTGCAAGAGCTAAATAAATAGAGAAGTGCTCTATAGAGACGAAACGCATTAAGGAAAGCAAAGGAATAGGAAGCTCGGTTGGAGAAACAAAGTGGCTCAATTGCAGAAACAAAGAGATTCAACACGTTTACAAGTTTCCAAATTATACCCAGCAACGCTGGGTACCATGACTAGTATACTATATTTTTTTACACATACACAATATATATAGCATATACACAATACATATATAGTGTCTTTATCTCTTTTTTCCTGTCTGCTCCTTGTTTGCATGCTCCTTGCTTGCTCCTTGTCTGCATATGTTCCTTGTCAAGTAGCTTTTTTGCTCCTTGTTTATTCCTCAACTAGTTTCTTTACAAATGCTAACTTTTCAAGAATATCCTCGCCGGGCTAATCTGGAATCCCTGCAAGCATGCAGCAGAAGATGCACTTTGGATGTAGTTATTAACAACTTTCGGGAGCATCGGTGGCGCTATGTTCCAACCACAGACCTTGCAAGATAGCTGATTAACTTCATTATCGATCGCTATACTTGTTGGCTCCTTCCATCGCAGGACATCAATCCCTCTTATGCAATAATGACTCTGCTTTGGGACTTCATGAACCCCCTTCAGATTTGGAAGGGATGCTAGAACAGTTGAAGGACATGCTTTTCCATGGTTTTATGGCCTACTCTCTAGATCACTACATACCTCTAGTCATTCCCACTTGTGAAAAGAACATGATTTATATTCTTACTGAACTTTGCAACTTCCATTACAAGTCTTTTGTGGATATTGGCCAGCTCCTCTTCCCCGAATTGAGCCTTTGCCTTTCGCACCTTTCGCCTCGACGCCGCGGGCGCTGGCGATGGCGCCCGGCCGAGGCGCCGCCTGAGGGAGGCCTGCCGGCGGATCAAAGATGATGGATGGCGTTGGAGCAAATGGGTAGTTGAAGAATGGCGCTCGTGTGTGCTGAGTGGATGTCCGGCCAAGCATACACAGAGTGCCGGGCGCTTTGGCTTGTGGCTGGTGGATGGGTGAGGAGGCACCTCCGATGGGCGATTTCCCCGAGCGGTTTTTTCGGCGCCGCCTTCCCTCGCGTACCGGGCGATTGGCGTTAGGGGCGCTCGCTGTTTTCAAAGACCCAGTTGAAGAGGTTACGGTTGGAGTTGCTTGGTGAAGCTTTGCCCGCTGGAGGTATGAAGGTATGCTTGTTGCTTGTGCAACAACATGGATTTTTGGATCGGTGAGCAGCCATAGTCATCCTGGCAACGGTTTTTTCCCAGGTGGTTTTTAATCCGGGTCATGATGGTTGTGTTCTAGCTCACGTTGTGCTTTGGTGTAAGGGCTTCGGCCCATGTTCTTGTTTGGACTTCGGTCCAGGACTTCGGTCCCTTATGTACTTGGTCCCATAACCCGATTGGGTTCCGTGGACGTTAAAAATTTTTCCTTCCTTCCTTCCTTCCGTTCCCTTGACTTCAACATCTTGTGGTTACTATCTAAATTTCCCAGCTGTGATACAATTCCTTGGGATAAACGTGAGCTATGGCTACATAGCACACAACACATAGTATGCACATGTCACAGGTGAAGATACTCCATGGAAGTATGGGTATAAAGCTATGCTTTTCATAGAAATTAAGTATATAAGCATGTAATTTCCATGTATTTAAGTAACTTCCATGTATTTTCACATCTGATCTGATGAGAGTAATTTCCATTTAATTTTTACACTTCATCCAAGCACTGGAGTTTTGTATGGCCTTCTCTAATGTTACCTTGGTATTACATTGTTGGGTAGACTACTTGAATGTTGAAAGTAGTTCTATTTTAAATTCTAGTAGGCAACTGCAATATACCATAAGCATACGCGTTGCCTCTAAAAATCCACCCAAAAACTATCATAGATGGAGCAACCACCCAACTAGACTTTTGCCTACCTACCTGGATGAGAACTTTCTGTCCCTCACTGTGCATGTGATTGTTCCTATGGTAGAAAAGCATATCATTACAACATAAGTGTTTAAGCTACGCTTCTCTTCCAAGTCTGTTTTTGATCGGTATTGTCACTGTCTATGGTGATTCTTGATATGTAACAAAGATGATCTAACCATGCATTTAACCTTTGTAGGCTTTCATGACCTTCCATGATGTAGCTTTTGTAATCTTTTGTCGGGCAATTTACGAGGATTTCAAATAGCAAATACATGTTCATCTTTAGCTCCCTAGTGGGATAGACTATTTGCCTCGTAACATTCACTGATTACAATAGTGATATGCCCAAGGTTGATTCGAATTATGAATTTGATTTTCTGCTACTTTGGCAAGACTAAGGTGAGAGCTTGCCATCCTATGTTTTCCACTGAAGTGTCTAAGTTATCGTTATTGCTACTCTTTATTTAATACGCTTACTCAGTAAATGTGACAAGTTTACAACTTGTATAATCAATGTATAAAATATTGTAGACTAGTAATGGTGCCCAGCGTTGCTGGGCATAAGGCATAAGTTCAGAGTTTGGAATTTGTAAATGTTTTGGCCACAATGAAAAAAGTGTATAGTAATAATCCAACATATATGATGAATCGTGTATGTTTAAACATCTACAATACATGAATATTCTATCCAACTAAACATGTTACAATATTTAGACATCCAATATTTTGTATGCAACCTTTAAGCAACCATTCTAAGATTGAATGGACTACCCTACTCTTGGGTTTTCTTAAAAGGGAGCATTTTAATACCATTATCAAATTCACCTTTTGCTAATAAGCAGATGTATCATGTTAAAATAATTGATGTGGTCACTTGCTGGTTTTTACTACTTTATTTTTGTATTTGGTGTGCTTAATTACTACCGGGTTAAAGCTTGAAATTGTGAATGGTGCATTGTGTTAAAATAATTGATGTGGTCTTTGTTGGTTTCACCACATTATTATTTTTGTTTTGAGAGATATATCAAGTATCGCGTGAGTATGCGTGGATTTATTTTCAACATGAGATCTGGTTGTATAATAGACACCAAAAAGTTGTAATATGTGATACATCGTCAATAATAAATATACAAAATATTCTAAGGTTTTCGGCCATATTTGCAAGTTTTCAGCTTTTTACAAATGCAATCTAATATGAAATTGCTCTAAAAATATATTCATGCACATGTTCCATGTTAAAAACTCCATTTTTAGTCGGGCTTTAAAATTGATTTCCAACTTTTGATAAGTTCCCAACTTTTTTGGTAAGTGTGTAATGCGTAATTATCCAAGGCCATTGAGCTCAAACTTTCTTTATAAACCTTAAATCCTTGTGAAACATACACTCTGAATTATGCAAAAGCAAATGTAATTTCTATTTAGAAAGGACATATTCCTGAAGTTTTAAGTGTCTAAAAACCTATGTCTAAAAGCCTGTATTTTCAACATTCTCGCAGCAATACGTAAAACACACTCATTTAGTTTATAAGAACTTCCAATTCTACAAACTTGAAATAGTTACATAAAGCTATAGTTTATTTAAATTGCAAGTTGCATGCAACTTGTTTGTAGTGAACCTGCTTTCTTCATATCAAGAGACCCGCTAAATGTATGTACCCTAACAATTCATATCGACATTGAAATGCATCTATTGATAGCTTATGTAGCTTTTTTCGAGAACTATTTCACTGCTTTTGGAACATGATTAACTCAAGAAAGAAAATATGTGCATTCAACCCAACGCACAATAGCAAACAAGAAGAACTTCATATAGTAGGAACACCTAGCTTTCCGAAAAAAATTTGAACAACTAAAAGAAACTTGAAATAATACAAAATATACCTTAATCTCGATCTTCCTCGATTTGCCTTTACTTTTTCTATGCCCGCTAACTCTTGATGAAATGGCTTCGTTGAAGAATAATACTTTGTCACAACATGGGCCTTTATATCAAATTCCTTTCCATCACCCATACAATCAGAATTATTATCACGTAAGAATGGGAAGAAGCAAAACTTGGTAGAATCTCGTGATATGATATGCAAGCATTAAAAATAAAAAAACCCGGACCGCATACAACCGCCACTCGATCAAAAAGCATTCTACTTGGAATAAGATAAACAAAGGCCGATCTAGAACCAAAAGAACAATACAAAATCATAGCAAAAACCTTTTTGAAGCTGGCTATGGCAATGCCAATGCCGGGAAGAAAGTCGGGATGTCCGTTTTGCTTTTATTCGTAGATCCCTAATATGGCACCTTCCCCTTAATATGTTCAAGATGGTTGAATGCCTTGCTTGTTCCTAAACCTCACAATCATCATCTTCTATATGGCACATTGACGACTCTGCAATTCGTTGGCTAAGAGAAGAGGTAGGCAAGAGGCACTAAATTGTGGATACTTCTTTGTCATGGAAAAATGCAACTTCATACGCTGTAATTATCTCGAGCTAGAAAAACCTTTTATCTCAAAAAAATGGATGCCATGTGAGTACAAAGGGAAAAAAGTTTGTTACCATTTTTCATGAGACAACACTTAATCAATGCAAGCATGCATCCCGATCCCGTAAAAAAAATCTATTTGGCCCGAAGATATTTATGGATAATTTGATTCAAAGATCTTCAATCGAATCTGCGAGAGGATTGGCGCAAGCACCGCTCCGCCCCTATAATGTTGTCGCCCCCAAAATCCATCCCGATAAGCATCATCTTCCTCAATACTATGGCTACCGAAAAGCAGACAGCCTATGGCATCCACCATGGCAGGCCTCTCTCGCTCGCTTCAAACTCGCAAACCTTCTTAGGGTAAATGATCGCCGCCTTTTGTGTTGAATCCCGGATTTGCGGCCGGGCGGCTCCATTCGCATTCAACAACATGCATTAGGGTTAGATAGAAACAAAACGAAATTGGCAACTCCCGTCCGCGTGAAGGAGAAACCCTAAAGAAAGGTAAGTGAAAAAAAAAAGTAGAGATGATGCCACGCGGTCGCAAAAAATCCAAACCGTCCAATTTAAAGTGTCGTTCAAGACAGACATACATTAAAATTTTATAATATAGGATGATATTACAATCAATTACTCTTTGTGACGGGCCCATGGTAGACCACTCGAGATATCTTTTATAATGTGCTTGTAGGGCGTTCCGAATATCAGCATAAATGGGTAGAAATGGCTACTCATAAACATCTAGACAGTTTTGCCCATTTGATCAAAGATATCAGTTAGGAACGTTACGTTTAGTATCAGAGGTGGGTCTCAAGTTCGAGTCTTCATGGGTGTTATATATGTGGGGTCCATCTTGTGAAGGTTCTTGATGGTATTGTGACGTTCAAGGACGAGCACAAGTGTAGTGGGAGAGGTTATGAGAGACTGCTCGAGAGATCTTAGTAATGTGCCTGTGGGGCATTCCCGAGATATCGGCATAAATGGGTAGAAATGATTACTCATAAAAAGTCTAGACGGTGTTGTCCAATTGGTTACGGGCATGTCGGTTAGGAACATTACATTTAGTATCAGAGCCGAGTCTCCAGTTCGAGTCTCTATGGGTGCCTCTATATATGGGGTCCATCTTGTAAAGGTTCACGATGGTATTGTGATGTTCGATGATGAGCATAGATCTAGTGGAAGAGGTCATAGGTGCCTATATATATGGGGTCCCACTTATAGAGGTTCTTGATGCTATTGTGATGTTCGAGGAGAGCATAGATCTAGTGGAAGAGGTTGTGATGGGCCCATGGCAGACAATTTTGCCCAGTTGGTTAAGGGCATGTCAATTAGGAATGTTACACTCTTGAGCATCTAGGAAGGCACTCATGCATCTTTGACTCATTTTTGACATCTGCTATCTTCCTTAGTGAGGTTATCAAAGTTGAAGATTGAGTGGCATCCTCTATGGCTAGCAATGGCTCATCACTTATCTCTATGGCTGCTAAGAGCAGCTTGCGGTTCATCCATGCCCCATTCTATGGTCCATAGAAGGTTAATATAAGTTCCTCTTTACCAAAATGACTGATGCATTATTGTGCATGATCCTCTTCACTCTTGCTAAAGTTGTGAATGCTAGAAGCCCCATATGTGATGCTTGTCATTCCAATGAATGATCCTTGCCAAGTCCAAAAGAATCTTGAGAGCTTGTTGGTCTGTCCTCTCACATACTTCCCCTAGTATCGAGTACCTTACATCTTCTATTAGAATAGGCGAGATCGTATCTAATATTAGGCCTATCCCGGGGGTTGATGCTGGTATTTGCTTCATCATCTTTGCATTTCCTTAAGGTAGAACTAAAAGTCTGACCATGACGATAGCTAATACATTGTCCATCTTGTAAAGGATACCTGTCCTTGAGAAGTATATTCTGTAAGCCTCTGGATTGAACTTCCTGAGCGTCTCCATCATGTGTGCGTCTACCAGACCTGTGAGGACTCCAATATATATGTAGAGTTCTCCTCTGCTTCCCTCTGGTGTAGCCAAAGGCACTAGGTGTGTGACGAGAACGTGTGCCCAGTGTTGATAATATGGATCCAGGTACTCGGATAGTCTCCATGATGTTGAGGTCCAGAGTGCAAGCCATAAGATGTTGAGGTCCATGTTGTTGCTGTGTAACAACAACTGCCTTGCATGTATGATATTTTGCGTATCGTGTGCGTCGATATTCATGTCGCTAGGAGATGGAGGTTTTGTGATAAGTAAAGTGGAGGGGAGAGAGGCTTAGCTGAAATGCAACAATGAAAAGTGATAAAGATGGGTACTTCTGATTATAGCATGTTGATCTCATGCTGACATTTGCATATATTTATAGTAGTTAATTTAATATTAACACTCTATTCTATACCCTATCAGAAATTTTACACAAACAAGTGCAACTGCATGAGATTTGCAGGTCCCAAGCTAATGTGCCATGTGGGTAGAGAAGGGGATATTGCCGCAACTCAAAAATCCCCCAACATGAGACCTAATGTCAGCAGTGTTATTGACCTCGGTGATAGCTGCAAGCCCACCGCTTGCAATAGCTTCTTTAATTGTTATGCATGTCAATGGCAGATGCATGCTTCCCATAGTTTGTAGATTTTATATAAAAATGGCTTTATCTTATTATAGAGTTGAACGGATGGTCGCAATCCATTAGAATGGCATCTGTTGTTCTCATAGATATACCAATATATAGGATTTCTAAATGTACCAGTGTATAGGATATCTGGCATCTGTGGTAGGGAGTACTCGTCAATTGTGTGGAAGGTCCTTCCTCAAATTCCTCGCGTAGAATTTAGTTGATCAGATATTGAGTCTATTGATGTTTGAGGCAAATTCATGTTGACAACAACTTGCAATTGTAGCTAATCTATTTTAGCCACATTTGCGTCTATTGTTGGGGTATCTATATGAATAGACCCTGCACTCCTGTCATCTATTTGCCTTGACAATCATCATCTATATGAATAGTCATATCTATTGGCTTGCAATCACATCATGCAATTATATGTAATTGCAAGAGATGAATGCATGAATTGGCCACATTTGTTATCCATATACTTACAAGAAATTTATCGCGGCGGCCTTGGCCGCCGCGAACATTTCTCTTTTTCAAAGCAGTTGGACCCCAGTTAACGTCCAACATTCTCTTCTGCAATGGCCAAGTGATTCTAGATTGATGTGAAGCAACTTCGTAAGATCTTACATTCTA
This sequence comes from Isoetes taiwanensis, assembly GCA_021234155.1. Lineage (NCBI taxonomy): Eukaryota > Viridiplantae > Streptophyta > Lycopodiopsida > Isoetales > Isoetaceae > Isoetes > Isoetes taiwanensis. Next base: position 172,789 of record JAJEKV010000005.1, read on the forward strand.
ACTCTAATTTAGAAATTACAAAGTACAATATTTAGCTTAGTCTTTTAAAAAGTTGGTCAATATTTTTTGTTATTGAAGGTTCATGTGTTCACAGACATCAAACATCAAGTAGAATTATCAATTTACAGAATTGAAGATGCCTCATCATCACTAGAATGATATTTTTAAGTAATAATATAAATTACTTAAATAAATCCAAAAGGAACTCCAATACAAAGATCTCTCGACACAAAGGTGGTGAGTTACCAAAGCGCCATCCACCATCTATAAAAATCATCTAGATTTAGCTCAATAATGTAGTCTTTTTTTTTCATCCGTTGCCATCTCTCGCAAATCAAAATATAATTGCAAATCAACTCAAACGTTCAGCTACAATTTCACACAACGATAGAATCCACATAATGATTACGCCAAGATTAAGGATGAAAGAAAAATGCTAGTTTCATATTAAACAATCCAAGCTTTAGCAATGTAACAAAATGGGAGAATATTTACCTTGCATGCAATTAGTGAAGCAGAAGAGAAGTGCTCACAATAGCTCTTCAAGTGCTCTCAATGCGTCGAGACAATAAGAAGGCCTTCTATTTATAAGATGGAGTTTTGTTGGATGATCGACACACATGACTAATCTAGGGCTATATTTATGCCACAACTCGCGTGTAATCATTAATATCATTCGATATATATTTCATATCCATAATTATCCTAAAATGGATATCATTAAGATTCTATATATATTGGGATTGATATCTTCTAACAAATTTGCCAATGGCCGCAATAAATGCAAAGTGCACACATGTCGTGCTTTGAATATCTAGCATTATAACAGGGGGTTGTTTTTGTATTTTTGTACTTTTTTTCCTAAGGTTTTTATATGATTTGATGATAGTATTCTATGAGACATACTAATCGGTATATCTAGAGTGCACATACGCTCACTTTAATTTTCGTGACACTTTCCAATGGTTGAATCCATAAATTTTGATATATATTTTTTATAATTTAAGATTCTATGCTAAGAAAAAGTATTTTTTCCTTGCTTTACATGCAAGGCTCGAGACCCTTCAACTTAGGGTTTCGTTCTTCCCATGCCATATTCTGGTCCTCTGCCATATTCCACCATATTCCACAGGGCATGTATCATGTTGGATCAGCTAAGCCTATTTTCTTACCTTGTTGCACAGCCTGGATGTTATGGTTCTTTGAGGTTGAACCCCATATCCGATTCAATTTCTATAACTATAGAAGGGGTGTAGAGATGGTTCCGAGAGCCCCATGAAAAGCAAAAACCGGCAGAGGGAAATGGGTCGGGCGAGGTATCGGTAATCACGTTTTTAAATGATCTCCGCTTTAAATGATCTCGACTCGAAAAGGTTGAAACCAGGGATCCGTGGTTTGCGTAATACAAGCGGGGTTTTCGGAAGTCCTCCCCGTATCTCTTTTGGATAGCTTGGTTGAACACGGATGGCCGCAAAGCTTTTCTTATTTGGGTCATGTGCAAATGCATTTGGAGTCTGAAATAGTGATATTGATGTATGCTTGACTGTTGATGAGGAAGATCCAAATAAAGCTGAGCTTGTTGTTTGGATGGCAGATATCTTGGAAGCTAATGACATGGAAAGTGTTCAGGTCAGTTTTTATTAACAAACAAGATCCTCTAGTTTCATTAATAAGAAATGCATAGTCTCTTGACAAAGGGTTCTTCCGTGCATTGACTCATGCTGTTGTAGTTAATTAATTCGAAATTGTTGCATGACTATGCAAAAATTGATGTCCGGTTGAGGCAACTGGCTTTCATAGCTAAGCACTGGGCAAAATCTCGCCAAGTGAATGAAATAATCCAGGTTGTTCCTTCCTTGCATAATTTGATTTTCCAAATACCTTTAGGCAAAGGGGTTCCGTGGGTCACGCATTCGTGGTCACAGAAAATACCTTTGTGCGGCCGGATTCGCGGGTCACAGATTCTCCAAAGATGGCCGATGTGATTGCAATAGGAGGTAATCAGATATTGCAGGAGGTAATAGGATGTGGAGCCAGCCAAAATTCATGTGCTAATGTGCATTCATTTCCTTCAGCAACGTACGCCCCCAATTCCGCCTTGTCTACGGTGTAACTCCCATGTGACTTGGAAATTGGCGGCATTTTTAAAGTTGGAAAAGGGTTTTCACATTGTCACCATTGAAAGAAGTGGCGATAGAATCCTTAGGAGTAATAAGCTGCCAGATTAGGGCAAGTAATGTCCAATCAGAATTATTTTGGACCGTAGCTACTAGTCATCGGATTTTGGAGCAATATTAAGGTTACATTAAGGCATTATGCGCTTATTAAAGAAAAATGTGAGGAAATTGCAAAATTGAAATTTGTGGGAAAGAGTCCAATGTTGGTCATTACACGAGAGCCGATGAAGATAGCCACGAGCTCAACTTGCATATGATCATACCGAATGCCATTTAATTCAAAGCAATTTCCGTGGATGCCTTTGTCCATAATGCATCCGATCATACCGAATGCCAATAACCGGGCAATTTCCGCAGCGGATGCCTTTGTCCATAATGTGTATCCTCGATGGCATCTTAGCTTTGTCACATGAATAATTATGCTTTATCGATCAAAAATTGACATTTGAGGTTTATGATGAGAATCATTCAGTAATGGAAGAAACCTACCAGCTTGTAGGTGAACGATATCTCTTGTGCATATTATGATCAAGTGGAAACATTAAAAGATTATGGCAAACAAGATAATGAAACACTTGGGGAGCTAGTCACGCTTTTTTAGTATTGGGCTTATGGGCACACTATAACCGAAAGCAAATGATTTCTACCGAACTCGAGGCTTTATGAGTTTATTTCTCATTTTCGCTCAAATGTTTAACTAATATTTACCTCATTATCATGGAAAGTATCATGGTCATCCATCGCGTTCATGAAATATTCGTAGAGACTTATTATGTCATGTCAAGAACTTTGTGACAATGCTCGGTTTGTGCATTGTATTTCTAGAATAGTTGTGCATTGTTTAGAGTGGAATAAATGGTGTTGCATTTGATCCTTCATGAACTTGATTCTTGTATTGCAATATTCAAATTCATCGATAATGAATGAATAATGAATAAGCTACGTTGTTTTTAATAAACATATCAAGATAATACTTATGCTTGCTTTGTTAGGGCCCGAAGGGCCCAAATTTTTTTTTTATTATAACAACCAACACATAACTACCATTAACATTAATTAACACAACTATTACATCCAACACTTTTAAATTAAAACCCCCTTGAAACCCCCTCTAGTTTGGGTGCATATTCACACGGGGGTGACATAGGGCAGCGAGAGCCCCTATAATTATGTTTTGTACGTACAAAATCAACACCATATAGTATATTACCTCAAATCTTATAGTATTTTACAAATCTTGTTATACAGTATAACAAATTCCATACATCCATACCCCACAAACGAGGAACTTTGCGTACGGTGTAGATTAAGGAATAAGGGGTGAATATGCCTATCCAACAGCTCTCGTTGCCCGGAGTCACCCCCCGTGTGAATATGCACCCAAACTAGAGGGGGTTTCAAGGGGGTTTTAATTTAAAAGTGTTGGATGTAATGGTTGTGTTAATTAATGTTAATGGTAGTTATGTGTTGGTTGTTATGTGTTGGTTGTGATAATTCGCAATAAATGCAAAGCGTATTAATGGCCGCAATAAATGCAAAGGGTATTAATAGCCGCAATAAATGTAAAGTGCACACATGTCGTGCTTTGATAATTCGCAATAAATGCAAAGCGTATTAATGGCCGCAATAAATGCAAAAGGTATTAATGGCCACAATAAATGCAAAATGCACACATGTCGCGGCTTTGATAATTATGAATAAATTCAAAGCGTATTAATGGCCACAATAAATGCAAAGTGTATTAATGGCCGCAATAAATGCAAAGTGCACAAATCTGCCATAAATGCAATGAATGCAACGTGTCATTCTATGGTAATGCTCATATCTTCCTCCACCATAAATGCTCATAAATGCCTCAAATCTGAAATTAATGTCATAAATGCCTCAATGCAACGGTCGCGGCTCTCCTAATTTTTAAGGAAGAAATTACGCGGCGAACACAAAAATGTAATAACGATGAATGCAACGCGGTCATTCTATGGTAATGCGCATATCTTCCTCCGCCATAAATGCTCATAAATGCCTCAAAATGAATTTAATGCCATAAATGCCTCAATGCAACGCGGTCATGCTCTCCCTAATTTGTAAGGACCACCATAAATGCTCATAAATGCCTCAAATCTGGAAATTAATGTCATAAATGCCTCAATGCAACGGTCATGCTCTCCTAATTTTAAGGAAGAAATTACGCATGCTAACACAAAAATGTAATGCGATGAATGCAACGTGTCATTCTATGGTAATGCTCATATCTTCCTCCACCATAAATGCTCATAAATGCCTCAAATCTGAAATTAATGCCATAAATGCCTCAATGCAACGTGTCATGCTCTCCTAATTTGTAAGGAAGATATTAGAGGCGAGCAGAAAAATGTATCTGCCTTATAATAGGAGGAAAATACCGCAATAGAATAGAATAGAATAGAATAGAATAGAATAGAATAGAATAGAATAGAATAGATATGTCAAACATAATGAATGCTAGTCAAATTAAAATTATATACCCATAAGGTTCGCGAATAATATTTTATGTTCTTTTTTTTTGGGGTTGGGGGAGAGGCAAAAATATTGTAAATCAAAAAAGGCTTTTTTTCTTCATGTGGACCTTGGTTTCTAAGGCCCTTTTTTGGCAGGCACATGTGGCATGCGTTTCTAGATGTGCTTGTCACATGTGCATGCGGCATGAGCATGCCACATGCTTTTTGGCACCGACAACCAGGCATCTGAAAGAACATACTGGATTTCCATTGTGATTGGGCCTTTGGTCTAGTGATAAAGCACTAGTCCTTGAACACTATATATGGAGTTCAAGAAGCCAAGAGTCGCACTATGATAGTTCTGTCCCATTGAAAATATGATTTGATTTTGAACGTCTATCTATCTGTTGAATTATGATTTATATATCATTAGCCAACCATCACATATTATTGGCTTTTTGGCCAAAACCCCAAAAAACACAGGTCTCCCATAAACGACCACTATCAAAGCAGAACACCTAACATTCATAAATGGCTCCGTGTACTAGCAGCTTGCTTTTCTCATGCTTTTCAGCTTGGAGAAAAAACTTAAATCCAAAAGAAGCCCATAAGCAAATGGATCGTGCTCACCTAGCCACTTGCTTTGAAAATAAAACAAAAGAAATAAATATCAATAGCAAAATCAATTCTTCTTAGCCACCGGACTTCCATGTTCGCAATAAAAAAATAAATGCAACAAGAGCTTTGCAGAATCTAAACCACAGATCAAATTTCCATAACAACTTACTAATGAAATTGTAAAAAGCAAGAAGGGAACAGAAATACCTGCGAGAATCCCATCCATGGAAAAAAGAGAACAAAAGTACCTGCTACAATATTCCATCTATGAACTCGATTGACGGGAAACCCAAAAACCAAAAACCATGGAAGGTGCCAGAACCCTGCAAATTAGAGTGGAAAAGATTGAGATTAATGGATAAAGGCAAGGAACAATGAGACAACTGTAGCAAGCTGCTATGAGAAGTATGTCAAACGATAAAAAAAAGAGAAATTGCTATATATGCTGCTCGTCCTCCCAGAGAATGATGATCCGGTGGTCTGGATCGATGACATTATAGATGGCTTGATACAGGCAACCTGCTCATATCCCAAGAGAATACCTAAAGGGCTTGTTGTCTAAAACCCATAAGTGAAGCACATATTAACTTAAGAAGGCCACTATATTGTCTTTATTGACCAAATCTTATTTTCTATAACGTTGTCGTTGGGAAGGCCAGCTATTTTTGGATTTTCCTTTTTTGACTCTTGCCTATCTAGTGGTTTGGGTTTCTTTTATTTTCATCGGCCTTTCTTCTATTGGGCGCTCTCTATTTCTTTGTTTCTAGTTTTCGTTAAGTCCCTTCCTCCCCTAGTGGGGGATCATCTATTGGCCCCTTAGATGTAAAATTTTATGGGCGGATGTTCTTCCCGATTCCAGTTTGTTAGATGTTCCTTCGTAACTAGATGGATGTTCTTCCCCATCTTAATTACTTTTTTCTGTTCTAGTTTGCAGAGTTGGCTTCTGGCTAGGCAGACATCTTTATTCCAACAGTCCAATGTTGTGGATTTTATCATTTCAACTCTCTTTATCGATGATGGGTGGAATTCTAAGGACTCTAATGGATTATATTTTTGTCATCTTGTGCTCAAGTTTTTTCAGAATCCATCGTTTTTTGGAGCATTGAAGCCATTTACATTGGAGCTTTGAAGTTGTTGCTTTCACTTTTTCTGCTGGACTCAGATTGGTCTAGGTTAAGGTCTAGACATCGCATCAATTCTGGAGCATTGACGCTATTAGCATTAGTGGTGACTTTTCACTTTTGGATTGGTTCGAATGAGTGTCTACTGATGTATATGTTTTTTTAGTAAATTATTTACCTCAATGGTTTTCCTCGAAAACTTGAAAGGGCGGAATAGTTTTATCCAAGTGATAAAACATTGACTCTTGACTACATATAACATCGATACGGGTTCTTTTATTGAAATTTGGCCCTCATTAATTGTTTATATTTGGGCTTGTTTTGAAAGAGGTGAAAAGTTTCGACATTATTTTGGTTCGTGGATCTATTTCGAAGATCTTTAATCTATTGTACGTTTTGTGGATACTCAATAAAGAAAATTTACTTCACTTCTATTGTATCTTGTTCCCATGATATATTCCTAAGATGGGTCCTATAGCATATCAAGTGGCCAGTGAAGTGGTGTTCTCATTGAGCTTTTGAAAATCACTGAGTACAAATTGATTCCCCTACTAGGGGTAGAAATGTTTGAAAATATTGATAAATATGCTCCAAATCTAGACAATCATTGAGAGCACGATGGAAATGAAGAAAACAGATAAAGTGTGATCCATCCGCTCTCATATATCAACCGCGAAATGCTTTGAAACAAACATGATGGCAAGGCATCCCTAAGGAGAAGCTCGACCACTCGCCCTCCGACAACCGAGAGATCTGCACAAAGTAACATGCAATGGAAGTCTTGAAAAAGAGAGTGACCCATTAAAAAGTTAAGATGTACCAGCCATGGCTCGTGCCAAAGCACAATAATATATATAGAGTAATAAAGCTCGGAGGCTCCAGAGCCACACCGAGAAAGAAATAACAGCCGACCAATCGAAAATCGTCCGCGGAATGACCATCGCGGGAAAAAATGTTTGATTAGTGCTGCCTCGGAGGCTACAGTGCCACGCCGAGAGAGAATGAAAATGAAACAATAACCTCGGAGGCCACAGTGCCACGCCGAGAAAAAAATGAAAAATAAGAACACATGTATTTGCAAAGAACATCGCAAAGAAACAATGGAGGATACATCGCAAAGAAACAATGGAGGACTGACAAATAAGAAATGAGCAACTGCAACAATGGAACGGAATAATGGAACACAAGAAAACGGTATGACCTACTGCAGATGATTCATCATGGGAGGGAGGATGAGGAAAACTGGTAGGATAAAGAAGGAGGAGAAAAAACTAGCTCAAGAGAACGCCGATGAATGAAAATGAAAGAAAAGTCGAAATAAATAGGCGATGTGAGGAGAGACGTCCCCATCCAAGGAATGTCGGTTCTATTGCTATCACAATAGAACCGTGGCATTCCTAGGATGGGTCCTATAGCATATCAAGTGGCCGATAGAAGAGGAATATCTTTAGAAAGAATAGAGCAAACTACGCTGACGGGAGGAACAAGGAGGAAACAAAATGAAGAGAGAGAGTGGCAGAATAGGAAGGGTACAATAGATCAGAAAATGGGACAGACAAAAAGGCTAAGCAAGACTGATGAAGTGACCAGGGATAATTAGAGCCAAGGGAAAACCCAAGACAAAACAAAAGGTTAGGGAGAAATGACAAATAAGAAACGGAAGAACTAAAATGAAACAAAGGGCTAAGTGAACAAGTAAAAGAGAAGGCAAAATGGAACAACATAGAGAAGAGTAAAAGAACAAATAATAGGAGAGAAAAGGAGAAAAACACGACTGAACAAACCAAATACACAGAGTAGAAACGTAAATAAGTGGAAGGAAGGATTAGAAAAGACCAACAAGAAATGCTAAAGCAATAGGGAGTTGATGGTACAAATTTGAAACAAAAAAATGACAAGAAAAACGCGGATCAAGCATGTCAAACAAGTTGAACTGAGTAAGAAAGCTAACGGGTTACTGAGGCAATGAGAACGTCGCAGACAAACTCAGCAAATAATGACAAAATAGATTGAGTATAACCTAACAAAGCCAACTTACATGAGATAAGACCCCAAAGCTGCAAGCATATCTGGCAACCAACCATACAAACGAAAGAGCGCCAAAGAATAAAAGGAATGAATGGAGAAAAACGATGCAGAATCCGGAATGGGACCACGGAGGGCGGTGGCGCAGCTAGGGCGGCAGGGTTAGGTGGCTTCTTGCCGCCTCTCCAAACCGGGCATCGGCCAAGCTGGGTAGAGAAAGATCTCTTGCTTCTCCCGAGCCGCAGAGATCCTTTGGCGGCTTTGGCGCAGCTGGTTGAAGATGAAGCGGTTTTCTCAAAGGTTTGATTATGTCAGAGAACCGGCTTTTGCAGATTTCAAGAGCTTGTTTGTCTTGGATCCGGCCTAATCGAGGCGTTTAGGGGCATAATTTCCTTTGAGTCTTTTCGTATATTTATTGTGGAGCGTGTCCGGCATCGTAGGTTCTTCCCTTATCTTTCACACTCTTTTACTGGCAAAGAGATTCAGATTGTATTTGCAGACTGAAGAGGACATGGTATGTCATCCCTCTAGATTTCGTGAATTCTATATAACCTACAGTAGATTCTTTGTCAGAGAGTTGCATGAAATGTAATCTTGAGTAAGAAAGGAATTCTTTAAGAAAGCTGCATGATGTTGGAGAATATTTTTTGTAAGTCTATCCCGGATGAGCTCCTAGAATGGGCTTCGCAGGCCTAAGGACTCCATGTCAGTTTTGCAATCTTGAGAATTCTCCTGGCCTCAAGTTATATCTCAAGTTCTTTGGCGATGGGATTTACAGAATGGATTGAGATGATAATGCCGAGCTAGGGACATCCAAATGCGGAGGTATATTATGCACCGGGCTTTTGAGAGAGGAGTTTGGCGGCTAGGCTTGTTCTAAGCCCAGCCAACTTTAGGATGACCGTATTTTCCCAACAATGCAGCATTGCATCAAATATCCCTCTATGGTGTCTATAGTCGGATCAGAATTTAGAGGGCGTGAGCAAAGGGCGACTCTATGGAACAAGGTGGGCGTGACTATTCTACAAAAACATGTCCATTTATCTGGTATACTTTCTGTTATTTGTGAAAGCTTTTGTGCTTAAGTTTATCAAGCCATAAGAGGGCTATCTGATCTGATAAAATATTTCCAACTTAACTCTTAAAGGAGTTTTGAATAAGCATAGCATATGGGAAGCGAAGATGTTGAGTTATGCTCCTGTAGTAACTTCCCATATTGTGAATGCATGTACTTTTTTTTATTCTGATAATATAAAAAGTGGCACCTTCATGGTGTCCCCTTGCCTTCAAAAAAAAAAAAAAAAAAAAAAAAACGATGCAAACATGATGTCGTCCGAAAAGACAAAACGAAGAGAATAAAAGGGGGTAATAGAGCAAAATAGAGAATAGATTAAAGGAGCAAATAAGAAAAAGGAAACGAAGAACAGGGGACAAGATGCGAAGAAAAAAGACACAGCCTAAAGGGGCAAATGAGATAAAAATGAAGATATGACCAAGGGAACATTGGACACTGGAGAAAACGTAACGAAAGAGACAATGGAGAAAATGTTGAGTGAGACCCATGGTGCTAAACTAAACCTGGTAAAGAGTCAAATGAAGGCAAATAGGAAACAAATAAGAAACAATGGATTAACTGATACCAAACTATGACAAAAAAGGAAAAGGTGACAATGTAGCAACTCAAAAAAGATGGGAGAAGAGATATAACTGAAGTGACCAGGGTCAAACAAGGAAATGGAGCAAACACAGGTGACAATGTGTATGGTAGCAATGAGAATGAAATGAATTAAGCAATAACTTGAAAGTTGACGAAAAAGCAATAGCTTGAAAATTGACGGAATAAAAGGAGGTCAAATGGGATAAATAAGGTACGAATAAAAAAGACCAAACAAGAAGGCATATGAGATATAGAGAAGACATGAGCAAGCATGAGACATAGAGAAGACACAAGACAACTAATATTGCAACAAAGTATGTGAGAATAAATTCACATTAACCACCATAGAAGAAGTAAAACAACAACAACAAAATGCCAGAGGGGCTATAAAACCAACATACGCCAACTAGAAAATTGGAGCAAAAAAGAGGAACTGGATCCCAACAGAACAAGGAGTCAATCAAATCGAGTGACAACTCTGGAGGAAAAAGACCATGGAATGGATAAAAGGAGCTCATGGACGAGTCAGGTAGAAGAACTAGGTCTAAGAGCAAACCATACCGTACAGAGTTATAGGGCAGAACATGATGAGTAAAGGAAAATAAGACGAGTGAAATGGAACAACAAATAATAGTCAAGATGAATGCGGAGGAAAAACACTACTAGAGGATGGGTTGTTTGCGACATTAGTTTGCGACGTATATGAAACGTCCACGTCGCAAAAATCGCGTACGGTCCCATGACGTCGCACAAAATTTAAACGACGTCGCAGATAGAACGTCCCACGTCGTAGTTGGAACGTCTGGTTAGACGTCGCAATGGCAAAAATCGAGTACGTTCCTAAGAGATTGCACAAAATTCAAAGAACGTCGCAGGTAGAACGTCAGACATCACAGTTGGAACATCTGGCCAGACGTCGCAATTGCCTACTACGTGCCACGTCGCACTAGCAACGTATCACCTCGCAAGTGCAACGTCATTACAACGTGAAACGTCGCAACTGCAACGTCTCATTGCAACTTAGAGAATAAACACAAAATAAATAAGTTATTGAGATGTTGGTAAGGCCTCAGGTTTGTTAGCTAAAGGTTAGGGGTTCAAGTCCACGAAAAAACATTTTGGACGCACATATATGTACGTCTTAGCAACATATGAGTGGCGTCTGTAAAACGTCATAAGGACATATTTTGTAACTGCCTATTCTGTAGTGGTGAAAGATCTTATAGAATGAAATAAAAATAAAATAAAATATGGTAACAAGTTGCAAGAGGGAACTGAGTCGAATCGGGCACAAAGCAAAAAAGAAATGAGCAGAGCCCCGTAGGCAAGTAAAACAAGGAAAAATCAATAAAAAACATGAAATACAGAGCTGATAGAGCAATAAACATAATTAGAGCTAAAAGAATGAATCTAAAGCATAGCCAATGGAGCAGAAGAAGAGAGAAAATTTCAGAGTTTAAATGTCAAAAAATGGAGGTTAGGAATCAAAAACGAAAATGCAAGATAAGCAAAAAAGAAAACGTCCAAAAATGGCAATGTAGACATGAGATAGGATTAGTGGAACTCGTAGACAAATAGGGGTAAAAAGGGAACTCAAGGGCGAATGGGAACTAAAAAGAAAGACAAGAGCCGACCTTGATAAGATATAACTAGAGTGAATATTAGAGTGACAAACAAAGACACAAGCCATGTGTGCCAATAACCAGATATGCAAGGGTGCACCATGACAATTATAAGACAAAAATATCAAAACAAGGGCCAGAGGTTCGGTTAAAACGAAACAGACCAAGAGTGACTACTAAACAATAAAACAATGTAAAAGGGACATGCTAGACTATTGTCCACCTGAGCCACAATGTCCAACAAATATAGCAAAAAGCATCAAGTCATGTATATTAAAGAAAGGATCCAAGGGCTGAGTAATACACGATGCAATACTATCTGAAGGAGTAACATCTACATCAAACATGTACAAAGCACAAGAAAGAAACCACGTAATATGAGCACTACAAACATCCCATGCAAGAGTGGAACAACAAATAGATATAAGGAAAGAGACGCAATATTAGCAACAAATATGCAACCACATAATAGGAGCTTCGTCAAAGACTAGGTTTGATTTACCATTCTATCAAGATAAGCATGCTTTAAAAATATAAAACCAAGCCCAAGAGAACTATGGAAACTGGAATATCAGAAAAGGGGAGACTTAAGAGTGCCAATGAGAAACATGTCAAAGCAAAAAATATACTCTGCCAGTGCCCCGACCGAGGATCAAACTAGGCAGACCAACCCAACCATATGAGTCAAAATAAGCCACAAAGTCGAAATATAGAAATGATCAAGCAAGCTATAGAAGTCATGGACAGAAAAAATAGAGTGATTATATTTGACGATGTTACCATGGTGATCAACTCCAAGGACTAAGATAACAAAAACCATCTAGGCCCTACGCATAACTTGAAGCCAATAAAGTCAATAGAGTAAGATAATAACGAGAAAAGCAAGCCAAAAAATATGAAAAAACCATGCCAAAAGAATACAAAAAATAAGATACTTTCTTACTTATACACTATGTAACGTAGAGTTACCAACAAAGGACCACTCTTGAATATACAAACGTCAACAATTATGACCCCAACAATCAACATGGGAAAATGCCAAGACCAAAAATTTGCACAGCACATAAAAGGAGCAGACAAAAATCATAAGTCAGTCAAGCGAGACGAAAGACATCAAGAAAAAGGCAAAAACGAGCAAGAGAAAAAACCTTCATGTATGCTGCAAGCATTGCACATTGGATTGGAAGGATTTGAACTCAAGCGAAGAAAACTTTCGCAGATGCAGTGTAAACCTTACAAAGCAAGCAAGGTAAAAAACTTTCACATATGATCTAAACATTGCCCATTGCTTTCCTGAGATAGGTACTCAAGATAAAAGCTGTGAAAACTACTTTGATGAAGTTGTGAACTCTCTACGACAATAAACCACCAACACAACCAAAATGATTTTCTAACAACATGTAATTAAAAAGTCTAAAAGTTCATCTGAAACCATGGCTTCTGTATAAAACTGGGTTTCTGCATAATATGAAGTCGTATAACAAAGAGGATGCTGCAATCTAAATTTGAATTCTAATTAATGTGACTGTAATTGATGTAAAGTAATGAAGAAGATAAATACTGATGGTTCAGATCAAGAATTCCAAAGATGAAACTAGATTGGCAAGATAAATGCCATAAGGCTTGCTATTACAACTAAAGCTGTGTGCAAGTTTCGATCACGGCAACAAATCCGGAGCCGAGTAGAATTAAAAATAAGATTAATATATAGATAGAAACAATGGCATAGATAGCGCAGACTAGAGAAAAATAAGTTGGAACAAGGCTTACGATCAGAGTAGGCTACTCAGATAATTTAAAAACTTCAAGGACCCATTTCAGCAAACAGATCAAGGCAATGTTTAACGTAGCAGAATTATGAAATATGAGGCCCCAGGGTCTAAGATCTGAGAAGTAGCTTGCTTTCCAGAAAATTCTAAGAATATTAAAATAGCAAAAAGTAATCTGGTCAGGCCTAGCAGATAGATCACAAATAGATGGGACCTGGATCACAAACATATGGGACCGAATCTTAGATCTGGGCTAGCACAATAGGGTTTAAACATGGAGAAAGAAGCATGAGTCAGCAAACTAAACTGAAAGAGAAGACTAGAGGAAGAAATTGGTGTGATTACATTCCGTCTGCAAAGCTTCAATGAGGCTGGGACTACGTTATACAAAGATATACCTTCTTTCTTAATCGCCCACAACACACTGAGACTCAATCCCAAAGTTATATAGAAGAGAAGCAGCCGAAACACCCACCGGAAAACAGGCCAGAACCACCGAAGACCTCATCTGAGTTGCTAAAAAACCTCCAAAGAAACTCGTAAGTTAGCAACAACAATCCATGAAAGTAGAAGGGCACAGACAGCTTATTAGAAGCAGCTCAACAGGATCTGTGGTAGATGCGATTGCAATGGAGAAACCATACTCTGGATTGTGTGGGACCCTGATCTGTCAAGAAAAAAAAAAAAACCAAAGGTAAACCCCAGCTTGCGTGTAGATGTCGATCCACTGCCGCTCTCCTTCGCTGAATAACTTTCGCCTGATATATATTCAGATGCAGAGGACGATCACAGAATTGCAGCCCAAGAATCCCACCAGCTCATCAGAAGAGGCTAAGCTATCACTATTGATGGATCGATTACACCAAGCATACACAAGACAAAGGACCAGAAGTCGATGCACAGAACGGGTCACAGTTAAAGAGAAAAGCCATGATCGGAAGAGGTAGGTTGGGCATAAATATGGAAAAAAGGATTAAAGAACCGATCTGGGCGGATAACAATTGGAAGAAACATATCTGACCAGGGGAAAAGAACGGCCCGTCTAGGTTGTGGAACAAATACAGAAATCAGAGCAAAGAAACTGTAAGATCAATTTTTAGCGGCAGGCAAATCCTTCTGCAGCATCGGACAAGAGAAGCCAAGGAAAACTAGAAGGAGTCAGTTCAGGATAAAGGGATTCAGAAGCACCAGACACAACTATCAAATGATAGGAAAAAACAGAAAAACTAACCGACCACGATGAATCTTACTCACAATCCCCAACTGACTTGGAGCCCAAAACCTGTATGGACAATCTTCGGATGCAAATCGGTGGGGTAGATCCAATTCCTTGGATGTAATCATCCGTGCCACAAAAAACCTTTGAAGGCAACCCGCTAGAACAAAAACACAGGGTTTTGGAGCTAGGTAGGGATGAAGCGGCAACAAAATGCTCGAATAAGGATGGATGAAAATGGGAGAGGATAAAACTGGTAGGATAAAGAAGGAGGAGAAAAAACTAGCTCAAGAGAATGCCGATGAATGAAAATGAAAGAAAAGTCGAAATAAATAGGCGATGTGAGGAGAGACGTCCCCATCCAAGGAATGTCAGTTCTATTGCGAACCGTGGCATACATATTATTTGATAAAGGCAATTTTGTACCTTTTTTTTTTGAGGGATAAAAAATAAACTTTATTTACTTTAAGAATGAGAATGAGAATGAGAATGATTTTTTATCGTCCACTGAGGCCAATCGGCCTATGGGAGGGGCATAGTGGGCTGATTTTATTGTCCCATTTGGAGACTAGTTGATTGACCCTTGGAACCCTGTGTATCACTTGCCAGAGGAAAGCATTTATCCGTGGGGGCAGATATTTCTGCCATGCATCTCTCCAGATGTTTTTTAGGTTTTCCTCTGTGATCACTAGTTTCCATTTGGTAGATATTGGGAGTATACCCTTAGTCCTCAAGCTTCTGTAACTTGATTTAACAAACTTGTTAGGCTGAATCGCAGGGTGCAGAACCCATGGATTTTGATCTCCTGTAGTTATAGTACACTTTCCCATATTATTTTGTCTGCGTCCTTTAAGGCAAAACAAGCCTGAAATTCTGCCCAACTTACTAATTGTTCTCCCTTGTACCACTGGGCACAGAAATCAATTCCACAATTTTTCCACCTCTTTACGATCCTTGCATCAGCCACCATGCCTAAGGGTAGCACTGATACCCACCATGGAGGAGAAGTCTCTGCTTCGAACTTGTTGATGTCAAGTGTAAAAAGTTTTTTTATGACTTGCCAAGCCGAAATTAAACCCTTTAGGAATGGAGATGCTTCTCTACATGGCTTAAGATAAAAAAAAGAGTGACCATGGAAGTGAGACTTTAACGGAGGGCTTACTATGCTTACATGAAGCTAATAGGGCCTGGTTGATGCGGTGCATACCTGGAGACTTCACCCTTTTCTGTAGCTATGAATTTGACAATTAATACTTTGCTCTATAATGATATGTCGACCATTCCAATTCCTCCTTCTGTCTTATCTCTCTTGCACTTCCACCAAGCGATTTTGACCACTGCCCCTTCTTCGTTCCCTCCCCAGACAAAGTTGCGGATTAACCCTTCTAGCTCTAGTGCCTTCTCCTTTGGGGCTAGTAAAATTGATGACGTATAGACGTGAGTATTGCTTAACACATGTTTCGCCACTGTGATTCGTCCTGCAAGTGATAGCTTTGCCATCTTCCACCAATTTAAGTGTTTCTGGAGGCCTAGCAGTATTTCGTCCCATATTTGTGCATTAGCGATATTAATGCTCACTGGAATACCTAACAGGTTGGAATGCTCTCCCTCTGGGATTATTTTCCATGGTAGGATTGTCAAGCATGCAGGATGCGGATCTTCCAAAGGCCACTGTACTGCGCATTTTTTCCAATTTATGAGACAACCCGAGGCTATTGAGAAGGATGCTAGCAATTTACCTGCACTTGACAGGTTATCTTCCTCTGCCTCTATGAATAGAAATGTGTCGTCTGCGTATTGGTTACATATTTGTTGAGAGCCATCCAACATTTGTAGTCCCTGAATCATATCGTCTGCAGAGGCTCGCATGAATATTTGTGAAAGTGCTTCTGCTGCAATATTGAAGAGGAATGGGGCAAGGGGGCACCCTTGCCTTATGCCCCTCTTTATATCAAATATTGGAGAGGGTTCACCTTGGAATAAAACGGAAGCTCGAGCAGATCGTAGAAGTTAGAAGTTTCATGAGCCCTTCTGTAAAAATATTTCCACAACCCAACTTGAGCATTATTTTATGCAGAAAACTCCATCTGATACTGTCATAAGCTTTGGTAAAGTCTAGCTTTAGATAGGCCATCTTTTGTCTTGTTTTTCTAGCCCAATGTAAACCTTCAAATGCTGCTGCGCCATTGCTCAGGATACTCCTACCTGGTAGAAAGCCAGATTGGGCTTGTGAGATGCCTTCAGCTAGAATTGGCTTAATCTTCTCTGCCATAGCCTTAGCTATGATTTTATAGATAGCAGATAAAAGTGTGATGGGTGTCCAATCGTTGATTGTGCTTGGCTCCTTACTCTTGGGGACTAAGGAAATACATCCTGTGTTCAAATCTTGGGTTTAGATTTTCAGCTTGCATAAAGTCTGTATATGTAGAGAAGATATCCTTCTTGACCTATTCCCAATTGCTTTGATAGAATTCTATGGGAATTCCATCCATACCCGGACATTTATTTTTAGCCAGTAGAAAGGTGGCCTTTTGAAGGTCCTCTATAGAGAGGGGAAGACTTAGTATGTCTTGTTGACTAGAGTCTATTATCGGTGAGACTTTTGATACCACCAGCTCTTCGAAGGTCTCTTGAAATGGTAAATTGTGTTCTCCAAAGAAAGCTTTGAAATGGTTATATAAATACCTTTTGAGATCTCCTGGAGAATTGAGAATTGACCCATCGTTTTGAGTGATGGATGATAATGTAGAGGATCTCTTCTTTTCTTTAGCTGTCTTAAAGAAGAACTTTGTGCATTTATCAGCTTCTTTTAGCCAAGTCAATCCTGCTTTGCATCTATTTTCAGCTATCTTGACCTCTTCTATTGTCTTTATCTGTTCTATTATCCTTTTCTCCTCCGTCCCGTCATTGGGGCCCAATGCTCTAAGAGAGAGGAGTTGGCCATAAAGGATATCCAATTCTTCCCTTTCTTTTTGCACTTTTTCTATACCCCAGCTTTTGGCATAGTTTTTTATATTTGACAGAGCTGTTATCATGGTTTCCATACCATAACCCGTACTAAAAGCCGTTTGCCATATGCTTTTGCAAGACTCCACAAAATCTGGGTCTTTCAAATATCTGGTATTTAATTTGAATACTGTTTTAGAAGTGCTAAACTGACATTTCTTAGTAGATATCACCTGTGGATTATGATCGGAGATAGCATTCTTTAATTGATTGGACCTTTGAAGGTTTGGGAGGATGGAGAAAGCCACGTCATTCATATAGCATCTGTCGTGCCTTGCATACGTCCTTCCCATTCCCAGCCATCCATTGCACCATGTAAATCCCTTGTCTCCATCCAGCTCCATGAAGCCCATATCCTCTACCAATTTACTCCACTGAACTTTCTCAAACCCGTGTACTATTTCTGACGACACCCCGTGTCTATCCTCGACTGCCTCCACCATATTAAAATCCCCTGCCATGAGCCAAGCTACCTGACTTTCAAAGCTTTTCAATCTATGTCTGAGAGTGGCCCATAAAGCACCTCTGCCCCTGGGGTTGTTATGGGCGTAAATATTCGCCAAACCTCATATTCTACCTTCATGTTGCCATAGAATTATAGCCCACCTATCAAACCTGTCTACATGTGAATCACATACTTTTACGCCCTTCTTCCAGACGATCAGAGTGCCTGCACTAGAGATATCTTTTACTGCAACGATACCTACATATTCTTTACCTATTGTGTTGAACAATTCATGTATCTCCCCCTGTTTACACTTATGCTCCTGTAGGCATATTACATCTAGATTTATCTCCTTGATCGCATTTGATAATCTATTTTTCTTGTATTTCGAGGATTTTACTCCCCTGATATTCCAGCTAAGGATCTTATGATTCATTGGGAGGTGTTTGGAGACCCGTTCTTCCTTTTCATGTTCCCCGTCCCTTCTGTTTCTGTTACATTTTCCTTTTTATTTTTTTTCCCTGTTACGTTGGGAGGATCTTCGTCCACCCCATTCTCATCTTCCATTGGGAGGTCTGCCCACAGATTCTTGTGTGGTGGGAGGGCACTCTCTATAGCAGCCAACTCTCCACAAACTACAATATTTCCTTGATTTTCTTTCACCTTTTCTGGCAATGCCTCCTCTGAAATTCATTATTCCTTTAATGTACTGAGAGAAAGGATTGTTTACCTCAGAGACAATTTGAGTGCTGAGAGACATCTGAGGAGGGGACTTCGGGCGAGGCCCTCCACTTTTTCGAGCAATATTTCTGGTTCTCCCTTTTTGCCTGGCCCCTCCCACTTCCCAAGTTTGACCTATTTTTGACGAGCCATCAGCAGTTGTAGAGTTGATAGGATACGATGTAGGTCTCTTGGTTGGAGATGCCTCGTTGCTGGTGTTAGAGTTTCTACTCCCCGACTTGGAGCACATGGGGTAATTGTTACAGGAGCAGTGGAGTGGCTCGTTGGGACCCCAGCACTTGTGGGGGGATCTTGTTGATTATCGTTCTGTGCTTGATGCTGAGAGCTCATTTCTTCTTTAGATCTTGCCTGTGGATTCTCTTCCAGCCCATCAATTTTTAGATCTGGAAACATTCTGTATATTTCCCATTTGTTAGTCAACTTCAAGGGAAATTTGAAAGAGCAATTGCCACTCTTAACTATCACCCCCTTGGGTATGCTTGCCTTTGCTGGAATTGCTACACAAATCCTTGGCCCTCTGGCTATGGAATGTGAGATATAAGCGCCTATTGTGTTAGCAATAACCTTTAAAAACTCGGGTATCGGCATGTCAGGAGGTAGGTGTTCGATCTCCAACCAGCATGGGATCTTGATTGCTGACATTTGATGGGGGGAGAATCCAGGAGAATAGTATTGATATAAGATGTATCCCCCCATGAAAGTGTCTGCTGCACGAGCGACCATCTCCCGGGGGGTTCACCTTTTTTTTCCGTACAAAACATGTGCGTGGGCGATGAAGGGGTTTTTTCGAGTTTTTGAAGTACGTATACCTAAGGTGTCTCCCACGTTTTGGCGCCGGAGCTGCTGTGTTTCCACGGTTTGAGGAGTGGTTTTCCTGCAGGGGTATGCACTTAGAAATATGTTAAGGGGGCTTAGATGCTTTGATCAATGCCGGGCAGATACGTTTAAGGGTCCTTGGATTTCCGGAGGTATGTTTTGATTTTTTTTTCCCTGTACAAAACTTGTTTTTATAGTTTCTTATGAACAGAGCTTTATTTTCCCTGCTATCGATTTCGCATAGTAGCGATGGCGCAAAAAGGAGCGAGTCTATGATAAAATATGTTCACAGGGCTAAAACAAGGGCTTTGTGTTTGGAAAAAGCCATCCAGATGGCTTCAATAAGAATGTGGAGGCTGCATATATCATCTGCGTGATTACATCGGCACTATGTGAGTGGCGGCGGTTTGTTCGTGGTCTAAGCCCTTGTTTTCACTATGTACTCCATGACAGGCATGGAAAATGGCATAAACCAGGTTTGGAATCATATTCATGTTTGATGCTGGAAAAATCGTGGTTGTATGGTTCTATTTCAAGCTCTTACAGGTTATTTTGGCACTGAAAGGCTCCAATCTGTTGCAATATCTCTGATTTGATTATTACCCTGTTATGTACCATTCCATTCAGGCTAGTATTAGTCTCTGGGTCTTACATTTTAAACATAATGAGCAAACATATATTTCAGGTTTCTTTGCCTTTATGTAGAATTAAAACTATTTTTTGTCCTGGCTTTATTCCTGGTTGTTATAGTCTAGCTCCCCTTCTCTGGTACTAAATTGCAAAGAGTTTATTTGCTGCTAAGAAACCTTACATGGTCTCTCATAGCTCTTGCATCTTTATCACTGCATTCTTGGTACTTTAATAGGCTCTTGCAGCCACATGCTTATATTATATGGAAGCTACTGGGCTGATTTTGGGCCATTGTTCTATAAGGCTATGCGTTGTCTTCTCTTTGACTATTTTTTCTTACTTGCATGGCTGCACCCTAGCTTTAGAATTTGTTTGAGCTAGTCCTGCTAAGTGTTGTCAGGATTTGTTGACACATCTACAATGACACAAAATTTGATGCTTAAACAGAATTTTTATTTGGAGTACTTTGTGAAAGCAGTCCTTTTAAAAAAGACTCCTAAGCATTAAAGGAAACGGATAAAAACAGAGTTTTGCCTCGCTTACCTGTTGGCTGCTTCATATTTACCCTCATTAGGCTAACGTATGATTGGTTTGGCTGCAGGTAACATGCGATACTCACCTTTTGATGTTTAAGGTGTTAATTGGCAAAAAAAGCTTCGAATGTACAAGTTCAAGTTGGACTTCGACTATGGTTCTCTACAGTTATACTTACTAAGGGGAGAAAGTCTTTCGAAATTCTGTCTTGTTTTTATGTATAGAGCAGCACATTGGTTGTTCTCAATTCATTTAACATCTTGCTGGAACACAAAATCTTGAACCTTGGCCTTCTTAGGTGATGCCTTAGATTTGATCCTTATCCTGTGGTCTCCAGTTTTGCCAGGCGCCAGATTTAGTGGAGGTCATTTGATCTGTTCAAGTTGACGTTGCCCGCAGTCCAAATGCATTAGAGGCAAACATGCAGTTTGAATTCAACCGTAACAAGGAAAGATTTGCATTTCTAAAGTGGGGTGCTAGTGCCTTTGAAAATATGCTTGTTCCTCCGGGATCTGGAATAGTACATCAGGTACTTTGACAGTTCATATAGCTCCTATCAGGGGATACATTGACACAAATTTGTTTTAATTTTGTTATGTGCAGGTCAACCTAGAGTACCTTGCCCGGGTTGTTTTTAACACTGATGGCCTTCTGTATCCAGATAGTGTTGTTGGAACCGACTCTCATACTAGTATGATAGATGACCTTGGAGTAGCAGGATGGGGAGTTGGAGGAATCGAAGCAGAAGCAGCTATGTTAGGGCAGGTATGAAATTATTGCAGGCATGGCCATTGTTGAATGGCAATTGTTGATCCAATTTCTTCAATGAAGATTGATTCCATTTTCATAGTTTGTTTTGGCTTTCTTGTTGTAGCCCATGAGTATGATTATTCCTGAAGTAGTGAGCTTCAAGTTGTATGGCAAGCTTCAATCTGGTGTAACAGCTACAGACCTTTTCCTTACTGTAACCCAAATTTTAAGGAAGCATGGAGTCGTTGGAAAATTTGTAGAGTTTTATGGTGCGTAGAGATTACCTTGTAAAGAGAATTTTTTATTTGGCGTTCTTCTATTATTAGTGCTGAAGTCTGGAATTTTTGTTGGATGCAGGTGATGGAATGAGTCAGTTGTCTTTAGCTGATCGGGATAAATTGCACGTATGTCACCCGAATATTGTGCCACAATGGGCTTTTTCCCTGTTGACCATGTGACTCTACAATATCTACGAATGACAGGCCGGGATGAGGAGAAGGTTAGTCTTTGATACAGTTGAAACCTTCATTCAAGCTTGGTGTTTCAAGAAATCTGAGCATTTCATAATCCATTCCATTTAGAAGCCCTATCTGGGTACAAATAATCGCACTCGCTAATTGTTTGACCTAATGTTCCAGTTGCCACCATAGAATCTTACCTCCGTGCAAACAATATGTTTGTAGATTATCTTGCAGTACTGCTTTGTTGTAATTCCATCCTGGTATTGAGATCGAGTAGAAAATTCTAATTTTAGCCTCAAACAACAAAATCCTATTCTTCAAACTTGGAGCTTGACCTAACAAAAGTGGAGTCGTGTATTGCAGGACCAAAACTGTATGTCTATTATTTGATATCCTATAGAGCAGAGAGTTGATGATCGAAAGATAGGATTATTTACAATCATTTATGCGTGGCGTTTCAGGCCCCATGATCGTGTGACATTGAGAGAAATGAAGAGCGATTGGCAAGCTTGTTTGGACAATAAAGTTGGGTTTAAGGTAGTTTCAAGATGCTAAATTCATTTGATTGACAGTTCAGTTGCTCCATGGTTCTTAATCATCTTTGATGCTCCCACATGTTCAGGGCTTTGCTGTTCCAAAGCAAGAGCAAAGCAAAGTTGTTAAGTTCAGTTTTGAAGGTAAAAAAGCAGAACTAAGGCATAATACACCATCCTTAAGGCCCCGAAGGGGCCGAATTTTTTTTTAGTTAACATAAACCATTAACACACAACTACCATTAACATTATTAACACAAACCATTGCATTTAACACATTTAAATTAAAATCCCTCTTAAACCCCCTTTGGTTTGGGTGCATATTCACACGGGGGGTTACTCCGAGCAACGAGAGCTGTCGGATGGGCATATTTGCCCTTTATTCCAACATCTGGACCGTACATAGCGATCCTCGTTTGTGGGGTATGCATGTACGCGTTTTTGTATACTGTATATTAAGGTTTGCAAAATACTATAAGGTTTGAGATAATGTACTTAATGGTGTTAATTTTATATATGTATTGTAAATTTTTTAGGGCTCTCGCTGCCCTACGTAACCCCCCGTGTGAATATGCACCCAAACCAAAGGGGGTTTAAGGGGGATTTTAATTTAAATGTGTTAAATGCAATGGTTTGTGTTAATAATGTTAATGGTAGTTGTGTGTTAATGGTTTATGTTAACTAAAAAAAAATTCGGCCCCTTCGGGGCCTTAAGGATGGTGTAGCGGTGTAGATATAGACATTACCTAATGCTCCAATGATGGATGATGTATCATAGCCTCGGATACAATATGTCATAATATAACCATAGAAAAAGCACGTTTTATTCTAAAGGACATGTATCACCTGAAATGAGGCTTCAGCATGCCACTAATTGTATCACACTTCTATGGAATTTATACACCATCAGTAAAAATGAGAAGAGCATCTACTGAAACGGTACATGCAATTATAGAAATAGAAGCTTTTAACTACATTCTGGAAATGCACAAGAGAGATGACAAGACAAGAAAAGTAGAAGGAAAGAACCACCATTTTAATAAAGATTATTCGTGACACAGGACAAGAAAAGTAGAAGGAAAGAACCACCATTTTAATAAAGATTATCCGTGACACAGCTTCATATATGCAGGAAGCATGCAAAACAGATTCTTTTACTTGTTGAGATAGTGCAAGGGTCTAGATTCTTGTGTTTCAAAGGTGCAGCAGGCGCAATGGGGTGAATAGGACAGAGGCGAGGCCCAAGCCTCAAAGCTGAATTATTCAGGCATAATTGTGTGCGAGACCACAAAACAAGATTTCTAGATTATATGCGACCTCCCCTTGCTCTGAGCATTATTCTATCAACATACTGCAGAATTCAAACAACTTAAGAAGGAGCATTATTCTTCAAACAACTTAAAGAAGGAGCATTATTCTGTCAAACAAATAAAAAAAGATCGTGATAATGAAGATGTACTCTGTATAAAAATTGTGCAGATCAAATCTTGTCCAATTTAAAATAGCATCTGAAAATGCTTCTGTGCCGTGAATGAGATGGCCATGACGCCATAATGAAGATGTAATCAGATAGAAATTGTGCAGATCAGGTCTTATCCCATTTAAAACAAAGATTCGCAAATGCTTCCAAAGCCGTAGAATGAGACGGCCATGACCTAAATTGCATACCATATACAGATCTATGAGAGCATTTTGTCGACTCAAAATGGTAAAATGAAGTTTACCTTTTTGCTTGGCCATATTTTGCCCGAAATAGTTTCCTTGCTTCTCATTTCAAGATTGCCTGCACAATTCAAACAACTTAAAGAAGGAGCATTATTCTTCAAACAACTTAAAGGAGCATTATTATGTCAAACAAATCAAAAAATATTGTGGTAATGAAGATGTAGTCTGTATAAAAATTGTGTAGATCAAGTCTTATCCCATTTAAAATAGCATCTAGAAATGCCTTCAAACCAGGAATGAGATGGCCATGATGTCATAATGAAGATGCCCTCTGTATAAAAATTGTGCAGATCAAGTCATATCCCATTTAAAACAGCATCTTCTGCAAATGCTTCCAGGCCAGGAATGCTGCCTGTGCTCATAAATGGCTTCAAGGCATCCAAGCTACAAAGTAAATCTTCTACACTCTGTATATTTGGTTTCCTAGAGGCATAAAACCAACACGGACTCTTTTGCCAGACAAACAGGATGATTTGCAAGCACAGTAACGGAATTCAGAACACAGGTATGGAGCAAAAGGCATACTCACCAGTTTCATCGCCGGAACACATGCAAATTCAAGTTGTAGTTTCACCATCAAATCCGAGGCCCTTAATACGGTCTGCAACGTCGCCACTGCAAAGGGCGAATCTCGGAAGTCCGGCGAACAGAATCAGCAGAAGCTTGATCAACCAATTCCGGCAAGAACAGGCGCTCCATCGATTGCCCTCTTCTAGGGTTCCGATCTTGGTTTTTTGGTTTGAAGCACAAAATCATGTGATGCTGTGAGAGGAAAAGTGCTACATATTAATTCTGAGAAGGCCCAAAACGATCGATTGACAATAGACAACGATATCTAGCATTAAACTGGAGAACAGAAATTATAACAGGATTTGATGCTTAAAAGGATGTGGAAAATATAACAGGATTTGATGCTTAAAAGGATGTGGAAAAGGATGAGGAATGAACCAAATACTTTTTTCGCCATATTCCACGTTTGATCTAATCTCTCTAGCAATAACAAAACCTCGTACCATATCTAGTATGAAGAACACCACTAATCGACACCACCACCACCAAATATTCACTCCGCCAGCGACATGAATCGAGAAGACAATAGTGCAGAGAACAAAATTTTTAGGGTTTGATCCATATGAATGCAATGGTCACAATAACAACCGTTAGATTGTTGAAGCTAATCCAGATCAACGCTCTGAAAAAGGAACACTCTAGAAATACTATTTAGTATGGGCCAATGAATACAACACTAAAATCATAGGAAAACCATGTCAAAAAGCGTATAAAATTACAAAACAACCCCCTGTTATAATGCTACATATTGGTCAGCATCTATATCTTTAGGACTATATGTGTTCCTATGCTTGTGAACATGGTTTCCGCTATATTATATTTATATCTCTTTTAAACTAGCTATAGTATGGGGCTATAGTATGAACAGATGGTGATGTGAATACTTAAATACTCTGTCATCCACTTTAAAATGTATTGTACATGAACTTACAATGTTGTATAGGAAATTGGCATTAATGCTTCAACGTGTTACCAAACTGTCATCATATTTTATTACATTGGTTGCTCATTGTACTATCATAAGAATATGCCTTAGCAGTTCTTAACAAGGGATAAGTTTGGTTTGGAATTAAAGATTTAATTCCCATTAGCTTTTAGGCTAATAATCATAGTTAGTCTGTATAATGCTAGGATTGGTGGCTTGGGCCTGGGTCACGCCAGGATAGACAAATTCTCAAGCTCTAACGAGTGTTAGTGTTTGGAGTAAGTATTTCTGCTAGATTAGATCCTAGTGGGAAGTTAGCCAATAATAAAATCTATAAACCCTATTAAGCCTAAGAAATTCATTCATACTTAAATTCGGGATTTTCCAAGTGTGTTGGTTGGTGTTCCCCTCTTTTTTTTTTTTAGTGACCACCATTGAACTAAGAGGGACCATTGAACC
This sequence comes from Isoetes taiwanensis, assembly GCA_021234155.1. Taxonomy (NCBI): domain Eukaryota; kingdom Viridiplantae; phylum Streptophyta; class Lycopodiopsida; order Isoetales; family Isoetaceae; genus Isoetes; species Isoetes taiwanensis. Next base: position 199,066 of record JAJEKV010000005.1, read on the forward strand.
ATTGAACCCTAAACCTTGAGTTAAACTATTGCCTTGAATTTTAAGCATGTTTGGGTCAAGCATAGAATACTTAGAAGTTAATTGGGAGTAGATAATATAAAAACATTGATCTTATGGAACATATGCCTATAGTTCTTAGCCTTCATGTCAAGGAGCTCTACAGTCCTCTAGTCCTATGCAACCATCCTATAGGCATAAAAGAAATCCCAGATGTGCAATTTGGCTGAAATCAAGTTCAACTAATATGAATTTAGCATTGGTATGCAACCAACCTTGTGGAGCTTGCAAAATTTGGAGGTTGAATGTAAATGTAAGGTAGAGGGTAGGCTACATTAGTGATATATACTTGACGTAAAAATACGGTTAAGGGTAAGGTCAATGGGGATTGGACTAGGCGTAAAAGTATGGAATCAGGTATTATTTTTCACCAACACCAGACTGTATACATAGGGGTTTCTATGGGGGGCGAGCCGTATACGGAGGGGTTTCTCCCGACCCCTGGAACGCACATGCCATATCCCCTTTACATAGAGGTGAACCCCCCGGGGACCATCTTATCTACTGCGTCTTCACTATGGAATAAGATGAGGAAAAAGTTGGCTCCTCGTGCCTTTAGAGATTCATGCTGAGGCAAACCTAACATTTTCAAGTGAGTTGACAGCCACAATTCTAGTTTACGAAAGTCCAGGAATCCTCCTGTAAAGAATCCAATAACTGATCGTGATACCAAATTCTCCACCACTTTTACATGCATTGCATGATCTATCTCTGCTATTGGAAAGTTAGCCTCCTCATCTACTTCCATGTTTCCAACACTTTCAGTTCCGTTTTTTTCATACTGGCCTTTATTTAATTTGCCCAGATCTTGGGCAAAACCTGCTTCTACTGTTTTAAGTGATGCAACTACTCTGAAACTCCTGGCTGTCTCAGTTGGCACATTGTTCTTTATCCACTCTGAAAATCTAGGCTTGTTGATCCTTGCTATGGTGTCATTGTTTTTCCAAGCCTCCCTTGCATTACTCCTTGCACCGCCACTAACTGAGTCAAGATTTGCAGTGTTGTTATGCCCTTCTTCAGTTGAAGTTTTTGTAGTATCAGTAGTTTGTGGAGTTTTTAGCCTCCGGCTTTGACGAGATATCCCCCTTCGCGGAAGCTCTCGCTTCCATTTTCTTCCATTATAGCGCCTACCAATCCCCGCGGATTTGTGCTTTGTCTCGCTAATTTTTATTTGCATCTAATTCTTTTTCGTTTATTTCGATTTCTGCTTCTTCCATCGGAGAAGCTTCCATGGATGAATCTGATCTGCTGCACTGTGTGAATTTTTCCTGCCCACCTGCACTATCTCCTGTCCCTGCCCCTATCATTGTAGTTTTCAATTTTCGGATAGCACTGATGGCGCTCACACTTGCCTTAGATGCCAGATCTTCCCCTGCTAATGCCTTACCTACTCCATTGCCCTTTGGGGAATGATTTATACTATGTGGAGCAGAGGCGGCTGCAAATGAGCCTGGATTCTTATCTGACGAAATGGAGGGATGGTTTACCTTATGCAGGGCAAAAGCCCCAATTTTGGGTCGAATCGCTGGGAACCCCATCTACGGGGACGATTTGGTGACCTCCTAAGTCCACGGATGGTCGATGTCCGTACCTGCTCCGGGCGCTATAGGGCAATTTGGGGGGCCATGGGGCCCCGTTGTGTATACCTGGGTCGGACCCAAGCCGACTTCCGACAGCCGCCACCGCTTCTGCTGCGTCCTCGTTCATGCCTACAAGTGATTTTATAAATGTATTGATGTGAGTAATGTAAAAGTTTTATTATATGAAGTTAATCATTGTATCAAAGTTTGTGATGGCGATTTGGTCGATGAAACACAATTTCCCTGGGGGTGCACTTATACATAAGGGGGGTATGGCATCTGCGTTCGGAGGGTAGCAAAAATCCCCCCTTGTATACACAATTTTGACCCCTCTGTGTATAGATATTGCTCCAAATCAGTGCCTAAAAACGCCCCTAACCCCAAAATATACGTATGCAAATGGTCCAAAGAACACCCCTCCGTTGAACTCTCATGGATTATACGCTGATCAAAGGTGAATCCCCCGAGCACAATTTGACCTCTTGGCTTCTTATGGGCTATAGCAAGTATGCAGAACTTGAATTCCAAATGCAACCCTACTACCCGTATATTTTTAGGAGAAAATTGCTCCTTGACCCTGTGTCTCGTGGGGATTCAGGAACAGCTTCTAGATTAGATACCAACACAACTGCACATTTTTTTACATATATCATGCATACTTTTACCGTGTAAAGGGTGGGTGCTCACCGGCTCAATCGGCCGCGTTATCTTCTGGTGCATTTTCTGATGCCGCGAGATAGGCTACATGTATTGCAGCATGGGAACCACCTCAAGAGGATCTCTACTCAGTTCAGTTGACTCGACGACGGGATGAGCTGTGCAAGGTTTGGGAGGCCAGGCTCCAAAGAAAATGGGCAGTATATTGGGGAGGCTCATCGCTTATTCTTGACCAGTGGCCTTCAAATCCCTGCCTGGGGCACTTTTATTGCAACCCCATGTCTAGGGGGTCTTGTTTGTTCTTTTGGGTTCTATTTGGGCTTATGCCCTTTACTTGTCCAATCATGAGTTCAAGTTGAAAAGAAGAACGGCTTCTTCCAAGCCGGCTTCTTCTACCAGTGAGATAAACATCCATGGGCCATCCACAGATGTCAACTACCTCTCTTGTTAGCACATGTTACTAATTTCAGCAGTTGCCAGGGACTAACATTGAAGTGGATTGACATTGACCTATGCACAAATATTTCACACATGGCTAGGGCTTTGACATGCGTATGTAAGGAACTAGACGCATTAATTCTACTCTCTCCAAGAAACAGGCGGCACAGAACAAATGTATTATCTAGATATATGAAAACTAAAGTCGAACTATGAGACACAATTACAAGTCGAATACCTTAAAATTTAGATTTTGAATCTAAATATTTGATCCATCATGGTTGGGTGTTCCTCACCCGGGTCCAAAACCCACTAGATATCGTTGGGTGGGTCAGTGCAAATCTAATTATGGCGTCAATAAAATATAGTCTTAATACGAATACCTACGTAAGATTGAAAGCTTATGAAGGCATAAATTGCTAGCTCGCTTTTGTTCGTTCAATAAAAATCATTACTCAAATACATTATTAAAGTTTATGTTAAGACAAGGTAGGTAGCAAGTAGAGATTGAAGAGCAAGTAAGATAAGATAAGATAAGATGAATTTACATAGAGAACTTGAAGTTGACTTCTATTTTATAGCCACAAAATTGCCCAGAGCAATGGCGGCTCTAGAGGATCTGCCCACCACAACTTTGCCGCCAATGCATGGGCCTTTCCGGAGATTATGGAAAGCCACAATTCGGCGGCCAGCATGGATATGACGGCCGAAATGGACCCCCTAGAGTGGACATTGGCCCAGTGTATAAATGTGTTTGGGTTTGGAGGGCTAGGGGCAAGGAAAATAAGAAAGCAATGGAGGAGTGCAATAACACAATAAGAAGGCCTCAGGGGCACATAAATCCAATGCTTCTATTGTGCCAACGTTTACTTTTGGATTTTGCATTACATTTGTAAACAGCAGCATAAACCATACTAGGTTGCTAGAGAGCCGAGGATCTGCCCTAGAATTAGAGCAGCAGAAGGGCGTCAGATTTGTGGGTCTGCCCGATGGCCTCGATTGCCTTTCTCCAGGTATGGACGGACTTAGAGAAGCCATAGCTTCTTCTGGTAGCATGCAAGCTCCTTTTCAGCAGCTTATTCAGAAGCTAATCCTTGAAGGTTCTCAAATTAATTGCATTTTGTCTGATACATTTGTAAGCTGGACCCAAGATGTTGCGAAAACATTTCACATCCCTTATGCAGCTTATTCTACCACATGTGTTGCCAATGATTTGCTTGTTTCTTTCCTGCCTCGGCTTATGGAAGAGGGATACGTTCCTTTGAACCCTAAAGGTATTTTTTTTTTCCTTTCTTTTGAGTTCAGATGTGTTGGCCCATTCCTATAACAAATTTTGACAGTGTTCCCTTTTTCTTTTTTGGCTTTCTGCAGCTAGTTATATGGATCAAGATCATCGCATATCTTTTGTGCCTGGAATGCCCCCTTTCCATCCCCTGGAGCTTCCTTTTGCCTGTAGAATGAAACACCGCATAAATTCACATCTCTCCAAAACATATACTCAGTTACATGAGGCAGATTTTATTCTGGTCAACTCCATTTCTGAGCTTGAAGATGATGCAGTTCAAGCGATGAGAAATATTGCAGGCAACTACATGCCAATTGGCCCAGTTCTGCCTATAGTTTACACAGACTCCAAACCCAGGCCCTTGTCCTCTGCACAAACCAAGTGTCTAGAATGGCTGGACACACAGGAACCAAATTCTGTACTGTATGTTTCATTTGGCTCCATAGCCTGCCTTTCAAAGCTGCAAATTGAGGAGCTTTTGCTGGGATTAAAGTCAGCAAAACAGCCATTCTTGCTGGTGATGAGGGATTCTTTAGTGTTTGGTCTCAGTGGTGATTTTTATGCAGATTTTTTGGATGCAACTAAAGATTTTAGTTATATAACATCTTGGGCTCCTCAGATGGAGGTTCTAGGGCACTCTGCTGTAGGAGGATTTTTGAGCCATTGTGGATGGAATTCTACATTGGAAAGCATATATAATGGAGTTCCAGTGCTGGGCTGGCCTTGCATGGCAGAGCAGAATCTGAATTGTATGTTACTTGTGAAGCAATGGAAGGTTGCATTAGGATTGCAGGGAAGGGCTGATGGAATTATAGACCAAAGAGAAGTGGAATATAAAATTAGAAGACTCATGCAAAATGAAGAAGGTGGGCAAGTTAGAAGGAGAATGCTGGAATTAAGAGACAAGATGAGAGAGGCAGTGAAAGAAAAAGGGTCTTCTAGGTGTAATCTAGAGTCCTTTGCCATGGCAGTGAAGAAAAATGCAGAGAAAAAATGTTCGAGGGAGACACAGTTGAATACTTCAAGTAGTGCCTGCATCCCTATTGCTGTTTCTGCAAGTTAATTTGTAAATATTTCAACTGATTGACGTCCCAATACAGAAAACAAACAAACTGCCATTTGCTGTGGTTGACCTTGCTACATGTGCCGTCAGTTGCATAAGATAAAAATATCCTTCTGATTGGAACGTTTACTTCTAGATAGTACTAGCTTAATCATAGATAGTCCATAGCATGCCTCTAATCTTGATTGGTCTCCGTGTACAATAAAAGCCAAGCCTAGCCTAGCCTAGCCTATTCTATTCTATTAGTCAGCACAGTTTCACTTTTATTTATACTCACTCAATTTTTAAAATCCTTTAATTTGTTGCATTTAACAATTCTTTCTAGGGTAATTTACCAAAATACCTTAATTGTTGACCAACGATGTTGACATACATTAGGTATCCTTTAAGATTTTGGTGGCAGGTACAATATCATAGTTGGGATTTTGGGAAAATTTATAAAATGCCCCTACATTTTTGCATGTTCGTCAAAATGGCCTTGTATTTTTTGTATTATCAAGATGTCCCTACCTGCCCCCCAAGTGGAGGAAAAGCCATTTCTTGGATTTCTCTCTCTAAAAAGCTGGTAATGATATTTTGGGATAGTTTACTCCCCCACCCCCCCCCCCTCCAAATTGCGGATAGGTCGATCCCACTTTCTTCCCCAAACCCTATAGACATGCACGCAGATGGGGAAGACCATATACTTCTACAACCCAACCTCTAGCGGGTCCAACAAGGCAGCCAAACATATATTAGAGGCTACCATAGATTCTATCCCGATTCTGCATGATAGACACTCAGGTAAGGCTGGCATGTCTACCCTGAAAGGAAGTAAAGGAAAAGACGCATGCAAGACTAGACACCATGTTTGAAGACATGGAACGTTTTGAGCAGCAGATTAGGGAGAATATAGCATAGCTCCACACAGGGGATGCAGAAATGGTCGTCGAGATCCAATGAGATGTTCAAACAACTTGTACAGAAAGTCAAATAAAGCAGCATCTCGAAGTCCTTCAGGACATGATCAACACTCTAGAAAGGGTAAACTCTGCCAAGGGCACTCACATAACCTCGAAGCTTCAGAGGTTGGAGGAAAGTTCCTCCAATGGGGGTCATGATAGGCTGGTGCAAGCCTTAATGGCTTTTAAGTAATTGTCCGTAAGGTTCTAGATGCCAATGTTATGTACCATATTCAAATGACTGATTTGCTCTGTTATTTATTCATTTACCTTGTTAGTAGACACATGTACATCCATATTCTTTCCATTTGTTTATGTAGAGAGGCTTTCAATTAGATATTATCTTGCTGAATCCAGGATATAGGACGTCCAATAACAGATGAACGAACTATAATTGAATCTGCAAGTGTTGTATACATGAATAGGTTAAAAATGGTATGCTCTTACCATTTCTATAACTTCTGATCTTACATATTGGAAAGATGGTAATGAATCAAAACCAACAGTTGCGAGCGAAGCACATAAGTATCATGCATAGAACCATGCTTGTATAAGAATATCTAGACAAATGCATGTGACAAATGTATAGGTGAACAAGGACCCCTGACTCCATTGGATCGGGTATCCTTAGATCATTTACGGTTTGTTTGCAAAGATTGTCATGAAGTTGCGTTGTTACTTAGATTAAGCTTTAGCGTGTCCCATATGTGAAGAATCTCAGAATTTTTGAAGATGAAATGAAGACCAGATATGTAGCACAATAACAGGGGGTTACTTTTAGATTTTTATACGCTTTTTCACATGGTTTTTCTATGATTTCATTGTTGTATTCGTTGAGGTGTACTAAATAGTATTTCTAGAGTGCACCATTTATGGGCCGTTGATTCTTCGTTGGTGGGAACAATCCGAGGGTTGTCTTTCTCTGCATGTGTTTGTGCATGAACACTGCGCATGTGTATGCATGTGCATGTGCACATGCATGTGCATGTGTGTGCATGTGCATGTGTATTGTGCATGTGCAAGTGCAAGTGCAAGTGCATGTGCATGTGTGCATGTATGTGCATGTGTGCATATGCATGTGTACTTGCCCTCTTGGATTCTTATTGCCGGAGTGGATTTTACTACCACGAGATGGATTTTTTGCTCACACTTACAAAGGTATTTGTTTTTAATGTATCTTCAGTTAGCATAATGTTTTTTTTTTTTACAAGGTATTGGTTTCTGATTCTACAATGTAGTAGTCCAAAAAACCCCTTTTTTGTTTCCTTCCTAAGATTTGTCGCAGATTCAAGTTTAGGCCCTCTGTTTGCTTCCAACTCTTGGATATTCCCCGTGCCGGATTGTTCATAGTAGCCACCTTTAGCTTCAATCAACAAATGGATTCTTATGCACACAACAAAGCGGATTATTCCATGCCCTTTTCCATGTCAACGTAGATCACCAAACAAAGGGCTACAAGAATGCATTTATATTGTAGGTTTGGAACTTTAATCAAACCGTAAGGTGAATCATGCATTACCTTTCTAGAGATGGAGCATCCAAAATCATATGGATTGATAAACAATGGTGTCATTGTGAAAGAGAAATAGTTGTAGCGGAAGTAACAATATGTAGCATAATAACAGGGGGTTTTCTTTGTGTTGCAAACTTTATGACTTCCAGAATAAGGGATCAATCTGCTCTATCTTTATGGTAAATTTTACTTATGTTCTATTTGTTTTATTGTGATCAAATTCAAAAGCTACAGGTGATGAAAGCCTCAAATGAATTCTAGTTTTTTTCTGGTTTGAATTCTAAAGTTTTTGTCACACCGGGGGGGGACGTCCCTAAGGCCCCGAAGGGGCCAAAATTTTTTTTTTGCAACACAAACCATTAACATCCAACATATAAAAATTAAATCCCCCAACACATAACAACCAACACATAACAACCAACACATAACAACCATTGACATTAACAATCAACACATAACTACCATTGACATTAATTAACACAACCATTGGGTCCAACACATTTAAATTAAAATCCCCCTTAAACCCCCTTTGGTTTAGGTGCATATTCGAGGGGGTGACGAGGGGCGAGAGCCTTAATTGTATTTTGCACGTACGAAATCAACACCATATAGTATTCTGCTTGAAATCTTATAGTATTTTGCGAATCTTGTTATACAGTATAGCAAATTTTGTACTTGCATACCCCACAAACGAGGAACTTTATGTACGGTATAGATTAAGGAATAAGGGGCGAATATACCTATCCAACAGCTCTCGTTGCCCGGAGTCACCCCCCGTGTGAATATGCACCTAAACCAAAGGGGGTTTAAGGGGGATTTTAATTTAAATGTGTTGGACCCAATGGTTGTGTTAATTAATGTCAATGGTAGTTGCATGAGCATAAAGACTTTACAAGAGCATGTCCCTCTTTAATTTCTCTCACCCGTTTCAATTTAATATATATTATTCAAGCAAATGCGATATACAAAGACACAAAGGTGACGTATCCCTTATTACATAGATGGATCCCACGGGGCTCCCACTTATCTGGTTCAATCTGTAGGTTATGTGATCTTATACGAATTGATGCAATAGCTATAATTTTTTTCTAGACAAAGGAGCAAGCAAATAAGCTATCCAGATATATGTGGGGTTATCCAGACGCAAAAGTGGGGTTATATGTGTTTGATAATGACCAGTTTTAACTTGGGCCAAGGCATGTGCATCCCATATCTTTTGAAGAAAAGACCATCTAGATTCTAGATACTATTATAAAGACTTAGTGCCAAAACTTGCAAGCCATTTAGATTGTTTCAAGTCTCCCTATGGCAGTCTTAGGAAGGATGAAAGATAAAGATAAAGATAGATTTTTATCGTCCGCGAAAACCCACAGGGTTATGGGACCCATACAAGAAAAGAAGCCCACACAGCCGGAGCAAAAAAGGCAAAAACCCAAACAAAACCCAAGGATAAAGCCACAAAGAAAATAAAGGGCCAAGGCCCAAAGAAAACATGAGGGCAAAAAACCCCAGTATAAACAGGATGAACATGCTTATGGATGCTCATGGAGCAAACAGAAATTGTAAAATATACAAAGTATAAAATCATGTATAGTTTGCCATATTATGATGATAGGATGTGCATTCCTCAAGGTTAAAAGTTGAAGGATCAAGTTCTTCATAATATACACAATGCACCTCGGGGGATGCACTTATACATAAGGGGGATATGGCATCTGCATTCGAAGGGTAGTAGAAAACCCCCCTTGTATACGCATTTTCAAAAGGCAATTTGTCCCCTATGTGTATATTTTTTGCACTAGATCAATGCTTAAAAACACCCCTAACCCCTATGTATACATATGCAAATGGTCTAAAAAACATCCCTCCATTGAACTCTCATGGAATATATGCAAATCAAAGATGAATCCCCCGGGCAATGCACCTATTGTATGACACTTTAAATATACCAAGATGTATGCCACTATCAAAAGTAGATCCTTCTGGCCCGATATATAAAAGGATATTGCGAAGTATATAGAAAGTTGCATCACTTACCAATGCGTAATCAGAATAATATAAGATTTCAGACACGACAGTCCTATTAGAAGTCCCCATTCATAAGTGGTAGATCATCTGTATGTATCCCCCTCTTAGTCATCATTAATTCACTCGCTAACATGACACATTTCTTTTCGTTTAAATCCAATATCACGTCATTGAAGACTACAGAATTGAAAGATATGCTTAGAATGTACGTCTAGGATAAACAAGAGAAGTGGGAAGATTACTTAGATCTAGTACAGTTCTGATACAACAATGTAAAACACTCTAGTATTAGGAGACAAACAAGCAAATGTTCGTACAGGAGATGGCAATCCTCTATGGTTGCAGGAGCACATAGAGGTTGATGCCTTAGGATGTATATGATGTTAACTACATGGACATATTCTCAACTATGCATGGAATTGAATGGTATGAATGCGGTTGATTATTTGTTAGGCAGTTTAGAAAGTATGCATTTTGTGACAAAATTTCAAGTATAACATGCAGATTCTGATCATGTCTAGCTTGTGCTTCAATTGAAACTACCAACTCTACGTGCTTGCAAGAGAGGTATGCCTCCTTCTAAACTTTGCACATCATATCGTTTTACAGACGACTCTGAAGAGACCTTAAATGCTGCTATTGAGGATTGCAAATGCTACATTTTGGATATATGAAAGTGCTCTAAGATGAATTACAAATCAAAAGATGGTATGATGCAAAATGTGTAGCGGCTAAGCACGATCTCCTTATTGCCTCTGATAAGCTTATGACTAAGAAAGCCTATAAAATATTAAGAAAGCCTATAATAAGTAAAATGGAGGTTTGGCTTAGGGAACATCATAATAAAACGATTGCTCCCATAGAAACAGATCCGAAAAGGTTTTGGAGAAAATTAAAATCCCATGTGGATATTGGAGGCTTTTCCCAACCAGAATTGGCACAATGGGTAGTCGAGCTCTATATTGTTATAAATTGCAAGCCAATGACATATATGGGTGAATGCAGCAGTACAGTGTTTGATCTTTCAGATGTTAAAAATGCGTTGAAAAGGATAGAGGATGCAAATTAGCTGATATGAATAGGTTCACTACCCAGCTACTTAAATGAGAAGGTAATGCCCTATGTGAAAAGCTCGTAGAAGTTTGTACCCATATACTCTTGAATGGATGTTTTCAGTCACTAATGTGTTTGCAAAGTTATTTGCTTCTATAATTGAGAAAAAGATTGCAGAATGGAGAGATAAAAATGAGATAAGAGCTTATGGACAAGCAGGATTTTGTTAACAATAGATCATTTGGTCACACTGTGTGTGATTGCCAAAGGAACAAAAGGACAGGGAAATAAAATGAATGACATTTTAATATCAGCAAATTCAAAATCATGGTGTTGGGTGCACGTGTAAAACTCGTTTACTACTGGATAGATTCCACTTGAAAACATGCCCAATTATAGTATCTAAGGATTGAAATACCTGATATTTATAATTGGAATATACCTACTGAATAGTGCACAAGAATTGGAAGCTTAGAAGATTATTATATGTGATTCAAGTTAAGACAGTTGTGCAATAGGATGTCAAGCTTGAATACCAGGTTTAACAAATAAAACAAGGTGCTGCGCACGAAGGGTTGCCCTCCATGGCCGGAGGGTGAAGTGGCTTAAATTATAGTTCAAAGTCATATTTTGACAATCAATTCAAAACCATAACCCCGAACATTTAGAAACGAAATTCTCTGTAGCCAACGAACTACCTTTATCTTCCAAAATGCAGCTAAAGAGTTTAGCAACCTGTGAAATAAAGAACACACGAATTTCAGAACTATAAAATATACGGGGCTATTTGGGAAAATATTTAAAATTTAAGGGCATTTTGGGAATTTTAAAAATACGAAGGCTTTTTGGGAATTAAGTCAAGGAAGGGAGCCCCTAAGGAATCGGTGCAACCTGCATAAGGCAACACTTGTTAAACACATTATACTTCCAAACAATCTTGTTTATTTCAATCGAAGACAAACCTGAACTGCATCATGGATTCGCACGTACCAATCCTTGCCTATCAGTTCTGGGATTCCATCCTTTGCAAATAATTTCATCACATTGTCATTGGGGTTAGAGAATGCTATCTGCATAACCAAGGGAGGATAAAAGATCAGCATCAACCAATCAATAAGCCTCATAGATGCAAACAACTATTTACGTGAACAAGAAAAACGTACCTGTATATTTTTGGTCTTGTATTCTTGATGGAGTTCCTTGATGGCATGCAATGCGCTTGAGTCAATATAAGTTACAGCTGCAGACAAATGGACAATGCATTTTTTATGAAACACAACAAAAAAAAATGCACTTACATAGACATTTAGTTATATAAGCACAACAAGATTTAGATTCTTGGAGAAGAAATGATGGATGTATGCATCATCTCAAAAATAGTAATGCAACATAATCCTTTGACAAAGATTTCGAACCTGTTATGGCGTAGTTTGTATCACATCGTCTTGTTTGGATCAATTTGCCTCATAATTTAATTCTTTCAAGCATTTTTTTTTTTTTTTTTTTTTTTTTTTTTTGAGGGTAAGAGTGTCTTTTTTTTTTTAATTAATAGTAATAATAAAGATACAGAGAGTCCCCAATGGGACAAATAGGAAGCATTAGGGCTATTATACGGGTTCTCTATGCATCAATGATGTGTGTACTAAGGAAAGTCCTATTCCACAACAACATAATGGTAGAGAGACCCCATCTGGTCAGTTACACAGATTGCTTTCTCCACTAAACTCAGATTGTTCCATCATTAGAACTATCATGAGAGTCTAGGTCCTCAGAGCTCATCCACTGGCACTTAAAGTAGTTATAAAATCCTTCAATCTTATCAATTCTGTCCAATCCCTTATTGTAACTCATCCCATCTTCCTATGGTTGGACAATGCCATTAAAGCAACTTCCTTGTTGAAAAGACTCTTAAGTTTCTCAATAGAGATGGATTGCCGCCCCAAAGTAACATCGCACCGATGTCTCCATATAATCCAGAGAGCCACGCTAACCAGGGAAGCATCAATACAATCCCTGTCCAAGATCATAATAGCGTTCGGCCACCCAAGTTGGTGTATATGTAGTCTCATAATGGGGCATACCCAATACCAGAATTCAATAATTTTTGGACAGAAGAAGAGATGTGAAAGAGATTCGCTAGTCTGGCACCCAAGAGGACATTGGTCTGTAGACACAATTTCTCTATGGACCAGCTTTACTTTAGTGTTGAGACCTCCTTGGAGAGCCTCCCATCTAAAAAATTGTATTCTCCTAGAGCATAAGGTTTTCCAGGAGTTTGCTAAGAGGAGCTTAGCCGCTGATCCATTCACTTGAAGCCTAGCCTCTGCTTTAAGAGGAGAGTCATCACAGAGGGCCCGATAGATACTTGCAACATTGTATGTCTCCTTACCTGCACAGGACCACTTTTCCTCAGGGCCAGTAGCCCCTGAAAGAAGCTTAACATTATCTAGAATTTTTTGTAGTATCTTTCTATCTCCCTCACCTGCTCTTTGCACTTTGAGTCTAAATTCCATCCAAGAGATCCATCTATCATTTTCCCATAGATGCTGCAATTTTAGGATCCCATGGTCTCGCCACTTCTTAAAGATGCGAGGATGAACTAATGCCAAGGGACGTCCATTCTCTTCCCATACGTGAATGTTCCAAAATATACTAGCTTTCCCAGCCTCTTGAGGTATAGTCAAGGGGGAGCATACTGTTTGCAAGCATGAAGAATATGCCTCATGACTGGGGAAGTGCCAGGGGCCACCTTAAAGTTACAAAAAAAGGCTCCTAGTTCATCCCTAGGGAGAGATGGCTTTCCTTGAATCTTGCACAGATCAAACCAGTGCTTAACAAATGCCAAAGCAGGAGATGTACCCCCTTGTAAAACTCGCCAGACAAATCTGGCCGCCAGAGCTTGGGCCTGCGTGAAAGGGTCCTTACATCCAATCCCTCCATCACATTTATCTCTACATAACTCGGACCAAGCAACGTTAGCCATACCCCCCCAGATGAACTTTCTAATGATAACCTGTATTTGATTATATATTCCTTTCTGGGCTACCATCACCGATGAGGAATATATGTGAGAGCTGGGCAAAAACAAAGATTAGCAACATTACTCTTCCTTTCTGAGATAATCCTTTAGAAGACCATAACCCAACCTTTTTTCGAAGTTTGTCTAAAATGGGAGCCCAGAGACCCTTCATATTATCTGAGACAGAAAGGGGCAAACCCAATAGCTTAACTGTTTCCCCTGCAGCCACGACTGGGAAGCCCAATCCATTAGTACGAGGGTCAATATCTCCCTCTAAAGCCCATAAAACGGTACATTTGGTGGCATTTAGCCCTATGCCTGATATAACCTCAAACGCAATCAATATCTCACGAAAGGAATGAAAGCTGCCATCGTCATACCTGAGGAACATAAAGGTGTCATCCGCATATTGCATGATTGTGAGTTTTTCGGCTTGATTCGGTAAAACCAGACCACTGATGCCCCCTTCAAAGACTTTGAGATTTACCATCCTTGTGAGAAGGTTGGCCATAATTAAAAAAAGATATGGGGCAAGCGGGCAGCCCTGCCTAATACCCTTCCTGAGATCAAAGAGACCAGAGGGTTCACCATTAACCAAGACAGATGCAGAGGCAAATTTGTTTATTCCCATTGAGATGTCGATGAACTGCTTATTGAATCCCATGTGGCTCATCACTTCTCGCAGACCCTCCCACCTAAGGGAGTCATAGGCCTTTCTAAAATCCATCTTAATAAATACATGCTTTTGGTGTAGATGCAAGCACCAATGCATTCCTTCCCTAGCCGCTAGGTAATTGTCCAAAATATATCTACCTGGCAGAAAAGCTGATTGCTCCCTTCCATAGGCTTAAGACGGTTGGCGATACCTTTCATGATTACCTTATATAAGACATTTGTTAATGCAATGGGACGCCACTCCCCAAGTGATAGAGGTCTAGAAACTTTTGGGACCAAGGTGATGAATCCTAGAGTTGATAATGCATGGGGGCCAGCTAGAGTTGGATGTAATGAGCAAGAGGACCAAGCCCCCAGACAACCTTCACAAAGTCTGGTCCAAGAGCGTCCCAGAACTCCACAAAGAATTCAGGAGGAAAGCCATCAGGGCCTGGGGACTTACTAGAGGCCAAAGAGCATAGTACTTTAAATATCTCCTCTTCGCGCTTTGACGTAATAAAGTTTGGTTGTCATCCACGGTAATCTTATGTGCCCAATCAATGCGGGCCAACCAAAGAGAGATTTGGGATTGATAAGAGAATGGGAGATTGTGCGCTTTGAATTGAGCCCGAAAAGCTGTCCCGAATAAACGCCTTTGATACTACCCCGTTGTTCGGTAAAGTATTTTTCACACATCCATTCCAACAAAGATTCAGCATGAAGTGAAAAGTCGACGTTCGAGCTTTTCATGCAAGAGAAGGTCCTCTATGGCGGATATCTCCCCCGTGAAATTAGCACAACATTCTAAAGAAGCACTTACAAGTTTTCGGTGTGGTCGCTTTCACCTTTTTTGGGTCGGCGCCCTACCATTTTGTTTTTGGAGCGTTATCCTTAATTGAAGTGATCGTTTGTTCTCAGCTAATCTGCCCCCATTCTAAAGAAGCACTTAGAGTTTTCATGGTACCATTTTGTTTTTCCTCCTCCTCAATAGCTTTGGCTTTTGTTTCCAGTTCCTCCTCTAAGGATTGCTTGTCTCTGTTATGGGGATCAAGTAACAGATCCTGCTTGACTGCCCTTAGAAGGTTATACACGGCATTTTTTTTCTTTCTTGAATTTCAAGCACTTCTCCTTGCCCCACTTCTTGATCCACATTTTCATCATGCTAATCTTTTTAACCCAAGCCTTCATGGAAGGGAGGCATTCCGTATTAGTTAGAGAAGCCAGGAAAGTCCTAAAGGGTCTGCAGAATGCTCCTTCCCTAGTAGGGAGGTATTAAACTTGAAAGGCACATTCCCTCCTCTTCTTTTAATAGGGATACTCTCCAACACTAGCTTTTGTGGCACATGGTCTGAATGCGAGAAAGCAAGCTCTCCTTCAACATAACATCTATCCATGAAGGAGGCTGTCCTATTAGCCATGTAGAACCTGTCTAGTAAGCAGTATACTCTGTCATGCCCCTTCTGTTTATTAGACCAGGAAAATGCAGCGTTAGATGGCGGAATTATGGAGAAGCCGACGCTGTTTAAAAGAGAGTTCCACGTGACTTCTTCCTCTTGTAGCAAATTCCTGTGCAGCCCAATTTTTTGATCCCATACATCTGTCATATTTAGATCCCCTCCAAGGATCCAATTTTCAACTCCAAAACCTTGATGAGTTATCCAGAGCTCAATCTCTCTCCACATAGCTGCCCTCTCTGCAGGTATATTAGAGGCATAAATGTTGATGAGCCCCCACATACAATTATTTGTTTCAAAAATTACAACCTGCCATCTACCAAATCCCCCAGCATATTGATACTTTTGGACTTGTCCCTTCCATAAGATACAAATGCCTCCTTTAGTTCCTTCAGCCGCACAACAAAAGGAGGAGTAATTACCTCCAATCCAACTGCCAATAGACCTGGCCTCAAAGTCTGGAAGCCTATGCTCCTGTAGAAGGATGACATCCGCCTTTATAGACCTGATAGCTGCTAACACTCGCCCACGCTTAAGAACACCCTTGATGCCACGCAAATTCCATGAGACAATAATCATAGGTTGAAAGTTGTGGGACGGCTAGCTATATCATTGTCATCAGTGGAGTTGCTAAAGGAAGAGGTCGAAACTTTCTTCCTTTTCATATCACCTAAGTTATCTGGATTCATATTTGCATCCAGCTTATTTTTCTTACCTATTAGAGCAAATGGGTTCTCTAGCATCTCCACGTCATCTACTGTATCTGTATCAGTATCTGCCCAATTGGAGTTGCCTTTATGATTCCCCAAAGCCGATTCAAGGAGCCTTGTTCCTCGTGTATTCTTGGTTATCATACCTGCGAGAACCCCTTTCTCAATAGAAGATACCTCTGAGATATACTTAGACAAACAAGCCTTGCTATTCTCTCCTTGGCATTTTAGGATAACCACGGTATGGCATAGCTAAACCATGAAAACCACTTTGTATAAGCAGATGAGCCAAGGTTGTGAAAAACAACATCGGCCATCCATCCCAGCCATCAAAACCTAAGTAAAGAACATCGATTCGTGTGCATCTGAAGTGCAAAGGTCATTTAAGCACCAAGCATCCATGAAATGGCAGCATAGGAGCATGTTTGCACAGCTACCTTCAGGGATTTTTAAGAAAATAAATATCTATACAGCATGCGTGGCAGGGCTTTGCAAGATTACAACCATTTGACATTGCCAAAGAATCTATAGCCAGAATATAGTTCCCATATATGAATGTTTGGGCATCTAAGCAGCTACATCAAGTCTCCAAATCCACTTTTGTCCTAGCTCGAGACAAAAACTTATACAAGCATACCCCACAAACGAGGATTGCTATGTACGGTCCAGATCAAGGAATAAAGGGCAAATATGCCAATCCGATAGCTCTCGATGCCCTACGTAACCCCCCGTGTGAATATGCACCTAAACCAAAGGGGGTTTCGGGGGGATTTTAATTTAAATGCGTTGGATGCAATGGTCTGTGTTAATAATATTAATGGTAGTTGTGTGTTGGTTGTTATATTAAAAAAAAATTTGGGCCCTTCGGGCCCTAAATAAAGCAAACATAGGTAAACTTTCTGGGCCTAAATATTAATTACTAAGAAGCACAATAATATTAAAGATAAATTATTTCCATTGCAAACAACTATGAGTATATTTTGTGTAATCATTAGGACAAGAACACGTTCTTGGAATTGAACACGTCGAAATCTAGCAACAACAATATCGAATGATAATTTTCTAAGTCAGTGCTCCCATGGTTTGTTTGGTGCACGTGGAGCTTGCTACGCTTAATCAAGATTAATACTACTTTCCAATTGAATGAGCTTCTAAAGCTTCTAATGTTGCATAGTGGTCCACACATGCGGAATACTCTCATTTCCTTGACAGTCTTAAGTTAGAATATGATTTACCAAACAGTTTTCCAAAAACGTTGTTTTGAATCTTTTTCTGCTCCATTTTCTGGGACAGATATCTCCTTGGTATCATGCTTTTGGCTCCACAGACTCATACATTAATTGTTCATGCTGTGTGAAAGTAACACTCATGCCGTCCTCGATTATGTTCGTCCTCGATTATGTTTGGATCATGCCAGTGAATACATGGCTTCAGCATTAATTTTTTGAGCATACTAAACTACTAAAGTACAAATGCATAACAAACTAGTCAACATGGTCAATTGCTAAAATGAGTTTGAAGTTGAAATTACCGCTGGACATGACTTTGCATCAAAGCTCTGTGCAAATTTAACAAGTGGCTCTGGATGATCGATAGACATTCCTCGCTGGCTTACTATCAGCTTGATCTTGTTAAGCGTTTAAAGTAACGCCTGCAGACATAGATACGTAACCTGCAACCATGGCGTCTTTTCTCGAACCCATCCCTTTCGGTCCATCCGAACCCATCCCCTTTCGGGCATCTACCGAAAAAATAATGATTTTTAAGCTCCCCATGCACGCCATATGTATAAACCGTGGCATTTCAGAAATCAAATCATGGTTGGGCAATTCCCTAAGGCTCAATTGCATTGAGGAGAAATCCCCTGCTCGCATATCCTCCAAGAATCACATTCCATGATACACTTTCGACCATTCTGCAAGAATCACATTCAATGATACCAAATGTATTAGCTTAGGAGAAACCATCTATTAGAAGCTATATATTCGTCTTCAACATTCCCCGCATGAGAATATATAATGGTTCCACCATGAGAGCACTTGCTTAACAACAAGTAAAAGCGGTCTGTTTGACCACTAAGAATTTGTATGCGAGAAATGAGCCGAGCTCTCAATTGCAAACAAGTATGAGAACACAGAATTTTCTCTCATTTACGTACATGGATACAAGTCCGGGCGCAGCCAAGGTTGTGGCAAATGCTATAGTAGAAACCAAGAAAATTATTTTTTCAAGTTTGAAGGCATTTGTTCTTTGCTTAATTCCAAAGCCACATCAAGATCTTGTACGTTCTTTTTACCGGGACAACAAGCTCTTTTGTTTGCTTTTTTTTCTTAATTAACTTTGAGATCATTCCAAGAAGTGAATGTAAGAAACAAGGATTTGCGACATCTTTGAAAAACCGGATGATATACGAATCTCCTTAGAGAATCCTGGCCGCTTTGCATAAGATGCCAAAGATTCTCACTTCGTTTTGAACAAACTTGTGCTTCAAGAATACCGTATCAAAGAGAAGAGGTGCCATCTTTGGTAAAATTTGACTTCTAAAATCAGAACTCAAGGCAAACAAAAATGCTCCAAACGCAGATGCCATATCCTATTTGGATGGAAGCTAGTTCGCCATGCCAAGTCGCACCCTAAACCGCATCCCTAATCGCATCCCGTTAGGGTTTAGTAACGATGCTTTGTACTTAAGCAAATTCCGATTTCAAGATTTGGCCATGGCGGGCAACATTGCTACAAAATCCCTCCTCGAGAGAGCAAGAACGGAGAATTTTCTTCTCAGGAAGCAAAACTGGCCGGCAATCCAGTAAAAACAAACCCTTTCCTAAAGAACCCTAAAATAAGGGACCTCGATGCTTGCATGTCTGTTTTGGGAACTTAAAAATAATTGATTTTTCAAGGAAAACTATGCAAATGCTAAACCATTGCAAAATCATAGATAATATGTCATTTAAATCTGAGAATACAGTGCGCACTCTAGATATACTAAATAGTAGGTCTCGTGCAATACGCCCATCAAATCATATGAAAACCATAGAAAAAAACGTACAAAAATACAAAAGAAACCCCCTGTTATTATGCTACATATTGAAAATATCATTCAGAGCAGTGACTCATGGTACTAGCCTCCTGTATTGTTAGCACGGCCATTATTTGCTCTTATTCTGCATCCATGAAATGGCAGCATAGGAACATGTTTGCCTGCCGCAACAGCATGCGTGGCAGGGCCTTGCAGGATTACAACCATTTGACATTGCCAAAGAATCTATAGCCAGAATACAGAATACAGTTCCCATATACGATTGTTTGGGCATCTAAGCAGCTACATCAAGGCTCCAAATCCACTTTGTGCTAGCTCGAGATATATCACTGTGCATTGAAAATATCATTCAAGGCAGTGACTTACGGTACTAGCCTCCTGTATTGTTAGAGCGGCTAATAAAGAGGGATTCTGATAAGCTTTTGTATTTTGTTTTGGGAAATTTGAATAAACCTATGTTTTCCCTTTGCCCAGGGGATTACACTATTTTGAGTTAATATGAAAAACATAATGATTCTGTGCCACAATAGTTGATACTGAAATTGACACGCAGTAAGCTAGTCTAGGAGCAGGAGACATATCCATCCTGCTGGAATAGCATATCAAATAATTATACATGGAAGAAGTAAAAAATAAAATTGAAGAAACAAAAATGCCATAATCCTTTGTTTCATTTAAGTTGTGTGAATTCACATTCATCTGCAAGTTTGTCTCCGATCTCTTCTCTAACTAAAAAGGATCTATAGTAGTAGAAAATTTCCTAAACTTATCTATTAAATCAAGAAGATTTTTTGAAATGGCTCTTTCAGCAGGTATCGCACATCATTAGCTTGGAAGGCTCACTTTCAATTTGATGGTCAACGGCAAAATTGAAGCTGGATAGTGCGAATGTATGGAAATAATGTTGAATATGCCAGAGGATGGAGAAACAGGAGAACCTCGTAGTCAGTTTATGATACTATGAAGCAATGAGTTAGTTTCTAGTACAAACTGGAGATTCCTTGGTCTCCTAGCCCCTTCCTAAGAACCTCAGTTTGAAATTGGAGAAAAACTGCATGTTCCCATATGATAAATTTACAGCACCCAGAAAGGCTAAGACTGGCTTTATTTATTTGCATGAAAACATTTCCATCAGTTTGTCTGTGATCTCCTACTCAACCCTGATATGGTGAAAAGATGATGCTCCAGCAGGTTTTTATTCCAACCAGAGAAGATATATGCTGAAACTCACAGGTTAGAAAAGGACCAGGGAAAGTTTCATGGAATAAAGAGCTTACATGGGCTCATGGAACCATGGGTGAACCATAGGGTCAATGGTTGTTAACCTAGTAATTACAAATTCATGCAATGAAATAAATTATCTGTTTACTGCTCTTGTAACTTGCATGGTACTTGCATAGTAAATGTTGCAGTATGGAGGTCTCTCGGTTTTGACAAAGTCCCCAGGCTAGATTATGTTTGTGCATTACATGTGAGAAAGACCAGCAACTGCAGTTTGTGCATTACCTGGACTCCATAAATACCAGTTAATGTTAACTAGTAACGGGTGCCCGGCGTTGCTGGACATAAATACAATTCTATGTAGCCATATGTAGCTATATGTGAGAGGAATGGACGGAGCAATCCACAAAGATGATCCACATTGGGCTCCGCATATGGAAAAAGAGATATTCCTAGATTGGAACTATAGCATTGTAATGAAGAAAAATATCTACTTACATAAGTGGTGATAGAGGCATTGTATAATGTTGTAAATGTCATGTAGATATCAACAGAAGCATTTATTTCGTGTTTTTCTTGATAGGAGGTGAGGTAGGGGAGGTTTACATTTGTACGAAGAATTACGAAGGGCATAAAATTGTGATCATAAAACCGAGTTGTGGACTTATAACCATATAAATCACAATATATTATAGTGAAGTATGTGGAGTTGAAATGAGGAGATTTGTGAGAGATGTTAATAAGTTTTCCATTCATAACATGGAGAATGCAATAGTGTAGTGTCTATGAAGCATTTTTATTGTATTGAGTTTTCCTAATGACCTGAGGTGTATATCTACAAAGTGCAATCCTCAAATTGATCATAGCATTGGACTCTAACCCGCAAGGCAACATGCAATGGGCAAAGGCATAACTCATGATCAACATTATTGTATAGGTGTATTTGAAGTGGAGGAGCGCGGCCCTGCACTAT
The DNA here is from genome assembly GCA_021234155.1 of Isoetes taiwanensis. Lineage (NCBI taxonomy): Eukaryota > Viridiplantae > Streptophyta > Lycopodiopsida > Isoetales > Isoetaceae > Isoetes > Isoetes taiwanensis. Next base: position 220,752 of record JAJEKV010000005.1, read on the forward strand.
ACTACATTTTGTAAAGGTAAGGCCCCACTATACCACATTTTTTATTATTTATGGTTTGTGTTCTAGATATTATAATTGTTAAACTCAATTTTCATTTAAATGAAACTACTTGTTTTAGTGTAAGGTGTACCGTAAAAGTATTAGATTGTATTTATGGGGCAACCACACCAAAATAATACAGAGGCAAGACATGATGAAATTGCAAATAAGGAATAGATAAGGCTAAATCATGTGATACTCGTTATTGTTGCATATAGCACAACGTGATGTTAATTGTTTAAATTTGCTTTTGTTAAAGCCCAATGTTTGCAATGCAAGGGATCTTTGTCATATCAACCCCCCATCTATACAACCATTTAAGTCAACAATTATGAACCAATGACTCAATGGCTTTTTGAATTTTTTGTAAAACCATTAGAGTTGAAGAGTGATTATGTTTGTCAAATGTCACTATAATGCATGCCTCTATAAACACCTAAACTATTGGTTTGCTGCAAGTAGCATCTTATCGGCATGCCAAGCTTAAGCCTTCAAAACCAAGGTAGCACCATCTAGAAAAAGATTAGAGTTCGAGATTGGAAGAAAGCAATATAATTTAATGATTCAAGGATGTGAGCTCCATCTAGAAGCAAAAAATAAATGTCGCTCTTTCTTTTGATCAAACTGGCAGCGACAACATCATTGTGAACTGCAAATCATTGAAGGTTCAAGAAATACTACGTCATATCTATTCTGCTCACACTTCTTCACTTAATCCCGACATAGATCGCAGCTAGAATTTGCACGCTTCAAAATAAGAGGGAAAGGTCTTCACCATAAAGAAATAATGGCCAATGAATCATTCCAAACCCCCATAAGAGAATCAAAGAATTCCCAACACATTGATCTACAATTCTTAGATAAAGCCATTCATTCTCACATGGTTTAAGTATTTTATTCTCACATGATAAAGTGTCTCACATTTGCATAAGAAAGGAAACTTTGTAAAGCTACAGAGATCATCGTCGTCCAACACTATACATGCCTCCATCAATGATTAGGATGAGAAAGAATCACTATTTAGCAGAAGTTCAAGGCAGAGGTTGGCCAAATTTCCCAACTATGCTAGTTAAGTACTTAGCATTGGCAGAATCCTTCCAGTGATGGGAAGGAACCTTCAAGAAAGGGAACTTCGTAAAGCTACAGAAATCATAGTCATCATTGCTAAGTGAAGCTTCATCTTAACATGATGTTATTGCTTTTTAAAGAGTTATTTCAACACTAAGTACGACACCATACATGCCTCCACCAGTGACCACGATGAGAAATAATCACTATTTTAGCCAAATGTCAAATTTTAGCCAAATGTCAAGGTAGAGGTTGGCTAAATTTCACAGAAAAACTTCAGAAAAGACATGGCTAACTGGTTCAAACAGAAAATACGCAGATTCTATAGAAAAAAGACTCCTATGCGTAATGTAACCATTGGATAGCTGTAATCCTAAGCTGGAGGTTGTGCAATTATGTATACCACCTTAATTAGTACATAATTAGAAATATGCTTGATACAGGCATATACATGATTTGTAGTGGAAAATATTGCATAATAATATGGGCATATGCACGTGACTTGTAACAAAAAATATTGCATTAGAGAGAAATCCATACATACCTCTTTCTTAGAAAACTTTGTTGCAATTATATATCCTCATAGCTTCTCCTGCAGTTAAATAGAAATATAGTCTTGGTGGAGATATTGATCGAAACATCTCATCCATATGTAAAGTAGTACACTATTAGACCTGCAACAATTTCAACAACCAGGCAGCACTAAGTTTACATATACAGAGAATGACATGACATGATTGTAGAAAAATTAAGTCACTTAATTGCTTTGTAGATATATAGCTGAAAATGCAAACACAAATGATAGGTCAGAATCCTATTAGACATGATCAGAAAAGGAAATCAGAAATGGAATGTAATGGAAACAAATACACCCAGGCATCGGATGGATAAGGAAGCGTACAGCTAATATGTCTTTTACAATTCAAATGCGATACTTCTATTGATTATTGAAGAAAGTTATTCATAACAAACACAACTGCATACATGCATATATGCCATACATGTCATGTACCGAACTCTGAAAATGGCTAGAGATGTATGCAGATTAAGTAAGGTGCTGGCAACTCAATGGCCACAATGGGATGGAATCAATATTTGGCCAAATGTTCCTAAAAGTGGCATGACATCCTACTTCAACAAAAATGCATTTTTTGATAAAGGCAGATCTAAAGGGATAAATCTCACAAATGCTTAGCTAAGTCTAAGCTTCAAGAAAGATATTGCTACCTGCTTCAAATGGAAAATATGCAGATTCTACACTGTTTTTCAAAAATAGCAATATTCTATTTTTTTGTGGCTACGTGTTTGGTAACAACTCACCTGTTCATAGAGCAAGAGCTATTAACAAAACCCTAATTGTGTGCAACATATTCTTATATTCAAGCAAGACAAATAAGAAGCCTTCAAAATTGGCAAAAAAATCCATTGAGCACATAAAATTAACTTCCAAACCAGAAATATAGTATGTGGAACTGGAACATAAGCATTTGAACTTCAGTGTTTTGCCTCTATCAACTCTCCAAGTGCTTATAATGTGAAGCTGATGTGAAGGTTCCAGCTCAACAACTCTCCAAGTGCTTATAATGTGAAGCTGATGTGAAGGTTCCAGCTCAACAATATTGACTCTACCATGTGTGGATACACTTCAATGAAGATATTCCAAGGATACAAATTTGCAACGTCTATTCAATCTGCATGCACACCGAAGAAGCTTGTAACACAAACATATTGCAAATAAGTAAACTGAATTGTTGACATTTACAAATCATTTACTGCACGATCCAAATATTGGGAGCAAATGAAGAGACAATGCAATAAAGAGAAGCAACAAACTGGGTTTGATCACGCTTAAAATAAAGTTGAAACCTAAGGATCCGTGATAAAATGTAGTGAAGGAGAAATGTCAAACCTGAGATCCGTTCATGTTATTGATGCTGTTCTCCAGAACTGGCCGGGCTAAGAAGAAGAGAGCATAGAATAGTATACATATAACACCATAGCCAGACCACCATAATAGCAAATCTTCTATGTTTCAGTTTAGGCACAATCGCTCCCATGGGCTATGGTGCCATAATGCATAATGCATTGTAATGTAACTTGAACTTCTATTCTATTTATTTTTATGGCAAGGCCATGGTATATGGTTGCATGCTATGTATAGTTGCAACTGTGCACATGTCTGCAAAAAATACATCTTACTCAAGGAGACTATATCCCTCAATTTGTTTGATGGCACCATCTCATTTCAAAGTGCTGACAGCCAAATAATACTTTCTTTGAAAGAATTCAGCAGTCCTCTAAAAGAATGAGGTTTCCAACTAATTTGCAATTGCAAGTTAATTAATGAAAAAGGACTATCATTACAACAAAAAGCAATTTGCATAAGCTTATAAAATGACTTTGTAATGTCGCCATTTACATCTACTACAATCTGCGGCAATTCAAACTGATGTGGCAAATAGAGTACCTATTTGTGATGAGGAAAATGCACAGATTTATAGAAAAGTATGTGGTAAAAGCACATGTACACAGGAAAAATGACAGATTAGCGAGTTCTTTTGTTTTTAAGTGGCTTTGCCTCAGAACCAAATGCCTCAAAACAAAAGACAACAAACAAAGCCCTAAATCTACATGATAAGCTCTCTTCAAGATATCCTAAGGATGACTTGAAGTAGATGTAGATTAACGAATTCATTTAGAAAATAGAACGAAAGAAACTGAAACAATAAGATTTACCTGGCATATATGCTTCCATCACTTGTGGATGAGCAGAAGAGCTTGATCTTAGCTAATAGCGGCTCCAATCACGTAAAGTAATCGTGGACCTGAAAGAAATAGGGCGGCGGTAAACTCCGTTACCTGATTAGGCTTAAGCTGGAAGCATAACAAATATAATATCATCTCATAGTTATCATGTTTGCTAAAATAGGTACAACTACTGCTGTAATGTGGACAAAAAAAACCACTAAAAAACATGAAGCGGATCCTGGCCATACCATGCCGAATCTACAAAAGCAAAGCTACAGCGTCGAAATTGCACAGAGGTTGTCTTCCACGCGCCTCTCATGCCGGTTACGCACCTCTATTTTCCTAATTTTGTCTAAATCCATGACTTCATATCCGGAAACCCGAAATCATACCACAAAAACCTTTCTCAATTTTTGGACAATCGGGAACATTTTCCGGCTACTGAAACCATTAAAACCTTAAAAAACCAACCTTAGAAAAAAACCAAAAAAGTTTTTCTCCAGGCCGGAAAATCCAAATTTAAACAATAGATATACAGCAGGAAAACATAGCAGGCAAATACAGCAGGAAAATATAACGCTACCTTTGAATGCACGCCATGGTTATCTAGCACCAGCCACAGATAAGTGGATGCATGCACATATATTAAAGTATGGATTTAATTTTAAGGTGGATCTCGGATCTTCCACTATCGCAGTGTAAAAACAATTAAACCGAAGCTCCATGCTATGCTTTTAATAAATTACCTATTAGAATCTTGGTTCTCTACATGGACATAATAGTTTGGCGCATACACTTTTTTGATCACATGCCAGTAAGGCGGATGCCATTACCTTTGTTAGTATTTGTCTTAGCGGACAAACACTAAAAGTAATAACAGGGCAATGGCTCCGCATAAAAATGTGTCGTTGGAACTGCTATTCAAGATGTATGGCAAGGGTGTTGGACTTGAAAATGCGAAAAAAGGCATTATATGCCGGCGTGGGCATCTTTGAAAATCACCAGGTATCAATAATTGTATCGGGAAGGAAGGTACCTTCCTAAATGATGTGACATTTGTTGATTCAATATTGTAGCCACGGTGGCTTTGTAAAAAGAAGCGGGCTCGAGGTTCTTGCCTTCGCACCAGTCATGTCTTTGATTTGGAGGGGGAGAGAGAGGTTTACGTTTATCATTAGCTCATGGAAGCCAGGTTTGCCTTGAGTGGTTCCTTCACTCACATGTAGTCAAAGCCAAACTACTTTGCATCCTGCATGACACTATGGTATTCCACAATTGTATTCGGCCATGTTACCTTGCTGTTGAAAGGGTTCAGGACCTTGCATTACCGCATTTCTATTTGATTAGCCAGTGAAAGCCATGGCATGTTGAAGCTCAATTTTATTTCTTGCTCTCTGTCTTAAATCCTTCCAAATGTATGTTTTATGACAAGATGAGTTTTATATGCTGAGATCTTGCATTCCATGATACCACATCTTTTGCAACCCTTCGAATACATGGGGCATGCTTCCTGCAGACTACCATGTTTGGCATAAAACGATTGGAACTAACATCCACCAATTGTTGGGCCTCAGTTCCATATTCCTACGGGAGCATGCTTTCATGTGTACCGCATGCTAGCAATTGTCAATTCATCAGGTGTTCCATGCATTCAAATTCCATAATGCCAATGAAAGGTGCACTGATCATAGTCTGGCCATTTGCTGCATTTTCATAGTGCATGGAACGTGGATCTCTAATTGTATATCATTCTGCTGCTTCCCATGCTTGATCAACCTCCGTAGATAGCTTACAACCTGGACAAGCCAGAGCCTTACTTTTTTGGAAAAAAGAAAAAACTATAATCAATCAATGACTCAAACCTAAGGCAAGGCTAGCTATACACGCTACTATATGAAGAAACAACCGGAAAATCGAGAACCCAGATTGGATGCTCACCCTCTGTTTCTAATTCCGGAATTCTTTTTTCTATATAGCCATAAGCAAATTTATCGCTCCCTGCTGTATTCTTATTCATCAGATTGGAGCTGCCAGTTACCCGGTCCAGAACATCCTTGATCCACAACGCAACTGACCGTGCATTTACAGGGAACAAAGGGTTTTTAGCAGTCATCAACATATACTGAGTATATTCCAGCATATACTCAGTATATCCCACAAACCCACATAAACGAGGGTTTGTCCCCCTAGGGGCAACCCAAAAAAGGGAGACCTGGAAAAGAATTGAGAAGGTTCAGAAATGCTTTTAATGGAAGAACTTGGTGTCAAAGTCCAGACCCTATATCATGTCATGCTAGCAGAGGCTAGAATGTTACCTTTGTTATCAAATAATTATGCAATAATATTCATGCGATTGTTTCTTTAATTTCAATGGTCTAGCTAAAGGTTCCTAACGTTCAAATGCACGAACCTGAAAAATTACACATTAGGTAAGTTAGGCATTTTTATATGTTTTCGTGGATGATAAAAATACCTTGTATTCTATTCTTATTAAATTATATAAGATGGCTCGATCGATTCAAGCCACTACAATTACAAGATCCAATCGGTTCTACTAAACCGACAGATCAGTCTGTATTTCTTCTATGCAATAAAATCAGTCTGACATCCATTGATGCCAGATTCAATTAATACAAGGTTGAAAAGATTCGAATGCATAGTTGAGCATTTACTGGTCAATGTATGAACAGTAGCATGGTCAATACCATTGCTACAGTGTTCGTTCAATGATTCATTGTCATGGTTGACCCTTTTAAGATTGTGTATGAATAACAATGCTAGTAAATAATTTGTTAGTAGATGATTGAATACTTGAAAGTGAAAATTATCTAATTAGCAATAACTTCGTAGCATAACGCATGTTTAGCAAATGGCTAGCAGCTCTAAGTGCAATTGAAGTGTACAAAAGCGGCTCTGGATTCCAAGTTTGAAAAGACAAGATTGAAAGCCTTGAAGGTAGAAGGCTTATGGAAAATAATAGATGAAGAAGAGCACAATCCTGTGGTAGTCCAGAGAAGTAGCAGAGGCAAATTCTATGCAAGTGTTGCTGCTTCAGATACTATTGGAAGTCCTGGTAAGTATGCAGAGGGAGGGGCAAGCTCCATGGAAATGACAAGTGCCTCACCAGGCAAAGATTCTAGAAGCAAAGGCAGTCATCAAGAGTAAATTGAGTTCTAGTATATTGTTGAGAATGAGGAATATGTCACCAAAGGAAACATGGACTTATCACTTTGTCCCATTTGGAAAGAGGTTGAAACATGAAAAAAACTGAGCTAGAGCAACATGAGCTGATAAATGATGGAAAGGAGGAATCAAGTAAAATTCTTTATGCTGATAATGAAAAAGGATGTGACGGACAATGTAAGCTTGGTCCATGCTTTGGTTTTAATGCTTATGGCCATCTTAAAAGTAATTGTCCCAAACTAAGTAGAGGAAATAAGTGCTAAAATTGTCAAGGTTTTGGTCATTTAGTTACTGACCGCTTCGGCCTATGGGACATCCCAAAAACTCAAAAAACAAATGTCTGCAAGGCTGATAGAGCAGAGACTTTAACTCCAGAGGAAGAGGAGCTAGAGTTAGAGGAAGGGACAGATCTGCTCATTGCTACAGAGCAAGAAAATGAAGCAGAAGAATCCATTAAGGTCTGAGGAACTAAAGACCTGGGACAATTAACCACTGAGCGATTGGAAGACCATATACCAACAGTAAAGTGTTCAGTGACGAAATTTATGAGCTTCACTGTCCCGGGCCTGAGAGCAAGAAATTCTTTTCTTGAAGGATGAAGTTGGACACCTTCTACCACATCAGGTACTACATTAGCCTTTTTGAAAACCTTATACAAAAAGTCTTCATGCTCAATAACCATTGCCAACAATATTAGCACTATGAAGTGACAACTATTAAAAAAGTTATACTAGTATAACTACCAGAAAGGAACACAGTAAAATCACCTCAATTTTCTAGTTATTGATTTGGATGGAGCTCGTTTGCTGGAGGAAACCTCTGCTTGGAAATATTCTTAAAAGGGGATTCTCCAATTGATGGAATCAGTTTCTTCCTCTGTGATTGGTTTCTCTACAATATTAGCAGGTTTGTCCAATTTGGAAACATAATCATCTACATTCTTCAATGTTATTTCACATTCTTCCTCCATTACTTTGGCATCATTGTCTTCAATTCTGTTAGAAATGTCAATCATAGACTCTGAAATATCCAAACTTGAGCCTGAATCATTCAAATTATCAAACTAAATAAGTATATGTACTAGAAAAAGCCAAACTAGTTGTACTTCACAATAATAACCTACTCTTCAGTCTTTTACAACCGTTAGTTTGTTCAACATTGTCTCTCTTCAAGCTTGGGCTTGTGGAAGATAATAAAGTGCAATCTTCTATGGATTGCATAATTATATCAGGCTCCTCCAAGTCAGCATGTGTGCTTAATGATGGATCTTGACTCTTTTCAATGGACTATACTGCACTATAATTGGGACTAGTTTCGATTGTAGATCTAGATGGAAGTCCAATGGACCTGAACCAATTATGAGGCATCTGGTTCTCACAAGAGGGACAAGTTGATCTCTTTGATTGGATGGAAACTGTGCATGCAATATGCAATGATGGATGGGATACTGTTAGTGTGTATCAGGTTATATTATATGCATCTTATAAGTAGTGGCAGTGAATATATTGTAGCTACAAGAACAACCTATGAGAAGCAGTGGCAGTAGGTTGTACTGGTCTTACAGGTTGAAGATTCGTATTGAACAGTTAGAGATGCAAGCAAATGAGTGCTTTATGTATATAAGTGCTTTATGTGCTCGATGAAAATGCTATATTCCTCCTGTTGGCCTGTGGGATATAAGATGCAGATGAGGTTTCTATTCTGAGTTACTTGGATCTAGCCGTAACCGTCGTGCAAGAGATATATAGGAATGATGAGAAGATGAATAACCGTGCAGTATCAAGTATTGATCAGATCAAAGGGTCGAGGGGTGCTGGGTTTGATGAATTCGAGCTCTCAATGATTAAAACTATTATTATCTATATTTTGAGCTTAGGAAGTACTCATTGATTAGAAGTAGAAGTGATGAAATGATTGTTAGCATATCAAGGAGGCTTCCTTGATACTAGATGCTTTTGTACTTGAAGATGTTTTATTGATTTAATATTGCTAGACTGAAAGTACAAGGAAATCATTGTGTTGAACTTACATCCTTGCAAAGGAATTGTCTTTCTTGATTAATCCAACAGTGGTATCAGAGCCTTAAAATTCCAAGTGCAGGATGTCGACAAGATTTGGTGCAAATCTGGGTTTCAATTGTGGAAACAAAGTATAAAAGAGGTATTGGAATTTGAGAATTTGTGGTATTTATGTGATCCAACTGGTGCAAATGGCACAGGAGGATTTAGTGCTAGTGCTAGCTCTCATTGCGGTGGTGCCTGAGGCGGAATCTCCAAGTCTTTGGAGGAGATACTAGTGCAAGTCTTTGGCGAGGAGTGCAACCTTGAGAACAAGTGCAGATGAGAAAACAAAGATTATGGAGGCTCAGTCAATAATTAGCAACAAGGTTGGTACTTGTGATTAAATTGAAGCTAAGGGGTAAGTCTCCGGTGAGAAATGTGGAAATATATGATTGATAACTATGAGATAAAATCCTCATCTCAAATAGATGTTACGGAGAAGCAATTAAGAAGGTTAAAACTTTATGAAAAGGACAATATTACAGAATTTTTAGAAGTTTGAATCCATCATTCTTGACCTTGAAGGTGCGAGGATTGTTCTTAATGAGGATTATCAATTACTAGCTATCTCTAGGGCTGTATCTCATAATGCACATCTTGCTACTCTTTTGAGAAATGTTGCTAGGTCCAAAGAACATGCCATAAGGATGATTAAATCTGAGGAGTTTGAGCAAGGAAGAGATCTTTGAGGAGGATGAGGCAGAAGTTATGTATCTTTGGAAAAAAAGGTAAGAAATCCTTTGACAAAGGGAAGATAGGTCCATGTTTTAAATGCAACATTTGAAGATAAAGCATCCTAAGCAAGATAAAGAAATAGTGTGCTATAACTGTGAGGGAAAGGGGCATATGGCAAACAAGTGTTCGGTCAAAAAGAAATAAAGGAAAAAGACATAAAATATTTTGAAAGCAAGAGCAAAGGAGGAAGACATAATTCAGTCCTGAATGTGGTTAAAGAATCCGAGGAGGAGGAGGAGCTAGATGAAGATATAGAGGTAAATATTTCAAACAATTGTTTTTCAAGGAAAGAAACTCATAACAAAGATGTTCTCATTCTAGATTCAGAGCTGAAAAATCAAGAGTAGCCTCAAGTTCATGCTTGCTGAAAAATTGCAAAGGAGAAGCAAGAGGACATGTTCAGTTTGGGAATGGAGAGTTGAAGCAGATAGCAGATAGTGGAATGCTTGAATTGTTTGATTTGCAAGGGAAGACGATTGTTCTAGAAAAAGTATTATGTGTGCCTGATCTTGTAAGGAATTTGATTTCCATAGCTCAGCTAGTAGATCTTGGTTACAAGGTTGTTTTTGAAAGACTGCAATGTAATGTGATTTATGAAAATAAAGTGAAATTTATTGGAAGAAGAATTGGAAATCTATTTGGTCTTGATAATATTCATTGTCAACCAACTAAGTTGAATCTTGTAACCTTGACATCAGTTGATACATGGCATGGGAGACTTGGGCATGCAAATTCTAAAATCATTGAATTATTGTGTAAGAAAGGGTTTATAGAAGCAGATTTAAACCAATTTGAAAAATCAGTATGTATGGGATGTGCACTTGGCAAACATACTCGGCTACCGTTTAGAAGATCTAATAAAAGATCACAAGGGTTGTTGGATTTAGTGCACTTGATTTGTGTGGACCTATGAATATAACTTGAGGGGTTATCACGGGAAAAGATACTTTATGACTCTAATTGATGATTTTAGCGGACATACTCACATCTATTGTTTGAAAACAAAATCTAAGGCAATGGACACATTCAAACAATATGTAAATGAAGTAGAAACTGGCTGGAAGGAAGATCAAGTGTTTGAGATCGATAGAGGTGGAGAATTCTTATCGGGAGAGTTCAAACAATCGCAAGCGTAAAGGAATAAGGAGGCGACTTACATGTAGGTATTCTCCTCAATGTAATGGAATTGCAGAAAGAAAGAATAGAACACTTCTTAATGCAAGAAGAAGTATGCTAAAATCATCGGGGCTTCCAAATTTTTTATGGGAAGAAATTTTGTTCAAACAGCTACCATGATTCAAAGCAAGTAAAGCATAAAAGGGCAATCCACGATATGCTATGGTCAGAGAAAAACCATAGATTACAAAGCAAACTAAGAATATATGGATGCTTGGCCTACACACACATTCTGAAGAGCTCGAGAAAAAAATTGGATGATAGAGCCATGATTACCTATCTAGTTGGATATGACACTCAATCTAAAGCTTTTAGATTGTACAATCGAGAACTAGAAAAGATAGTGGGTAAGTAGAGATGTAATCTTTGATGAATCTCAAGTGTATAAAGTGCAAGTCAAGGTGAATAAACAAAGGGAGATTGCTGAAAGCATAATCAATGATGATGATAATACTGGAAAATCTGTGCCTACTATTAAGCTGATTGATGATGATGATATTGCAGATGATCATAGAGTCAATAATGCAGGGAATGATGAAAAGGTTAATGAAGAGGTGGGAGATTCTGAAGATGTGCAAATACCAAACCAAGAGATCATAAATGAAGAACCTGAGACATCAAATGATGCAGACCTACCTCAAAGAAAGAAAAGAATTACTGAAGTAGAGAAACTACAACAAGCAGACATAAGAATTGATCCCTCAATTCATGGTTGTACAACTCGAGGTAAGAGTAAGAGATTTCAGAATGTGGAAGGAGAAGTGAATAATGTGTTTGAAATATTAGCACATCTAGACCCAGACATTCCAAAAATATATGAAGATGTGCTTGATTCGTGAGAGGGATAAATGGCTAAATGCTATGAATGAGGAGATGAAGTCATTTCATAACACCAACACCTATGAACTTGTAAAAACAGAGACTGATGGGAAAAATATTGTTGGTAACAAATGGTTGTTTAGGATAAAACAGGTATAGATGGAAAAGACACCTAGATACAAGGCCAGATTGGTTTGCCCAAGGTTTTCCACGAGAAAAAGGTCGGGACTTTGATGAAACCTTTTTCTCCTTTGGTTAAAATGAATAGCATTAGAATGCTCTTAGCAATAGCAAATGCAGAAAATTTAGAAGTGCATCATATGGATGTGCTGCATTTCTAAATGCCATATTAGAAGAAGAGATTTTCATGAAGCGGGCCCGGATTTGAACAAAGGGATGGACAAGGTGTGGAAACTCAATAGAAGCGTATATGGGCTAAAACAATCTCCTCGAGAATGGTATAAGTGTATGGATGGATACCTAAGAGAGCATGAATTTATAAAATTGGATAATGATGGGAATTTATATAAATTCCAATATGAAGAAGAGTGGTGTATAATAGCATTATATGTTGATGATAATATAATGGTAGCAAAGGGAACAAGATGCTTAAATATGTGCAAAGAATTGCTAAAGCAAAGATTTGAGATGACTGACTTGGGGGAATTGAAGAATTTTCTTGGAGTTGAAATGAGCAGAAATCGAGCAGAAGGTATGATAACTCTTACTCAAAAGAAACAAATACTTGGAATGTTAAAAAAATTTAACATGCAAGACTGTAAAATCTGCAATACTCCTGCTGTACCTGGTCATAAGCTATCTGAAAGTATGTGTCCACAGAATGAGGTTGAAAGAAAGGAGATGCTAGCAGTGCCCTATAGGTCCTTGGTTGGATGTTTAGCATATGTAGCTAATTGCACAAGACCTGACATTGCACATAGTGTTAATATCTTGAGTAGGTATAACACTGACCCTGGCAGGGAGCATTGGACTGCTGCAAAAAGAGTCCTGAGATACTTAAAGGGAACAGTTGAAGAAGGAATCAGATATACAATAGGGAACCTAACATTGGAAGGGTTTTGTGATGCTGATTGGGGTGGAGATGTAGATACAAGAAAGTCAACTTCAGGATATTTAGTTATGTTAGGAGAAGCACCTATATCCTGGAAATGCAAAAAACAAACTGTCATAGCCATGTCTAGTGCAGAGGCAGAATATGCTGCTGCCACTTTATGCTCAAAGGAAATTATTTGGGAGAGAAGACTAATTATGGAGCTAGGTTTTAAGCAACCATTGGCCACAAAAATTTGGTGTGACATTACATTTTGCATAGCCTTGTCCAAAACCAGTTCTACATGAAAGGGTAAACATATAGAACTGGAAATGCATTTTATTAGAGATGTGGTCAAGAAGAATTTGGTAACCATGGAATATGTAAATACAGAAGAACAATTAGCAGACATTCTTACCAAGTCTCTGGCAGAGAAAAGATTTAACTATTTGAAAAAGAAAATGATGCATATAAACATAACATGAAGGAGGATGTTAGTGTATATCAGGTTATATTATATGCATCTTATATTCATGAGAAGCGTGGCGGTGAATATATTGTAGCTACAAGAACAACCTATGAGAAGAATGGTGTGATGGTTTTGTCTTGGTCTTCTGAGTTGAAGATTCGTATTGAACAGTTAGAGATGCAAGCAAATGAGTGCTTTATGTATATAAGTGCTTTATGTATATAAGTGCTTTATGTGCTTTATGTGCTCGATGAAAACGCTATATTCCTCCTGTTGGCCTGTGGGATATAAGATGCAGATGAGGTTTCTATTCTGAGTTACTTGGATCTAGCGTGTAACCGTCGCAAAAGATATATAAGAATGATGAGAAGATGAATAACCGAATGCGGGATCAAGTATTGATCGAGATCAAAGGGTCGAGGGTGCGGGTTTGATGAATTCGAGCTCTCAATGATTAAAACTATTATTATCTATATTTTGAGCTTAGGAAGTACTCATTGATTAGAAGTAGAAGTGATGAAATGATTGTTAGCATATCAAGGAATGAATGACCATAACTTGGCTTCCTTGATACTAGATGCTTTTGTACTTGAAGATGTTTTATTGATTTAATATTGCTAGAATGAAAGTACAAGGAAATCATTGTGTTGAACTTACATCCTTGCAAAGGAATTGTCTTTCTTGATTAATCCAACAGATACAAGGTGAGCCATAGGCATATGTACAATAAGAACAACTTTGTAGACTTGCAAACGCTACTAAAGAGCATTTTGGCTGCTTCAAAAATGGAAAGTTGAGTTGCATTCCAGACGTCTTACACAGAGATGAGGCTATTTCTTTCAGCTTCTCCATCCTTGGTTGAAGTCCATGTTCTTCGTCTTCTGCATGTTTAAAAAATAAAAAGAATGAAGATTGCAAAAAGAAAAAGTATTAAGCACTATGTAATTGCAATGGTTATTAGCATTTACCCTTTTGTGCATTTCATCCATACAATATACCGTTGTCGCCTCTAAAAGTTCCTTTTCCTTGGTAACCAACATTGATGACAAGAATGTAATGACACTAGAGTGCTCACACCTGGCCTTTGCTGCTTCAATGTGTTATTTTGCAGCATCCACCTCGTAACTGCACTTCTTCCATAACTTCTTCTTCTTTTCTTCATTTCAGTGGCTGCACTTTTAACTCTATCATTCAAGTCATCCTTCTACTTATCTAACTCAGAAATTAGTGGGTTGACGACAGAATAGTCCATTAAACAACCAACGACCTTTGCTGGTCTTTCTCAACCTTTGTTGTAACACTTTTCTTCGTTTTAACCACAAATGACTGCCAGTTAATCTTTTGTCCTCTCACATGCAAAGTGAATGCCCATGCAAAAAACTTCCTATTCTCTCCAACACAAACATCTCTTCTTTGGTAACATCTTATGTAGATGTTCATAAACTGATCAACAAATAGTGGATTCATTCGACTAGACTTGTAAATTTACTTGGTGCTGCAGATGCATCTGAAGAGATCATGCCATCAAAAGGCAACACAAATGCATCAAACTTACTCCTTGCTTCTTCTTTGTCTATGGGCACCTTAGGTTGAGTTATCCTTGTTGCCATTCTATCCCTGCAACAATACTGAAATTATATATCAGTCAAAGTTTTCAATTGCATGCAAAAACTAAATACTAAGTATCTTAAATAGTACTAAGTTTAATAGCTTAGCAACGAGCTGCTAAATTTTACAAAACAATTATTAATTGTCAGCACCACTAGTCAACTAGAAGCTACTGTCTGCAAAATAGTAAATGATTAGTGTATCGTGCTAAATAGCAACTCTCTTGTTAACTTAGCACTGAACTTCATTTTCTTAGCAACCGATGCCAATAACAAATTGAGCTTGCAAGTGTAGCACCAAATTTGTGTTGGTAAAGTAACATGCTACTTAGCAACTGTTGCCTGCAAACATAGAACCAAATCACTAACTCATACACAGAATATACTAACTTGCAAGTATTGCCTGCGAAACTGTATCAATGTAACATGTTAGCATAATTTGTTAACTGGCAGATGTTGCCAGCAAACATAGTACCAAATGCTTAACTCGTTAGCATCAATTACTAACTAGAAAGTACCGTCTGCAAGACATAGCATCAAATAAACTTGTTCGCATAATCTCCTGTCGTCTCACAAAGTTGTAATTCCATGTTTGTTGAACTTGCACGGCCAAATATTACTGCACTGTACTTTCTGTTGATGCCAAACCAAAAAATTCTACTTGAAATGTCACACCAATAAAGAGATGAATCAAAGTGAGATGGAATTCCTTCTTTAAAACTGATACATTAACCTTTGTCCTCATATAAAAGCATCAAATGTAATAGAATGCGACCATTTCCATATTATTTATCATTCCCAAAGATTTGTCAACAAAGATTAGATGTTTACCACTGGAACAACTTTTCTTGAATGAAATGAGTGGCAAACTGAGAAATTGTTCAGATTGCAGCAATTTGATGCGGGCTATTAACCAAGCAGAGTAACGGGTTCTCGATTGGGGCTTTTCGTGAATCTAATGACTGGCAATCGATTGTTTAGAATGCTACAAATTACCAATTTTGATCATTATTGCTATAGGCATAATACAGTCACAGCGATTTGATCCGGCCAGTTAACCAAGCAAAGTACGGGGATCTAGACGGAGAGTAGCTATGTTTCTAAATCCGATCCAAGAATCTCCAAGAAAGAGGGAAATGAAGAAAGGTTCGACGGTTTAGGATCCCATGGGTGGGATTTAGTACTAAAATAAAATTTAAAAAACCAGTTCAGCCCCTTAATTAGCGTTATTATTTAGGGCTAAAAATGGCATCATTTATACCATAGTCGCGTGCAAGGACCCAGTGAGCTTTGAAAGCTTTAGCCAACATGTTGAACCTGCAATTACTCCTTGTCAAGCCATGGGCTTTTTCAAAACCCTTTCACCAAATACGCGCAGGACTAGTGAGGTTATGAAACTTTTCCAGGTACATTCTATACGAGGTACTAAATTCATGGATCTCGTCTAGCCAAGATCCATGCCAAAAAACTGGGCGAGCTTTCAGTTCTTCCATATGCTAGTCTTTGTGGAGGCAACCATTTTGTGATAATCTTTCGACTTCTCCTGTGCAATGTCAAAATTCGAAGAGTTAGTGGAGACCGAGTTCGAGCTGGGAAGCAATGAATGACGTGGGCATTCAGGCCGATTGTCACAAGATTCAATATGATCTTTCATTCTGGGAAAGGACTCGCAAGAGACACAAAACCGGCCGATAGGCTTGTCATTCATCACAGCAGCAGTATACAATGTTTGGAAGAATAGAGAGGGGTAGCCGACCATAGGAACAATATCGGACTACCGAAGTAAAAAAATGTGCAAAGGCAATATAAAAAGGGTAATGGCGACAACTTCTCATCGGGATAAAAACCAGCGCCTTCGGGTTTTCGAGGAAAACCCTAATGAGAAAATGGTCAGCCAACAACCTTGAATGAGTTGCCCTGGAAAACCGAAGGAGATGAGTTGATGGCGAACACAAAATATCGCGCAGACCCTTTAAGAGGGCGGAAGCCCCAAAGCAACACAAAAACCCCTAAAATACCCGCCATGGAATGGTTAGAGAAAAGCAAAATCATGCCCCACGCAGGGCGGGAAGGGAGGGAAAGCAACGAGAATAGAAGAAGAGCTGCGGGAGAAGACGCCGATAACCAGTCAAAGAGGAAAAGCCTTATATAGCAGCTTCGTCCTTTCCGAATGGCGATCCAATGGCTCGGATCGATGCTATTCGGGAAAGGACTCCTAAGAGACAAAACCCAAACCGGGCTTTAATTACCAAAGAACTTCCCTTAACCATAAGCCGATGGCGTAAAACCCGCAAAGCAAACACAAAGAACTCAAAAACACCCGCGGAATGGTTAGAGACAATTCAACATATAGCAGAAAAAGAGAGCATCACCCCAATAGAGTGGAGAACAGCATCACCCAACAGGTAGAAAACAATCACGTAGAAAGAAATATGTGTCACCCTCGAGGTGGCAGCATCACCCGCAGGTGGAGATAGCATCACCCAACGGGTGGAAAACAATTATGCATCACCCAACGGGTGAAAAACAATTACGTAAAAAGAAATATGCGTCACCCTGGAGGTGGAAATAAACAGCATCACCCGCAGGTGGAAATAGCATCACTACCATGGTGGAAAAAAGCGTCACCCAACGGGTGGATAACAATCATGTAAAAAGAAATATGCATTGCAGAATAATGCTAGACAATGGTATTTACAACATCACATGAATGTCACCATCACGGTGGAAATAAACAGCACCACCCAACAAAAAATGGTCCATAAAAAAACGCGACATCTAGAGAAAGATAAGCATCAATATAAAACCATAAAAAAGAACATCAAGAACACGAAACAAACTAAAAGTGGCCATTAGAATGTGCCCAATATAACAGCTTGTGTATAACTACGTAATACACGCCATGTCTAGATAAAGAGAAGCATAAAAAGGAAAAAATGATCCAATAGAAACCCATGTCGCAAAATCTCAATGTGGTGCCAAACGCAATATGTATGATATCCAGATAAAGTTAAATAGCAACACCATGCACAAATTAGAATGTGCCCAATATAATACCTTGTGGACAACAACGTAGGACACCCATCGAAATAAAGAGAAGCATAAAAATGAAAGGTAATCCAATATAAACCCATGTCGGAAAATCTCAATGCAGTGCCAAACGCAATATGCATCCTATCTAGATAAAGCCAAATAGCAAATATGCCAAAGATATGTAATGAGCATACCAAATAGAAAAAGATCCGCTACAAGTGAAAAAACCCCCAATAGACGGCTTAGAACCGCCGGTGTGGAGTTGGGTCGCAGCACATAAGCGGGAGGAGAGAAGAAGGAGCGCCCGACCGTGGGTAGCGCAGCAGCATCATGTGGAAACCCCGAAAGTGGCGGCCGCGAGGCTCCGTCGCGACGTGAAAGAATGAGTACCGACGGGACAGGACGGTTTAAAAAGCAAGAAGATACTCCCGCCACCACCCCTGCCAATCTAATAGGATAAAGGACGAGAGGAAGGAGAGGATTTAAAAGAGGGTTGCCGAACAAGCCGGGCGATAGTGACTCGCCGCATGGTAACGGGCAAGTGCCGTGTTAAAGAAATCATATGGAGCACGGCAAGTGGGTCTCGCTGGAGTGGCAGGGAGAAAGGGAACCAGGTCCAAGAGTCCGGGGTCTGCTGCAAGGGAAGCTTCGCTGACGAATGAGAACCAAAGCGATGCGCGAGCCGCGGGAGAAAAAAAAAGCGGTTGAAGAAGAAGAGCCAGTCGCCGGGCTATAGATCCGTGATCACCAATGACCCGAAAAAGGGAGGAACATTAGAAAAAACAATGAAAAGAAAAGCGACGCCGCCACGATGATGAATCAAGGAAGGGCCCAAGATAGTTGGATCGATTTGAATACGTAGCCCGGACCAAGTCCGCGATTGTGGCTACTTTAATCGAAGTCCAAGAATGTGGCTATTATGCCTTCCGAACACGGGGCCAATATCTAGAGGAGATAAGTCAACAAAGGAACCCTTCATCATGGACCCCCAAAAAAAAAACAATAACGATAAATAAGAAGGAAGAATAACAAGTAACCGAGATAATAAGGCAAAGAGGAAAAACTTACGCGATAGGAATGTAAAAACGATAGACATCAAGATCAACGAGAAACATGGAGATGTTGAGCGTAGTCGCACACCACGAAGCGAAGCGAGAGGATGAGGACCGCCAAAGAATAAAAAGAACATGAAAAGTCAACCATGTCTAATAAAGCAACGCTCGAAACTTACACAACGAGTATGTAATATCATATATAGGGAGCAAAGCTATGCACTAAAAATCAGCCCTATCGCGAACATGACAAAGTGGAGCTAATCTAAAACAAAGAAGCTCCCAAATCCATAAAATTGGTAACCGAACAATATCACCCGCTACCCATGTTCAAGAATAGAAAATATAACTTCATGAAGCAACAAATAAAGTGCGCAAATAAAGTGAACAAAGAAACCAACAAACACTAGAGCTCCCCGATGATCATGCCAAAAAGAAGAAAAATCTTAAACACAACCCCAAATATTCAAAACCCAAAGATTCGGACCAAACCAAATATAGAATATACATATAAGAAATTTAGGCACAAAGGACAAAGAGGTGGAAAACATGTCACAAAATACTTGAATGGGATGAAAAAGGAAAAAAAAATTTTAAGAGAGAGAGAAGAGAAGAGAGAGAGAGAGAGAGAGAGAGAGAGAGAGAGAGAGAGAGAGAGAGAGAGAGAGAGAGAGAGAGAGAGAGAGAGAGAGAGAGAGAGAGAGAGAGAGAGAGAGAGAGAGAGAGAGAGAGAGAGAGAGAGAGAGAGAGAGAGAGAGATAGTATTTTAACGCCACCACTAAAAGATCCAACGGGACATGTGACCACACACCACACCACATTGTTTTGGTTGGGCCCCCGCCCCAACCACCTTACATTTCGGCCCTAGGGAGAGGGAGGGAGGGAGGGAGGAGAGAGAGAGAGAGAGAGAGAGAGAGAGAGAGAGAGAGAGAGAGAGAAAGAGAGAGAGAGAGAGAGAGGGAGAGAGAGAGAGAGAGAGAGAGAGAGAGAGAGAGAGAGAGAGAGAGAGAGAGAGAGAGAGAGAGAGAGAGACCCCTCCAAGCCGCTGAGTCAGTCAACAAGGACAAAAATGAGCACAACAATAAAAAAGAGGCGAAACGATAAACTATAAGCCCACCGCCACTAAAAACCTGTGGGTCGAAGTCGGGCATGAAGCAAAAAATGGGCCAAAACATAAACAAGAAAATCAACCAGGAATAACCTGCATAATCACTGGAAGAATGCAGGTGCATCAAAAAACAAGATAAACCACAAGTGCAAAAAATAAAACCCAACAACTATGGGAAACCTAGAATATAGAAGATAATACCACCTGAGCCGAGTGTAGTGCAGCACACATAAGATACAAACACAAGTGCAAAAGATAAAAGCCAAACCACCATGGGGAAATCCTAAACGCAGAAAAGAATGCCACATATAACCACATGGGAACCACATTATAAAAATAACATACAAAAGAGATACATGTCGGAGAGATAACACGCAATTGAAGCCATATTGCAACCTACCATGGAAATGGAATGCATCAATGTAAAAAAGACAAATGCAACCCGGAAGATGGTGGCCACAAATCTATAGGCAATAAAAAGATAATAAACTATGGGACTGCAGCGTAGAATAATGAAAACAAGGCAACATCCCAAGTAAACGACCACAAGACGAAAATGAGGTAAAAAGTGAGCCAGAACACAAACAAGAGAAAAACAGCGCAAGGAGAGCATAGACCCATTTAAATAGTATGGTGCATCGAATCCATGATAAAAAACACAATTGCAAAGGATAAAAATCCGAAAACAACCATGAAAAAGCCTCAAATTCAAAGGATAATGTCACATATATAAAAACTAGATGTCCATCAACTTGGAAAAAGTAACATACGAAAGAGATAACATGGGAGGGAAAAACCACCCCCTAAAACAAAAGCCCCTAGATGCCTCATATTCTAATGCAATTATGAATAAGACATGAGAAAAACATAGAAAGAGCGTGCTTTATATCAAGAAACCCCATGATCCACTCAAACGAAAAAATGTAAAGAGAACAGAGGAAAAAAAGATTCATAACCAAATGAAGCACCCTATTACAATCCCTTGATTGCCTTGTACATGAGAGCAACAACAAATAAAGAGGCAGCCCCCTCAAAGAAAAATAAAAAACACTTAGGAACGACAATAAAACCGCATTCTTATTAAGGATCCAAAAAAAAACATGAAAAAGAAACATAAGACAAATGCTTTATTGCATATTATAAGAAACATCGCCCAGCACAACGTAACCAAACACCAAATGTGAATCAACAAATGTAGCATCGGATGGGCCAACTACATGGTGAGAAAAGCGAACCAAATATAGACTCTATGGCTGATCACAAAGAATGCCCATATGTAAATAATGCATGTGTGGAATATGAAAACCCCCGAAATGTATGCAAATAAAACCCCCTAATGAAGGAAGTAAGCTCCGTTCAACTGTATATGAAATGCCTAGAAAAAGGGCCCGAATGCAAAGGCATATAACTCATGAGTAGACAAATAAAAAAGCTAGCTCCAACGAACTAGTGCAAGAAAAACAGGGATAAAAACATCACAAGACCATACCATACCACGTACAGCCCTGAGGAGGCCGTGTTACTATGTCCCAAGCACAAACTGCATTTAAGTCCAGACCATGCAAAAAATAATAATAGCAGGGTAATGTGATAGCGAAACAGAGAAACCGTCGAACATAGACAAAAGAGAGGAAGAAGATCCGGAATGAGGACAGAAGGATAAAGACCCCGGACTGATGTTTGAAGCTTCTTCTTGTCGATTCTTTGCTCTGGGCCCAAAAGCTCGGTGCAGATGGTCAGTTAAGCCCCGGGTTGAAAACCTGCTGTAAAAATCGCCCAAATAGCTCTGTGCAAAATGGTTTATCGTTATGTTGGCAGCTAAGAATCGGAAAAGCTAGAAATGAAATGGCCCATAAGATTAGATTTAGGCTCAAACTCCTACCAGAACAAGGCGAATACTCTCTTATACAAAATGCTTGTTTTCTGTCAGGAAATTGCAGAAAAAGGGCGACTTCCAAAGAAACGAAACAAATTTCAAGCCTTTCTGTGGGAAATCCGGAAAGAGCGAAACATACAGGATACTTACAGGGTCCAAAGCTACAATACCATGCAGAATAGTGCCCTCGAAAATATTCAAACAGAGCAGACATATCGAAGCAGAGTCACTGAGGATGAAGCGAATTCGATGGAGCAGATTCGTCATGAGATGGAGAAGCTCCGGAATTGGTTGCACCTGCCTCGGCAAGTTGCCCGAGTTGCTTGGATCTTCGACATGCACCACCGATAGCTCTGATACTGGAACGCAACGAGATGCTTTTCTGCAAGTTCCCTGGTCTTACCTTGTGCCTGACGAGCCGAGCAGATCCCTCTCTGAGATCGATTGATCATCGATTGATCATCGGAGAGCAAAACCATGGCCTGGAGCGAATGTAGATGCATGCAAAGCCCCAAACTACAAGATCGAAGAATAGTATGCAACAAAGCAAAAGGAGCCAATCACCCAGAACAAAACAGTATCGATCACATATGAAGCTCTGACAGAGCATGAATTTTGCTGGGAGAGGATCGATGGTGTTCCTGGGCTGCGAATCTTAAAAAATGACAAGAAATCCAAAATAAAATTAGCAGAGATAATTTATGAGAAGATTGGCCTGGATATCCTGCAAAAATAAAAAATGTAAGGGCAAGAAATCGTTCGACCCCGGCACAACAGTGAATCGAAGCAACTTGAGAGATGAGGCCATCGGATACCATGGTTCGCTGTGAGCAGATGTGATGTGTGACCTGACTGTGTACATCCGATCAACATACCTGGATAGAGGCCAAAAAGTGCAGACTACAAACAATGGATTCAAGACACTGCCAGGGGCTGATTGCAGTCAAATTAAATTCCATGGAGCAGCAGTAGCAACGATAACAAGTACGAATTGGGTCGTGTTAAAAGATTGCCCAAACCAATGCAACTACAACTGAAATTGCATCACATTCTACAGGAAACCAAAAACGAGCATAATCCTGAGACTATTGTGGAAGCACAGCCTGGGCAAAGAAAATAGAGCTCCGTCCTGGCCGAATAAGCTTTAGAGAAAAAGGAAAAAGACCGATCCCTTGCATGTGGGCCACTGTATGTTGGCGAAATTCCTGCATAAGTGAATCCTGCATAAGTGGATTAATAGTGCCAGGCAAAAGCCGCTGCTTGGAGGGAGGCCCCGCGAACAAACCATGGATCAAAGGGGATGCCCTGTGTAAAACTGTAAACCGATCCTCCTGTAGATTCTGTAACAAAAATTGCAACCCCCAAATGCACAAAACAGGGATCAAAAGAATTTGCCAAAGTAGCATTGAAACTAAAATCTATATCATGCAGCTCAACCCCAAAAACAATCCGTATCTCAGTATTTCACCAGATCTCCCTCCCTGTAATAGGACTATGAGCCTTGCAAATCGGGAAGAAAGCCATACTGCATACCTTGCCAAGGATCGCTATAACAACATGCAGAAATCCAGCAAAGGATTGCGAAACATGGCGGAAGACATCTACAAACGGATGAACCGACCGCATTATGGTAGATGCACCGGAAAAGAGTTGAAAGACTGGATCCATGTAGAGCCATGGAAAAGGATGGGAAAGGAAGATTGGATCAGTGGAGAGTCGGGAAAAAAGAATTGAAATGAGGATTGACCGCATTACGGTGGATTCACCGGGAAGGAAATGAAAAAATTGGGTCAAAGGAGAGCCAGGAAAACCGGATTGGAAAAGGCGATTAGATCATTGGGAAGAAGAACCGAGAAAGGAGGATTGAAGCAACGAGAATAGAAGAAGAGCTGCTGTGAGAAGATGCCGATAACCAGTCCGAAAGAGGAAAAAGCCTTATATAGCAGCTCGTCCTTTCCCAAAATGGCGATCCGATGGCTCGGATCGATGCTATTGATGCAGACATTTATAACACAAATTGGTGAGTTGGACATGAAGACTATTTATATTGTGGTTCTTGGCTGCAGTTTTCTATTTGAATTTGCAGCAATCTTGATGCTACAAAATAAAAATAAAAAATCATAGTATATGGAATCAAAGATACCCTTGCAGTTGGTGCTATAGATAATAAACGAATAATCATATTACACAGATTCAAAGAATATTCTAAAAATTATCAAAATATCATCATACTGATTATGCTGAGATTCCAAAGATACTGCAAGTTCTGCATTTTAACACCATTTAGACCTAAAAGATGCTGCAAGTTTTACATTTTCACACCATTTAGACCTAACAGTTACCAACAGTTAGGTCTTAGTAAACTTTGAGCCCTATCGTTACACATACTCTCTTATTGTAAAGCTCACTAGTCTAAGACTATTGATTATATTAGCAAATGCTTTGGATATGGAATTGCATATATGGATGTTAAAACTGCATTTTTGGATGCTAGTTGGAGGAAAACACTTCATGAGGCAAGCACCTGGTTTTGAAGCTGGCAATAACAAAGTTTGAAAATTACATAGGGATGGGCTCAAGCAGTCAATAAGAAAATGGTATATCTGCATGGACAATTTTTTAAGAGAGTAAGGGTTTGAAAAGTTAAAGAATGATTGAAATTTATACGGGTACCAAGATGGTAACAGTTACTGCATTATCGCATCGATCCGAGCCATCGGATCGCCATTCTGGGGAGGGACGAGCCACTATATAGGGCTCTTTCCCCTTCAGCACCGGTTATCGGCGTCTTCTCACATCAGCTTCCTTCCTTCTCCGAGCTTCCTCCCCTTCCCGCCATGCTCAGGGGGACACGTCTTTTTCATGTTGTTCACTTGGGGTGGTTTTTTAATTCACATACTCAAAAAAGCATGTGGGCGTTTCCTTGCCGAGTCTTGGCCGCCCTTCATTGCCCTTCAAACCGCCCTTCATTGCCCTTCCATAGCCCTTCATTGCCCTTCAAAAAATCATGAGTATTTTCTATTATATAAAGGATATAATGAGCATATTAGTGGTGCAAATGATGATGACATAAATTATTTGGTGAAGGTGCTTATATGTGCTGTGATGGTCAAAAAACTGGGTAGGTCAAT
Source organism: Isoetes taiwanensis (assembly GCA_021234155.1). Taxonomy (NCBI): domain Eukaryota; kingdom Viridiplantae; phylum Streptophyta; class Lycopodiopsida; order Isoetales; family Isoetaceae; genus Isoetes; species Isoetes taiwanensis. Next base: position 245,907 of record JAJEKV010000005.1, read on the forward strand.
AAAAAAATTACCCCTTGGCATTTACTATAATAATGTTTTTGCACTACTATCATGTCACTTTTCATATGTTGTTTTTATTTCCACCTTGAGGGTGATGCTATTTATTTCCACCTTGAGGGTGATGCTATTTTTTCCACCTTGAGGGTGATGCTATTTTTCCACCTTGAGGGTGATGCTATTTACTTCCACCTTGAGGGTGACGCATACTTGATTTCCACCCGCGGAGTGATGCTTTTTCCCCTTCGGGGTGCTAATTTTTATGTTCTAATTTGCTCTTCTCTGCAGGGGTTGGTGGTGCGGCTTACCTTGTCCATGCCATGCATGTTAGTTCCTTCTAACCATTTACGGGTATTTTTTGGGGTTCTTTTGAGTTGCTGCAGGTTTTTTGCGGTCGTGTGGGGATCCTGCTTTTTCGACTTCGCCATCGACATGTCTCCTTCGTCTCTCCGGCTTCCGCCATCTTATGGGGTCGTGCTAGAGTTGTGTTTGCCAGCACATCCTCTTTTCTGGTTCTCCAGGCAACACATTCGGGGCTTCTACCGTCCTCTGGGGTCCTGCTCTCTTTGGGTTCGCCGTCCCTCCATCTTCTTCGGTTTTCCAGGCATCACATTCAAGGTTGTTGGCGACCATTTCTCATTAGGGTTTTCCTCGAAAACCCGAAAGGGCGGGGTTTTTTATCCCGGTGAGAAGTTGTCGCCATTGCCCTTCTATGTTGCCTGTGCACATTTCTTTTTATTGGGTAGTCTGATATTGTTCCTATGGTCGGCTACCCCTCTCTCTTCCTCAAAACCATTGTATACTGCTGCTGTGATGAATGCGAGTCCCTTCCCAGAATTGCACTTTATGTAGATGACTATATTATGGCTGCCAATAGTAGTAAACGTATGAATTATTGCATAAACTTTTTGAAGACTAGATTTCAAATGTCAGACCTAGGGAACTTAAACAATTCTTGGGCGTTGAGGTTGAAAGAGACAGGCAGAAGAAAGTGCTTAGGTTAAAGCAAAGCAAGCATATAGATAATATGTTTAAAAGATTTAGACTTGAAGATGCTAAGTGTGCCAAAACTGTGGTACCTGGACACAAACTAAGAATGAGAACCCTTTATCCAAACAGGAGAAAGCAGGAGTGGGAAACGTCCCTTATAGGGCTTTGTTGAGCTATCTACTCTACTTAGCAAACAATACTCAACCTGACATTTCTTATAGTAAATGTACCGAGAGGAAAAAATCAGAATCCCAGCAGAGATCATTGGCTAGCTGCAAAAAGAGTTTTGAGGTGCTTAAAGGGCACAAAAATCATAGGATCACATTTAGTTTAGTGAATTTAAACTTGCAGGCCTACAATGATGCAGACTGGGGAGGTGACCTTAGCTCAAGGAAATCCACCTCTGATTATGTAATTTATTTAGGAGGAGGTGCCACCACATGGAGATGTAAAAGACAAAGTGCCATAGCCATGTCATTTGCAGAATGTTGCATTTGAGGAATTAAAATGCTTGTAGGAAAGGCCAATTAGCCAAAGTTGCATTACTATTGTCAAAAATCTAGTAGAATATAAAATGACCAAACACATCGAGTTTAGCATTATCAAAGTTCTTGCTACTAAACGATACATTGAAATGAAATATATAAGCACAGTTGAACACGTCGCAGACGTGTCTATGTGACCGCAGTTCTCTGCATATTGCTCTCGGAATAGTCACTGAAGAGGTTGAGTTGATAAATGGTTCATAGATTGCATTATATTGATGTGACTTAACTATACAAGAAACTTATCGCATACGTGCTAGAACATGCAAGATTTGAACCTGCATTTTTTTTTTTTTTTTTTTTTTTTTTTTTTTTGCCTTGTGTTCAATGCTCGCACGATAGAAGGATGCTAACCATAACATATTGCCCCCCACCTTAAGCGTGAGTTCATGACTGGGAATCCTAGAGAGTGTGAAATTATTCAAAAATCAATGAAATGAACTTATTAACTACTATGACAAAACTCTATGCATTGTTTCTGAACTGCAATAAGAAATAAAGAGAACATTCACCTTTGCAGGACTCTGGCTGAAAAATAGATCCTTGATGAGGCCCTTGTCAAACTCCAGAGCTGTGGGCAGTTTTGAATTTCCATTCTGGTACACAAATCTTTGGGCCTTGAGCAACAAATCATCTTTACATAGTCAATCTTTTACTTCTCATGAATATAGTCGATTATTCACAACCTGCCCACCAGCCCAAATGGTATTTTCAAAGGGCTGCTAAGTTACTTATTCCAACTTAAACCTAATTCTAGAGGGCATTCTTAATTACCTCTGCTGAGAACACGTCGAATGCTCTTTGTCCATCTGATACCATGGCAGTAGTTATAAACACAACCTTTGCAATCTTTTTAGGAAATCTAATCTTTCACCTTCCAGTTTGGAGTTGAAGGGCAAACCTTTTGCCTTGCAGATGCTGCTCCTTTTTCAAACTCACAGATTGTTGCAAATATGGCATGTTGGGCCTCGTCAAGACTTCATCTGTAGGAAAACATCAGAGTCCAACAACGAAAAGGAAGTCTTTTAATGTTCGGTGAAAAAATAGACAATTTGATGGGTTCTGAAATCATTTATAAGCTACTGGTTCCAAATTATGTGGTTATGATGAAAATTTAATAGCATAGGGATATAATTAGCGATATAATTAATAATACTGTTGCTGCTCTGTGGACAAACAGATTCAGAAAAAACAAAATATATGAGAGGCATTGCATACTGTGTGCCTGCTGGAGATGCTAATGCTGGTCTACCAATACTGCCAAGTGTGGGGAAAGCAAGACTATCCATGCAGACACAGCAAGTTCTGGCACGAGGACGCAACCCACTAGTTGTTTCTTGGACCCAAAGATGTGCTGTATTGGGGGCCTTTAATTTGCCTCTGGTTTTCTTTTTGGCTCTAGCTGCAGCTTTCATCCAATGAATGGTCAACTTCCGCTGCCATAGGATTGCAATATATGCAAACATAAGTGCCAAAGCTACTGTCAACCGTAGCCATGGCAATGAGATGATAGAGGTTGGAAGTGCCCAAAATGAAAAAGGAAACCCACATATGATCTGAGAGCACTCTGCAGTCTTATTAGTGTCCATCTAAGTGTCTTCTTTCGTCCTATACACACTGCCATAATGCCACCGTACCTGTCATATGCCAAGAGGATTTGATTGAACTGATTTCAGGGGGGTTGCCATATTTGATTGATGTATCTGCAAAAGCATAAAATTGTATATTAGGGCACAATGCCCCATCTACAACAACACTAAAAATCTGTCCACTAAAAAGGTGAGATCGATGACTTGTCCAACTCTCAAATCGCTCAACTGCAACCGAAGAAAATGCTTGACTCCAGCTCCCATAACTCTGAGTCCGGTGTTCCAAAGCTTGAATCTTTCATTGCAGAGCCTAATTTTGAGATATAAGTAATTCAGATCTCTGAGAAACAGTTAAGAACTTCATTCTGCCAAAATTGAGCGGGCTCCAAAATCTTCTCCCTCAGAATCCATACATCTATGTCTGTCACTAAGATGAAACCCCCCATCGGTTCCATGGGGTGTGCGTCTGATGCATTGGGCTGCTTTAAAGAAATGGGGCTCTAAAATCAAATTCAAATAGCATAGAGAAGAGCTTTCAAACAACTTGGGTTGCTCTATTTTGTTCAGGGAAGGTCGACGCATCCAGAAGGGGCGAAGAAGGTCTGCTCTTTATTCCACGTCTGTTTATTCTCAGAAAAATCTCAATTCGAAAAAGGCTTTAAGTAGAGGACATAGAGCCTCCGGAAGCCTCTAAGAGCTAAAACCACAGTTCTAAGCTGTTTATGCCCGTTATTAGACAGATTGGCCGGTCAGCTTTGTGTGCAAATGCCTTCCCATAAATTTTCATCAGATACAGCTTTTTTCCATCGATTATTTACATAGGCCGACCCTAGCCAGACTCTTTGCATCCAAAAAGCCAGAATTTTGAAAAGCAAATCGTCATTTTCTTCCACTGGCAAACTTCCCCAATTTCTGCACCGCTTCAAACCTCCATATCTCTGTCTATACTGTTCTTGCGAATCGGATTTGAGGCGAAAACTGTCGGATTTGGGGCCAGGAAGCAGCATTTTGATCGAAAAAAACTACAAAGATATGGAGCGAATTTAACTCCGAGAGAAGAATGCTAAGCTCCAAGTAAACTTTACATTTGCCATGCCCAACGAAACTAAAACTAAGCTTGAACTAACGCTTAAGGTGGGTGCCCCATCATTGGTGACATCCCCAATATTGGCGCCCCAAATGGAAATTTTTTTGTGAGGCGGCTTCACCTTATTGGCGCACCACGACTCCTCAAAAGCGAGGGTTATTGTTCGGGAACCCTAACCCTGCTCTCCACGATGGCAAACCCTAACTTTGGCGATGGCGACAAATAGATTCCATAGTGGTTAGGCAGTTACACCGTGTGGCGAGTGTCTCGGATCTTGATGGCTCTTGTATTTCCCTCTTGCACAACCATGGATTCCTCCATGGATTCCTTTATTTTAGAGCGAATTTTGCACAAACTTTACTTCAGAAAATATTGGAATGCCTATTCTTCACATTTCCCTCCAAAATTTGGAGGTCTTTCATGGATTTGGCGCCTCATTTCAGCTAGACATCATCTGGATCAATGACATGGAGCCTCCTTGGCAAGATCTTAGCTGCAGTTGGATGGATCACTGACCTGGAAGAGTCCAGGACCCTTGATTCTGTGTTAGTTCACTTGCTTACAGGTATAAATGGAGTAAACAAAGCCGAGCTGAGACTAGGAAAGCTTCTTAGAGGGAATCGTCATGTAGCTTTTCCTCCAATCTTGAACTCCTTGTTGCTGATGAATTACCTACTTTTCCTCTAAAATGACTAGATCTTTCAGGCCCTAAGGTATTTCTGCCTAAAAGAATTCATGCGGTTGTAGATCATGATTGAAGTGCACTGGTATTTTTTTTATTTATGGGCAGATCTATGAGCCATTTGTTCTGTTATTGCAGATTATGAGCTGGTATAGCAGGCTACAGAGAGATGAAGTTCTGGCAGACTGGAAAAAGGATAGCTGTCTTTGCATGTTTAGTGGGGTCGTTGGTTGCTGGATGCCATAGCCAAATTAGATTCTATATCTTTCAAAAAGAGCTACCAGTGGTATGATAATCCAGAAAATTATGTGCTAAATTTTTGATCTGGTAATTGTTAGTAATAAGTATACTTTCTGGCAGCTTCTGGAAGCTAGGCACGGAGAGAGAGCGTTGTTGCAAAAATATCTTGGTATATATTACACAATAAGCATATCATGCAGGCTTGAACCACATATAATTCAGCTTCTAATTTTTGTTTTTGTTTGTATTGTTTCTCCAGAACTGAATAGAGCTTTAGTTTGGTATATTTCCATTCAAATCTGAATGAATATAACAGACTTGAATGCTAGGGACTGCTCTCTAATGCTGTGATGGTGAGGCTACTGAGGTTCTGAATCATGGTGTTTTTTAGTGGCCCTGGCGGGCCAGTTGGCCACACATTCACATATTTCGTAAAATAGTCGGCCACGCCAGAGTAGGATGCATTCTCACCATGACCAAAGGGTGGTGGCCAGTTCAAATCACTATTTCATTAAATTCGCTTCATAAGTGGCCAATTCGATATTTGCCAAATCTTTAAATCCCTATGGCGTGGCCATTCCAAAATTTTATATGCACTAGCAACTTGTTGTGGTGGCCATTTAAACCATAATTTTATATTTCAAGTGCTATGGCCAAGCTCTACATTGGCCAAGTGTAAGGACATAATTTTGCCACTTGTAGGGGGCTGAAGGCTTTTTTAATTTAGCCATAAAGTTCTAAAAACATTTCTGATGATATAGTTTTTTTTTCTTTGGATCCTTTTTTTTTTAATTTGATTTGCAAATTACATCCCAAATTTGTTCTTCATCGTCCAGCTTGAATATGCACTTCATTGCCCCAACTCAAATCAAGGTTAGTTTCTATTTACCAAGTACTTGCAATATGGCTTTGGGTGACATCAGTCCTACCAACTCCATTTGTGTTTTTGCCTAAATTCAACATGTTTAAAACATTCAAATGATCTTATAGTAATGGGTCAAAGCATGGAGTTGGGGGGCACTTTTACGCCAGCCAAGCACCCACTAAGCACCTAGTGCTGAAAATTTTATTTATTTTTATCTTTTTTTCTGCAACTCCGTTAAAGCTGAAAATTTGTATTCAAAGGCATAATATTAATGCGTTTCAAGGAAAAATATTAAAAAAAATAAAATAAAAATATTTTTTCAAAATACAAAGAAAAGGTCCCCAGAAAGCACCCACTAAGCACCAAGTGTCCAGGACATAAAAAGTGTTCCCCACCTCTATGCTTTGACCCTAATCTTAGTTAGAGAAGTGTAGCATGTATTTGTTTGTGACAACTGCATAGAGCATTATAGAAACTAGATATTATCTTAGTGACGTGGCTATCATATTTACATTTTAGATGTATGGATATGGCCAATTCAAATTCTTGGGAAAAAATAGTTTCATGATTTCGCCATTGAAGTTACAACCTCTTGCTGTAACGATTCGGAAAAGGGCCAGGCCAAACTACATTTAGCAAATTATCTAAGGTAAGTAGTGGCCAATATTTTACGCCCCGTCAAATATGTAAGGAGGTTAAAAAATACCCTGGTTCTGATGTACTTCAATTCTTAATAGCATAACATCATGTCTCATCATTGCTCATTCTCATTATTGTGGTGCTTGGTGCAGATCACATTTTTGAAAAGTGGAAGTGTGTGCGGGAGTAAGGATGCATCATTTTCTAGCAGATGGCAAAGGGTATTTTGAGGTACATATTTCAAATGCCCCTTCTACAACTATTGGTATCAATCCTTTCTAATTATATTGCTTAGGATTATAAAACTGATTTTATTCAAGAATACCTTCTTTAAGAGGTAAGAATGTTGTACTCCAAATCATTTAAAATTAATATAATGCAGCTCTGATGTACTCTAATTCTTTATAATTTATTACAGTTAATGTTTATTGAGATTTGGAATGACTGTTGCACTGATGTGTTCTGAATGCTTTGACACTCTCTCAATCTTATTTGCTTATGATAGGATCCCTCCAACAAGTAGGGTCATCCTTTATGATATTTCAATTGTTTGAATGAATTTTATTAATCCATAAACTAATTCTGAGATTCACTTTGCAGGCTAGGATAGTGGTAATTTGCCAAAAAGTTGGCCAATAGGGATTCAATTCCTTTGAAGCTTAGAAGCATTACTAGTGTGTTTAGTTTTTTTCTTGCATTTACAAGTTTATTCAAGTATTTAATATAGCCACACAGAGATATAGATATCACCATTTGGGCTGGTAGCATGCGTCATTAGGGTGAGTTTGAGTTACCATTGGCAACAATTTTATGCACCATTGAGGAGCCTGGACTCACATTCTTAAACTGCACCCTGTTTACACAAAAGGGCTGCGGATTTAGGAGGCCCAGGGCATAGAAGAACAGGGATGCTGATTTCGCTGGCGTAGGATGGGTAGTCGGAACAGCCTCGTATGGCTCTGGCAAGCTATAAGGAATGGAAGAAAGAGAAATCCGCTTGGCTCTTAAACCCATGCCTGTAAGGCGAGAAATATGATCAAACCTGCATCCTTCTTGGGATAGTCTGCCAGAGTTGCTTGGAGAGCAAGAAATCCTAGCTTTTATTCCCTTTTTTTTTTAAGTTTTAGTTATTTTTTCATTTGCATATACATGTCACCACCATAATGCCTCAAACAAAATAACATCAAACAAATAGCCTCAAACAGAAAACCAAACTGAATTATATATGAGTTCATAAATATTTAAGTTGAAGGCTAAGTTTAATGGTGGAAGTTTTACATTTAAACTTAGTGTATTTTCAATGGTAATAAAGGATAAGACTTTCCCTTATAATATCAAGAGGTTAAGGCATGAAAATTAGAGGCAATTTTGATTCAAATGAAACTACCTATATACGGCCGAAACTGACTGCTAGACGATCAAAGCACCTGTTCTATATGTAACTGATCAAATATACAAAAATATAGCAACTCTGAAATACATATTAAGGAGGAATTTATAGCCTGATCGATTGATTTGGTCTTATTTTTTGGGCAATATAGCTACAGTATTCGAGTCAATGCCAATGCTACAAGGTGTTAAGGCACCAAGGATTGCCCCTATGTTATTGGCTAGATAAGAACATCAACTCAACAGGTAAGTCTATCTATTTGTTTTAATTTACATGTTTAATACGAAATAATATTTGTTGGCTTCTACCAATAGAATGAGAATGAGAATGATTTTTTATCGTCCACTGAGGCCAATCGGCCTATGGGATATATAGGAGTGCAGACAAACTTATTCTTTGTGGGGTTAAAAACCCCTTGAAGAAGGTTTTCGAGGAAAAACCATGGCGTAATAATAAGAATGTCAAACCTATATAAGTATACATCAATGTTTATATACATGTCAAGTGTGTGCCCGAGGACATAGCTAATCTCGCATGTCCATAACCTTCGAAGATATGATCCCGGCACCGTGCACGGATCTTTGTGCTCAATGTCACATGTAGCGGTGGCTACGCGACCAACTCACCATATCGTGTAATAAATTTGATCATATCTTTGTGCAACTTTGAAGGGTATGAGATTCATCCTCAATGACTCCCATTTGGCGGCATTGGCAGACATCTGCCCTGGCGTGGCTCACCAATCCATCTGCTGTCTCAATTCGAAGATGATGTGCCTTGTGCGAATGGAGGCAATGAGCAGCGTGCCTTTTCATGGGCAAATTAGTGCGGGGTAGCATTGCGGGCCTCGTTCAATGTGGGATTTATGTGGTATTTGGTAGTGTCTTTGTCTTGACCTGTTCAAGGGCATTGGCATCCCAAAGCTTGCTGAGGAAGCAATCGTCAAGATATTGCCTCAAGCTATGGCGATCTGCCTCTGTTTGCACATGTATGCACCTGTGCTCCTGCACATTCCATCTAGCCAACCATTGAGCTCTCTTTTCCCCGGCCGGGCCTTGAGGCGCTGCGGCTCCATTGCCATGATATAAGCTAGTTTAGGGAGACGAGCATCGTCCATATTGACCACCTTCTGAAAATAGACAATGTGGCGATCAAGGGCCGCCCTCTGAAGAGGCAAGAATCGTCTCTCTGCGGTGGGAATTTGATATGGGATTTGTGGACTTCACCCCTAGTGCTCGTACTAAGAAGGCTTTCTAGACACGCTCCAAGTCATTCCAAGTAGCAAGTGATACTTTTTGGGCCCCATACTTCCACCCCATTATAAAGGGACGGGGCTCCACTAAGACCTTGAGCAGTGGTGATGGGCCCAATCATACAACTCCGCTCTATGACTATTGTTTTGCATTGCATATAGTGCCTTCCAGCCTGCCATCACTCGTAGCCATATGGATGTGTCCCAATGCATAGTAGAAGGAAACTCCACTCCCAAATATTTGTATATGGATGCAACTTCCACATTTTGGCCTCGGTAACTGAAGGAGGGGACTCTCGGCTGACGTGAAGATGATATGAAAACCACCTTAGTCTTGGCCAGGTTGACGTGCATATCAGTCGCTTGGCAGAATGTGTCCAGGGCATCGAGATGTCGTTGCATGTCTGCTGTTGTGTAAGCTAGGAGGTCCACATCATCAGCATATATTAACTGTCTGATGATCTGATAGAGAAGCTGAGCTCCATCGCATTATCAGCAAGCCAGCTCTCCAATTGATCAATGTAAAGCCCAAACAATGTTGGGGAGAGAGGGCATCCCTGACGAACCCCGATACTGCTATCAAATGGTTGGCTTGTCTTCTGCAACCGACCCGAGCATCTTTCGTATAGCCTGTACACTGCATTCTGCAAATCTACAGGAACCCCGGTTTGTTGCGGTCTTGCCCATAGTTTTTCGAGGCACGCGGTGTCAAACGCCCGCGCAAAATCCACAAAGCAACAATATAGATCGTGGGCGGTTCTCGCTGTCTTCAATCGAGAAGTTATAGCGTGAAGATGTGGTCAATGGTTGAGTGCGGGTCTGAATCTGCTGGGTGAGGGCCGCACCTGGCACCTCTGCCCGGCTCGTCAACTACTGCTCGAGAATCCCAGCAAGCAATTTTGCAAACACCGAACTGACCATGATTGTTCGATAATTGGCTGGGCAGTGTGGGTCAGAACTAAATGTTTAGAATTGGAAATCTATACATGTGAATCTCCTAGTGGTGAAGTTGAACTTAAAGAATAGAATAGAATAAAATAGATTTTTTGACGTCCACGAAGACTAAGAGGCTATGGGACCCATACAATGGCTTAGTACAACCATTACTACTAGGATTAAAAAACCCCTGCCTCGGAAGGTTTTAAGGGAAAAAACTTTGTAGTAATGATGATACTAGACAAGCAGGAAGAAAATATAAGTAGGCCATAATGAATACTGAGGGCTCAATAATTGAGATGCTCATCTAGAACCCCAAGTATATATATGCCAAGTCATGCACAGATGGGACTCTGAGAAGTTGTGGGAGCGTGGAATGGAATGCTAAAGTCAAATAACGATTCCTGACCATCTCAAAGGCAAAACATCTTAGCAGATTATGGCTTTCATCTTCAATAATCTGTAACTGGCAACATGCATATAATCTCGCTTCTCGTGGCAATTATGGCCTGTGCAAATTGATGCAATAGCTGCAAGCGTTGTTTTGGACAAGAAAGCAAGAAAATAAGATTGTGGTCCTGGAGCAAAGTGGGATTTATATATGCGTGATAATGACCAGTTTTAACTTGGGCTAAGGTAACTGCATCCCACATCTTCTGAGAAAAATAACCATCGAGATATTGTTGCGAAAGCTCAGGATCAGAACTAGCAAGCACTATACAGTGTTTCACTTGCACAGACCAGTGAGCAAACCAGGCATTACAATTTCCTTTCCAACATCGTTTCAAACGCTGGGGAGATTCAGCCATAGCAAGCGCGAGAAGAGGGTACCTATCATCATCCATGTAATGCACCTTGCTGATATAGTGAAGATGGCACTTCATTACAGAATATTAAAGAGTCCAAAATCCCGTCACTTGTAAAAGAATAGCATAGGCCATCATAGTTTTGATTCCTAGGCTGTAAGTGAGAAAGGACTTTTGCACTTCCAAGTTCTTCCAATCACTAGCACTAATGGCAGGGCCCATACTTCAGAACCATACAGTAAAATAGGTTCTACCAAAGCCCAAAACAAGTGGGATTTTCGTGATCAATCATGAATCTTTGCACAAAAACAATTGTTTTGCATTACATAGAGTGTTCTCCAGCCAGCAGCCACACGCTTGGTAATACTTGTTCCCAAAGTGTGTTCTTACAAAACTCTACATCAAGATACTTGTAGCTATCTAGAATTTCAACACGTGGCTATCATGGTGCAAAATTAATTGGAACGGTGCCGAGAAGATTGAAATATCAAGAGCTTAATCTTTTGGAAATTAACACACAGGCCTGTGTTCTCACAAAAACTATACAGAGCATGTAAATATTGTTGTATATTAGCAACGGTATGTGCCATAAGCGAAACATCATCAACATACCTACGTTGTCTGATAATATAGTATGCTAAATCTGGGTCTTTGCCACCATAATGATCAAGCCATTCTTCTAATTGATCAATGTACAAGCCAAAGACTGTAGAAGATAGAGAGAAACGCTGACGTACTCTAATATTGCTAGTGATTTGGGCACCTGATGCTGGAGACTTAGCAAAGACCCTTTCATATGAAAGTTTTAATACAAGATAAATTTGTTAATCAACTTATCCTTGATTTTATCTCAATCAAAACTTATCCTTTATGCACTAGGAAATTAACAAAATTCCCTTTTGCAAAAAACCTTTTAGAATACCAAATGATGTTTTCTTGTCAATAAGACCTTCAACCTTTACAATAGTCATCCAAACATAAAACATTGCAGTGAAAATATTCCTGACTTTAACTGATCGGAACAGCGCTGGCTTTGATCTCGAACACTAGCTCAAAAGTTCACACAATTCCCTGTGTCTCCAAGCTATCACCTGTACAACCGACCGATAAGGCTGCAAATCCGGAGAAGATAGACTTGCCAATTCAGAGGTTTTGCACCTCGAAATATCCCATAGGCCTGTAACCCAAAAACCTGCACGTTCACGTTTGACTTGAATTTCCCCAATGGTTTCAGCTAAATAAATAAACTCCTTTCAAGAATGTTAACTTCACAATTAAATTAGGGCAAAGGTTCCTCCTCCTGAGGCACTATGTGATTGATTTTTAACAGAGGTGACACTGAAGAAGACACCAACCAATTATGCAATGACATCATTTTCTAACACTCCTCCTTCATTGCATAAATAATCAACCTTCAATTGTTTTTGAAAACCTGTAAACTTGTTTTCTGAAAGCCCTTTAGTGAAGACATCTGCTATCTGCCTGTCAGTTCTAATATACATCATTTGAATATTGCCCTTTGCAGCTTGATCCCTGATGTATTGCATACTTAACTCTATATGTTTGGTTCTCTCATGATCAACTGGATTTTTTGCTATTGCAATGCAACTTTGGCTATCTGAAAAAATGTTAGTTGGATTTATTTGTTCAAACCCTAACTCTTCTAACAATCTTCTCAACCAAACCACTTCTCTTGTCAAGAGTGAGGAACCAGCATATTCAGCTTCAGCAGATGATAAAGCAATTGCAGACTGCTTCTTAGTTCTCCAAGATATGGCATCTCCTCCAAGAAAGATTGCATATCCTGTTGTTGATTTTCTTTCAGTTTGATCTCCTGTCCAATCAGCATCAGAGTAGGCCCACATTTGAAGATTATCATTGTCAAAAGTTATTCCAAAATCTTTTGTGCCTTTCAAATATTTCAACACTCTTTTTGCAGCCAGCCAATGTACTTTACTGGGATTATTGCATCTTCTGCTAAGAATATTAACTGCATAACTGATATCTGGCCTAGTATTGTTACTCAAGTATAACAAACACCCAACTAATGCACGGTATGGTACCTGCTGCATATATTCAAGTTCCTTTGAATCAACTTCAGTATTTGCAGTTATGTTATGTCCTAGAACAATTGGAGTCTTCACAATGCAAGCATCTTGCATATTGAATTTTCTGATCATGTTCTCTATATGACCCCTTTGTTTTAACTTCAGAATTTTGTTCTTCCTGTCCCTTATGACTTCTATACCCAAAAATTTTTGCAATGGTCCCAAATCGGTCATTTTAAATCGATGTTTCAAAATATTCTTGGAGAGATTCAAAATTTCCATTGAGCTGGCAGTCATAATACAATCATCTACATACAAGGCTAGCATGCAGAAATCATTCCCCTGACTGTACCTATACAAGTTACCATCATTTTGCAACTTTTCAAACCCTTGTTCTCTAAGAAAAGAATTCATGCAAATATACCACTCCCTGGGAGCTTGCTTTAGACCATAAACTGCTCTGTTCAGTTTCCAAACAAGATTTTCTCCTTCTTCAAAACCAGGAGCTTGTCTCATATAAATATCTTCTTCTAGTGTAGCATTTAGAAAAGCTGTCTTTACATCCATATGATGTATTTCAAAACCAAGTGCATTTGCCAAACTTAAGAGTACTCTTACACTTGTAAGTTTGACAATAGGAGAATAGGTTTCATCATAATCTTGGCCCTATTTTTGAGTAAACCCCTGTGCAACTAACCATGCTTTGTATTTCTTAGAACCATCTGCATTATCTTTAATTTTGAAAATCCATTTACTACCAATTATATTTTGTCCAGCTGGTTGTTCTACAACATCATAAGTGTGAGTATCTGCAAATGAGTTTAACTCATCACTCATGGCATTTTCCCACTGCTTGGCATTACTACTTTTAAAGGCCTGCTCAACAGTTCTAGGTATTTCTTCATTCTCTATTATAGCCATTATTTGTTCCTGAACATCAATTTCTGCTTCTTGCTCAAACCTTTTACTTCTACCCATTCTTGCACTGCGACTCGCATGAAACCAACAAAGCGCCCGAATACCAAAGGACTTCCTTAACAAACTAGGATCGAGGACGAAGGTCACAGGATGAAGGCTAAAGGCCGGAAAGGACAGCAGGAAAGCAACGCCAAATTGGCCAAACCAGGCAGGAAGAAGCCCCTCCCCTGCCTGGAAATAAATCAAAGAGAATAAGGTACTGCTGAGAGAAGAGGAACATTCATCTCAGCAGATTTTCTTTACACGAGGGATGGATAGCCAGCACACATGCTAACTACCCACCTAAAATAAAGGAAAATCCAATTATATCATTTGGACCCCAAAACAAATACAATGCTAATAGATGAGTGGCTGATGTACCGCCGAGAGCTTATCAACGGATTAAAAAACCCAGCCCTTCGGTTTTCGAGGAAAAACCCTAGTGATAAGCTAGCCCTCGCAAGGGGCTTAGACAAACGTGAAGGCATAGAATCGCTCCCAAAACCCGCATGGAGAAGTCAAAACGGATGGCGCTCGCCAACCTGCACCGCACATCACCAACAACAAACGCAGAAACATACCAAAGAATAGCATCACCCGGTGGGTGGAAAAAGCATCACCCAACGGGTGGAAAAATATGATAAACGTAACTTGTACAAAATATAATAAACAAAGAAGGGGGGGAGGGTGGGTTCAAAGAGAATAAGGTACTGCTGAAAGAAGAGGAAGCGCCGATGAAACGTCGATGAAGAACTCTGCAATAAGTAGCAAACACCCAACCTGATGAACGGCCCAAAACGCATGTGATGCATGCATGCGACGCATGCAATGCATGCATGCTCGTCTTGAGCAAGAATGCCGATTCGCTACGCGAATCGACGACATTATATTCCTTCCATAAATGTCTTTGTCAAACTGAACCTCACCTAGAAGCCTTTGTGCTTCAGTTTTCCTTTTTCTAACCTTTTTCTCTGGTAGGTCAGCTTCAACAACTTCTGGCTCAGTAATGTCATTCTCTGCCTTCTCAGGTTCTGCTGCATGTTCAGCCCTCTTCATCATCAATTTGATTATCATATGTTGATGATGATTTCTCAACTGTGGTTGCCTTTGAGTGAGACTTGATGTCTATTTTTATATAAAACATCCTCACAAAAAAACAACATCTCTGCTAATGATTATGTTTTTGTTTTCTGGAATAAAAATTCTGTAACCTTTTGACTGGTTATCATGGCCCACTAGGTACCCCACTTCAGCCTTGTCATCAAGCTTTTTCCTGAGCTCATCTGGCTTATGCACATAAGCTAAACATCCATAAGCTTTAAATTTTTCATAATCAATCTCCAAATGCTCTCCATACCACATTATATCAGGAATATTCCCTTGCAGACTAGATGTAGGCAGCTTATTTTGAATGGCATTAGCAGTTAGCAAGGCTTCTTCCCACAAGTAGTTTGGCAAACCACTATTCTTAATCATTGACCTAACTGCATTCATCAAAGTTCTGTTTCTTCTTTCGGCCACTCCATTTTGTTGAGGAGTGTATCTACAAGTCAGTTGTCTCTTAATGCCATTTGCTATGCAAAAACTTTTAAACTTGGCTGAATCGATCAGATCTTATGCATTTTAATTTCTTGCCTGTTTGTCTTTCAGCTTCCATAACAAACTGCTTGAATGCAACTAATGCTTGAGCTTTGTTAGCCAACAAGTAGCACTTGCATTTTCTGGTATGATCATCAATAAAAGTGATAAAATACCTTTTGTTTGTCCTTCCTCTGATGTTTAGAGGCCCACACAAATCAGTATGCACTAGCTCTAAGATTTCTTTGGTCTTCTTTTTTGATTTGTGAAAAGGCAATCTATTTATTTTGCCTAGCATACAACCTTCACAAATATGCCCTTTTCCTTCACTTTCATATTTGATAAATCCTTTCTTTGCTAATGCCTTCAGATTATTTGCATGAGTGTGTGCTAATCGATTGTGCCATAGTTCAAATTCAGAAAGCATCAACATTTGATAAGGTAAATCACTGACATGTTCAAACTGAAATAATTTACCAACACGCTTTGCATAAAACTTGATTTCATTACCAAACCATATATTACAGCCAATGTCATCAAACACTACTCTGTAGCCCAAATCAACCAATTGGCTGACAGAGATAAGATTTTTGATGATCCCAGGTACACACAAAACATTTTTAATATTTACTACATTTCCATGCAAATCATAAAGCTGCAACAGTCCTCTCCCCTCAATCTTTTGCAAGGCTCCATTCCCCACTTGCACACTCCTAGCTTCTCCTTGTTCCAGATTTTTGAGCAAATGAGCCGAGTGGACTACTGATCTTTCAGCTCCACTATCAACTACAAGAGCATGAGATAATCTGTTAGTATTATTTTCATTTTCAAGAACAGAATTCAGCAAGGTTACCTCATCTTCATCAATAATTTTCTCACTTTCCTCATGCTCTTGTGCAATGAAAGCACCAGCAAATTTTCTACCTCCTCCTCGACCCCTTGATGCACCTCTTCCTCTGCTAGAACTACCCCTACCCCTTCCAAATTCCTTTGGAGTAGGACACTTAGATGCCAAGTGACCTTGACCACCACATGTGTAGCAATAAAACTCATTTTTCTTGAGCTTAGGACAGTGGCTTTTGACATGACCAGGTTCATGACAGAAATAACAAATGATTTTGTCTTGCTTTTTACCAGCATACAAAATTTCAGTCTCCTCTTCAACTCCTTTTGTAACCTTCTTTTGTTCAATCTCTGTTTTCTAATAATTGTTTCAGCTTCTTCCCTGTTCTTAGCAATGTTTCTTATGAACAAACTCAGTTGTTCATTGTCTACAATTGCTCTAGCAATTGCTAAAACCTGGTATCTTTCAGTGAGCTCTACTCCAGCCCCACTGAGATCAGCAACAATATTATCAAGCTTGTTAAAAAAGTCTGATACATCATCTTCCTCATGCAACTTAAGATTTCTGAGCTCCTTGTCCAATAAATCTATTTGTGATGAGGTTTTCTCTTCGTAATGTTTTAGCATAAACATCCACATCTCTTTAGGGCTCTTATTTCTCAACTTTAGCCTAATAGTTGGACTAACCTTTGAGGCAATGATCCCTTGTGCTTCTTTTACTTTGGCTAAATTTGGACGAGCTCTACCTCCACTACTTTCACCAGAAGTTGCATCACCAGCACTGGCAGTATCTGCAGCAGCTCCTGCAGTGGAAACAGCTACAGCACTTGAACTTGCAGATCTTGTGGCACCTGCACCAGTATCAATACAAGTTGGATCAACAAGATCCCATAAATCCTCAACCTCCAATACATGTTTCACTGCATCTTTCCAGATCTGGAAACCAGGCCCTCCTTTATAAACTTCAATTGTTGCCAACAGCCCTGCTCCAAAACGACTAGACATCTCTTGAACCTAGGCTCTGATACCAGATGAAAGTTTTAATACAAGATAAATTTGTTAATCAACTTATCCTTGATTTTATCTCAATCAAAACTTATCCTTTATGCAACTAGGAAATTAACAAAATTCCCTTTTGCAAAAAACCTTTTAAAATACCAAATGATGTTTTCTTGTCAATAAGACCTTCAACCTTTACAATAGCTATTCATCCAAACATAAAACACTGCAGCGAAAATATTTCTGACTTTAACCGGTCGGAACAGCGTTGGCTTTGATCTCGAACACTAGCTCAAAAGTTCACACAATTCCCTGTGTCTCCAAGCATCGAATGCCCTTGCTTATCACCTGTACAACCGACCGATAAGGCTGCAAATCCGGAGAAGATAGACTTGCCAATTTAGAGGTTTTGCACCTCGAAATATCCCACAGGCCTGTAACCCAAAAACCTGCACGTTGACGTTTGACTTGAATTTCCCCAATGGTTTCAGCTAAATAAATAAACTCCTTTCAAGAATGTTAACTTCACAATTAAATTAGGGCAAAGGTTCCTCCTCCTTTGATTTTTAACAGAGGTGACACTGAAGAAGACACCAACCAATTATGCAATGACATCATTTTCTAACATCATAGAGCCGATAAACTCCATTTTGAAGGTCTTGTAGAACCCCAAGTGATTGCAAGCGCTGTCAAAGAAGCTCAGGTACTGTATCAAATGCAGAAGCAAAATCCACAAAGCATATATAGAGGTCTTGTTTCAAGCTTCGACTATATTCAATAAGCATGTGCAATGTGAAAATATGGTATATTGTAGAATGGCCTGGACAAAAGCCTGCCTATCCTACAGTATGTACACCAGTATGTTATGCCCATGAAATCAACTGCTTCTCAGTAATACTGGCTCGGAGCTTGGAAAATATGGAACTGACCATGATCATGTGATAATTCGAAGGGTCATTCATATCACCTACTTTGGGAATTAGTACGACCTTACTGATAGCTCAAGTTTCCTAAAATCCTTCTTGCAATAAGCTTGGTTAAAAGAGCAGGGATGATTGGAAGCAATAGTGGACCCCCCTTTTAGGCAATTCTGCTTGCAAACCTTGAAACAATGTTTAAAATGAAACGCACTTATTTAAAAGTGCGTTTGAAAGATTCCTCTAAAAATTTTGGAAAACCAAAAAATGAGGCAAAATAGGGGGGCAATCAAGGTTTTTGGATGCAAGTTGTTCAAACCTGTCCGTAAAAACAACTATTTTTAGAGTGGCATAATATAAATAAGAAGACCATTAAAAAAATATGCCATTTCGGGAGTCAAACCAACATTTACGAGAGCCACAAAAATTTCTACGGTAAAATAAATGTAAATACAATAGATTCTCTTGCATATTGTGTATAAAATTCTTTGTGATGGCAGTTGCAAAGGAAGAAAGATATGTTGTTATGCAGCAAAAGAAAGATCACATGGTTATCATATAACATATATAGAGTTCAAATATATGTGTGAAGGAACAATTATACGGGCAACATATGCAGGTATTTCATCATATATGTTATGGTTATCAAATATGGAAATGCCTAAAAACAGATGGTTGTACTTTCATTTGCTTGATGCATGCCATTAGTGTAGACCTCAACTTCTAATTCTACAACCTTGGTTATATATTTTGCACAAATAAGATTATCTAAGCAAGAAATCTAGACTTATGAGGCTACATCATTTTGTTTATATTTTGCACATAGTATTTATCTAATATTTTGCATATAGGATTTATCTAATATTTTGCAGATAGGATTTTGCACAGTGAGAAATCTAATTTGGAGTTGTTTTTAGTTCATTGTCCAAGTACAAAATTTTTTGAACGCTTTTGAAAGGAATGATCAAACCATTCGACATGGTTTAGGCATGAGCTTAAAAAATATGTTATTATGCAAATGTGTGTAGCTTGACCACCACTACTTAGAGCTTGACCACACTTGCTTATGGTCAGCATGTAAATATGAAAGGGGCTTTTGAGATAATTTACTTCAGCATGTAAATATGAAGGGCATTTTTGAGATATTTACTAGAATGCTACAAGAGACAATTTTGCCAACTTCGCGACTAGAAGATTTTGTAATTAAGGGTACCTAAAAAACTTTGAGTCTTTTACAGAAAGTGCTACAACATTGTACTTCTGCTTTGGAACACTAGATTAGCAGCTAAAATGGCAACTTGCAAGGGAAAAATTCCTTCTGATTTACTTCCTTCTAAATCACAACTGATAGAAGGCAAGCAAAGTTATTCAAGCAACAATTTAAACCTACAAATCCATGAAACTTATGTTTAATTAAAAAATCACTCTCCAAATCATGAAAGATCTATGTACTTCACAGGATCTGATCTTCCTAATAAAGTAGAACTGCCAATAGTATAAAGTAAAATAACCTAGAAAAGATAAACTAGAATAATCTACTTAACATTGTAAGTAGGATTTGATCTCCTTAATAAAGTAGAACTGCAAAATAACCTAGCAAAGAAAAACTAGAATAACCTACTTAATACTGTAAGTAGTTACATTTAACAACAGATAAACAACAATATGCACTCACTGTCAAATTTAGAGCTAGAGAGTCAAGAAAATAGACGGAAAATAGAGCTGCTAGTATTCCCAGACTCTGATTTTTAGTGTCTGCACAAGCAATTTTCAAACTCTAACCATGTCATTTCAGCTGGATAAACCCATCATATTTGGGCGCATTTCCAACCTCCAGTCTCTCTAATCTACGCATGTGTGATGTCTGCAGAGACAAACAAGCTTTAAATGAAGTGATACATGACCAGCACCAAAAATCGCAACAAAAAACACATAATCTGTTTCAGCCCACATAATCTGGATTGTTAAAACATGGATTGTTAAATAATATAATAACCTGGATAGTTAAAACATGGATTGTTTTACAGTTTCAGCCCACATGATCTGGATTCATTCGTATCGGAAGCAAATCCTCAACATTCGTACCTGGATAACTCATATAGCAGATAAATTTGAATATATATAAGCTAGATAGTGTTCAAGAGGCGCCCTAAAATGATGTCGTGCGGGGCAGAAAGGGTCCATAATTGGCCGAGCTCTTCTTTTCTAGAAGTTGTTGAAGCGCCTCTTTGCTTGTTCATCCGGGCACAAACCGGACAAAGGGACATGGAGATCCCACAAAGGGACAAAATACGCGATTGCGATGAGTATGGACATGGAGAGATGGAAGTGAACTTGAGAGATGAAGAAATGGCTTTTGCGTAACTTGGAACAGATCGAACTTGGTTTTGGCAAACGATCGAACTTGAAGCAGAAAGATCGCGAGACCCTAAAACAAGATTCCTGAACAACCACGCCATGAAGAACCCTAAAAATTTTTTTTTTCGAGGCTTAGAAGCCTCATGCATCACCAAGAAACTTTTGTGTCTTGCCTAGAAACTTTGGCATCAAGTAGATCTCGTGAACCCTAAAATTTTCCTCTCACTGCATTTTTCCTAGCCTCGTGATAAATTTATACCGCCAAAAGCTTCTCGCCATGTTTTTGCCATGTTATATCCGGTCTGCCATGTTATAAAACCATTAAAGATCCATCTAATATAATTTCTTGGTTATATTGTATTGATTTGTAACAAAACGTCAGAAAACAATTATGGTATAAATTTATATACCGCTTTTTGCCCTTTTTCATGTGGGTGATGGTATAAACTTTTCGCTTTTAAGCTCTCGCAGACGGCAGATAAATTTATACCACTCGAAGTTCAATTTGTAAATTTATACCACTGAGTTCATAGCGGTATAAATTTATACCACTCGAAGTTCACATATGATAAATTTATACCACTCGCCGAACTCATGTGGTATAAATTATACCGCTTTGAGCTCATGCAAGATAAATTTATACCAATTTGAGCTCATATCGCTTGGTGCAAAGCCTCCTAAGCCCCAGATGGTATAAATTTATACCATCCAATAACGGGAAAAATCAAAGCCTACTTAACTAAAGCTAAGAAACGAAAGCCATGTTATATGGTTACCCGCCAACATTTGGCGAAGTTGGAAACACATTGTAGGGCTCAAATGACAACATGTGGGTTGGGTGAAACTGCCAAAAAGTTTGTTACAGATGATGATGAAGTTTCATTAGTACACAATGCTGAGGAACGTCACTTTTGATGGTGGGTCAGCGGACACAAATAGCTCTAGTAATCATGGTCTGAAGGAGTCAGAGGATGAGTCGTCAACGCACTTGTTGTTTTCTTCAAAGTCTAGTTTTTGGAGTCCTTGAAATTTCTGCTAATTGCTTAAACCAAATTAGGGCTGAAATGTGGTAACGAACATTTTTCCATGGCATCTAAGTACAATTACCCCCTCAAAAAGGGTACCTAAAATGTCAAACCTATCACACTTGTCACGCATAGACCACAAAAATGGACCTTTTTGAGGGAATTTTAGGGAATCCTTTAAAGATTCCTTTTAAAGTGCGTTTGGACAAATAAGTGCGTTTCAATTTAAACTTTGTTTTGAAGATCAGGAGACTTGCCATTAGATAGATGTGACATTCCACGTACTTATATGACATACATATAAATATCATGACACGTCACTATGGGTATTTTGAGACCATTGTGGAGTAAATTAGAAGGGTTTAAGTTAGCTATGTTAAGGTTTTAGTTAATTAAACTATTTAGTGAATAAATATCTAGCTAATTAGTAGTAATTGGAATAAATTGACCCATGGGGTAAAGCCATCTGGGCCAACTCGATTGGCCTAGGCTATTTACCCATTTGGAAGGTATTCAAGTGGTTCTCCAACCCAATTCTGCCCCAATTCGTCTTGGGAGAGTTAAAGCAGGAGTAGCTGTTTGTTCATACCTATCCAACTAGCCAACCATGGAAAACCTCAGGGGTAATGGATCAAGCCAAGACATCGATTAGTTTCTAGATAGATTGGTCTTCTACTAATCCTTGTATGAGTAGATGAGTGATTAGTCTCTATTTTATGCTCTGATCAAGTTATGGATGAATTGATGTATGTATAGTAAATGTTCTCTTTCCATTCCTCCTGTGTTGTATGGATTAAGGGGGGTAGAGACGTAAAAGCCATCTAGTAGTAGATATGCTTCTAGCTAGAATCCCTTAAATCCCATAAAATTCGGTCTGTTCACAAGAGACCACCTGCTGTGGAGGTTATGTTGTGATTGAGCACCAGATAACAGGCATCTTGGTGAAGCGGGGGTGGAGCCTTGTTGAGCGTAGTTACTGGGGCTCTGACAGTGTGCTAGGCTTATAGTCGATCACTAAGTGTGTGCCGGGTATGGGTCCGACACCTCCTGGGTCGCAGAGCCGGTCTCACAAGGATGGTTTGGGCTCAATAGACGTGGTGAGCCGACCTATGGATTTTGGGGGGTTAAGTCGGGTACAGATGCGTGGGCGTTGAGGTGCCACGATCCTTTAGCACACCTAGGGAACCATTGTGCCCCGGCAAGGGACTCCTCCCTAACCTGCCTCATTGGACCGGGGAGATGTAATCCAGAGTAGTCTCATAAGGTGAATCCATGAGATTGCGCCTCCGAAAGGCTATAATCACGCCTATCTGCAAAGTGTGCAGAGGAGGGGGTTGTGGAGTGGACTAGTCTAGCCATTGTTCTATGCCAGCCAATGCTTTTGTCGTGATTCAATTTGTTGTTATCTGGAGGCCCTGACCATCAGTTGACTCCATTGGAGTCTGAAATGTATGTACACTTCCGCAATATAGGATTCTTATAGAAGGCATGGGATGAATGGCACCTCCGCGTCCTTCACTGGGACACTTGTCCATCACGTGGTCCAAATCAGAGGAGGGCCTTTCCGTGGTGATGGAGTTGCCATGGGAGGGGAATTTCGCGTATTTATGCGATGGGAACATCGTATAGGTTCAGGGAGTGTCACAATAGATGCCACAGACCTTCTTTGACTTCCTCCTATGTGAATTGAAGAATATTACCTACCAAAGTATGCACACAATTAAGAATCCCAGGATGATCACGTTATTGGACCAATCGCTCATACCATTGCTGCATAGAAATATGTCTAAGAGTAGGATGTGGTCCGTGTAATATTTTGCGCCAGAACTCACGTAGCAACAATTCAAACGTTGCTTCTGATGCTCAGCAACGAAGTATGCCTTCTTGCATTTCAATACAGACTTATAATTTTTGATGGCCTTATGACCTGTGTCTGGCTCAATGATCATTCACAAGTGTTTTTGGGTTGCCCCTAAGGGGGCAAACCCTCGTTTATATGGATTTGTGGCATATCTTGGGTATATGCTGGAATATACCTAGGATATGCTGGTAACTGCTCAAAACCTAGTGTCACCAGTAAACTGGCGGTCAGTTGCGTTCTGGGTCCCGGATGTTCGAACCGGGTAACTGGCAGCTCTAATCTGATGAATAAGAACACATCTCGGTGCCCCTGGTGGTGATGGCATCTCTTGGTAGAAACCATAAGGATATGGCAGATACTCGGGGTTGCTAGCACTGTGGGATTTGCAAATATGTTGAGCTTCAAGTATCATCAAGGGGTAAGGATGTTTCTTCTTAGTTTTGCCTTGTGGGTACTGTTATCCGTTGCATATCTCAGCAGCCTGGCCTATAAAAGGAGATATCCTAAGGCATGTTTATCACGGCCATTTGGACAGACTTGGGCCTAACGGTGCGGTAACAAATCCAGTAAATACTCAACATTCTGTTCAAGCACTTGTTCTTACTTCAAACATATGGGGACCCGTACCTCACTTCTTCCATACAGTGTTGATTGAAAAGTTTAGTTGTTAGAAGACTCAAATCCACCAAAGTAATGGAACAAACTATACGCAGAGGAAGAGCAGGCCTAATTTCACAATCGGCATTATTATTGTTATATATGCCAAATTATATTTTATTCAAATTTCAAGTTCCCTAAAGTAACTTTGATAATTTGGGAAGGCTGATCATTAGATGGTTCTACCGATCTATTGA
Organism: Isoetes taiwanensis; assembly: GCA_021234155.1. Taxonomy (NCBI): domain Eukaryota; kingdom Viridiplantae; phylum Streptophyta; class Lycopodiopsida; order Isoetales; family Isoetaceae; genus Isoetes; species Isoetes taiwanensis. The sequence continues at coordinate 270,365 of JAJEKV010000005.1, forward strand.
GAACTTGATTTATGCGTTTTAAAAAATGCAGGAAAAGTAAAAGCTTAGCATCCGCCAAGAGTATACAAGGCCAAATTAGCTACAACGAGATGGGGATTATAAAACAGTTGGAAAACTATCTCGCATTCCCATGTTGGCTGAATGTGGAAGCATCATTTACACAGGAAGCTTTCAACAAGTTGTCCTATCTTAACGAAAGCAATCACTGGACTTCACTCATATTAGGATATATTGAATGTGGACTATTATTGCATGCTTTAGCTTGTACACCAAACCGCAAGAACCGCACATTATACATACTAAAGGCTTGTACTATATGCGAGTTGTCGAGAATGGTAGAGTGATCCATCTTTGAAATTGTAAGAAGCATCTTCAAATCAGATTTATATGTCATGAACAATGTGGATCACTCAATCGAGGCACAAAATGGTATTAGACAGCTATCGGTTGAGATGTTGCATCCGGGATGCTTTGATAGTAGGATATGTGGAAAACAGACTAGATTTGGAAGCATTGAAATGTTTTGAGTATATGCAACAGAAGGTATGCTTCCAAATAATGACAACATACGTTTATAGTCCTAAAGCTTGTGGGAGCATAGGGAATGCGACAAAGGTCCAAGAAATTCACACAAAATTTTTTCGAAAGGACTTAGGTACTGATCTTTTCCTCTGTAATGCCCCGATTGATGCATATGGAAATTGTGGCTTAGTTTTAGAGGCACGTAAGGCCTTTGACAGGAACTTGCCACCCAAGATGTTGTGTCTTGGACAATTCTAATTGGTGTCTATGCTGAAAACGAACTTCATTAGAAGGATGCGCGCCAAATGCTTTGAGCGGATGCAATTGATGGGCATCTTCTCTCCGGATGTTGTCACATTACGTGTATGGCACGAAAGCTTGTGCCAATTTAGGGGCCAAAGAGAATAGCCATAAAATACATATTCAAAGGTTAATGAAAGGCCTAGAGGGGAATATATTTGTTGTTAGTGCATTAATACATATGTATGCTAAATTTGGTTTACTTGCTAAGGCCCGTGAAGTCTTTCACAAACCGCCAATTCACAATGTTATCTCGTGGACGACATTATTCGTGAGGCTATGCCGACCATGGCCGGAAACAGGAAACATTGAGATGCTTTGAAGAAATGCAGATGGAGGGTGTGCCCCCAAATCTTTATTACATTTATCCGCATGCTAAATGCCGTATAAGAGCCATAGGGAAGGGGCAAGAAATGCACACCAAAGTTAACCTCCGGGATTTGGAGGAGATCATTCGGTTGGCAATGCATTGATTGACATGTATGCAAAATGTGGGAAACTTGTAGAGGCACAACAAGTTCTCAATAAACTTCCAATTAGGGACGTTGTCTCTTGCACTACACTAGTTTTCGGCTATGATAACGGGCTTGGTGAAGAAGCATTAAAGTGCTTTGACAGGATGAAACAACATGGTGTTTCTCCAAACCATGTTACATACATCCGCCGCTTTGAAAGCATGTATCGGCATATAGGCGCTTTAAATAAGGGCGAGTGATACACAAAGAAATCATCGCCTTGGTTATGAAACAGATCTTTCTGTTGGTAATGTTCTAGTTAACATGTATGCCAAATGCCATTGTCTGGAATAGGCACAGGAAGTGTTTGATAATGCCAGTTCGAGATGTTATATCTTGGAACATGCTGATTGCAGGATATGTTGAAAATGGACTTTGCTTACAAGCACTAAAATGTTTTAAACAAATGCACCAGCAGGGCTTATCCCCCAATGATGTAACGTACTTATGGAGTTTAAAAGCTTGTAGCAATGTAGAAGCCATAAATAAGGGTCGGGAGCTTACGCAAAAGGGTTTTAATACAAATTGTTTTGTTGGGAGTGCTGTGATTGGCACGAAGCCCTCCAATCCGGCAGCAGCGGAGGCCATTATGGAATTCTTCTTGTCATATTTTTGAGCGGATTTTGACTGGATGTTTCTACAGGTGATGCATTTGCTGGCAATAGACTTTACTAAGAAAAAATTGTGGCAAAGGGCAAATCTTAGAATCCCCAACTCTATGCTGGCCTCCTTCTGTGACATGGGTCACGATAAAGAGAATCCATTCGATCCTACATGCAATTTCTGATTTCGATCCATTCGATCCTACATGGTGTAGCTTATATAGCATTTCTGATTTTTTTTAGGGTGCTTCTGATTTTTTCCGATTTGGTTGATGCAGGAGCCCAAATTAAAATATCTAGGATGTTTCAAGGTGGTAGGGCAGAAGGTTAATGGATATGTTGCAAGTATTTATGAAATGGCAAAGGAAAATTCCAGGCCCTTTCAAACCTAGAGTTGATAGCATTGAGGGAACTGTGAAGATTATTGTTGGACTTGTGTAAGATAAATTTGGGGGCAAGCCCCAAGAGTTTCTGGAGTTGCTTGACAATAAGATAAGCTATTCATTTGTATTATGTTGTTTTGCTTTTGTTCCTTTTTATTTCTAATTCCGTCAAAGCTAGGGAATCTGGCATTCTTGATGCATATAATTCATAATTCATTCAGTGGCCAACTACTATCTTCCATGGCTAATATGCTTTCGATCGTTGATCTTTCTTTCTCTGAAGCATAAATGTTGGTGGGTGTTATTTCTCAATTGCTGCAGAATAGCATATGCTTTGGCACCAAATTCAGTCCATCAATTTGAGTTATAATTTATTTCAAGGCCATATTCCCTCCAACATTGGCAACCTCTCTAGCCTCTCAGATCTTGATCTCAAAAATAATTTCTTCAGTGGCTAGCTTCGAGCTGAATTACTTGATCTTTCTCAGCTCGTGTATTTGGATGTAGCAAAAAATATTCTCTCTGGACTATTTCCTGTCAAACTTTGCAACTTGAATGAGCTCTTCTATGCGAATTTTTGTCACAATAGTTTTTTTAGCAAGGTCCCCTTCAATGAAAGCTACAAGAGTTTAAGTTCTGCATCTTTCTTTGCAAACAAAGGTCTGTGTGGTACTGTTGTTGAATTGGGTTGCTCTAGACCTATTCTTTTGGTGGACTCAAAAGCAATTTTGGGAATTGTTGTTGGAAGTATAATTGCCATTTTTTGTCTCATATTTGTGGTGATCAGATTTAGGATGATCTTGAAGCAAGAGAGCATGTCTCTTTTTGCAGAACAAAAGGCATAGTGCAACATTCTGTTCACTGTGCTAGTTCTATATCTCAAGTACTTGTAAATCATAGAGTTATTCATTGTACACTATCATTTATGTAAATTACTTTGAAATATTATTCTATCATTCCTCGGTTCTATAAATTGATCTGCACAACTTCGTGAACAAAACTCTTGACCTAAGAAAATGACACCCTGTGTTCACACAAAAAAGACCCGACAAAATAAAAACCATGAAAGCACACTTTCGCGGCACCGGAGGGCAACCCTTCGTGCGTAGCACCTTGTTTAAGTTGCTTGCATTCTGCATCAAACCACGCATTTCTAGGAAAGGATTTCCTACTAGCCTGAGCAATACTAGAAGTGTGTGTATCAAAGTATTCAAAGAAGCTCGATAATAAGGCAGAAATTGGTTTTTTAGTAGGGTATGATGAAGCACCAATAGGATATAGATTGTTTATACCAAACATAAAGCAAATTGTGATCAACAAAGATGATGTTTTTTATGAGAGGATACTATACAAGAATAGACCTGGAAAGAAAGTAAATAAGCTTGATGTATGAAAGAAAAGAATGTAAGATTTGAAGTTGATATCAAATGATGGGACTGATGAGCAGAACTCAAGTTGTGATGATTCAGAGGAAACAATCAAATAGATTGAAACAAAAAGCTTGAATGAGCAGATAATTAAAAGGAGAAAATCACAAGTTGAAAGACTCAATAGATGATGCTAAATTGGGTGGAAAGAACTGTGACAGAACGGATGGTGGAAAGAGCAAACGAATTGAACAGCTTGGGAATGATCATGAGTACATAGTGGCAATAATGGATGATATAGTAATCCCTAAAAATATTGATGAAGCTCTAGCATGTGGAGACAAAAACAGGTGGCTGGCAGCAATGGAAGAAAAGCTGGATTCATCCAAACAGACCCAGACCTATAAAAATTTGTATTATCCTATACATCATAATGTCATTGGAAGTAAGTAGTTGTATGAGATAAAAACAAATGCAGATGGAAGTAAAAGGTTTAAGACAAGACTTGTAGCACAGGGGTTTACACAGAATTTAGAAATGGTCTCCAAAGTTGATGATTTACACAAAACATTCTTTCAATTGATCAATTCCATTATTATCATCCAAAGCTAGTTTATCATTCTCAAAGCTAAATCAGACGCTGACCATTGGTTAACCACAAATTTATCACCATGTCATTCTTGTATTCTAGCTTGTCGACATGGCTTTCTACATTAGCTACACTTAACCTAAACCATTGGATGGACTAATAAATCCATTGACCATAGCTTTTGTCAGCCTTCTTTATTAAGAAAGAAGTGAGGAAAATAGTACCTTCTATGTGAGTTCATATGATCTATGACTGTAAAATAGTGAAATGAATATGGGTAGCAAACATAGGAACTATGCTAAGACTCATGGTCCTTGTAATCAAAATACAAAAGTACTTGCGAGTTAGTGATTATTTGAAATTTGAATGCAATGCAAACTTTGAAGACTCTCCTTTATATCTTATTTCTTCTGCTGATAATAGCTCAATTAATTATGAAGAGCTTGATTTCTGCAGGAATACAAAAACCTTGCTCTAATTCTTGTAAAGTCCCTTGCAGAGACATTGGTTCACTTTTATCCCGTAATAAGTGGCCATAGCTTTTTTCCCTTCTTCCCTTCACCATGTGCCCTCTTCCAAACATCCAAAAACCTTTGCCACAAGCATGTCTTAGCAGTAGTGCGTTTATTTCTAATGTTACCAATATTTGTCCTTTCTAAATAAAACACATGGGTCTTTGGCAAATCCAACTTGCATTCTTTCCTTAAATGTATCTTCCTAGTAAATGTGCCTTCGACTGGTGTCTTGGAATTGTCGAGATTTTCCCTAGCGTATAGGTGATGGCCTGAATCCCATTGCAAAAGATATGGATATCCTTCTGCTCATGGAATATGGGAGCATTCTACCAAAAGGCTACCTCATTTCACAGGCTATCAATATTTTTTCTTATCTAATGAATGTCATGGGCAGCGAGGCTTTGGCGGGATTGCTTGCTATTTCAAGGATGCTCTTGCTATTTGCTGATGAACACACCGTCAGTACGTGCCCTGGGGTCATACATCCAGGAGGTACTGGACCTGCGAGGTCACCTTTGCCCCCGCCTGGCTGTCCGCTGACTAGGCACTACGGGGGTGGTGCATGACTGTATATATTGGGATGTTTCTGCATTTTATATGATTAGCCTGGTTTTGTCAAATAGGCTGATTGCCCCGCGGTTTTCCCTCGAAACCCTGGGGATGGGGTTTTTTAATCCGCAGTAATCCGCTTGTCCGCTTGCTTTTTGTATTGGGTCCCATAGACCGATTGGTCTCCGTGGACGATAAAAGTACCTTCCTTCCTTCCTTCCTTCCATAAATCACGCTTCATAAAGCTGATAGATATAATCGCTAATGTGGTTCAAACTCCATTGCAACAATGGTAGTGCCATTTTTGTTGTTGCCTGTTACTTTCCACCTATATCATTCTATGATGACTATGATGTAGATCGCAATGATTCTTATGATGATCTTTCTGATGACATTACTCAAATCAAATAGTTGGGGCATGCTATTCTTCTTGGCGACTTCAATGCTCGTACTGCTACAATGCAAGCTGCTCAACTTATACTTAAGGATTCCCCTGACCCTTTATGGATGTCTGCTAATGATACAATTTTGCCACGTTCATTGCCTATGCTAACAAACCTGTCTCAACATTTGGAAAGAATTGTGTGAAGTCTTCGGGATGGTAATTTGTAATGGCTTAAAGCAATGGCCACACTCTAAAGGTGTTACATGCAGACGTGATAGGCATGGAGGTGGTACTAGTGTTATTGATCTAGTGCAAGCCTTGCATCTCAATTCAGATTTTCGAATTGGTACAAGACATAGAAATGAGAAGATTTTCGAATTGGTAAATTGATGACCACTCATTAAGTTCTAACAAGTACTCCCCTATTAACATTGTCAATATTAGTAGCTCCCTAAGGCAATTTTAAAAGACATGAAATGAATGCAGCTATTAGGAACCATCTATGGAATGGTTCATTAAACATTCAGAAGTCTAAGGTGGCATGAACAAATATTTGTGCACTTGTCCAAAAGGTGGTCTGGATGGTGTTGGATTTAAGGGCTCGTGGCCTCCACTCCTTAGTCTTAGACTTTTTTTTTTTTTAAAGATCAAGTTAATTAATATTCATACCGAGTAAGTACAAGAAGAGCGATACTAGGGTACTCCTGCCCATACCTGAGCGAGAACCCAAATGGCACGTATACCTACCTATGACTCATGAAACAAACCTGCCAATGCTGTCTACAATGAGGAGGGTCTTTCCCCAGACAGCTGCCCTGAACTGCTCTTTCTGAAGGGGGCACGGTAGGAAAGATATAATTTGTACCACAGGCTGCACCGCCTCATTCCTGAACACCTTCATGCGACGCCGCTTCCAAATGAGCCACACTAACCAAGCCTTAAACAAATGGAAGGCCAGGCTCTGAAGCTGGGACCACCCACTAGGATACACCCCCAAAAGAACCTCTTGACTACGGAGCGAGATATGAAAGAGGCACTGGACCCATTGCTGCCATGAGATTTTGGATCTCCGTGCAAAAGAAACATCCTGATGCTCAGGGGTCTCAACGAGGCATCACACATTGGACGCGGCCGATCGCCAGATTGATCACGTGAACCCGTGATTCACCCTCGGGGGATCGGTGCACTATACGCCCGCGACAACACCCGAATCTTGGGGGTGGGTTCCATACCCATCTCAGGATGTTGCCCTGATCATCTCACCACTGGAGACTCCCAGCCGTCGAGGGGCAGCTCATCTGAATTGCCAAAAGCTCATAACATCTCTACCTTTCTCTTCCTAATTAATCGCATCGTCAGGTGACGGCCGGATGCGCCATTCTAGAATGGGGCGAGCATGCATGTCATGCATGCATGCGGCGGGCGCATGATTTTTGGTTGGGGAGTTAAGCTATTTCAAGTAGCGTTTACGCATCCGCGCCTCATGTGCTTCCTCTTTCTCTCCCGTGATTACCTTATTCTCTTTGAACCCACCCCCCCCTTCTTTGTTTTATTATATTTTGTACAAGTTCATTTTATCATGTTTTTCCACCCCCGGGTGATGCTTTTTTCCACCATTTGGGTGATGCTATTCTGGTATGTTTTCTCGTTTGTTGTGTTGGTGATGTGCGAGTCACGGGTTGGCGGCGGCATCCTGTTTCGACTTCTCCATGCGGGGTTTTGGGAGCGATTCTATGCCTTACGTTTGTCTAAGCCTTGTCAAGGCTTATCACTAGGGTTTTTCTCGAAAACCCGAAAGGGCGGGGTTTTTTAATCCCGGTGATAAGCTTTCGGCAGGTACATCAGCCACTCATCTATTAACATTGTATCTTTTTTGGGGTCCAAATGATATAATTGGATTTTCCCTTTATTTTTCGTGGGTAGTTCGCATGTGTGCGGCTACCCACTGTCCACCATTGTAGAAAATCTGCTGAGATGAATGAGAAGCCTATCTATGCGAGTCCCATTCTAGAATCCATATTTCACACGTCTAAGCTACTTGAGCATATTACTTGGAGACAAAAGGATTTCCTATTTAACTCTCATTACAAATTATTCGACCTAACTATCTAGAGCCTGGCCAGTGCTTTGATCTGATCTACCGAGATCATGACTCTGATACCAGTGTGAAGCTCCCCATACCTATACGATGCTTCCATCATAAGAAATCCCCTTTCCCAGCAACTCTATCACCAGGAAAGGCCCACCGTCTGACTCAGACCACTTGTGATGATCAAGTGTTCGAGTGAAGGACACGGAGATATCATTCGCCCCATGTCTTCTCTGGGATACAATATACGCACAATAATATACCACAACAAAGGGTGGTCTATCCATCATCAGATATATGAACAACAACATAATACCAACATAACATATAAAATGTATCATAAATGAGGATTCTACCCCAGGCTCAGGTTCCGAGGGGTCAAGTGACGGTCAGGATCTCCAGATAACAACAGACAGAATCAAGGCAGTGGCATTGCCTGGCATAGAACAATTGCTAGGGTAGTCCACTCCATCTGTCCCTCCTGTGCACACTTTGCAGATAGGCTAAAACATGCTATGGCGTGATTGTAGCTTTTCAAAGATATAATCTCATGGAATCACCCTATGAGACTACTCCAAGTTGCATCTCCCTGGTCCAATGAGGCAGGAATACGACACGTCCCTTCCAAGAGCACAAGGGTTCCATGGGTGGCTAGAGGACCCAGGCCCCTACCCGACTTAAACCTTCCAAAATCCATAGGTCAAAATTCCCTCGCACCTATCTAGCCTAGGACGTCCTTTCTAGATGGTTCTTGTGACCCAGACAATGTTAGACCCATACCGTGCCACCTGCGTTGACCGACTATAAGCCTAGCACACTATGGAGGCACAATAGCATTGCCTAGCAAGGTCCCACCTCCACATCACCCGTTGTATCCGTTGTCTGGTGCTCAATCACAACATAACATCCACAGCCAGGTGGGCTCTTGTGCACAGAGATGTCAGCATTGGGAAAGGGGGTTAAAGTCCCTCGTGTAAGTTGGCATGTTATTCTTTGTAAGTGGTGGAGTGTTATCCTCCATAAATCGCATATTTTATAACTCAGATTCGCCTTCTTTGTCCCATAAATCGGGTTGTCTAGGGTCTATAACGTGAATTAAACTTACAGATACCAACTGGCCCCTCCATATATATAGAGGTTTTTTGTTCGCATGGCTTGCGAGACCAGCCCCTCTGAAGATTTTTTTCATGTCTTTTTGTTTGTTTTTTGTAGCTAAGGCATTTTTATGAGTGCTTGTCTTCTGATTTTCCTTTCTTTAGGATTTAGCATCAAGACCGATTGTGATTTTCTTTTCATACGCTCACATCATTCAATTTCTCGTTCAGGAGTCGTAGCCATTTCTCAGAGCATTAGCGGTAATCCTGGTAATAATAGGTCTTGCTGTGCTTTTTTGATAGGGTTTGATAGTCCTATTCGTGTGCATGGATGATAAAAATTCATTCAATTCAATTCAACTTAACTCAATCAATTCAGTTCCTATGATTGTATTTCATATAGGGGGATGTCAAATGTTGTACTTATAGTCCACTACCCCACTCATTTTTCATACTATAGACTTCCAATATATACTGTTATAGTGATGAATAAAGAGCGGGTAAATTTGTGTGTGTCTATCACGAGTCCCGTCCTAATCATGAGAATCTGGCATGATACAAAAAGAATTATTGAAAACATAGTTACCAGAAGCAAAAGATTTGCATGCAAAAACAAAGGATTCTAAGCGCATGAGAGTAAAGGGCTGCAGACAAAAAGGCATCATAAGACATCATTGGTGGTGCTTCTTCACATAAGCATTGTAAGACAACTAGAATAATGGTATGATTTAAACCTCCCATCCATTAAGACAATGTGGCGTTTCATTTTGGTGGTGTATAGAATGATAACCAGAATTTGTTCAACTACAAGCCAGTGTGAAACATGTATATCCTACGCCTTCACCTATCATGGGATGGGAATAGAAGAAACTTTACATCGTAGACATCATGGTGACATTCCTTCTAATATAAAACGTTGTCTGATATACTGAAATTGGCCAGTCTCTAAGGCTTAATGGTATGTAATGGAATGTTGATTCGATTAACATATCATAAACACCCAAATGGTGTTGTTTATCATGTTATTGGGATCATCTCTTAGACTTCGTCTTCTTTCCAGCCCCTAGACATGTTATAGTTTTTAAGTACTCACATAACATTGAATCATGATATCCTTTATCACGACCAAGGTCATCATTGTAAATGTATGCTATCCTCTGACCTCACTTAACAACTCCACCACTCTTTCATTTTGCGATAGCACAAGAACTTCCCAATGAAGGGTTCCTTCATAGTGTGGTCATTGATATTGGATTTGAAGTCTTCTTTCATGATTTTGTCCTTAGTACTCCATCCAGAGGCTTCCAAAATGCACTGGAGGCTCTTAATTTTGATCGGGTCATTTTCTTGAGTTGGGCACTTTTCCTTCTCACATAAAACCTGGTTGTTAGACCACATTTTCTCAACACAAATACTAAACTGGCCTAAAAACAATGTTCACTTTAGCAGAGGAAAGATGGTAGGAGACAGTGTGTGATGCAATATTGTAGGTATTCTACACTTCTTATGGCGCCATGCACACACATACACCAAGAATAAAGAATTGACTTGAACTGATTTGATGGAGATCAAAAGGCCTATGGGGCCCACAAAAAGAGAGAGAGAGAGAGAAAAAAGAGAGAATGCATGAATAGGTTAAGCCTAGTGGGGCAATGGCTAGTGGCCCAATTATATTGTTAAGCTTGGAACCTTTAGTAGTGGGGCAGTGGATAGTGGTCCAATTATGTCTTTTCTGAGGACCGTGCAACAAAATCTTGGCGTAGGCACAACTTTGTGTGTGAAAGAGAACCTCAAGATCTTACAACTTAGCTACATGTAAGAGAATATCACTACCAACCATCAATTATGTACCATCAACTATATATGGTCGGGATGCATTCATCACCAACAAGCAATTATATATAGTGGGCCTTGCATTGCAACCATCAACTTTGTACTCTAGTGCCAAAAGTCGATCAAAACTTTGATCATTACAATCCCTTTGTCTAAACATATACGAATAGTGGAATCTTTGGTCGTCGAAAAGAATGCGGCTACGTAATATGTATGTAGATGTATATGAATATTGGAATCTTTGGTGGCCCAAAAGAATGCGGCCAAGTAGCCAAGATTGTGGGCTTTTAGACCATGTAAGGGACTTGGTGCAATGTTAGGGAGTGGACTCACCGCCTTCATGGCTTCGGGGCAGAGGCTATTTCGCCTAATTGCAGACCCAGATTGATGGCCTTCTCTCTTGTCCTATATAAAATTGCAATGATTTTATTCAAATCGTTGCTTGCTTCCGCTCGAGAAAGCTAAATAACCTCTACCCCGAAGCATTACCTTAGAGAGTACCCCAAAGCAATTACCTAGAAGAGAACGTGTGCGGTTCATGCCCGCATACCGCGACATGGTTGGCATTTACGTATGCTAGTATCGTTGTTTGTCGCGAACGTGCGCAATGCACTTAAGGCGTTATGTTTAGGTGCAATAGACACATATTGAAAGGAAACAAACTTTACCTTTAAAGTGTACACATAATATGAAGTTCATAAACAAAAATAAATACAAATACAAAACATTTTTTTTGCAAATAGGTTATGTCCATCGCTCCCATGGATGCACATCATGAAGAACCCGGTCCCAAACAACTCTGTGAACGTCATGGCTCAATGTGGAAGTTCATTTCATAAGCCGATATGATAGAAGTCCCTCCCCGCATCAATTTATGGTGGTGAACATGAATGTAAACATGCTCGATATCATGTCCCACACGCATTGACTCGTAGTCTACCAACAACAATGTTATACTTGGTTAGAAACTCGGGAAGCTCATAGTCACCAACTGCATCATGTGGGATCGATGCCTAGGCCTTGAACCGTCTCCCATCGCAAACGCCAATGTGTGTGATGCCTCCTGATCTGAAGCAAGTTCCCTTGCATGTGTACTTCGAGGGGAACTTTTTTTACTCTAACACAGCAACACGCCAACACTTCATCCTCCTCATGCTAACGCGTTGCCGGGATAATGTTCTGGCATCTGTTTTTACTCGGCCTTTTAACTTCCATATGTGCAACTTCTGACAACACAACTAACTGGTTGATGCTTGCAAGAATGGACATTATTTGCTTTTTGTAATTATTTTTGTTATTGAAATTGTCTAATGACAGTATCATCAATGTATAAACTTTGCGTTTATAGATTCCCATAGAGAAAACTTTTTTTTATAGAAATGTGGGGGGCAATTAATTTACCTCTAAAGACAAAAATTCAAATAACGGATCTAATGCTCATGCTCAAAATATCACCCTTAGAAGTAGTTAAGTACATCAACAAAAAATAGGTACAGAAATGAAAAACACAAAATTTTGTTCTAGTTCTCTGGCGTACTTTAGTTCATAATGGTAAGGCCAAATGTAACGATTCTGTTCTGGTAAGACCAAAACAACAAAGTATCCCAATGGTTTACTTCTTGAAGGGCATTTGAAATATTTCGTTAAATCTTAAGGGTATTTGATAAATTTTAAAACATTTGAAAGGGTTACATCCCTTTTTATTATAGTTTCCCCTCCACCTCCAGCACTCAATTTATTTAAGAAAAAGTATAAATAAAATGCTTGATTCAATTGCAAAGGAGCTGATAGATAAAACAAACATCCCGAACTGTTGCAGAAACTCAACTCTAGCGGCTCCCATCCAACAATGATTCAATTGCAAAGGAGCTGATAGATAAAACAAACACCCCGAACTGTTGCAGAAACTCAACTCTAGCGGCTCCCAAACAACAAAACGGAAGTCTTATGAACAATTATGACAATGGTTTACTTATAAAGGCTATTGCATGCACTATATGCCAATCCATCGAAAGCTTGATTTTTCTTGCAACTACACATTTAGAGACGATAGTCTCCTCCTCAGACGGTTTGATATGAACATAAAATAAATAGGTGCCCTAAGCATAAGCTTCGTTTCGGCCTTAGCAATTATGCCATAGGGGCAACTTCATTTATGGTTTCTATTTATCATAAAAACAACATCCTCAAAGTTTATAAGACATGCATGGAAATGCGAGGTCCATGCACAACTTGAGCCCCAACGTGTATTGAGATTGAAATCTAGGGTAGACTTTACTGCATGTTTAATACGAAAGGTGGATGAAGCAAAAATTGCATGCGCTCAAATTTATAAAGAATGTAGGATCCAGCCATTGTCTGCACAAACATATGTTTACGCTTATAAGAGTTTATGAAATGTGTGTAAATTATGCATGGGCAATAATGTGCAAATGGTAGAACCTAATTCTAGGCTAGCAAAATAAAGTTAATATGAATCTCTACATTCGAACATATAGCACATATCAATGCCAGGCATAAAGCATACAGAAAATAAAAATTGCATTGATCAATAATTGCTTAGGAGAAGGATCAATTTATTGTGGATGTGTAACAATTATTTGAGTCTGTATCCCAATTTGGAAATGATAAATGGCAATAGAATTAAGCTACAACAATAAAACTTGTTCGTAAATTGTTCCTAGAGCCCATATTTTGGTTTCTCCCAACATAATGGACGCTTTACTTAATGACAAATTGGTTGCTCCCAACCTACATTTTGCCTGGACGCTTTACACAGTGACACGTGCTGGCATTGCTGGTATTGATAACTTATTATGAGGGCTTGTATGGTATTGTTGAACCATTAATGCCCCGCACAGAAAATGTTGCGGTAATCGATGACGATAAGTTGATGCCATCATTGCCAATCTATCCTACCATTTTGTTGAAATTGAATCTTGAACTTAAGATTGGACCTCATTATTGAAATATCATATGCAAATATTATTTCCAGCTTCATGCCCCTGTTCTATAATAAACATCTTGAATGAAAATATTCTTTATCATTCTTCATCGGACCAATTACAAATAATTATGATTATTACATGATTCGCAAAAACAAATTCATTTAAAGAGCAAAATATGAAAAAATGCATCTAATTTCAATTCATTGTGGTGGAGAAGTAGAACTTACATGCATGAAGCCTTTTGCTGCTGAAGCGAGATTCTGACTAAGAAAAAATAAGTTAAAAGTTTCTTTTTCTGCCATGGTAGGAAGTGGCAACATGTGGAAGAGAATTTGCCTTCATTGGCAGAAAGTGTACGCATGTGGAAACCTAAATCCCTAGAGACTAATGGCAGCTGTTGTCTGCAATAAATCTATTAGAATTACCTCGTAAAGCTGAGAAAATAAAGGTAAATTAAGGAACCCTAAAATTAAATGAACAAAGTGCTATATCGTATGACCAACAAATGCATGCCAAGTGTTCCTAAAGATGGAGAAAAGTTATTTCACCTGTTTCACCGGGAGCACAGCAACAGATCAAATACCCTTGTAATAACCAAATTTAAACATTTCCAAGAAATACAATATGTGAAATGTTTCTGAACGGCATGCCAAAGAAACCAGCCCAAGTGTTCCAATTGTTGACTGAAAGTAAAACAATAAGTTATAGACAAAAAGACCATGGGATCCTAAATGCATCGTTAACAGAAAAAGTAATGTGCATTTATTTGACACCACAAAACACATAATAAACCCTCTCCATAGGCTCTTATCAATAGATCACATGACTATCATGTAATCTTCTATTTTGTGAAACCAGAACTTGAAGTAAGAACCAACCTGATTATATGCCTCCGAACTGCGCCAAATAAACCAATCAAGCCTCTGCTTCAATTGCTCGAATTTTTAAATTGAAAAAAGAGTCCCGATCATGGGAAGCAAATGCTAACTTGGTAAGCGGAACAGTCTGCAATAGCTAAAATTAGATCTTAAACCTAAAGTAAAGCATTGGGTTAAACATCTTACAAAAATTCTGTCCCAATTGTTTACTTCTTGAAGTTTAGTTTCAACTCTCATACATTGACTTAGAAGTTTAGTTTCAACCTCTCATACCTTGCTGGAGCTCAAAATACTCCTGAAAGTTCCTTGTCCACGTCGCCAAATCTTTAAAATAAGAAGTTACATTAGTTACAATGAGCAATGCATAAGGATGATAAAAGAAAGAACATGCACTGAGATATGCAAAAGCAAGCTGGGTACTTCATACCTAAAGCTTTAGGCAACCATAGAAGGGAAAATGCATGCATCTTGCTGAAGATATGCCATCACCAGCCCTGCAAGCTCTACCACTATATGAAATGAAAAGAGTTCGGATGAATAAAAGAATCCAAATTCTGCAGCCTATCTAGAACAATCAAAATGCTTATGAAAATAAGCAAGGCAGTCTTCGTGCCTGCACAACGATGACATATGAGCACCATGATTAGGAACATTTGCTTCATGCTGTCTAAAAAGGTGAATCATCTGCTCCTTAGAAGCTTCCTGCTCCGGAAAAAGAAGTCCAAAACATTGAAGGCGCATCATGAGTAAGAAAAGAAAAATAATGACAAAATCAACCTATCTCTAAGAATCCAGTGCTTGGACACCTGCAGTTGCACTCCTAAACCCAGAAACGCCCTCTGCCAGCAAGCAAATGTTGGTATTGCCGCAAAGATTTTCTCTGAGCTTTTAGAAGAACAAAAAGAGAAAATACAGAAGTCTAAGGAAAGAACATGTACGAAGAAAAAAAGGGTTTTTACCTGCGGAAGATCAAGAAATAAGCTCTATAACTGCGTTTATGCACTTTTAAGAACAGAAAACTGGCAACTGGAAATATAACAGCATTGCAATTAGTTTTGGTAAAAAAAGCTTCGGATTCTTGCTGTCGCAGGGATTTTCCATGCTGACCTATGATGATAAAGCCCAGCCGAAGAGCTCCACAGCTCCACTGAGGATCCGACCCAACGAAGAGCTAGAGGCACCAAACCGGAGAAGAGAAAGCTGGGCCAAATTTCAATTTCGTAGTGAAAGGAAGGATGTAGGAATTTCGTCGTCATTGAATAGGGTCAGCTCCGGCAACTTCAAAATCTGAATTAAATGCTGGCAACCAGGATGTCGGAAGGGGAACGCATATGGGAAGGGAATGCCGCATGCGTCTGCACTGCGGCGTTCCAGGCACGAAGTCCAACACCTTACCATTTTAAAAAAGAAGATATGCCAGGGCAGGCAGTTTTGCCTTGCTCGGGCCATAGAGAATATGCCAGGGCAGGCAATTTTGCCTGGCTCGGGCCTTGGCTCGCACATTACCTATATCGTAAAAACGAAACGAAACGAATGGTAAGGCCTGGGCAGAACTTGGAGGTGGGAACCGCGATTTCAGAGGCGAAGAAGGTACGTCATTCTTTCTTTTCTTTGCTCACACAACTTTTTCTAAACTTATTTCTATTCCGTCTTAGCTTCCTTGCCTGTTTGAGCTTAATGTATCATGAACGCTGGGGTATTCAGCCTCATGCATTCGCCATCTGAGCATAAGAAATAACATTTTTAGGGATACGATCGGCTTCCCCATATTTCTTGCAGGCACCCAGTATAGTTTTCTTTGCTTCAGCATTTTTTGGAATTCTGCAGAGTTCCATTAAATGCTCGAGCTCTATTTCTTGCAGGCACCGAGTATAGCTCCCCTTGCTTCTGTAGATTTGGCTCCATCATACAAAAAGATCAAGCAAGCAATTTGAAGGAGGAAAACTTTCATCCTTTTTTCTACCCAAAATTTAAATGTAAGTAATTGTGGAGTAGTGGCCAGTATTATCAGACTGGTACTGGTACTGTTTATGGCATATGAAATACGAGTCTGTGGAAAGTCCGCTCTGCATCTCTGTCCACAAGCACCTGGTCTATTAAGCAACTTCCTTTTATTTGGAGATAAGCCATATTTGTTGGACTGGATATGATGTTTTATGGAAGGAGGAAAAGATTTTTCAACCACCATCTATATGCTGATTGGAATACTCCAAATTTTGGCACTTAGTTTTTGCTGGTAAATTTTGGGAATTAATTATCAGCAGACATGCCATCTCTAGAATATTTGGACAGTTTAGTAACAGCTAAAGTATATAGCTTATTAAAGCCAATAATTCATACATGTGAGAACCTGTCTGGCTGTAATGTATTAGTCTTAGTTCTTGAGGACTGCAAATTCAGATCGGACATAAATGCACAAATAAAAAATCATGCAACATAGTCAAAGTCCCAAGACTTACCACTGAAAAAACACTTGCTCTATGTTTGCCCAAAATCTAAGGAACTTACAATCTCCAAACCTTTCAAAAAATGTAGCCAATGCTAAGGCTAAGGTGTAAAGGTTGATGTACAAGGGACATGTCAATAGTATAGTTATTATTGTCATTAACAAAGGAATTTCCTTATCTGCAGATTATTGAAAAGATTTGATATGTCAATTGCCCCTTGTCATGCACGTAATAAATTTCAGAATGTTTATCTTTGTGTTGATGCTCTAGTATATTATTAAGTGTTTTAGCTATCCATCTGTGATGAAGTAGTGGACTGCTCTCATGGTAAGCAACTTGGGATTTATGCAAAAGAAAATATGAACAGTATTTCATATCCTTGGAAAAAATATCTTACCAAGGAATGCAAGAAGGGCATTCTGATTATGTTGAGAGGATAAGGTTATGCTCATAAGTATCCTGCTGTTTAAATGTTGAGGTGATGGAAGTTATTTTCTGAGGGCACAAGTGATGAAGTTGTGGACTATTTTTATGCAAAGAAAAATATGAATCTTTATGGCTCCAAGAGGTGGGCATCTGATTATGTTGAGATGAAAAGGTCATGCTCATAAGTATCCAAATCAGAAAGGTGACATTACGAGCACATATTTATGATTCTTATGTTAATTGCAATAGTTCTCCCTGATACATAGAAACAAGATTTTTTTTGTTTGTCCTGTGATTGGGTGTCCTTGCAGGTTCAGTTTCAGTTTGCCAGTAAATGGTTGTCATGCAGGCGCCTGCCCCACTGACGCTATCGTCTGGTCGTTAAAGTGATTTTGACAAAAACAAGCAAACTGCCAATTGGGTGACTGGCAAACTCCGAAAAAACGTTGAGACAAAGAGTTTGCCTCGAAATATAGCAAGAAAGTTAACTCGAAACTTCTTTGTATTGATGTATGCCTGTGCATCTTCTTTTCCTTTTAGGAAGACCATCGTAAATTGTAAACTGAAATACATGTAGGATTTAGAATGGGTGTGGACTTAATCTAGTTTTCTCTATTTCGCGAGGTGGTACCTAATAGATTTGGAGGACACGGCTTTGGTTCTATCCTAAGGTTTTAGGAACCTGAAAGATATATAAGATGAGTAAACCTATGGCTTCAAAGGTTTTTGGAATTCAATCCTTGAAGCCACAATATAGTATTTGGGGACGTTTTGCCCCACAGCTCCAGCGGTGGCGATGGCGATCGCTTTTGCAGCAGCAAGGCCAGTTTTAAGCAAATGGAGCTATGGCACGGCAGCAGACTTGTATTCTCTGTTCGCCCCTTCTATGCTCTGTTTTTTTCGACACATCTATTATGCTTTGTTACAGATACATCGATTTATGACTATACGAAGAAACATTCTCGTTCTTGCAGAACTGTAGTGTCGCCCTTACATATTGTTCTGTAGAACTGCATGTGTCGTTACGACACATACCACAACGAAAAAAGTGCTCTAATACCCCAAAAAATACCCCCCAAAAATGACTACAGAATCCCCCTTTTACCACAACGAAAAAGTGCTCTAATACCCCAAAAAATACCCCCCAAAAATGACTACAGAATCCCCCTTTTTTTTGTAGAACAATGGGGTATAAAATGAATTTTTGGAATCGGGGTATTTGGCCATAATCCCCCTTTTACTTATTTGTAAGATAATACCCTATTACGTTTGGCCATAATTCCCCCTTTCCTCGTTTGTAAAATAATACCCTGTTATATATGGCCATAATTCCCCCCTTTCCTCGTTTGTAAAATAATACCCTTTCATCGTTTGTAAAATAATACCCTGTTGCATTCGGACATAATCCCCTCTTCTTCATTTGTAAGATAATACCCTGTTACATTTGACCATAGTCCTCCCTTTCCAAAATAATACCATGTTACATTTAGCCATAATCCCCCCTTTCCCTTGTTTGTATGTTACATTTATGGGTAATTATATTTACCGGTAACTTTGGTTACCCATATTTTATGGGCTTAGTTGTCCAAATTTCAGATTTAGATTCCAAACTCCCCGCCTCACATCAACAAAATTCAATATTTATAGAGAAAAGTTATTTTTCATTGCAAAAGAGTTTCAATTCCACTACATGCACTGCAAAAGAGTTTCAATTCAACATGGTCCCCCATCGCCCCCTCGGTGGGGAATTGTCTATGAGATCATACATGATTCCCTTTACCATCACTTGGCAAATCTTTGGTTCTTATTCTTGCCTCTTCCTTCACTCTCTCCGTGATCGGGTTATCCAATCTGCAAATGTAACACGATTTAGATGTTGTCATGCATCCTTCATATAAAAGATATGTTTTCATGCATCTTTTAATAATCAAGAAAGACAAAATCTCATGATACCGACAACCATTTACATGATCCGCATTTTGTACACATCCAAATATCTATACACTAGAATTGGCAGATTCGCGGATAACCACTCAAAGATAAAAAAGGCATCTCAGATACAAATTGCTTTGGGGTTCCATCACAAAAATTGTGGCTGTAAATGTCATGATAACATGGTAAATATCATTATCAATCTGCCGAACATGGAGTTCACGTAGCTTATGGTTGCCTAAGGCAAAAGCATGATTCTTGACAACTAACCTAAACAGAAGAAGAGTTGGCAGCTGCAAAACTTTGTTTACCTTTCAAAATTTCCAAGGATATCATGCATGCAAAACTGTGTTTCCCTTTAGAAATCAAAGCTCCACTTAGTCCTTGCTCTAGATCAAGAAAATTGAAAACCTACACAGAGAAGAACAAATTAAATTTGCCTTGTGACCACAGAACATAGCAAAATTTAAATTTTTGAAGACCTCACGTGCTTGAAAGCTAGCTGAGGAGAATTGTCATGCATCACATTCAAGGCTTGCAGAGTAAAATATCCAAATACCTTGGTTAATATGCCAGGCAAGTTTTCGAATTCGCTAACTTCCAAGATTGCAACGTCAACCTGCACCAGAGGCAATCTCTACTTTGTTCAAACCTAGACGCAAATCAATCCTAGAGGAAATAGAGACAGATATTACAGTACCTTTTCACAGACAACCGGAAGAACCGTGGCACTGGAATCCCGTTTTTGACATAGGTTTGCAATAACATGCAAAAGGTGATCACCAACACCACCAAACTTTTTTTTCTTGTGAGAACACAAAAGCAACAGGCGGTTTTTTGCTCCTGCGTATCACATCATATATATAATTGCGAAACCCTTTCTGTAAAACAAAGATGAATAAGAATCAGAAGCACAATTGGAGATGCGAGTCATGGCCAAACAGTTATTGAGTGCCATATAACGGAGTTGAAGTACATAGTTCTTGTCCATCCTAAATTGGCAAACAAAACTAGAAAGTGCATAAACATCTTAACATGTTAAACATATCATGTGTTGCTTAAAAACAAACATAAGTACCTGGCCATAAAGAGTAGCACCAATTCCACCAGAATGCTGATGTGCAACAGCATAAATAAGGTTACCACCCTTGGGAATGGTGGCTTGGGCCTCAAGGATATGGGTGCAGGTTCTGAAGATGGATCTTCAGAGCACAAAGGTATATTGTACTCGATCTGTTTTGGAAGGAGTTCACACCACCAAGTTAATGAATCTCATTATTTATCTGATTCAATGTGCTATCTATTTTAGAAAAATCCACCTCACACCTATAGCTGACACAATCCAAACACAATGCATTCAGAGGTCTTTGTAACTAATTTTAGGTAGAATAAGATAAATGCAAGTAAAAAAAGTGGCTCAACGACATCACTGACTACCTTACAACTATTGCAGCCAAACAGTTCACAAAAAACCATACATTTGTGGAAAAAACGGGTCTGCTTCAAAACCTGAGGCTAAAAGGCTCGAGTAAAACAGAAACTTAAACATCCGGCTTCTAGAAACTCAAAGCTCCAAGAACACAACCCGCAACTCAAAATCGAAGCCATTCTGTTTGCCCTAAAGGGTGCAGATTCTGCCATGGCCCTGAACCAAAGCCAACAGAGAAAAATCACTTCTGCCATAGCTCGAAAGGTCATTCCTTTGTTTCGACTGCCTCTGTAGAACCCCAATGGTGGAACAAATTATAAAGAGGAAGAAAGAGAATGGGGTATAATGGAATAGGGTCAAGCATCTCTCGCTATAGGAGCAAAGTGCAAATGGAAAGGTTGGGAAGCCTGAGAACGCAGAAAAGCCAATATTTTGAATCAAACCATCGATCGAGAAAATACATGCCATAGCCGGTATCACCATTGCCATAGCCGCAGGAAGATTCAATTCCTCGCAATCCAAAACCGAAAGTGGAATCATTTGTCCATCACCAAAAAAAAAAAGGAGCAATAGGCAAGAAACCGACAAAAACATTCTAAATCTTGAAACCTGTAAGTAAAATGTCAAAAGAACAGCAAAGATTTGAGAAAAAATGCCAGCGCCATCGAGATTTACCCGAGCGCCGAAGAAAAACATGTTGCTTCAGGCGGCCGACATCGCCGAAGAGAGAGAAAAAAAACTAAAAAACGTAAAGAAGAAGAAGAAGAGATTTTAACGGCACGCCACAAGGCAGCGTCCTATCGGACATGTGACACTTTACAACACACCCAGATGGGTTCTGCCCCCACCGCTTTACATTGCTGAAGTGGGTCCTTCCCCCACCAAATTAAATTAAATTAAATTAAATTAAATTGCATGGCCACTTTCACAACGAGGCGTTGAACCCGTGACCTTGGGTCCCCCCATTAGGATATACCCTTTTTGTACAAGAATCCTCTATTTCTACTAATTTTTCCCCGTAGCTACTAATTTCCCCCGTTAGGATACACCCTTTTTGTTCAAGAATCCCCTGTTTCTAGTAATTTTCCCCCGCAATATATACCCTTTTGTTCAAAAATTCTCCATTGCAAAGAAAACAACCCATTGCTCTCAAGTCCCCCGGTTCCTCAAGGGGGGATTTTCCAGGGGATTTAAGCACTTTTTTCGTTGTGTACTGTACGCGCAAATGTTTGATCAAGGTTACATTAAGGGTTGAGGCATAGCTTTGGTTCTATCATATCACACTTTTATCACTCATCATTCGACTGAAATCTATGTTTGCTATCTTTATGGCGTCACGTTCAAGTTTTATTTCTAACCATTGATCTGGCGGATATTCTCGGTATTGTGCCAGATCAATGGCCCTTAGAATTTTGAGAGAAAAAATGCATGCCAATGTCAATGGTGTAAACCGAACACATGGTTGAAGCAAAAATAAAAGAGAAGCAAAATAGAAAACAACCAATGGTATAGCCTTCTGCCCCAGCGAATCCCTGCATTGGCTCACGACACAATGGCCTCACCACAAGCCGCAGGATCATCAAGAAATCTGTTGGTCTTCCGGATCTGTGAAGAGAACGAAAAGCTACAGGGGAATTTCAACCACAAATGCCCAGAACTTTCATGCCCGGCCGGAATTTCATGGCTCACCTGTAATAAAACAAAATCTAATAATTAAATCTTCAGAGAACCAGCAAAAGAGCCCCTTTGGCAACAATAAGCCGATTGAGGCAGAGCCCATTAGAATCCAAAATCTGCTGAAACCCGCATAGCTCGCCTCTTTCCACGCCTGTGCGGGCATCGCCTCAAATAGAGTGCTTAACGTCTTTCATTTCTTTGCCATGCTCAAATTTGAGAGCTCCATGCCGCAATCGATATGATAGAAACGCAGTCCGCTTCCAACTCAAGAAATCCAAGATGTTCACACCACCACCTTAACGCCTCCTATCCGCTACCCAAATGCCTCTTCACATGCTTTCTAAATTGGAACCTATGACATAGAGGACTACCCCTCGAAAAGGGGAGTTGCAAAGCACCCAAAATAGCAATAACCATTCAAGCTCCTCCCACATAGCAAATTATACCATTTTCTATACAACACGATTAATCAAATCATAGTCCTAACCATCGCTGTTTAATACCCTTCCCAACCCAAATCGAATTGGGCAAAGTATATCATATCACACCTATCTAATGCAGTGTCCATTTTTGTTCTCCCTTATTTTGTTCCTTAAAAATTCTTAAAACATGGCACGTGTGCACTCATTGATTATAGGGCAGTTATTGCGGCCATTAATAAACTCGAATATTTCGTGAGTCGTGCATTAGACGTCAGGGCATTTATGGCGGCCATTAATGAACTCGAATTTTCGTGATGGGTTACAGGGATTCAAGCCCAAATTCGAAATGAATCATAGTAATTGAACCAAAATCTGGCATAAACAGGGGATAAGCGCTCAAATTCGGTTTGTGACAGAGCACAGGAGCAAAAAATGACAGAGATTGTGGAGTTTGGATTCAAATTCGGCATGAAACAGGGGGTGAAACTCTTTTGGACCTGAAATCCGGCAATAAGCAGAGATTTAACGTACAAATTTGGATGAAATCTAGCAATAAAGAGAGGTTTGCATCACCCAGAACTCGAATTCAGGTAGGATGAAGAACAATCGCTCTGTTCTGCCCTTGTTTTTAATCAATCCATCTATTTTGATTATTGGATTCATTCGCAAACCCATTTTGGATATCAATCAGATCGTTGTTGGGCCATTTGATCTCTTCCTTCCGGTCCTCACAGAGCCCTTCTTCATAATCCAAGCCAGATTCGGGCCCATCTACAGGCCTTCTAGAATCGGCAGATGTTTTTTAGCTCTTTGCAACGATAAATATAAGGTCTTCAAAATTCAAATCTTTGTTGGGCTGTGTAATCCCTTCCTTCCGATCCTATAGATGCAGTATTATCAACAACAATAGAAAAAATGATAGAGAAGAACTGAGATAAAAACACGCAAATCTCTAAAGTGGCTCCAAGCAAAACTGTAAAGACAAAATAAAGAAAAACCGTCCTACATTTCAAGAAAGGACGAGCAAATGATAGATTTTAAAGTAACATCATCATCAAGCCGGCCATGAACTCTGCACTGAGGTCTGTAGACTGATCAATAGAAAACAACCGGCCATCAAGGTTAAGTTTAGGCTGGAGCTGGCATGGGAGCAGAGTTATGCGTAGGCCGATCAGAGAAACCTACAGAAAGAAGAGGTCGAATTATCAAAAAAATGGAACAAACAGAAACGTTGTTAAGTCATGACCTGGAAAAAAATGCAGGTGGCAAGTCCACTAGAATCCAGTGATACAAAGGCGCCTACAAAGGATTTGACAAATCCTCAATCCTTTCCTTTTGTTGATATGAGATAAGAGTCTCCCAAAAAAGCTCACTCGAATGGTCGTTCAAATATAGAGCGATTTTGGAAAAAACCCAGATGGATAATTTGAGCTCTGCCATGGCTCCACTAGACCTTGGGCGCCTTCAGTCGCCATTCACTTTTGTTGCAGCCGACTTCCTATCATGCACCTGAAACCCCAAGACCACTGTGGAACATCTTGAAAGCTAAAAAAACTAAAAAGGATGATGGGTTGTTACCAGATGGAGGAGAGCATAGCTTCAAAAAGGTCGGAGACTACAGCTATGGCGGCAGGCAGCGAAGGCCAAAAGTGTGGGAAGAAGGGGCACTCAAACGAAATGAGAAAAATGACATAGGAGATGGCGCCATCTCTTTTCCCCCTACATTCTTTTTCCTCCTCAAGGCACTATGCCACGTCACAAGAGGTCATAAATGCTGATGTCTATCTTATCACATGGCGTTCATTGCAATATACGTGGCTATATCTGAGCCATTCATGCAGTACATTCGGTGGCCTAGATCAATAAAATTTAATATACCCCCTCATTGCACTGCCATCTCATGGGGCCATTAATTTTTTTTTTTACTTTTTAATCGACAATCTAGATCAAATGCCCTAATTTCAAGGGTCCAGATTAAAAGCCCTAAATAAGAGGGCTTTTTATCTGGGCCGTCGATCTTGCACATTCGATGTCCCTGGCGGTGACACCTCAATCTCTACCAACAAGGGGGCTGCTTGGGGTGATTCGAGGTGTCACCTTATTGGCGTCCAGGCGCCCCTAGTCTTCTGTTCGTCTAGGCATTAATCTACTGGTGGAATCGAACTCGACTATATGGTTGTCCCTTTTTGTTTATACTAGATCCTCAAGTATGGGCATTCCTACTAGGTTCGACCTATAAATGTTTCAAGTTGATAGAAAATCCGAAACAACAATCAAACATCTCTAGGCTATCTCCAGAAACTATATTAAAGAAATGTGGTGTCTAAATCGATTTGATGAAGTAGATCTTGATCGTGCTGTAGGATATTTTCTAATTGCAGCCATCTATTTGCACATGCATGTGGAAAAACACGATACGTCCAACACTAACAGTGATAAGTTTTGCACCAAGTATCATATGCACAAGATGGCTTTGCATTAAGTCAACAAAAGAAACGTTCATGGCAGCTGGAGAAAAATAATTGTGCTAGGTTTTGTTACTATAGACGTATAATAAGTTAGAAAAAAATGTAGATAATGAAATAATTTTTCAACAAGGGCTTGCATCTGGAAAGTCTTGGGCATGGGGTGAGAGGAATTCAAAGGGAAGGAAGATTTGAGTTGTTTGAATAGTAAAGTTGTAATGCTCTATAAGACATCAAGGAATCATTGAAAAAACTAAGAAAAGCTTTAGACCAATAGTCAATGGTGATCTATGTTGCAACACTAGCCTTGCTGGTTTAACGTCTAAGAACTAGATTAATATAACAACATATATACATGTTGTTAGAAATCCGTCATATCGAATGCTATCTACGAATCATTTATAGTTCCAATATACTCATGGGGAGACAAAGATATCTCTAATCCGAGTGTGTTTCACAACATCGTATTAATAGATGTTCGTTAATAAATATAATGGGTCTAGTTTCATAAGTTTGGAAAGGCAATAACTTTACGTTCTCGCTTCTTAATCACGCATTATTTTCTTCTAGAACACAAGGCGAGAAAATGCAGGTCTAAATCATGTATGTTTTTGGACATGTAGACGAGATAGATGAAGAGAAATGTTCGCGGCGGCCTTGGCCGCCACGATAAATTTCTTGTATATCTAAATTATTGTTGTTTTCGGCTCATTAATAGTGTTTGCAAAAGAAGTTTTGAAAAGATATAGTGTTTCCATAGTAAGAGGGGGCCAAAGGTTTAATTGAGGGCAGTCCAGCGAAAAGAACTCAATTTTGATCCATTTTCAATTCAAATTGCTTGATTTGCTGATCGAGTGGAGAGACTCGTTAAATACAACTGCTTCGTCATTTGACTAGTGATCTAGTAAGTCACAACTCATAGGTACTTGGAATCTGCTTCATATTTTGAGCACTTTGGCTTGATCAAGTAAGACCGTTGCGAATAAGAATCATAATTCGTGAATGAACTTATTTCAGATTTAGAAAAAGATCACGGAAAATCAAACTCAAAGGATTTCACAAAAACAAAATAAATTGTTACTAGAAACGTGTGCCCGGCGATGCCGGGCATTGATGATGGATGTCTATATGGGGTAGACATAATAGAGTTTGTAAGTGGAATAAAACAATGTAAAACAAATCGTGTCCATAGATGTAATGGAGTGCAGAGTGTGATGGGCTATAGGGGTGATAGGCATTATGCCTTCCATTATTTCTACCCATTTATGCCCGGGGGATTCACCTCTATTATAGATATATATGCCATGTGCGTTCCTTAGGTTGTTAAAAAACCCATTGTATATGACAGTTCCATATGAAAAACCCTTTGTATACGACTACATTATTTGTAAAAGAATGCATCCCATATCATATAATTACTTGCCCAAAACACTTTTACTTGCCCAAAACACTTTTACTTGTTCAACCCCTTCCATGCATATACAATATCTCTATTATTCTATATCTGATCTCTATATGTTCTTATGTTTCGCGCTTATCCGGCCGTCCGTTCGAGATCTGACGGCTCACGTGGGTTTCGGACGTATCCTACGACCTAGATGGCCTGGGAGTTTACATATAATATGTGTACCGTGGTCCTATGGTCCAGATTGATCTGATCCTGACCGTCGGTCCAAGATCCGACGGCTTATGTGGCTTGGGGACACATCCTACGGTCCACGTGGCTTTGGGAATTATATGTAATAGATCCTACGGCTCATATTGCTTTTATATGGTGAGATCTTGATCGTTGATCGAGTCTAAGATCCTAAGGCTCGTATTGAATGCTCGTTCCTTAAGGAAAGGCTTTTAAAATTTTTTATGTTGTTGGGGGAATTCGAACCCTGGTCCTCAACCCCCCCAAACCCCCCACTCTAACCACTAGACCAAGCATTAATTATATGAAAAATTTATATTTCAAATATACTTAAGGGTAATGTTGTAATTAAGATAAAATAGACTATAATATTCTAGGATAGTTTCAAAATGTTCCAGAAAGTTCTAAAATGTTCTAGAAATTTCTAGAATGTAAGGGAATCCAAGAGAATTAAAGGGAATATAAGGAAATCTCATAAATTGTAAGAGAATCTAGGAAAATATACAAGTCTAACGGAATCTCTTAAAATCTAATTGAATCTAAGTGAATCTTCATAATATCTAAGGGAATCTAAGAAAATCTTGATGAAATATTAGAGTTTTTTTAAGATTTTGCAATGAGCGACAATAAAATGTTCTAACATGTTTCATAATAAAGGTGTACAATATAAATCTTGAAAAAAAAATATTCTAGATGCTCAGGGCAAGTGCCTCAGTCTAAAAATAGAAAATGTTTTAAAAATACTGCACAGATCCAAAATAGATTATTTTAGAAGGTTTTAAATGCTCATGGGTAAGCACCTCAATCAAAATAGAAAATTCTAAAAGAATCTAGGAGAATCTAAGAGAATCTCAGTAGAATCGTTGGTTATCTAGAGCACTATAGGGTCTTACACCGTAAGAATATGCTAAAACTGGAACAATGCATCGTAGGACGTATTAATTTTCTTGTATATATGTAATATATATTATCATAGTCATATCATATTATCACAGAATCCCCAACAGTAGAAGCTCACCAAAAATGACAGACCCTTACAGTATGAATACGAATCGAACACTGGCGTCACCACACTCCCTCTAGTATCCGTACAACATTCAAACTAAAAGAACCTTATATTTTTCTTACATATACGGTACCAGAGAGGCAATAAAAAAACCCATTTGGTGCACTCACATGTTTCATACCCCATAATCTAGGTGAACCCCCAGGGCATTTATGGATAGGGCATAATGGGATGCATATTATTTAGAATATATTGGTCTAAGGTTGATGGTTGTTAGTATCTCCCAATTTTTAACATTTAAATGTTGGATTGATTGATTGCCATTTGGTTGCACTATTTGCAAGCTTTAGCATGGTTGAAACTAATAACAAAATTGAGAAAAAGAAGTTGTGCTGTGTCTTTCTTTTTATAATGTTCTTTATGGGATAAATGTGCATCAAATGATTCAATGCCTTGCCCCATTAATCAATATAATTAGAAAAAATATTGCCTAGCCATGAAAACCTAGAATTTTAGATGGCAAGTGTATCAATGGATATGAGTAAATTTGCAAATGATCAAGATGTTGTAAGTATGATCTTTGTCTTGTTAAACTTAGTCCAAAAACATGTCATTAAGAACCCCAAATTCATCATTCCATTATTTGCCTACCCTAAGACAGCATTCTCTACTTGCCAACCACCATAGCCATGCAAAAAGAAGGGATCTGCAAAAATAACCATAATATGTTGATCCAAAAGAACTCAAAATTTTGAAAGACTTTGAATTCTTATTGGTCCTTACCTAGCTCCAATTTAAATACCTTGAAACGAATGAAGGAGCACCCATGAATGAAGTGAGATCTGTTCTGAGGCACCTCAAACCTTATAGAAGCCAATGTATATTCTTCCACATCCTTGTTTTTCGATAGTCACTGCCATTATTGCCAAATGTACATCTGCTGTGAAAGATGGGAAACATTTAGGAAAAATAAGGGTACTTTAGAACAAAAGGGGGATCATTGCCTAGGAACTTGACTCTGCACCAAGAATATATGAGCACGTAATGATGCAATGAGAGTGGGAAATAATATAATAACATCTCACCAAACATAGCTCAAGCTCTATTGGGAAATTTTAACTATTCAAAATGAGCACCTATCTTCCACATATAAAGAATGTTGGACGAAACGATGACCAAGAATAAGAATAGGATATAAAGCAAAAAAAAATTGACACTTGCAAGGCATCAAATTTTTCTGCACCAATGTAAGATTTATAGAAAAGCTTGTAAGTTATGGTTTGTGCACAATTTCAACTCAGATCATTACTTCCAACTATTATACTCTATTATAAGACAAACTTTAAATGGCATGGCAGCGGGGTATGGAGCGACCATACCTTAGGGCGTTTGTTGGGGTAACAAATGATCATATAGCTTCAGAGTCCACTGAACTAATGGATCTTAGTTTCTCAAATGCCTTGCTATCTTTGGATCAATATCTCATCAACGAATTTGTACACCTCCACAAAGTCAGGGTCATCTGAAATGCAACATCAATTAAGCTAATTATTCAAGCTAGCTTCCTGCATTATTCCTTTAACGCTAGTTTAAAGCCTCACACCGACAAAGCAATAAAAGAAACATATGTAAATGCTCTGATTTGTTATATGTATCTTTCTAATTCAACACGACAAAGTAGCTCTCTAGCTTCAAATTGAGCGTAACATGAAGCTCAACTCTAATTTTAATTATAGGATCTACTTATCTAAACTTTGAAATACATTTCATCAAATTAGAATCATCTCATGAGAAAGAAATGTCAAAAATGGGTCATAATAAAATAGAAATGCAGAGGACTCTTAAATTTGACATAATGCCCTAGAAAGATATAATCTCTATGAAAACGCCAGCAGCATGTAAACCCATCTACCAATTCAGCACTTTGTTTTAAACTTGTTAATAAAGTTATTGAAATTTTCATATAAGAACATAATTCCCATGTCCACTTAGAATTACCCTTACATTGCAGCAATCTGAAAGTATTGAGGATGACAACAAAAGCATGCCATCACAGCATCTTGCCATTTTCCTTCAGAGATAATTTGATCCTGCAATAGAAAATGATCAAACCATTGTGCATGGTTCATGGATTTGTGTAGCAAGATTTTTCCCTTGCGCAGCAAACTGTGGAGTAATATTTTGTTTTAAAACCACACTAAATCACAATGGCCTTCTAATAAGGGCTGAGAATAGAACCCTATTGCTAATGGCATACTTCTAAATGCAAGGATAAATATGTAAACGATCTCATGCCATGGCAGTATTTCAGAATTATGGAAAGAATAGATTCGCATCCCTTTGTCTGCCCCAAGTTAGAAAAGAGAGTGGAACAATGGAACTTAAAAATGATTCAATTGCCAAAACTCCCTGCTCAGTCATTGCAAAGCCATTGAGTAACATTTAAAGAGATCGAGAAAGCACCTTCATTGCAAATAAAAACAAATGTCAAAGCAAAGCCCAAATATCTTTAAGCTCTGCCCCCCGTTGCCCCTATCCACCTGTAAAATAGAGACCTCAAAATTTAACAAATCAAAACTTATTTAAAAAAAGTGCGAGTATGAAGAATGATGGCTACAAATTAAAAATGATGCAAATCGGAATGGAGAAGGCAATTGATTTCTTTTGTAACACAAAGCACAAAAGATTGAGAAGCGGCTTACTTTTTATTTGCGCAGAATTTTAGCCGTCTCTTGCATTTGAAAGGAAAACTAAGTATTGGAGCTTTACAAAGAGAAGATGCATCTTATATACCAATCCCGTTGCTTGGCAAGAATAGAATAGAATAGAATAGAATAGAATAGAATAGAATAGAATTTTTAACGTCCACGGAGACCAATAGGTCATGGGACCCATACAATGGGCTAGTACAATCATTACTACTAGGATTAAAAACCTGCACGCCTCGAAAAAGGTTTTCAAGGGAAAAACTTTTGCAGTAATGATGATACTAGACAAGTGGAGATAATGACTACTGAGGGCTCAGTAATTGCAGACGTTTATCTAGAACCTCAAGTATGTATAATGCTAAGTCATGCACAGATGGTGCTCTAAGAAGTTGTGGAAGCGTGGAATGGAATGCTAAGGTCAAAAAAAGATTCTGGACTATCTCAAAAGCAGGGCAACTCAGAAGAATATGGCTTTCATCTTCAATAACCTGTAACTGGCAACAGACACATAGTCTCGCTTCTCGCGGCAATTGCGGCCACTCCCTTCTACCTGTCTCAATCCGTAGCCTGTGGGATCCCGTGCAAATTGATGCAATAGCTACAAGCTTGTTCCTGGACAATGAAGCAAGCAAATAAGCTTGGGGCCCTGGTGCCAAGGTGGGGTTTATGTGTGCATGATAATGACCAGTTTTCACTTGGGCCAAAGTAACTGCGTCCCATATCTTTTGAGAAAAACGACCATTGAGATATTGTTGCAAAAGCTCAGGATCAGAACTAGCAAGCATCAGGCAGTGCTTTGGTTGCACAGCCCAACGGGCAAACCATGTAGTGCAATGCTCTTTCCAATATCGTTTCAAATGCTGAGGAGATTCAGCCATGGCAAGTGCAAGAACAAGATACCTAACATCATCCAGGTGGTGCACCTTGCAGATATAGTGGAAAGACCAAACTGATTTCATAAAACCACAACTCTAAGCAAGCATTTAAGAGAGTAGCGGTGGTTCTTCAAGATTCAGAACCTAAATAAAAGACTAAAAGACAATGCACAATTTAAAAGAATTACCTAATAATACTACATTGATGACATCTAAACCCTATTGCAAAAGTTTGAAAACACAGGGATGAAAGATTAGCTGTGGTAGTACTTACTGGTGCAGATGTTGCATTATCTCTTCTACCTCTTGAGAATGCCCATAAGCCTAAAAAAGCAAAAAATAAAAAGAAATCATCTTCAAGTATTAGAAGACACAAGCTTTATTCAGTTATTAGTTAATAGAAGTGCGTCTGCAACATATAATAGCAGGGTTTGACCTCTCATTCTTCCCCAGAAGGCTTACTGAATTTCGTTTGAGTGCCACACATCCAGTGCCAGCTATAATTTCGCAACACTCAGAGGTAGATACTATGCGAAAATGAGAAAGCTGGACACAAAATCCAAAATCACAGGTGGTGGCGAATGTAGAATGCTTTTACACCAGACCTCAAGCTACTAATTAATGAACGGATCCTGCAAGTTAGGGATTAGATCTGGCAAACAAAGAAAAAATAATGAAGCGTAGATAAGGCTCAGCTACGCTAAGCAAAATGCAGGATCTAGCACATCACGATCCCGCCAGTGGTGCACACGTGTAGCAGTTCTAAGGCACCAAAATGTTGAAGCGCCAAAATGTAGAGTGCAGGGATGAGAAACTTGAGGTTCCATATAAATTTCTAAAGATGTCGAGCTTCAATACGAATTTCTGAAAGGTGCCACCGAATTCAAAATTTACACCAGTGTGCCAAGTAGAAGAGGGAAAGAGGGAACGCCTAATGTGAAACACCTCAGCCGGTTCAAAAACTGGACATCAATGCTGCCAGCCCCTCTCTAGCAAAAGGAGCCGCAAGCGGAAAGGGAACGCCGCCAATTACCAACCTCATGCCATTTCAAAAAAGAAGATAGAAAATAATATCCACTATCCAGATTTGTTGTTGAGGTAAAAATTTGAACTGGTTCTAAAAACATCTAAATATAGCATATTTGTGAATATTCACCCCTTAAGGGAAACGTTGATTCAAAAAATCTTTAAGGTAATGAATTTTAAAATACTTCATGGGCATGCAAATTTGACACCATCCAACCATTGATAAAATTCGTGTACGAAGCTAGCTTCGTCATGACATTTATTTTCCCTGATGCAAGAAAGTCTGCCCCAAAAAAATTGGCCGCAGGAGCTATAGCAGAGCGCGCACGACGAGTGACAACTAGCTTCCCCTAGAATGCGGACGAGTTCCTTCCCAATCTCATTGGTCTACCATTGCCACGAAATCGGCAAAGAACTTCAGTTTGCATCAGCCAGGGAATCGCAAAGGAATCAGCCATGGATTAGCAAGGAATTGCCAGAGAATTGGCCATGAAATCGGCTAAGAAACCCCAGCTTACATCGATTTAGTCAGGAGCTCTCTTGAGCTTACTCTTGGAAAACAGCTAAGGGATTCTTGGGCTCATACTACAGTTTATACTTCGGCTTCCTGAGACTCTGATATGCTCTTTCGCACCGAGATTTAGAAGCTACAGAATATTTAATCTAGGTCTATATATAATTTAAGGGCAAACAACAGTTTTCTAAAACCATTACCTCAATAAACCCATATAACATTTAGATTCGGGCCATTCCTGGGCTCATACTTCCACTTATGCTTGGGTGAACCATACTTCCATTCCTGGGCTCGTATTAAAGCTTACACTTGGGCTCTTTGATTGTTCTGGGTAGAGACTTCTGAAACCACTACTTGTACAAATCCACCTCGCCTATTCATTCATGGAGCAAGATAGAAAAAAGGAGATAAGTTCAGATTCAGATCATTCTCTTTATATTATTGTGTTTTCTTATTTTTTCTTGCTCCTTGCATTTCCTTGGTTTTTAGATTTTAATACAGAAGTAGCTTTCAAGCTACAAAAAAAGGAAGGAAGGTCAATGTAGATCTATGCTTTCTTTCTACATATTCTATAATAGCACAGTTGCAAGCTCAGGCTCTCAAACCAGCAGCAGTCCGACATAGTTTTTGAGAAGACCATAGAAACTATAGAAGGTTCTTATGATGTACAGGAGAGCATACCTATTGTTGATGTAGGCAAGAGAAAGAAATGGAGAAATGAGTGGACGGAAATTCACAAATGGGCTTTTAGAGTAAAGTCTCCCGCAAAAGAAGGTCGTGCGAAGTGTAGTTGGTGCATTGAATCTAAGAAGGCCACCACATACACAAGAGAGGGTTTGAAAGTGATGCGGCTGTCATAATTCTTCTAAACCAATTGTTATGATCTCTCCTAAATCACCTGTGAAAACCAAAGAAACTAAAGAAATAATCTAGTTAGAAGGAGAAGCTCGATCCACCCAAACGGATTCACCAGGAAGACTTTATCATGGAGCAGGAAATCTTTATCTCTCGCTCAGATCAACAAGCTTGGCTATGGAGAATTTGAAGCAGAAGGGGAAATCAAGAAAGGAAGAGAAGTAGTCCTAAGGCGGTGCTATGTGTGCTCTTTTATAGCCTCATGAAAGTTTTTTAAAGGTAAATTCCTTTTTTGGCCTTTGCGTTTTTAGAAAGACGCATAGCTCTTCTCTTATAAATCTAAGGTTAGTGCTCCGGTTAGATTCAATTCCTTGTAATGACAAGGTTGCATTGCCTGATAGTAGGTCTCGTTATCAACCATAAGCTTTTAAAGCGTCACTGATCTCATTTAAAGTACTTGTTGGTCGTGAACCACATCCCCGAGCTATTATTTTGTTCAAATATCGTATATTTTGTTCAAATACCGTAACAATCCTTCCCTTTCCAAGATTGAATGTCCTCGTCAATCATAGGAAAAAAACGGTTTATCTCAATTCGTTTAGAGATGGCCTCAAGTCAATCTGAGGACTTTCATCTCGATTTATTTAAAGATGGCCTCAAGTCAATCTGAGGTCTTTGAGCTCAACTCATTTAGAGATTTTTGAGCCTTAGGCAATTAACTGCAACAAGTTAATTGTCAGATAATTGAATAAACTTCAATTTAATCACGTCTCAGAGTTTGTTCATACTCATCCACAAGTCCTTGATAGTCTTTTTGGTTCTTGGAGTACCATACTGCATCAGAAGGTGGATGAAACTTAAACTTTAGTAGATACCTTCGATAAGAAGATCTGTGTATCTCCTTGTCCTGATCTGTAAGGGTATTCTTAGGTTCGAGTATCTTCTCATCTCCTTTAATGATAGGAGGATCTAGATAGTCCATTTTTTGCAAAACTTTAGGAGAAATTTCACCACCCTTGAAGGGCTTTAGTACCACAACATTAAAAACTGGATGAAGGTTAGTCCATCTCCCATATAGACGTAGGCGATAAGTGTTCTCACCTATTCTATCTTCAATTGGAAATGGTCCATAGTACCTGGGTGCCAATTTCACATACCTTGTATCCATTTTTCAAAGTCTCTTCTTAGGAAGATGTATCCACACCCATTGTCCTTGTTTGTATTCAACTTTTCTCCGCTTCTTTGCTAATTTGGACATCATGGCTTCCTGACTTTTGAGAATGCGAGCTTTCTTGAGAAGTTTTCTGTGTTACTGAATGAACAGTATTGTTATATGCAAATTCTAGCATATATAGATAATCTTTCCACTGAGTTCTCCTTTCTGCTACGTAAGCCCCTAACATATCTTTAATAGTTTTGCTAACAACTTATGTTTGGCCGTCTGCTTGTGGATGATAGGCCGTAGAAAACTTCAAAGTGATACCCAAATTCTTTATAAGTCCTGACCAAAATTTGCTGCAGAATATTGGATCCCTATCTATGATAATTGCATCAGGCAATCCATGTATCTGAAATATCTCCTTCAAAAAGAGGTTGCTCACTTGAGGAGCTGTCATGCTGGACTTACAAGGAATGAAATGAGCTTGTTTAAACAACCTATCTACTACTGTCCATATTTGATTGTTCTTATGAGAAGAATTTGGGAATCCCTGGATGAAATCCATAGTAATATGCTTCCAGGGCGCTTCTAAAAGTGGTAAGGGTTGTAACAATCCAGCTGGCTTACTAGTTGAAGCTTTAACCTGCTGACAAACTGTAGAAGCTTCTACATATCTTCTAACATCCCTTTCCAGTTTTGGCCAATAGATTGCCTTTTGACAGTAGCAAGTGTAGCTTGAACTCTTCGATGCCCAAAAATAAGGAAGTTCATGACATTCTTGCAACATTTTCTGTCGGTATGCCTGTGTAACACATAAGCAATTTCGGTACAAAAGAGAACTATTATGCAACCTGTATTCTCCAAGAGGATCTCTTCCTTCTTTTTCTAATTGATGGAATGGTACTGTGAAAGAAGGATCATTCCTATAATCCAATTTCATTGGGTCCAAATCAATGATCCTAGCAATAGACATTGCATGTGTGAAGACCCTGCTTAAAGCATTAGGAACCTTGTTTTCTTTCTTTGGTTTATACTCTAGCTGCATGTCCTCAAAGTCTTTTGTAATATCAATGCGTTTCAATTGGCGTGGATTTATTATCTCTTGAGTTTGAATATGCCTCAAACTATGCTGATCAAATCGGGTTATGAATTTAGACTCCATCAAGTAATGTCTCCATTTCTTTAGGGCATGTACTAAAGCAATCAACTCTTCCTCATAAGTATTGTATCCCTGTTTAGAAGGCTTAGCATACGACTAATCTAAGCTAATGGATGACCATCTTGCATAAGAACTGCTCCAATAGCACAATCACTTGCATCTGAACACACTATAAATAGTTTGTTCCAATCGGATAGAGCTAATACAGGTTCAGTGGCTATCTTATGTGTAAGATCCTGGAAAGCTTTTTCTGCATCATAATTCCATTGAAATGATATATTCTTTTTTCAAAAACCTTCAATGGAAGGATTATCTTCGCAAAATCCTTCACGAATCGGCGGTAATAGCTACACAATTGTATAAAGGACCGCAATTCTTTGATATTATAAGGTTGGGGCCAGTCAAGAATAGCCTTCACCTTTAATCTGGATCCATTCTAATCCCATCTTTGGATAAAACGTGCCCAAGATATCCAACTTCTTGCATAAAGAAATGGATTTTGGATTCATTAATCAATAACTGATTTTGTCTGAGAAGATCAAACCTTGCTTAAAGTGTTTCTTATGCTCCTCCATGGATCTATTATAGACAAGAATATCATCAAAGAACACAATGGCGCCTTTTCCAGGACTGATGTCAAAACTATCCCCATCAATCGCAAAAAGTTGCGGGCGCATTAGTGAGTCCAAATGGTGTCACTCTGAATTCATAATGTCCAAAAGTGGTTCTAAAAGCTGTTTTCTCAATATCTAACTCCTTAATCCTGATTTGATGATAGCCTGACTTAAGGTCTATCTTGCTAAATATGCAGGCACCTCGTAGTTCATCAAACAAATCATCTGCTCTAGGAACTGAAAATTTATCTTTGATCGTCAATTTGTTAAGAGCCCTGTAATCCATGCACATTCTATATCCCTTATCCTTCTTTTTGATCAGAATAACAAGGGCTCCAAAAGAAGAACTGCTTGGCTGAATCAATTGCCGTTCCAACATGTCCTTTATTTGCTTTTCCAGCTCCAGCTTCTCAAAATGACTTACTCCGTAAGGCGCTCTATTTGAAGGCTTTGCATCTAGGTGTAAATGAATAGCATGGTCTTTAGGATGAGGTGGAGGAAGATCCAAAGTCTCCTCATCTTTAGTCAAATCAGCAAATTATCTAAAGAAGACATACAGTTCAAGAGGAATTTGAGATGGAGGATCAGAGTCTCTCAAATAAATAAAATATGACTCAACATCATTTTGTACTAATGTCCTTGCGTCAAAATATGAAAGCAAAGATGTGACGGGCCTGGCCATTAACCTTTATGGTAACTGGAGATCCCGTCAATCTCGACCATTGGATCTACTTAAGCTTAAAAACTTAAGAAATTAACTCATGCATCCGCAACAATAACACTTAGGTAAAGAATTTAATCTTTGTACATATTCTAAGGTTCCAAACATGTACTTGCCCATTACTCAGCAATATCCCCGCACACTATGAATGATCTTAATGATTGTAACTTCAAGCCCATATATAATAATAATAATAATAGTAATAATAATCAAGTTTATTGAATAGCAATCCACACACTTCTACTCTCGCCTTTCCAAAGCTTGGCTATTTTCCGGAGCATCTCACACCTCTGCTTACACCATCAACCACGGGGTTAGTCACACGGACTAAGTGGGGATCGGGAATCTAGGATGTCTAGCATCAACAATACAAAGCATTAACCTAGAACAACAGCCTAACCTTACCGTAGCCTCGCCCCTGCAATCCAAGTAACTAGTCCAACAAGCATGACCAATGCAACTTATTGTAACAAAGAAGACCACATATATAATAATCAAGCAATCATAGCATCAACATTGCAACCAATATTCCTCTGGGTCTGAGCAAGGTCAACTCGGCTGATCAGGCCAGTGACATAGAGGCGGGGTAACCACGTGTGTACACACCCATCCACGTTGCGTCCAACATTGGAGGACCACTTAACTGTGCATGACGTTGTACCATATGGTACCAACGCCCGATGTTCAAATAATACCATTTACATAGCACTGTGCAATAACCGCGAGTCTAGACCATCGCACCTAGACTCCGGCCCCAGAGGTCTATATCAAAGAATTATACTACACATAGATCACAATACTATGAATTCCACCCAATATCAACTAGGCACATTTCCATATCAAATTTACCTTAGAAATTCCATAATTTACACCTCATGCAACAAAGGAAATCCAGTTATACGCTCATATAAACATTACTAATGCAACATGCAATGCCCGGTGCTTAAGCAAAATACAACCTTCACTAATATCTTATTACTTTTAACTAAATCAACTTCCTTCAAATTACTACTTATAACCTTAATGACGGTGGCTTCCATAACCCTGCTAACTAGTTATTAAATTAGTTAATATGCTCGCTATCCATTAACCATGCATGCCTATTCATGACCATGCTCATATGATTTAACTCCAAGTTTATACTACGTTCAAAGCAATCATTATTAAATCAACACAGCTATACAAACACTAGAAAACATCCCCACCTGGAAATCCCGCTTGCTTCTTCTGCACTCCCAGCAATGCTCCTAGATCTCTGCACGCAACTCGCTCCTTCAACAATCCATCTGCAATCTATCTCCTTCCGAATGCTTCACTATCACATAAAAGACTTCTTTTCCATGGAAAACTCCTCCCCCCCAGAAATCAAGAATAATATTGTTGGCGGCTTTATATAACCTAGTAACGCTTGCATGCATGCATGCACCACCGCATGCATGGACACATTGCATGCATGTATTTCTAGCACATAATCATTTATTTTACCTTGAAAATGCACTCTTATATAATGGCAACATTACTTACATCTTAATGTTGGTGCTAGGTTGCTAGGTCCGTTACAGTCTCTCCTCCAAAAATTCAACCCATGTCCTCATGGGTGCATCTTAGAGTACTCATATAAAATTTGTATATCAATACTCAAAGGTCCCAAAAACTATTCCCCCATAACCAATAATAATATTCTCACGCTACATCCATGAACTTAGCAATTATAGTTTCAACCCAGTTCTTGTGATAACCAACAAGTTTGTTTATTTGCAATCCAATTCCTACTATCGCCTTCCCAAAGCTTAATTAGACTCCAGAGCCTCTTGCACGTCTGCTTACACCATCAACAATGGGGTTAGTCACATGGAGTAAGTGGGGATCGAGGTTCTAGGACATGCCTAGGCATCAACAACATAATGCATCCATCCAGAAACAATAATTTAACCTTATCGTAGCCTCGTAACGTTCCTAACCGACATGCCCTTAACCAACTGGGCAAAACCGTCTAGACGTTTATGAGTAGTCGCTTCTACCCATTTATGCCGGTGTCTCGGGAACGCCCCATAGGCACATTCAAGGTTCGAATACTCGAGTGGTCTACCATGGGCCTGTTACAGTCTCTCCCACTAGAACTATGCTCGTCCTCGAGCATCCAACGCTATACAATGTCTATATCATATCATACTATGTCACAATGATTACCAAGTCTTTGCAAATTACCCATGCATATAGGCACCCATGGAGACTTCGAACTTCGAGACACGCTCGATACCAAGCGTGGCGGGCCTGGCGGTTAACCTTTATGGTGCTTGGAGATCCGAATCAATCTTGACCATTTGGATCTACTTAAGCTTAAAAACTTAAGAAATTAACTCATGCATCCATAAACAATAACACTTAGGTAAAGAATTTAATCTTTGTACATATTCTAAGGTTCCAAACATGTACTTGCCCATTACTACAATATCCCCGACACTGTATGAATGATCTTAATGATTGTAACTTCAAGCCCATATATAATAATAATAATAGTAATAATAATCAAGTTTATTGAATAGCGATCCACAAACTTCTACTCGCCTTTCCAAAGCTTGGCTATTTTCTGGAGCATCTCACACCTCTGCTTACACCATCAACCACGGGGTTAGTCACATGGACTAAGTGGGGATCGGGAATCTAGGATGTCTAGCATCAACAATACAAAGCATTAACCTAGAACAGCGACCCTAACCTTACCGTAGCCTGCGCCCACGCAATCCAAGTAACTAGTCCAACAAGCATGACCAATGCAACTTATTGTAACAAAGAAGACCACATATATAATAACCAAGCAATCATAGCATCAACATTGCAACCAATATTCCTCACGGAGTGCGAGCAAGGTCAACTTTCGGTGATCGGGCCAGTGACATAGAAGCGGGGTAACCGCGTGTGTACACACCCATCCACGTTCGTCAACATTGGAGGACCACTTAGCGTGCATGGCGTTGTACCATATGGTACCAACGCCCGATGTTCAAATAATACCATTTACATAGCACTGTGCAATAACCGCGAGTCTAGACCATCGCACCTAGACTCCGGCCCCAGAGGTCTATATCAAAGAATTATACTACACATAGATCACAATACTATGAATTCCACCCAATATCAACTAGGCGCATTTCCATATCAAATTTACCTTAGAAATTCCATAATTTACACCTCATGCAACAAAGGAAATCCAGTTATACGCTCATATAAATATTACTATCTCTACCATGCAACATGCAATGCCCGGTGCTTAAGCAAAATAAAACATTCACTAATATCTTATTACTTTTAACTAAATCAACTTCCTTCAAATTACTACTTATAACCTTAATGACGGTGGCTTCCATAACCCTGCTAACTAGTTATTAAATTGGTTAATATGCTCGCTATCCATTAACCATGCATGCCTATTCATGACCATGCTCATATGATTTAACTCCAAGTTTATACTACGTTCAAAGCAATCATTATTAAATCAACACAGCTATACAAACACTAGAAAACATCCCCACCTGGA
This sequence comes from Isoetes taiwanensis, assembly GCA_021234155.1. Lineage (NCBI taxonomy): Eukaryota > Viridiplantae > Streptophyta > Lycopodiopsida > Isoetales > Isoetaceae > Isoetes > Isoetes taiwanensis. The sequence goes on from JAJEKV010000005.1 coordinate 311,543, forward strand.
AATCCCGCTTGCTTCTTCTGCACTCCCAGCAATGCTCCTAGATCTCTGCACGCAACTCGCTCCTTCAACAATCCATCTACAATCTATCTCCTTCCGAATGCTTCACTATCACATAAAAGACTTCTTTTCCATGAAAAACTCCTCCCCCCCAGAAATCAAGAATAATATTGTTGCGCTTATATAACCTAGCAACGCCCTTGCATGCATGCATGCACACACTGCATGCATGGACACATTGCATGCATGTATTTCTAGCACATAATCATTTATTTTACCTTGAAAATGCACTCTTATATAATGGCAACATTACTTACATCTTAATGTTGGTGCTAGGTTGCTAGGTCCGTTACAAAAGATTCACGATCATTCATATAGTCAGCTTTCAGAACTATTGGCTGCCCATCAACAAACATTTTAATAGTCCTTTGATGATAGTTGGGTTGAACATCGTATTGAGTTCACCATCTTATTCTGAGAATTACATCCATAATTCTCAAATCCGTTAGCGTCAGCTTCTATTTGATAACACATTTTTCACAGGGCGTTCTCACCCTTTGAGCCCTTGTACCACAGAAAGTTGAGCTTGCAAATCATAAATTGGCAACTGCAAGTCATTAACTACATCCATGGAGATAAAATCATGAGTTGCTCCATCATCTAGAATAACAATGATCTCTCTATCTGCGACTTTACCTTTAAGTTTAAACAACCATGAGGATGGAACTCCTGTTGCACTTAATATCTTCATATATGCGGTTTGCAATCTGCCCTTTTCTTGTTCTGAAGCCACTGCTTTCAAACGTACCCTTTTAAATAATTTGTACCAAATCTTTATAACTAGAAGTTATATTCTTTATGGTTGAAGATATGCCAGAAGAAAACATGGGGCTTGGGCTGAAATATAAGGCTCCAGGACAGATATATCCTTGTCTGTATCATCTATTTCTAGAAATTTCAGAGCCATCAAAGCCACAGATATTTAGAAGGAATACATCTATCTCTAGTCTGGTTCGTCGTCATAATATGCACTGCTTATGCTGCATCTACAAATAAACTATATTCGATTGAGATCTGACATATGAGCACAGGCACAAATGTCTACGCCTTCACCAGCTATCTTTAGAAAAATAGAGGAAAAGGAAGAAGTTGTGATTGTGCTGTGACAAAGCAGTTGAATTGAAAACGGCCCATCATCTAAACTCCGACCTCAGTCTGGCAAGCGCAACTTTTCCATTTGCAATGGCAAACATTTATGCATAGCCTAAAAATCAACCATTCCTAACCCTAAAGCACACAACTCTGATGCACGCATGCATGGATAACTCCCTCAAATACCAATGGCATATATCTACAAAAATACATGGGTGCTAACCATTAAAAAGATGCACGAAAATCAATGCCTAGCATATGCTTCAGTATGATTTACGAAATATGGCAATCAAATCATATAAATATTGAACAATTGTACAATTATATATATGTGAACCCCCAGTTATTATGCTAGATATTCATCTCCTGGACTTCCTCTTCTTTCCAGCCCCCTTTTCTAAGTGCATATGCTATAGTGTTTAAGTACTCACATAACGTTGAATCCTGATACGATTTATCATGAACAATGTCATTATTGTATGTGTATGCTACTTCCTTGGACTCTAAAACATGACTCCACAGTTCCACATCTTTTTCATTTTGTGATGGCTCAAGAACTATGAAGCTCTCCAAACTTCTTTGAGAGGGTCCCTTCAATTTGTCGGCCGTGATATTGCATTTGAAGTCTATTTTTACATTTTTTTCCTTCGTACTCCATCCGTAGGATTCTAAAATGCATCGGAGGCTCTTCTTCTTGATCTGGTCATCATTCTGAATTGGGCAATTTTCCTTCTCACATAAAACCTGGTTGTTAGACCACATTTTCTCAACTCTTTGATGAGATGCTAAATTGGCCTCAAAAAATAGATTCACTTTGCTAGCAAAGGAAAGATGGTAGAAGACTGAGTGTGTGATGCAATAGTGTATGTATTCTATCCTTCTTATAGTGTCATGCACACAAGGCATAAAGAGAGAGAATTGGCAACAAATTAGAGCCAAAGAATCAACATAGGAAGAGGAAAGGAAATGGTCTAATGTTCTTTTATGCGGACACATGGAACAATATATTGGTTAGATACAACTTTGTACATGTAAGAGATCTAAATATCTTGGTGTGGACACAACTTATATACACGTAAGAGAATCATTACCAACCATCAATTATGCAACCATCAACTATGTACTTTAGTGCCATATTATCGACAATATCGTGGTTGGGTCGTGATTTCCTCCAATGGTGTATTTTGGTGATGCGATATGGCATGGCCAATATCCTGGAATCCCAATTGGGTAAGAAAATTCCTGGTTACCTATTGATCCGGTTAAAAACATGCAGAAAATTGTGTTGCTTCTTGTTTTGTCCCTATGCTGAAGAACAACTATTAGCCACAGCCATGAAAGCCAAGCATAGTTCTATAGCCATGAATATCAAGTGCATGATTCAAGAAATGCCATAGCCGTGAGCTCAAAATAACTCCCCAACCATGATATTGTAAGGGTAAGTCAACTGTCAGTGATTCACCATCTTGTAGTTCCCTGCTAACCCCGTTCGTAGGGATCACTTTCCAGTTATCTTACCCTTATACGCATTTTATTTTTGGCGCTAACTTTGTCATTTACAACCCCTTTATTTAAAGAGAAGGAATTTTGGCAGGTCAGGAATGAGTGGTAGGCAGATGACAATTGGTAAAGGCACTCGATACAGTTTTTGTCTATTGATGAATAGCAATTTTTGTCCACCAACATAGCCAGTGAATAACGTTTTTTGTCCACCGACATAGCTAGTGCAGAATACCTTTGTGTATGGTCCTAAGCAACAACGAATAACGATAAGGATTTTTGTCCACCGCCAGGTGTGTTATAAACCTTTGGCACTAACTTCGTCATTTACGACCAACTATAGGCTACGTCATTTTGTCTTTGGCACTAAGTATTTAGGTTACAGCCCCTTTATCTAAAGAGAAGGAAGAACGAGGACCCTAGCGCAGCTGGAACGCCTTTGCGAAACTTTGACAGGGCGAAAATGGCCGTAGCAGCTGCCCTGCATATATATATAGGATTATTCTAAGCAGGGGTGACCATTTCAGTCCATTTCAGAGGCGTTTTGAGATAGGTTGGCATTCTGAAATCTTGTAACTCTTTCTTTTTTCTATTGGCAAAGACTTTTCCAAATTCCTTTTTATAGCGTAGCTTTGTTTGAGCTTAATGTATCATGAACGCTGCGGTATTCAGCCTCATACATTCTCCTTAAGAGCATAAGAAATAGCATTTTCTGAAAGAGAATCGAGTCCCCCATATTTCCTGCAGGCACCGAGTGTATATTCTCCATGCCTCTGTAGAATTGGCCCCATCATGCAAAAAGATCAAGCATTTTTTGGAACAGAATTGAGTTCTATTTCTTGCAGGCGCAGAGTATAATTCCCTTTGCTTCTGTAGATTATGCAAAAAAATCAAGCAAGCAATTTGAGGTTTCTCTTTTTTGAAGGTGGCTATTAATAGCAGACTTGTACTGTTTATGGCATATGAAATACAAGCCTGTAGAAAGTCAGCTCTGCATCGCTGTTCACAAGCACCTGGTTTATAAGCAACTTCCTTTAATTGGAGATAAGCTATATTTGTTGGATTGGATATGATGTTTTATAGAAAGATTAGAATGCCTATAAGCTGATTGGAATACTCCAACTTCTAGCAGGTAGTTTTGCTGGTTAAATTTTTGGGAATTAAATGACCTTACTAAAAGCAGGTATGCCATCTCTAGAATGTTTGAACCTACCTACATCCTCGTTATTAGTTTGTCTTAATGGCAAAATTTGGACCATTTCTTCCTTGAAATCCACTTGCCACACTCTATAGTGGACTCAGCTCTACACACAAGTACAACAGACATGGAATCTGGCAATATTATGTCGTGAACAGATAAAATATAATCATAGATTATTAAAGCCAATAATTTATGCATACGAGAACCTATGTCTGGCTGTGTAATGTATTAGTCTTTTAGACATATCACTATAGGCATGCAAATAACTGTGCTGCCTTGCAACAAAAAGTGTTCTTGAGGACTGCAAATCCAGATCGGATGTAAATGCACAAACAAAATAGCATGCAACATAGTCAAGTATCAAAACTTTTTTACCATTGAAAAAAAAACCCTGCTGTATATTTCCCCATCTAAGAAACTTAAAAACAATTTCCAAGCACCTTTCAAAGGTGCCACGAATACGAAGGCTAAACTGTAAAGGTCGATGTACATCAATTTATGTGAAGGAACATGCCAATAAAATGCCATTAACAAAGGGCTTTTTTTTTATTTGTAGAACATTGGAAGAATTGCAAATGTCAACTGCCCAGTGCTTGTCATGCACGTAAGAAATTTCAATTTTTTTTCCTCCGTGTGATGATTTAATATACCATTAAGTGTTTTAACTAGTGATCTCTATGGATACACTCAAGTTGTGCAAAGGATGAGGTGATGAAGTTATTTTCTCAGGGCACAAGTTTTGGACTGTTCTCATGGTAAGCAACTCTGGGATTTATGCAAAGAAAAGTATGAATCTTTAGTCTCAAAGGAGGTGGTCATTAAAATTTGTAATATCCTTCGAAAAATCATCCATATAAGAGTTCTAGTTTACCAGCTATAAGAGTTTCAGCTGTAAGAGTTTCAGGTTGCCTCCTGCCCAGTGATGTTTTTGGGTGGGAAGATTTCTGTGAAAGTGAAACAAGAAGGGGAGAAGACGCTCTATTGAAGTAGGTAAAAGAGAGAACAAGCCTAGCTATATAGTAGTAGGGTGACATGGCATAGATGGGCCATGTCATATGTAGGTTAGGGTTAGGGTTAGGTCAGTTTCTAACTGTAATACCCCTCCTGAAACTGAACCCTAACACAAACAGAAAATTGAAAAAAAAGAAATGAAGCACACTTAAGTGCTTAGCTGCAGCCTTAAGGCCTGCTTCATCTGCTTGAGTTTGGTTCCAAGCAGAGGCTTAGTCATTCCATCAGCCAATTGTTTTTGCGTAGCACAATATTGCAGATTGATCATGGTGGTGTCAAGCTGCTCTCTCATGAAACATAGTTGAGCGTCCAAATGCTTTGTTAAGGGATGATACTTCTGCTCTTTTGTCAATGCTATAGCATCAGAGTTATACTAACAGTGTGATATCCTTGATTCACACTCCCAAGTCTTGAAAGAGATTTAGCATCCATAAGAGTTCTTGAAATCCAGTCCACATGGCTTTCAATTCGGCGTTTGTTGTGCTGAGGCTAACAGTGGTTTGCTTTTTCGATGACCACATTATTGGACTCTTTCCAAAAAATGCAACAAACCCTGTAGTAGACTTCCTGGTCTCATAATCATGAGATGCGAAGTTTGCATCTGTGTAAAAGGACAGGACATGAGATTGGTTTCGAAAATAAACATTGTACCCTTCAAGTATGCCAAGATCCTCTTGGCTGCCATCCAATGAGTCTTTGGATGTTGCATGTACTTGCTGATCTGCCCAACTGCAAATACTATGTCCGGCCTTGTAATAGTAGAATAAATGAGACAACCAATCAATTGTCGAAATAAGGTGGTGTCACATGGTTCTCCATCAAGATTACCTTCTCCAGTTTATCTGGTTTGGCTTTACTCCACAGTAAATTGCCAGTCAATGCATGTAGATGCTTCAAGGGTCTATTTTTTGCTGGATATTTTTAGTCTTGGAGCCTCTTCCAAAGGATCCCAGTTTGTCCTGAGTGCCAGATTCTATCACTCCTGCAATTTGGATACCCTCCCCTTGAGAGGATGATGGGAGGCCTCGAGGGTTATTTCCCATGATCCCTTAGAGGGGAGGGTTGACCTCCCTTAAACCCATGCCCGAGCAGGTTCTGTTAGGTGTCAGCAGAAATGGGTTAGCTATGGCAGAAACAAGCAAAAGCAATAAGCAAAAAATAAGAAGAAATCGTGAACATAAACGGGGATTTTTCTGGGCTTAAGCAATGATCAGAAACATGATTTTTGCTGGGCTGGGAGAGCGGTCTTGTAAAGGGATGGTTTTAACCCAGGATACAGGTCCTCTAATCAAAGTTTGTAGCAGGATACCATGCAGTTATCAAAGAAAGGGGATCGAGTCTCAAGTCGATGAATGCAACCCACTTTGGTTCTCTGTAATGACCATATATGCTGTTGGATTAGGAGATGTAGGTACGACCCATCTTCTACAGGTAGCTATGCATGAAGAAACCGTCGAACTAATCAGAAACTTTTCCCTATTTGAAAGAAACTATCGGCATCAGCCTGCTTCGAAATATTGTCCTGTTTAGGAAAATTTTTTGCCATGTTCAATGTAAGCCTGCTGCTAACTATTCGAAATTTCCCCCGTTCGGGGCGAATTATTTTGAAGGCATCATCAGAGAAAAGATTAGTTGGGCCTGTAAGCTTTGATACCAGAAGCTTACCACTGCCAAGAAGATGTCATCGAGCTGAAAGCGCTGCTTCCAAAAAGCAGATCACCAGAAGAGCGAAAGATCGCCATGTTGATGCAAGGCAACAGAGCTATGGAATGCGAACAGTTAGAATATTCTTTGGAAAGGAATATTCGGGAGGCTATTTTTAGTAATCACTAGAATATACCTTTGGAAAGAATATTTGAGAGGTTATGTGATATAACCACTCTCTGATCCAATGGACAATAGTGGTTAGATCCTTAAAACCTGCGAGGACAGGGGTTTACGGGTCTTGACCCTATTTCGGTCATCATCATCTTCTTCTGTGTTGTCTGATACTATCAGTTTTGGTCATCGAGCCAGGCCGTTGCTTTGGACCTTCTTGCCCCATGAATAGAATACAGGATGAATAGAATACATACTTTTTGGCTTTGCTATCCATAGTATCTGCTTCATTTCTAGCAATAGCCCCATAGCCATGAGATATTTTTTGGCAGAAGCCATTTTTTTTCCACCAATTTTTTGAATTGTCATTTTACATTAAAATACATTATATACGTATTTACATCTTATTTCCCTTGCTTGAAATCCACAAAGTGAAATAGAGTATTTTTTCTACCAATTTTTTGAATTGCCATTTTACATTAAAATATACAAGAAATTTATCGCGGCGGCCAAGGCCGCTGCGAACATTTCTCTTCCCCAACTTACTTCTCTAAAGGTAGATTCATATATTGTTGGAATGGTCTAGGAGCGGGTCACTGGCCACATCGAAAAGTGCGACCGGTGGGCATCCCCCTATACATAAAGGTTTGGACTGAACTCCATTGGTGTCATTAAGCAACAACTATTATGAAAATTTGCTTCTTCACTATGATATTGCTCTTTCTCCTAGTTGTCTTGACCAAATTAATACAGAAAAACAATGGTAAAAAAAAATGGAATTACTTAGAACAAATAACTGATATTAAAGAAGTAAGAGCAGGCTTGTAAAAAATTGCTCTATGTACACTCTTCAGTGCACAGGATCCGCTGTATCTATATTCTATGCTATGTACATTGTCTCATATAAATGGCATTCTATGCTATGTACATTGTCTCATATAAATGGCCATGGACAGAAATGCACAATGGGGCATCAGGTGATCAAAGTCCCCAAAGAGGACTAGAAAATGAGAAAATAATAGCATTGTAGTACCATCACATAGTTCCTCCATGCAAGAACGTCCATCTTTAAAAAACGTGCTAGTCTGAAAATACTTTCGTACGAGCATATCGTCCATTGTGCTCTCTGTTCAAACGAAGTCAAAACATACTGCTATTGACCCAAGGTAAAATGTGCTTGTCAACAGTAAGGGAAAGAGCACATCTTGCAACTGCAAGAAACACTATAACAATGTAAGCCAAGGAGGTTTACAAACTGAAGACATATTGTTACCCATGAGCACCAGAATTAAAAGTATTCAAACCAAGCTCAACTAGCTTTTTTATAAGCAGAAGTTAAACGGAGCCTGTCAGAAAATAAGCACAAGAATCGAGCTTTTATAGACTTCAGAGTAAGTTTTTGAGTAACTGGGAAACGGATGTTCTTAGAGATAAAAAAGATCAATTTGGTAGCAGGGGGAATAGGAACTTCTTGTTTTCTTGAGTTCTCATTGTCATTTGTATCACCACAATGCAAATAATGCAGCTTTGGTAAAAGTATATATGCTGGTAGCAAAAATGCTCATTTTGTGGTCAAACAAAGGTCCAATCTTTCTAGTGGTGATCCAACAAACATACGATCCTGACTAAAAGCCAAACTCAGCACAATGCATGTGTAACCAATTGAACGGTGCTTACTAAATGGTCTATGCGTACGTCCAATACTCCAAGAAGGTCTATAAAACCAAAGCTTGCTTGTTTGCTTTTCTGCAAACACATATATCATGGCATCTTTCAGGGCAAAGACACATTGAAATTCAATAGATTCCAAATTTTTATATAATTTTCTCTTCAAAGCATTGCTAGAGTATTATGTAATTGGTTTTAACTGGCTGTTTCATAGATTCATACAATCAACATGTTGACATTGACAATGAAGCTAGTTAGAATGAACCACGTACCGAAAGAAGGAAGAGACAGAATGCCGGGGCAGCTATAAAAGAGATAGTTGCACAACCAAATCGTTGAAGCATAAGATGTTTGAAAGACCTGGGTCGCCCAAATAAGAGTGGAGGTACATAAAGTTACTTCGTGCTAGAAACTAGGGTACATTTGGACGTGAATTGTAGGAGCTTATAGTATGCGTGGGCAACATTTGAGAAGGTCCCTGAACCAAACGTAATATCCTGGAATGCCATCACTGCAGTTTATAACAACATGAAGGCGACAAGAGATTCTTTTTGTTTGGAGAGACACGCAATAAAAAAAATTGTACCAGAGATAATCTTATAAGTGACTCAGGGTATGAGCAAGATATGTTGTGCAGAACTTAGAACTTAAGTCAGCATGCATCAAGATGAAAAGGATGCCTCTATTGAAGAAGGATGTAGATGTAGACACTGTATGCAGAGCATCTGCAAGCATTGAAGATGGTAAGCTCTCTTGTGTTATACCTAGGATTGTTGATGAAGATACTGCATCTTATTATATGAGCCCACCAGTTAGAGTATACCATTCTTCCAGAAATAATGATGGGGACAAAGAGAGGGAAGCAGTTCTCATGGATGGGCATGTTAGTGATCAAAGGATTATGAGTGCCCATATGGCCTTCTCCCAGAGTACCAGGGAAGCACAAACGCAGCTTGTTGAGCACGGTTGGATATTAATCCAAGCTCAATTGAGGGAAGTAATGTCTACAGCCACAAATCTTCTAGAATGAGAATGCAATCAATTAGGCCACAAGAAGACTATTCTTCAGACTCGTATCCCAATGATGTGCAAAATCTAAGAACTGACTTGAAACTAGAGAACTTGCTTGGATCTGAGCGGTGGTCATGAGGAGGTTTTGGATTGTATTGTTGACAATGTTGAACAGCAGGGGAAGGACGAGGAATTGGACGCTTTTGTGATGGAGAACAAAACTGATGTATGCTTTGGCCATATGATGCACCCTGAGCCAATTTCTGTGCAGTCTAGTTGGGAGGTGTCGAGAGTGGATTCATAACATTGAAGGCACATATGAGTTGCATGAGACATCTGAAGGCAAATGCAACCCGTGAAGGTGAAAAGAGGTTGCATCTTGAACCAGCAGCACATACTGATTTTGAAATGGCAAATACAGCAGTTACGTCAACAAAACTCACAAGCAATGCAAGACTGTATTTATGCCCTTATTGCACAGACCAATGCCGTAGTAGCGGCCATACTAAGGATTTGTGCCAGGTTCAAGGAAAACATTGCATAAAAAGAGAAGGAATCTAAGTAGGAAGTAAGAATAGACTTACTTGGGAGCAATCGAATGACATCGACTGGAGCAGACAGCAGAACCCGATTTGAGCAAAATTTTCAGAATCATAGAGTGGGCATCGCTTCTTTATGTGAATGCCGGATCAATCTGTCCAGCTTGCCAGACTGTTCACTGACACTGTTAACTGACATAGGAAAACCTGCATGTCTCGACAGGTTACAGCATCCGAGGTCTCGAAGAAAGACGTGGCAACAAAATATGAAACGAGATTGCGGCGCAGAAAAAATCGAGTGAACGACGAACAAAAATGAAAAATTTGAGAATGATTTATATATGTTTAGATTAGATTATATATGCATTTCATATCTTATTTCCCTTGCTCGAAATCCACAAAGTGAAATAGACTGCATTCGTTTGCATTAAAACTCCTTGCTTGATATTTCCTTGGTCCTTTTACAATAGGCTTGTCTTTTTATCACCATCAACTTGAAGTCCAAAAACATTGAATAACCATAATAACAACCAACCTATCTGGGTTGATGTGTTATTCTTTGTAACTTGTGCAACATTTTGTCATGTTCAATATCCTTTGCCATCTTCACATTTCCCAGCTCAACTTTTTAGATTTCAAAGCTTTCCATTTTATAAGTAGCGCAATATATATGATCTCTTAGCTTCCATACTTCAAAGTTCGTAAATGCCTTTCTTCTTTTTCTTAGAAAATCAATTGTAGTCTACATGTGCCTTGGACTATAATTTCTTAGCTTCTATATGGACTTCAAAGTAGGTAAAAGCGTGTTCCTTCCTTTTTTAGAAAATCAACATTAACTGACATCGACCTTGGACTTTGTTTCTAAAAGTTCTTACATGCCCTTTCTATATATTTGAGTCTATATATTTGAGTCCTATGGTATTCTTGGTATCTTGTTCTTATAGCTTTGTTTTTGCTATGGTTAGCAATCTATAAAGATTTGTCATAGATTTTAAGAATCCAACTACTTCTTTGTTTCTTTTACAGGGCAAATCGACTTTTAAAAGTTCCTAATTTGCTCTTTCCTACATTTTGTGTGTTTCCCACAGCCTTTGCCGTTGGAGTCATGCTTATAATAGTTATTTTGGTTCTCCTATTGCCCTTGACTCTGAAAATTTTACTCTTAAAATGATGAGCCTCAATGTACGCCCAATTCTCTTTTGGTGTTTAGGTGTGCCCATCCCTTTAATTTGGTTGTTTACTTTGTTGCATGGGTAGCTTGCATTGAATGTACCATAACTCGTGTTTAGGTGTGCCCATCCTTTTAATTTGGTTGTTTATTTTTGTTGCATGGGTAGCTTGCATTGTTGCATTCCATTTGATAACTTCAATTCGGTTAAGTAAATTTATTTTATGAGTTATATCAATTTTTAAGTTATTCAAGCTCGTATACCATTTTCTTTTGTCTTAATTCATATACTTATCGGTCGGTCCAGAGTTTTCTTTGATGCAATTGCGGTTCGGTTCAACGGGCTAAGTCCTTTTTATCGCGATCGATGCCCAAATCGCTTTTTTCATTAGTGCCTTTCCCTCTTTCTTTTCTTTCTCATTGCGGTGTTATGGTGTCTTGGTTTTCACAATAATGTGATGTTAACATTTCACTTCCCTTCCCCTTCGCCCTCCCTTCCCTTCCCCTTCCTCTTCCGATCCTCCGTCCCCCCTTTCCTTTTTCCTTTTCCTTTTCCTTTTTCCTTTTTTTCCTTTTCCTTTCCTTTTTGATGTAGCATGGTGGCTTTTAAATTGGTTCCAATGTGATTATTTGTGCCATGTTTCACATGTATGGCTTTTCCTAATCGGTTTAAGTTTATGTTTATCGGGCCGGTGTTTGTATTTTTGCCAATAGGAACTCATTGTTGATTTTTTCCATTTTGGTTCCATAGTTATTTTCTCTCTTTCTTTCTTTGCCACTCTAGTTTGGGATGTATTTACTTAGCTAAGGTGGATGTTCTTTCGAGATCCATTATAAAGACAATTTAGTTGTTTATATTTTCAGAAAGATTTTTGTTCACTTTGAGTTCTTTTTAGGGTTGCTAACAACGATTTAGCAATTTCTTTGAACCTAAGTCCATTTTGCCAAAGCGGTTACTCTCTTTTTTTTTGTAGTTGAGATATTACGAGAGTGTGTAGATCTTTGAGTTTCTTGGAGTTGGGCATGTTTTGAGAGCGCGAGCTTTAGTCTTTTCATTTTGGCATTTTTGAAGTTGGCGGGTTGGAAAAGCTAATGCTTAGTGCATGTAATCCTGACGCCTTTATAGAGATCGCTTGACATATTGATTCTTGTTCAAGATCTTATCTTCTTTCATTATATCGTGCTTAGTCTATTTTTATCCTCATGATTTTCCCGAAAAGCCCAAAAGGGATGTTTGGTCCAATTTTGATAAGATTTCAGACTTTCGAGTTTGTGTGGCTTCACTTCTTACTTAGTAAGACTCTTGGTGATTGTCTAGTTCTGAGGTTTTAAATATGTTTGGCTTTTTAATATATTTTTGGCCATTCATTGTTACTACTCTACTTTTTGTACTCAATTTTTAAAACGCTCAATAAGAAGGCCACTTCACTTTGAGATGATGTCTTTGTTGTTTGGTTGTAGTCTTTCAAGAATATCTATGGTTTGAACTTGAAACATATTATAAGTTAGGACAAGTTAATAAGCTTTAAAGATAATAAACCTTAGCAAAACTATTGGAACTTTGGATTAAGAAAACAAGGAACATAAAAACGGCCGATATAGTAGTAGCAACCAGATAAAAAATGGGGAAGAAAACAATAACATCAAATAAGGATGTGGATTTGGCCGAAAGGGTCTAGCCTTAGCCGACTTAGACAGTTTCAAATGAATGATGCTTAAGATAATCAAAATTAAGTTAGATTAAGACAATCTAACATTGCTCACTAAATTATTGATGTTACAAACCAAATCATTGTAACAACCTTATTTTAGAAGTCCTTAAATCCCCAGAGAAGGTTATCTTGTCGGAATTAACAAAGTCTCAGAATTGGAAGGAAGCTTGTGAGTTTCAGTTAAGACAATTGTTGTTCTTGAAATAAGCCAAATACTTGTATGAAAACTTAAGCCAGTTGTCAGTCTACCATTTTGTAAAAATGGAAGGCATAAGCCTACCCATAGGAGATAGAGTTGAATTAAATTGATTTTTATCATCCTCAAAATCCAATTAGCATATGGGACCGAAACAAAGAATACAAAAGTTTATTATTGCTAGGCCATCACTCCCTTTCGTTTTGTCATTAGAGATCATCACCCTTTCTCATTATAACATTCATCTTCTCGAGTTACTACTCTTGATTATGCCAAAATTTACCTCTCATTTACATGACCTTTGTCAAAATCATGCTTGACTTTAAGGCGTGTCCATATCGAATCATTGACTCTTCATATCGCACGTACTTAAAGTGCCAATCTTGGACAGCCAAATTCATGGCTTTCTTTTTGGCCCTCTTAAGATCACACCAAGCTTTGTCAATTTTAACGGCTTTAATCTTTACTCCATGCCAAGATCTATGAATACTCTTTTCGCTCACCTCGAGGAGGGAAAACCCTAACGTGTTTTTATGACCCCCTCACTTTGTCATCATCATCGCCAAAACCACTGTGATCTTTTGACCGTCTTCTTCTTCTCGTCATGCCTCTACATGGCCGCAGTTCCCATAAAAATATTACATCCTTCTTCTTCTTATTTTTTTCTTCTCCTTTGCTACAACTCAATCTATCCCCTTTGCCACAAGCTTGCTCTAGTGTTCATTGAATATTTTTTAATTTGAACCTTTTTTTTCCCCTAATCCTAACACTTTGCTTGTTTGTTTGTTTCTTTGTTTTAGCGTGTTATGGAATATGTTGTTTTTTTTTTTATTTGTGAAGACAAATAAAAATTCAAAAAACATTGGCAAATTCATAGCGCAGAAAGTATGATTTGTTACTGTGCAAATCATGTTTTGATCAACTAGTAGGGCGTGAAACCCTACCAAAAAATTTCTAGTTTGACCTGAAAAACTTAACCAAACATGAGCATATATACATCCTCAAAAATATCCTGGAGAGAGTTTTCCTTTCAATAAAAACCACTCAAGACAGAGTCTGAATTTAAAAGTTATTGTAAAAACCATAATCCCATCAAATCTGCATGGCATGCATGCACTTTGCAAAAAAATATCTAGATTGAAAAGTACAGAAAGCAAGTACCTATCTTAATAGATCTGGATTAAATCATATGCCAATAGAAATTTCTCTATATAAGCTTTCCGACAACTTGCCAAGCCTTAAATTTGAAGTGTTCGGTACCATTCTTGGGGGTCTTAGCCATGTAGAGAATGGCCGATTTTTTTTTTACATTCTTAAGAATGGCAAGGGGAAAAATATACCATTCCATAGAAAAGCTTAGGGAAAATTTGCCCTTCAAAAGAATGGCCACGATTTTCAAAAAGAAAAAATATATTATTCATAATATATACCTTTACTCTCTTTTTAACATTGCCAAACAAAAATAAAAATGGCCAAAACATAAAACATTTGATTGTCGCACTTTTTTATTATCTCTGTCCAAGTCTAGATTCAACAAAAAGTGACGATTTATTTTATTGGTTGGTACTTGGTACCTTGGCGTGGTGGTGAAAAAAAAAAAAGTGAAGGGAACCCCAAGTAAAAAAGTAAAAGCTCCTTTTTGGATTTTTCTTATCTCTCCCTCCTTTTCTTTCACCCAAAAAGACCCATCGTTCAATTCCTTCGCCGCCCAATTTCTTCGTTTGCATGCATTTGATGTGATGAATTGATCAATTCGGCTACAATTTGTTCCTTTTCAGCTGTGATGTCTTCCTTTCCAAGACTTATAATATATGAAGCTATGCTTGGAGCAAGGATATGGCTGGTTGTGAAATGATCAGAGGTATCTATAAAGTAGATATTTTACGTATCTTAATGTTTTGATTCAAAGAGAAGTTGTGTTTTTCCTTCTTTTCTTATCCATCTCTTCGGAGATTTTCTTCCTAAATGGGAGGCCAAAAAGATCAAAGGCAACAAAAGCTTCTTAGAAAAGCCTTTGGCTTTTCAAAGTCTTCATGCCAATCCGATTCCTCTCATGGGAATAATGCATCACTAGACCTTAACTTAAATCACAAGCGGATCCTTATGACGACTTGGAAGATTTAGATTTTGTGGTTGAAGAGGTGGAGGATGGTGAATGACGGAAAGAAGTATGTGAGAACATGGAAGCCAAGTTGGGCGTGATCTCTATCCATGGAACAAGCCCCGCGGGAATTCCCCCCAAATCGAGGAGAATCAAATGTTCTTATTGCGTGGAAGATCAAATGGACACGCCTTTTGAAAGGGAAGGAAGTAAGTCTTCGCAAAGAGGGCCTTTAAGAGACTCATGTCCCAAGTGCATAAACTTGCGGTGTTGAGGATAGTGCAAAGAAAAACCCTACAAGCTATACTATTCCTCAACATGTGATGCTTATGCGTGAGCAAGAAAGGCACATATTATTTACATTATGAAGTGTGCATATAAAGTTGCCTCTCAATTCTGATCTCACTAAAAAGAATATGAGAGGCTTTGTGCCTTTCAAAGATTGATGGAACTCCTAACATGCCAATCAATGACACTATAACCCCAAAATCACTCTATATGTAGTTTTTGCCATTGTTTTGCAAGAAAACAACACTCAAAAGACTTCACCTATATTATTATTAAGAAAATGCTAGAAACAATAAATGGTTTGGGTTCCCTAGGGGGCCAAACCCTTGTTTATGTGGGGTTCCAGAAGATATTCTAAGTATATGCTAGAATATAATTAGGATATGCTTAAATCAGCCAAAATTTGGGCCATGTAAACTGGCGGTCGCCAGTGTTGTTGGCCTCTTTGGGCAGCCTCTGAAAACCGGTAACCGGGCTTCCATATTCCATGTAAGCCGCTACGGCTCTTCATAAGCCTCTAGAAGATCCCAAGAAGAAATCAAGATCGTAAAAAGAAAGGATTTTATAGCTCGACGATGGAAGAACTGAGCAAACCGGATTTTGGCCCGAGATTTCAAGGCCCCGCCGCCGGGCAAAGATTGAGCCGGTTGAGCCCATGGGGGCATGGGTAAAGCCCCGGGAGTTTGGTCAGATTGGCGGTCGTTGTTGTTGAAGGAATCCGCAAACCCTTTTTGAGAAGTAGCGTGGAATATATATCGCAGCTTTGAAGCAATCAAAAGGTCTTTGCGATCGGGGTTCTTAACGTTATCCGGGTGAGGCCTTGACATTTCTTCAAACCACAAGCTTTAAAAGGGTGATTCATTCCAAAACCATGATGGTGAATCACAAGAAGCAAAGTAAGGGTACAAGATTTTACTTAGGAAGGAAGGGCAAGAGAATTAATGCCGATGTGTGGTCCGAGAGGGTCAGACGAAATGCTCCTCTGTTTACGGGCCATCTTTGCTCCAAATCTTGATTTTCAGTCCAGGTAGAAGTGATGTAGAGAAATCCGATCGGACGTGTGAGTTCTTGGCGACAAACATGCCACGGAAATAGTAGAAGTCTTGACAACAGCAAATAGCGTAAGTCTTGGCCATCTGTCTTTTCTAGCATAACAAACAGCCAGGTTGTTGCATATAAGTTTGTCGATTTTAAAAGGAAGATCCCTTGATGTCGGGCCCGAAGGAAATGATCGATCTCTCCTTCTTCCGATTCGGTTCAAACTTTCGGGGAATTATGGACTTATTAGGATGTTCTAAAATGCATATATAGAACTCCATCCACCTAGTCTAGTAATTATAAAAATGTTTGGTTAAATTGCATGGAGCTTCTTTTCTTCTTTTTTTCTTTTTCCACTTTCTCGGGCGTGGGCACTCATTGACTACCTACTTCTTACTTTTACTAGTCCAAACCTCATTCTTTTTATCCTTTTCAAGAATTGCAATATTTTATCGCCAAATTTTTTGCCTAACAAAACTCCAATTTTGAAGTCTCATCCATCCGCGAATCGACATAAGGGATCTAACCACCACTTCACCAGAGAGATAATCATTTCTATTAGTATGTGGTAGCATGAGTCAAAGTATTACAATGAGCCTCATTTTCTAAAGCTCCCCTAGAAGGATGCTTTTAACATGGCAATGATAAAGCGGCATGGACTCTACACATCGACAAGTAGTCAAAATGCATCCATGAGCACAAAAGGTAATAAAGATAGGAGCATGCATTTAAGTATAGCATGATCCGGGTCTCATTACATTCTTAACATTTAATAGGTTTGTGCAAAGATGTCAATTTGAGTAGATAGTGTATTTTTTCGCTTGAGAGCCTCAAAGATCCGGGTGCGTAAGAGTACATTGGTTTCATCCCCAGGACATTTCTTCTCTAAGTGCAAGGCATATGCAATCCCTTATGTCGTGGTCAAGGCCGATGGATGATGCAAACTATTTTTCCTTGTGGTTATTCTTATAGAAATAGTGGACTCCAAAGTGTATCTTAAACTCCTTGAGGTAAATACTAACCGCATACATTTATGTCTATTGAAGAAGACACCATTTTGTCTAAATCATTGTTTATGTTAGGCGTAATTGTTGTTTTCTTTGTGCTCACCAATCCGCAAAATGAATTGGGCTTTTCATTACATTCTTTAACATTTAAGTTTATAGCGTAAAGATTTCACCGAAAGGATAGTGTATTTTTCTTTTTGGAGCCTCAAAAGATTTTCTTTGAGCCTCAAAGATCCTGTGGTAAGAGGGCACATTTCTTCTCTAAGTGCAAGGCATATGCAATCCCTTATGTCGTATTTTCCGTCGATGCAACTATTTTCCTTGTGGTTATTCTTATAGAAATAGTGGACTCAAAGTGTATATGGCATGGGTAACACGTACCGCGATACATCTATGTCCATTGAAGACACCATTTTGTCTAAATCATTGTTTATGTTGGTAATTGTTGTTTTCTTTGTGCTCGACCAATCGTACTGAATTGGGCTTTTCATTACATTCTTTAACATTTAACAAGTTTGTGCAACATGTCACCGAAAGCGGATAGTGTATTTTCCGCTTGACCCTCAAAGATCCGTGGGAAAGAGGGTACATTGGTTTCATCCCCAGGACATTTCTTTCTAAATGCAGGCATATGCAATCCCTTATGTCGGGGTCAAGGCCGATAGATGATGCAACTATTTTTCCTTGTGGTTATTCTTATAGAAATAGTGGACTCAAAGTGTATATGAAACCTAGAGGGTAACCAAATTTGCATACATTTATGTCCATTGAAGAAGACACCATTTGTCTAAATCATTGTTTATGTTGTAATCGTTTGTTTTCTTTGTGCTCGATAATCCACCGGAATTAGGCTTTTCAAACTATGGTAGGTGTTTTCTTTAAGAAACTCTACTTGGATTGTTTATTTTGCTTTGGTTCCCGGATATTCTATTATTGTCACGGTTTCACTTTCATTAAAATTTTAAGCAGGGAGCTCTTATGAGGCGAGATTTTTCAAGTTAAACTTATCCGTATTATGGCCATATATTTAGATAAATGGATACCATTTTTCCTTCTCTTCCCGCCCGTAAATATTCCCTCGTTTGATTGCTTTGTTCACTAGGTCCATTGATGACCTTGATAAACATTGTCAATGGCAAAGCCGGTTCTACCGGCGAAGCTATGTCAGCTTTTTGAAAAATGAAGTTATAGATGTCATTTTGATCCCTTTTAAGTTGTATAATCTCCAATCATAACCGGTAGCCTCATGGGTGTACCATTTTCTCGAAAAAAAGAACCCAAGCTAGTGGAATATAATGTTCATTGAAATTCTTAAATGTTCTTGTATTTCTAGATCCTTATAACTTGGGTGATTGTTTCTTGTAAAAGTATTTTGTCGACACTATAGGCTCGATTGTTATTCTTTTGATCTGGCTCATGCTACATGTTGTGAGGAAATGGCAACAACAATGTCAAATTTTGAAGGAACTGCTTTGAAAGGACTTCAAATATGCATAGATACAATTATAAGCGGAGGTATTATATTTATCCCGGTGATTCGAGAATAGTCCGCATATACATTGAAGTTTGTGTTAAGTACATAATCATGAGGTATTTAATTTGACATGTGTAATAAAAGAACATACAAATTATGAAGTCTTTAAAATAGTGTAGGGGCTAGTTGCTTTACGGCATTGATTGGAGGATGCGATCAACATGGATGTGCTTTCGGGAAGCTAATCGATCATTTTGAACAAGTGCAATTGGAAAGCATAATCCCGGATGCTTATGCCGCTACCTTTTTGCATTTGAAAGCTTGTGGGAGTACAAGATCCTAGATAAGCATAAAAGAAATATATGTCAAGGTTGTTCATAAGGCTCTTGAGGAGAGACATTCTTGTTGCCAATGCATTAGTTCACATGTATTCTAAATGTGGCTCATTCGTTAGACTCGAGAGATCTTCAACAAATTATCGATCAAAACATAGTATTATGGTTCTTTAATCCGGGATATGTTACGCATGGATTAGGCCATGGAGCATTGGAGTGTTATGCGAGGATGCAAATTGAAGTTATATAACATAAATATAATCACATATATGTATATGCCATGGCTAAAATTGATCTGCCGGTTTTGAGAAAAGTAGTTCTCGATTACCCAAGCGAAATTATAGAAGCACAATTGTCCAAATTACCAGCAACTCTAATGATGATAGAATATTTCATATTTTATCATAATCCAAACATTCTTTTGAAAATAAGGCCACACTAGTAAACGTGTGCCCGGCGTTGCCGGGCTAATGTTCTGGGCGTGTGTTTTTACTCGGCCTTTAACGTCCATATATCCGCAGCTTTTGAGAACATCACAAGTTGATGCTTGCAAGAATGGCCATTGTTTGTTTATGTAAATATATTTGCTATCAAAATTGTCAAATAACAGTATTGTCAATGTATTAACTTTGCATTAAAGGATGGATTTTGTTGCCGCGCGTAAGTAAGGGCTCGTGTTTTTTTAGGTCTTCAATGTCCTTGGAAATGTCTAAATTGTATGCATACCTTGAAAGCTATTGATACAATGTAAGAAGTACTTGCCTCACCATGCTCAATTTTGCAATGGCTTCACACCTAACAAACATGCATTTGCAATGAAACATGCTTTTGTGAATTATACTTATGAAGGAGAATGACCAACTCATTGCATTTTTTGTATGTATTTGTCACGGGTCCATCATTTTTGTGCGAGATCCGGTAAATTAGAGCCAATTTCCATTTTGAGTTGTAGGGGGTATGCGATGGCGACACCACATGCAAAAGCGACCAACTTCCAATTTGTCGACATTATATATCAAAATTATATCAAATTAGAAATGACTTGACTTCTCCGGTCATTCAAGGTATGACCATGAAATTACATTTGCAAAGAGTTAAATTGACCATGATGTTTTTGTATGTATGGATGGTTGTAAAATCATCCATGTATTATTACTTGGTAAGTGGTCGGCTCATTATGGTTATACATCATATAATATGATAGTTCTATTATAATCAAAGCGACTTTAATCCAAATAAAACCATCATATAATTTCAATGATGCATGAGAAGCGAAATATGGATGCAAAACATAATTTTAGGAGCGATGTTGTTTTAAATATAAAAACTGTTTGTAGCATGTAAGCCTGGAATGGTAGACTCAAATGTCATGAGCGCCACATGGCGGCCGCGAATAACCCAAAAATCAAATTTTGTGACCTAAATACACCATAGTGGCGTGTGCCGTTGCGGGCGTAGTATTACAGGCGTGTGTTTTTTACTCGTGCTTGCGCGTCCATATATCACTTGACTTTTGAGAACATCACAAGTTGATGCTTGCAAGAATAGCCATTGTTTGTTTATATAAATATATTTGTTATCAAAATTGTCAAATAACGGTATCCAATTTATTAACTGCATTAAGGATGGGTTTGTTGCAGCATAAGTAAGAACTCGTGTTTTTTGATCTTCATGTCCTTGGAAATATATCTAAAGCGTATGCATACCTTGAAAGCCTATTGTTAATGTAAGTACTTGCCTCATAACTCAATTTACGTAGCTTCCACCCTAAACATGCATTTGCAATGAAACATGCTTTTGTGGAATTATAGCATAAGGAGAATAACTCATTGCATTTTTTTGTGTGTATTGTCATTTTTTGTGCGAGATCTGACCAAATCGAGGAGCCAATTTCCATTTTGAGTTGTAGAGGTACTTGTTACATGCAAGCAATAACTTCAATTTGTGACATTATATATCCAGAGTATATCAAATTAGGAAATGACAGCTTCTCAGTCATTCAAGTGTATTGTGAAGTACATTTGCGAGGATTAAATTGACCATGATGTTTGGCATGTGGATGGTTGTAAAATCATCCATGTATTATTACGGTAAGTGGTGAA
This sequence comes from Isoetes taiwanensis, assembly GCA_021234155.1. NCBI lineage: Eukaryota > Viridiplantae > Streptophyta > Lycopodiopsida > Isoetales > Isoetaceae > Isoetes > Isoetes taiwanensis. Next base: position 332,861 of record JAJEKV010000005.1, read on the forward strand.
ATTTATGATTATACATCATATAATATGATAGTTCTATTGTAATCAAAGTGACTTTTAATCCGATAAAACCATCATATAATTTCAATGATGCATGAGAAGCGAAATATGGATGCAAAACATAATTTTAGGAGCGTGTTGTTTAAATACTAAAACACATTGTATGTAAGCACAGAATGGTAGACTCAAATATCATCTTGCCACATGGCGGCATAGAACAACAAAATCAAATTTTCATGACTTATTTTTATATTGTAAAACTAAAGTGAGCGTGAAAAAGAAAGGTGAAAAGTCCCAAGCCCAATGCGGCTTTGCATTACCATAATAAAATCACATACGGATCCTTCAAATTCAACTATATAACTCTATTTATGCAGAATGGTAATCTCCCTGGAATGTAAAGAAACAGAGACATAGAAAAGTCAAAAGACCAATCCGGCAAAAAATTGCATTATCATAAATCTGAAATTACACACTTTGGATCCTTCAAGAGTTCAACTATGTAGCTACTGTTATGTTGAATCTGTCATATGGTAACTTAATAGAGCGACAGCGCATATGTAACAGCAGGATGCAATAGATTGCGGAGATTTTGAACCCCAAATATTTAAGCTGACATATAAGCGGCGTTAAACTGGTTCGATGAGGGCCGCTTGAGCGCTTTATACTATGCATAGAGCTTGAAAGCTTCATGATAGCTGATGCGCACATTCCTCTTGGCTCATTTTTTCCACATCAGGATGTTATATGAAGCTTTCGACCTCTGTTTTTTCACATGTATCTTAAACTTTGCATGTTAAAAATGCCTCCTTTTCCATTTCGACCAATTTTGATTATGCAAAGCCCTTGTGATGGATATACGAGATCCGTAGGAAGGGAACGCCGCCAATTACCAACCTCATGCCATTTCAAAAAAGAAGATAGAAAATAATATCCACTATCCGCATTTGTTGCTGTTGAGGTAAAATTTGAACCGGGTTCTAAAAACATCTAAAATATAGCATATTTGTGAATATTCACCTTAAGGGAAACGTTGATTCAAAAAATCTTTAAGGTAATGAATTTTAAAAACTTCATGGGCATGCAAATTTTGACACCATCCAACCATTGATAGGTCTGTGGTACGGGTTAGCTTCTGGGCGACATTTATTTTCCCCGATGCAAGAAAGTCTCCGCCCCAAAAATTGGTCGCTAGGAGCTATAGCAGAAGCGCTACAGACGACGCGTGACAACTAGCTTCCCCTAGAATGGGACGCAGTTCCTTCCCAATCTCATTGGTCTACCATTGCCACGAAATCGCAAAGAACTTCGCTTTTGCATCAGCCAGGAATCGCAGCGAATCAGCCATGAATTAGCAAGGAATTGCCACGAGAATTGGCCATGAAATCGCCAAGAAACCCCAAATTACATCGATTTAGCCGAGCTCTCTTTGAGCTACTTTGGAAAACAAATTTAAGGGATTCTTGGGCTCATACTACGCTTTTATACTTCTGGGCTTCCCGAGACTCGATATGCTCTTTTGCACCGGTGATTTAGAAGCTACAGAATATTTAATCTAGGTCTATATATAATTTAAGGGCAAACAACAGCTTTCTAAAACCATTACCTCAATAAACCCTATATAACATTTAGATTCTGCCATTCCCTGGCTCATACTTCCACTTATGCTTGGGTGAACCATACTTCCATTCCCTCGGGTTCTCAGATAAAGCTTACACTTGGGCTCTTTGATTGTTCCGTAGAGACTCTCCTTAAAACCACTACTTGTACAACCACCTCGCCTATTCATTCATGGAGCAAGATAGAAAAAGGAGATAAGTTCAGATCTCGATCATTCTCTTTATATTATTGTGTTTTCTTTTATTTTTTCTTGCCTTTTGCATTTCCTTTGGTTTTTAGATTTTAATACGTATAGCTTTCAAGCTACAAAAAAAGGAAGGAAGGTCAATGTAGATCTATGCTTTTCTACATATTCTATAATAGCACAGCTTGCAAGCTCAGCTCTCAAACCAAAGAAGCAGCCCCACATAGTTTTTGAGAAGACCATAGAAACTATAGAAGGTTCTTATGATGTACGTGAGAGCATACCTATTGTTGATGTAGGCAAGAGAAAGAAATGGAGAAATGAGTGGACGGAAATTCACAAATGGGCTTTTTAGAGTAAAGTCTCCCCAAAAGAAGGTCGTGTATGGGTGTAGTTGGTGCATTGAATCTAAGAAGGCTACCACATACACAAGAGAGGGTTTGAAAGTGATGCTGTCATAATTTTTCTAAACCAATTGTTATGATCTCTCCTAAATCACCAGAAAAACCAAAGAAACTAAAGAAATAATCTAGTTAGAAGGAGAAGCTCGATCCACCCAAACGTGATTCACCAGTAGAAGACTTTTATCATGGAGCAGAAATCTTTATCTCGCCGATCAACAAGCTTGGCTATGGAGAATTTGAAGCTGAAGGGGAAATCAAGAAAGGAAGAGAAGTAGTCCTACAAGGTGCTATGTGTGCTCTTTTATAGCCTCATGAAAGTTTTTTAAAGGTAAATTCTTTTTGGCCTTTTATGCTTTTGAAAGACGATAGCTCTTTCTCTTATAAATCTAAGGTTAGTGTCTCTAAGTAGATTCAATTCCTTTGTAATGACAAGGTTGCATTGCCCGATAGTAGGTCTCGTTATCAACCATGTTTTTAAAGCCGCCACCGATCTCATTTAAAGTACTTGTTGGTCGCGGAACCACATCCCCGAAAGCTATTATTTTGTTCAAATATCGATATTTTGTTCAAATACCAGAATAATCCTTCCCTTTCCAAGATTGAATGTCCTCGCCAATCATAGGAAAAAACGGTTTATCTCAATTCGCTTAGAGATGGCCTCAAGTCAACTGAGGACTTTCATCTCGATTTATTTAAAGATGGCCTCAAGTCAATCTCGAGGTCTTTTGAGCTCAACTCATTTAGAGATTTTTGAGCCTTAGGCAATTAATCGCAACAAGTTAATTGTCGATAATTGAATAAACTTCAATTTAATCACGCCTCGTAGTTTGTTCATACCATCCACAAGTCCTTGATAGTCTTTTGGTTCTTGGAGTACCATACCAAGATCCAAGGTGGATGAAACTTAAACTTTAGTAGATACCTTCGATAAGAAGATCCGTGTATCTCCTTGTCCCGGGCGTGTAAGGGTATTCTTAGGTTCGAAAGTATCTTCTCATCTCCTTTTAATGATAGGAGGATCTAGATAGTCCATTTTTTGCAAAACTTTAGGAGAAATTTCACCACCCTTTGAAGGGCTTTTAGTACCACAACATTAAAATCGATGAAGGTTAGTCCATCTCCTATATAGATTTAGGTGATAAGTGTTCTCACCTATTCTATCTTCAATTGGAAATGGTCCATAGTACCGGGTGCCAATTTCACATACCTTGTATCCATTTTTCAAAGTCTCTTTCTTAGGAAGATGTATCCACACCCATTGTCCTTGTTTGTATTCAACTTTTCTCCGCTTTCTTTGCTAATTTGGACAAGATGGCTTCCCTGACTTTTGAGAATGCGAGCTTTTTGAGAAGTTTTTCGTGTTAACAATGAATAAAGATTGTTATATGCAAATTCTAGCATATATAGATAATCTTTCCACTGAGTTCTCCTTTCTCACACGAAGCCCCCTAACATATCTTTTAATAGTTTTGCTAACAACTTATGTTTGGTCGTCATTGTGGATGATAGGCCAGAAAACTTCAAAGTGATACCCAAATTCTTTATAAGTCCTGACCAAAATTTGCTGCAGAATATTGGATCCCTATCTATGATAATTGCATCAGGCAATCCATGTATCTGAAATATCTCCTTCAAAAAGAGGTTGCTCACTTGAGGAGTCGTCGTGCTGGACTTACAAGGAATGAAATGAGCTTGTTTAAAACAACCCATCTACTACGGTCCATATTTGATTGTTCTTATGAGAAGAATTTGGGAACTCGGATGAAATCCATAGTAATATGCTTCCGTATTTTTCTAAAAGTGGTAAGGGTTGTAACAATCCAACCGCTTACTAGTTGAAGCTTTAACCTGCCGACAAACCAGAAGCTTCTACATATCTTCTAACATCCCTTTCCGCTTTGGCCAATAGATTGCCTTTTGACAGTAGCAAGTGTAGCTTGAACTCTTCGATGCCCAAAAATAAGGAAGTTCATGACATTCTTGCAACATTTTCTCGTCGGGTATGCCCGTAACACATAAGCAATTTCGGTACAAAAGAGAACTATTATGCAACCCAGATTCTCCAAGAGGATCTCTTCCTTCTTTTCTAATTGATGGAATGGTGTGCGGAAAGAAGGATCATTCCTATAATCCAATTTCATTGGGTCCAAATCAATGATCCTAGCAATAGACATTGCATGTGTGAAGACCCCCTTTTAAAGCATTGAACCTTGTTTTCTTTCTTTGGTTTATTATCTAGGCCGCATGTCCTCAAAGTCTTTTTGTAATATCAATGCTTCAATTGGCGTGGATTTATTATCTCTTGAGTTTGAATATGCCTCAAACTATGCTGATCAAATCGGGTTATGAATTTAGACTCCATCAAGTAATGTCTCCATTTCTTTAGGCATGTACTAAAGCAATCAACTCTTCCTCATAAGTATTGTATCCCCTGCTTAGAAGGCTTAGCATACGACTAATCTAAGCTAATGGATGACCATCTTGCATAAGAACCGCTCCAATAGCACAATCACTTGCATCCTAACACACTATAAATAGTTTGTTCCAATCGATAGAGCTAATACAGTTCAAGTGGGCTATCTTATGTGTAAGATCCCCGAAAGCTTTTTTGCATCATAATTCCATTGAAATGATATATTCTTTTTCAAAACCTTCAATGGAAGGATTATCTTCAAGAAAAAATCCTTCACTTAATCGGGCGGTAATAGCTACACAATTGTATAAAGGACCGCAATTTTTTGATATTATAAGGTTGGGGCCACCAAGAATAGCCTTCACCTTTAACCGATCCATTCTAATCCCATCTTTGGATAAAAACATGCCCAAGATATCCAACTTTTGCATAAAGAAATGGATTTTGGATTCATTAATCAATAATCGATTTTGTCTCGAGAAGATCAAAGCTTGCTTTAAAGTGTTTCTATGCTCCTCCATGGATCTATTATAGACAAGAATATCATCAAAGAACACAATGGCTTTTCCAGACCGATGTCAAAACTATCCCATCAATCGCAAAAAGTTGGGCGCATTAGTGAGTCCAAATGGTGTCACTCAATTCATAATGTCCAAAAGTGGTTCTAAAAGCTGTTTTTCAATATCTAACTCCTTAATCCTCGATTTGATGATAGCCCCGACTTAAGGTCTATCTTGCTAAATATGCACCTCGTGAGTTCATCAAACAAATCATCCGCCTAGAACTGAAAATTTATCTTTGATCGCCAATTTGTTAAGAGCCCCTGTAATCCATGCACATTCTATATCCCTTTTATCCTTCTTTTGATCAGAATAACAAGGGCTCCAAAAGAAGAACCGCTTTTATTGAATCAATTGCCGCTCCAACATGTCCTTTATTTGCTTTTCCAGCTCCAAATTTTCTAAAATGACTTACTCCGTGAAGGCGACATTATTTGAAGGCTTTTGCATCTAGGTGTAAATGAATAGCATGGTCTTTAGGATGAGGTGGAGGAAGATCCAAAGTCTCCTCATCTTTAGTCAAATCAAGAAATTATCTAAAGAAGACATAGCTACCAAGAGGAATTTGAGATGGAGGATCGAGTCTCTCAAATAAATAAAATATGACTCAACATCATTTTGTACTAATGTCCTTGCGCCAAAATATGAAAGCAAAGATGGGACGGCCCGCCATTAACCTTTATGGTAAATCGAGATCCCCGGCCAATCTTTAATTACATTGATCTACTTAAGCTTAAAACTTAAGAAATTAACTCATGCATCCTAACAATAAATAACACTTAGGTAAAGAATTTAATCTTTGTACATATTCTGTTGTTCCAAACATGTACTTGCCCATTACTCAAAGAATATCCCCAAGACACTATGAATGATCTTAATGATTGTAACTTCAAGCCCATATATATATAATAATAATAATAGTAATAATAATCAAGTTTATTGAATAGCAATCCACAAACTTCTACTTCGCCTTTCCAAAGCTTGGCTATTTTCCCGAGCATCTCACACCCGCTACACCATCAACTACGGTTAGTCACACCTGACCAAGTGGGGATCGAAATCTAGGATGTCTAGCATCAACAATACAAAGCATTAACCTAGAACAATGTACTCTAACCTTACCGTAGTCTGCCTAATCCAAGTAACTAGTCCAACAAGCATGACCAATGCAACTTATTGTAACAAAGAAGACCACATATATAATAACCAAGCAATCATAGCATCAACATTGCAACCAATATTCCTCCTGGTCCCGAGCAAGGTCAACTCCTACTGATCAAAGCCGGACATAGAGTGGGGTAACCACGCGGTGTACACACTCCATCCATGCCCAAAGATTGGAGACCACTTAATCGGGCATGACGTTGTACCATATGGTACCAACTCCCGATGTTCAAATAATACCATTTACATAGCACTCAGGTAATAACCATGAAGTCTAGACCATCGCACCTGACCGGCCCAAGAGGGTCATATCAAAGAATTATCCTACACATAGATCACAATACTATGAATTCCACCCAATATCAACTAGGCACATTTCCATATCAAATTTACCTTAGAAATTCCATAATTTACACCTCATGCAACAAAGGAAATCCAAATATACGGCCATATAAACATTACTAATGCAACATGCAATGCCCTAAGTGCTTAAGCAAAAATACAACCTTCACTAATATCTTATTACTTTTTAACTAAATCAACTTCCTTCAAATTACTACTTATAACCTTAATGATTGGGGGCTTCCATAACCCTCGCTAACTAGTTATTAAATTAGTTAATATGCTCGCTATCCATTAACCATGCATGCCTATTCATGACCATGCTCATATGATTTAACTCCAAGTTTATACCACGCTCAAAGCAATCATTATTAAATCAACACAGCCTATACAAACACTAGAAAAAAGGCTTGATCCCCACCGAAATCCCCTTGCTTCTTCCTCGCGACCCCCAAAGAATGCTCCTAGATCTCGCACGCAACTCGCCTCCTTCAACAATCCATCCTCAATCTATCTCCTTCCCAATGCTTCACCATCACATAAAAGACTTCTTTTCCATGGGAAAACTCCTCCCCCCGTAAATCAAGAATAATATTGTTTTTTATATAACCTAGCAACGCTTTTTGCATGCATGTATGCACACACCGATGCATGGACACATTGTATGCATGTATTTCTAGCACATAATCATTTATTTTACCTTGAAAATGCACTCTTATATAATGGCAACATTACTTACATCTTAATGTTGGTGCTAGGTTGCTAGGTCCGCATGCCCTCCTCCAAAAATTCAACCCATGTCCTCATGGGTGCATCTTTAGAGTACTCATATAAAATTTGTATATCAATACTCAAAGGTCCCAAAAACTATTCCCCATAACCAATAATAATATTCTCACGCTTACATCCATGAACTTAGCAATTATAGTTTCAACCCAGCTTTTGTGATAACCAACAAGTTTGTTTATTTGCAATCCAATTCCTACTATCGCCTTCCCAAAGCTTTATTAGGACCCAGAGCTCTTGCACGCCTCGCTTTACACCATCAACAACATGGGGTTAGTCTACATGGAGTAGTGGGGATCGAGGTTCTAGGACATGCCTAGGCATCAACAAACATAATGCATCCATCCGTAAACAATAATTTAACCTTATCAGAGCTCTCGTAACGCCTTTAACCCGCATGGCTATGCCCTTAACTAACCAAGTAAAACCAGTTTCAGACGCTATGAGTAGTCGCTTCACCATTTATGCTTGTCCCGAACGCCTCTACAGGCACATCGCGTTCAATACTCGAGGGTCTACCATGGGCCCGGCACGCCTCCCACTAGAACTATGCTCGCCCCCTCGAAAGCATCCAAGGCTATACAATGTCTATATCATATCATACTATGTCACAATGATTACCAAGTCTTTGCAAATACCCATGCATATAGGCACCCATGGAGACTTAACTAGACCGCTTTCCCCGATATTCAATGGATTCGCCCGCCGCTTAACCTTTATGGTAATCGGAGATCCCGGGCTTTGACCATTAGATCTACTTAAGCTTAAAACTTAAGAAATTAACTCATGCATCCAAGAACAATAATCACTTTTTAGGGTAAAGAATTTAATCTTTGTACATATTCTGTTGTTCCAAACATACTTGCCCATTACTCAAGAATATCCTCAAGACAAGTATGAATGATCTTTAATGATTGTAACTTCAAGCCCATATATAATAATAATAGTAATAATAATCAAGTTTATTGAATACATCCACACACTTCTACTCTTTCCTTCCAAAGCTTGGCTATTTTCTCGGAGCGCCACAATTTCCTTACACCATCATCAATCACGGTTAGTCATACATGGACTATGGGATCGGGAATCTAGGATGCTTAGCATCAACAATACAAAGCATTAACCTAGAACAACAAAATTTAACCTTACAGAGCCTCTCGTAATCCAAGTAACTATCCAACAAGCATGACCAATGCAACTTATTGTAACAAAGAATACTACATATATAATAACCAAGCAATCATAGCATCAACATTGCAAACTAATATATTCCTCTGGTTCGAAAGTAAGTCAACTCTACTGACGTGCCAAGGATATAGAGGCGGGGTAACCACGTAGGTGTACACACCCATCCACGCTATGGCCCAACATTGAGGACCACTTTTATCCAGGCATGCGCTGTACCATATGGTACCAACGCCTCATGTTCAAATAATACCATTTACATAGCACCGCGGTAATAACCGCGAAGTTCAGGACTATCGCGACCTAGACTCCGCCCCGTGAGGTCCATGGACAAAGAATTATACTACACATAGATCACAATACTCATGAATTCCACCCAATATCAATCTAGGCGATTTCCATATCAAATTTACCTTTAGAAATCCATAATTTACACCTCATGCAACAAAGGAAATCCAGGGCCACGCCATATAAACATTACTATCTCTACCATGCAACATGCAATGCCCTGCTTTAAGCAAAATAAAACATTCACTAATATCTTATTACTTTTAACTAAATCAACTTCCTTCAAATTACTACTTATAACCTTAATGACCTGGTGGCTTCCATAACCCTACTAACTAGCATAAATTCAGTTAATGTATGCCTCGCCAATTCATTAACCATGCATGCCTATTCAAGCATCATGCTCAAGCATGATTAACTCCAAGTTTATACTACGCTCAAAGCAATCATTATTAAATCAACACAAGCCTATACAAACACTAGAAAACCCTGTGTAAGGCTTGATCCCCACTGAAATCCCATGGTTTCTTTCGCAGACTCCCAAAGAATGCTCCTAGATCTCAAGACGCTAACTCTACGCCCTTCCAACAATCCATCTACAATCTATCTCCTTCCGAATGCTTCACTATCACATAAAAGACTTCTTTTCCATGAAAAACCTTCCCTGTGAATCAAGAATAATATTGTTAAGTGCTTTATATAACCTTAGCAACGCTTCTTGCATGCATATTACGTGAAGTACATATCGTGATGCATGGACACATTGCATGCATGTATTAGGCACACATAATCATTTATTTTTTACTTTGAAAATGCACTCTATATAATGGCAACAACATTACATCTTAATGTTGGTGCTTAGGTTGCTAGGTCCCATAAAAAGATTCACGATCATCATTCATATAGTCGACTTTAGGAACTATTGGCCTTCATCAACAAACATTTTAATAGTCCTTTGATGATAGTTGGGTTGAACATCGCATTGAGTTCACCATCCTATTATGAGAATTACATCCATAATTCTCAAACCGTTCAAGCGTAAGCTTCTATTTGATAACACATTTTTCACAGGGCCTTCTCACCTTTGAGCCCTTTGTACCACGTAAAGTTGAGCTTGCAAATCATAAATTGGCAAATGCAAGTCATTAACTACATCCATGGAGATAAAACCATGAGTTGCCCATCATCTAGAATAACAATGATCTCTATGTCTTCGACTTTACCTTTAAGTTTAAACAACCATGAGGATGGAACTCCTGTTGCACTTAATATCTTCATATATGCGGTTTGCAATCTGCCCTTTTCTTGTTCTGAAGCCACTGCTTTCAAACGTACCCTTTTAAATAATTTGTACCAAATCTTTATAACTAGAAGTTATATTCTTTATGGTTGAAGATATTTAAGAAAACATGGGCTTGGGGCTGAAATATAAGGCTCGGTGACAGGATATATCCTTAATCAGATCATCTATTTCTAGAAATTTCAGAGCCATCAAAGCCACAGATATTTAGAAGGAATACATCAATCTCTAGTCTGGTTCGTCGTCATAATATGCACTGCTTATGCTGCATCTACAAATAAACTATATTCGATTGAGATCTGACATATGAGCACAGGCACAAATGTCTACGCCTTCACCAGCTATCTTTAGAAAAATAGAGGAAAAGGAAGAATTTGTGATTAGGTCGTGATAAAGCAGGTTGAATTGAAAGCGCCCATCATCTAAACTCCGACCTCACCGCAAGCGAACTTTTCCATTTGCAATGGCAAAACATTTATGCATAGCCTAAAAATCAACCATTCCTAACCCTAAAGCACACAACTCTGATGCACGCATGCATGGATAACTCCCTCAAATACCAATGGCATATATCTACAAAAATACATGGGTGCTAACCATTAAAAGATGCACGAAAATCAATGCCTAGCATATGCTTCAAGATGATTTACTTAAATATATAATCAAATCATATAAATATTGAACAATTGTACAATTATATATATGTGAACCCCCGTTATTATGCTAGATATTCATCTCCTGACTTCCTCTTCTTTCCAAATTTCTAATGCATATGCTATAGTGTTTAAGTACTCACATAACGTTGAATCCTGATACGATTTATCATGAACAATGTCATTATTGTATGTGTATGCTACTTCCTTGGACTCTAAAACATGACTCCACGGGTTCCACATCTTTTTTCATTTTGTGATGGCTCAAGAACTATGAAGCTCTCCAAACTTCTTTGAGAGGGTCCCTTCAATTTGTCGGCCGTGATATTGCATTTGAAGTCTATTTTTACATTTTTTTCCTTCGTACTCCATCCGTAGGATTCTAAAATGCATCGGAGGCTCTTCTTCTTGATCTGGTCATCATTCTGAATTGGGCAATTTTCCTTCTCACATAAAACCTGGTTGTTAGACCACTTTTTCTTCAACTCTTTGATGAGATGCTAAATTGGCCTCAAAAAATAGATTCACTTTGCAATTAGCAAAGGAAAGATGGTAGATGAGTGAGTATGTGATGCAATAGTGTAGGTATTCTACCCTTCTTATAGTGTCATGAACACAAATGAGCCAGGCATAAAGAGAGAGCATTGACAATAAATTAGAGCCATAGAATCAATGTAGAAAGAGGAGAGGAAGTGGTCCAAAGGACACATGGAACGATATCTTGGTATAGATACAACTTTGTACATGCAAGGGATCTAAATATCTTGTTGTGGGCACAACTTATATACACGTAAGAGAATCACTACCAACTATCGATTATGTACGGGTGATGTAATACCAACCATCAATTATGCAACCATCAACTATGTACTTTAATGCCATATCATCGACAATATCATGGTTGGGTCATGATTTCCTCTGATGATGTATTTTGCTGATGCTATGTGGCATAGGCAATATCCCAAAATCCTAATCGGGTAAGAAAATTCCTGGTTACCTGTTGATCTGGTTAAAAACATGCAGAAAATTGTGTTGCTTCTTGTTTTGTCCCTATGCTGAAGAACAACTATTAGCCACAGCCATGAAAGCCAAGCATAGTTCTATAGCCATGAATATCAAGTGCATGATTCAAGAAATGCCATAGCCGTGAGCTCAAAATAACTCCCCAACCATGATATTGTAAGGGTAAGTCAACTGTCAGTGATTCACCATCTTGTAGTTCCCTGCTAACCCCGTTCGTAGGGATCACTTTCCAGTTATCTTACCCTTATACGCATTTTATTTTTGGCGCTAACTTTGTCATTTACAACCCCTTTATTTAAAGAGAAGGAATTTTGGCAGGTCAGGAATGAGTGGTAGGCAGATGACAATTGGTAAAGGCACTCTATACAGTTTTTGTCTATTGATGAATAGCAATTTTTGTCCACCAACATAGCCAGTGAATAACGTTTTTTGTCCACCGACATAGCTAGTGCAGAATACCTTTGTGTATGGTCCTAAGCAACAACGAATAACGATAAGGATTTTTGTCCACCGCCAGGTGTGTTATAAACTTAGGGTGCTTTCCCATGGACGGACGGACCTGGATGAGGTCAGACCCAGGTCCAGAAGTAATCGTCGGGATTACTTTCCAACTGAGGTCCTTAACCTCAGCGGGCGACTCAGGGAGCTCATGGGAACATCCGAATAGAAGACCAGACCTCCAGGAAACCTGGAGGTTTTCTGCCCATGGGAAAGCGCCCTTATAGGTCGTTATCTTTGGCACTAACTTCGTCATTTACGACCAACTATAGGCTACGTCATTTTGTCTTTGGCACTATAGTATTTAGGTTACAGCCCCTTTATCTAAAGAGAAGGAATTTTGGTCGCATAAGAACGAGGACCCTAACGCAGCTGGAACGCCTTGCGAAACTTTGACAGGGCGAAAATGGCCGTAGCAGCTGCCCCTGCATATATATAGGATTATTCTAAGCAGGGGGTGACCATTTGAAAGTCCATTTCAGAGGCGTTTTGAGATAGGTTGCATTCTGAAATCTTGTAACTTTTTCTTTTTCTATTGGCAAAAGACTTTTCCAAATTCCTTTTATAGCGTAGCTTTGTTTGAGCTTAATGTATCATGAACGCTGCGGTATTCAGCCTCATACATTCTCCTTAAGAGCATAAGAAATAGCATTTTCTGAAAGAGAATCGAGTCCCCATATTTCCTGCAGGCACTGAGGGTATATTCTCCATGCCTCTGTAGAATTGGCCCCATCATGCAAAAAGATCAAGCATTTTTGGAACAGAATTGAGTTCTATTCTTGCAGGCGCAGAGTAGCTTCTGTAGATTATGCAAAAAAAATCAAGCAAGCAATTTGAGGTTTCTCTTTTTTGAAGGTATATTAATAGCAGACTTGTACTGTTTATGGCATATGAAATACAAGCCTGTAGAAAGTCAGCTCTGCATCGCTGTTCACAAGCACCTGGTTTATAAGCAACTTCCTTTAATTGGAGATGTTTATATTTGTTGGATTGATATGATGTTTTATAGAAAGATTAGAATGCCTATAAGCTGATTGGAATACTCCAACTTCTAGCAGGTAGTTTTGCTGGTTAAATTTTTGGGAATTAAATGACCTTACTAAAAGCAGGTATGCCATCTCTAGAATGTTTGAACCTACCTACATCCTCGTTATTAGTTTGTCTTAATGGCAAAAATTTGGACCATTTCTTCCTTGAAATCCACTTGCCACACTCTATAGTGGACTCAGCTCTACACACAAGTACAACAGACATGGAATCTGGCAATATTATGTCGTGAACAGATAAAATATAATCATAGATTATTAAAGCCAATAATTTATGCATACGAGAACCTATGTCTGGCTGTGTAATGTATTAGTCTTTTAGACATATCACTATAGGCATGCAAATAACTGTGCTGCCTTGCAACAAAAAGTGTTCTTGAGGACTGCAAATCCAGATCGGATGTAAATGCACAAACAAAATAGCATGCAACATAGTCAAGTATCAAAACTTTTTACCATTGAAAAAAAACCCTGCTGTATATTTCCCCATCTAAGAAACTTAAAAACAATTTCCAAGCACCTTTCAAAGGTGCCACTTAATCTGAAGGCTAAACTGTAAAGGTCGATGTACATCAATTTATGTGAAGGAACATGCCAATAAAATGCCATTAACAAAGGGCTTTTTTTTATTTGTAGAACATTGGAAGAATTGCAAATGTCAACTGCCTTGGTCTTTGTCATGCACGTAAGAAATTTCATTTTTTTTCCTCCGTGTGATGATTTAATATACCATTAAGTGTTTTAACTAGTGATCTCTATGGATACACTCCAAGTTGTGCAAAAGGATGAGGTGATGAAGTTATTTTCTCAGGGCACAAGTTTTGGACTGTTCTCATGGTAAGCAACTCTGGGATTTATGCAAAGAAAAAGTATGAATCTTTAGTCTCAAAGGAGGTGGTCATTAAAATTTGTAATATCCTTCGAAAAATCATCCATATAAGAGTTCTAGTTTACCAGCTATAAGAGTTTCAGCTGTAAGAGTTTCAGGTTGCCTCCTGCCCAGTGATGCTTTTTGGGTGGGAAGATTTCTGTGAAAGTGAAACAAGAAGGGAGAAGACGCTCTATTGAAGTAGGTAAAGAGAGAACAAGCCTAGCTATATAGTAGTAGGGTGACATGGCATAGATGGGCCATGTCATATGTAGGTTAGGGTTTAGGTTAGGTCGGTTTCTAACTGTAATACCCCTCCTGAAACTGAACCCCAACACAAACAGAAAAATTGAAAAAGAAATGAAGCACACTTATGCTTAGCTGCAGCCTTAAGGTTCTCCGCTTCATCTGCTTGAGTTTGGATCCAAGTAGAGGTTTAGTCATTCCATCAGCCAATTGTTTTTGCATGACAGCACAATATTGCAGATTGATCATGGTGGTGTCAAGCTGCTCTCCCTATGAAACATAGTTGAGCGTCCAAGTGCTTTGTTAAGGGATAATACTTCTGCTCTTTTGTCAATGCTATAGCATCAGAGTTATACTAACAGTGTGATATCCTTTGATTCACACTCCCAAGTCTTGAAAGAGATTTAGCATCCATAAGAGTTCTTGAAAATCCAGTCCACATGGCTTTCAATTCGGCGTTTGTTGTGCTGAGGCTAACAGTGGTTTGCTTTTTCGATGACCACATTATTGGACTCTTTCCAAAAAATGCAACAAACCCTGTAGTAGACTTCCTGGTCTCATAATCATGAGATGCTAAGTTTGCATCTGTGTAAAAGGACAGGACATGAGATTGGTTTCAAAATAAACATTGTACCCTTCAAGTATGCCAAGATCCTTCTTGGCTGCCATCCAATGAGTCCTCTTGATGTTGCATGTACTTGCTGATCTGCCCAACTGCAAATACTATGTCCGGCCTTGTAATAGTAGAATAAATGAGACAACCAATCAATTGTCGAAATAAGGTGGTGTCACATGGTTCTCCATCAAGATTACCTTCTCCAGTTTATCTGGTTTGGCTTTACTCCACAGTAAATTGCCAGTCAATGCATGTAGATGCTTCAAGGTCTATTTTTGGTTGGATATTTTTAGTCTTGAGCCTCTTCCAAAGGATCCCAGTTTGTCCTGAGTGCCAGATTCTATCACTCCTGCAATTTGGATACCCTCCCCTTGAGAGGATGATGGGAGGCCTCGAGGGTTATTTCCCATGATCCCTTAGAGGGGAGGGTTGACCTCCCTTAAACCCATGCCCGAGCAGGTTCTGTTAGGTGTCAGCAGAAATGGGCAGAAATGGGTTAGCTATGGCAGAAACAAGCAAAAGCAATAAGCAAAAAATAAGAAGAAATCGTGAACATAAACGGGATTTTTTCTGGGCTTAAGCAATGATCAGAAACATGATTTTGCTGGGCTGGGAGATGGGTCTTGTAAAGGGATGGTTTTAACCCAGGATACAGGTCCTCTAATCAAAGTTTGTAGCAGGATACCATGCAGTTATCAAAGAAAGGGATCGAAGTCTCAAGTCGATGAATGCAACCCACTTTGGTTCTCTGTAATGACCATATATGCTGTTGGATTAGAGATGTAGGTAACGACCCATCTTCTACAGGTAGCTATGCATGAAGAAACCGTCGAACTAATCAGAAACTTTTCCCTATTTGAAAGAAACTATCGGCATCAGCCTGCTTCAAATATTGTCCTGTTTAGGAAAATTTTTGCCATGTTCAATGTAAGCCTGCTGCTAACTATTCAATTTCCCCTCGGGCTTAATTATTTTGAAGGCATCATCAGAGAAAAGATTAGTTGGGCCTGTGTTTTGATACCAGAAGCTTACCACTGCCAAGAAGATGTCATCGAGCTGAAAGCGCTTCCAAAAAGCAGATCACCAGAAGAGCGAAAGATCGCCATGTTGATGCAAGGCAACAGAGCTATGGAATGCGAACAGTTAGAATATTCTTTGGAAAGGAATATTCGGGAGGCTATTTTTAGTAATCACTAGAATATACCTTTGGAAAGAATATTTGAGAGGTTATGTGATATAACCACTCTCTGATCCAATGGACAATAAGCGTTAGATCCTTAAAACCTCGGTAGGACAGGGGTTTACGGTCTTGACCCTATTTTGGCCATCATCATCTTCTTCTGTGTTGTCTGATACTATCAGTTTTGGTCATCGAGCCAGGCCGTTGCTTTTGGACCTTCTTGCCCCATGAATAGAATACAGGATGAATAGAATACATACTTTTGGCTTTGCTATCCATAGTATCTGCTTCATTTCTAGCAATAGCCCCATAGCCCTGAGATATTTTTTGGCAGAAGCCTTAGAGTATTTTTTTTCCACCAATTTTTTGAATTGTCATTTTACATTAAAATACATTATATACGTATTTACATCTTATTTCCCTTGCTTGAAATCCACAAAGTGAAATAGAGTATTTTTTCTACCAATTTTGAATTGCCATTTACATTAAAATATACAAAAGAAATTTATGCGCGCCAAGGGCCGCCAACATTTCTCTTCCAACTTACTTCTCTAAAGGTAGATTCATATATTGTTGAATGGTCTGGAGCGAGGTCACTGGCCACATCGAAAAAGTGCGACCGGTGGGCATCCCCCTATACATAAAGGTTTGGACTGAACTCCATTGGTGTCATTAAGCAACAACTATTATGAAAATTTGCTTCTTCACTATGATATTGCTCTTTCTCCTAGTTGTCTTGACCAAATGAAAGGTTTGGACTGAACTCCATTGGTGTCATTAAGCAACAACTATTATGAAAATTTGCTTCTTCACTATGATATTGCTCTTTCTCCTAGTTGTCTTGACCAAATTAATACAGAAAAACAATGGTAAAAAAAAATGGAATTACTTAGAACAAATAACTGATATTAAAGAAGTAAGAGCAGGCTTGTAAAAAATTGCTCTATGTACACTCTTCAGTGCACAGGATCCGCTGTATCTATATTCTATGCTATGTACATTGTCTCATATAAATGGCATTCTATGCTATGTACATTGTCTCATATAAATGGCCATGGACAGAAATGCACAATGGGGCATCAGGTGATCAAAGTCCCCAAAGAGGACTAGAAAATGAGAAAATAATAGCATTGTAGTACCATCACATAGTTCCTCCATGCAAGAACGTCCATCTTTAAAAAACGTGCTAGTCTGAAAATACTTTCGTACGAGCATCTCTCTGTTCAAACGAAGTCAAAACATATTGCTATTGACCCAAGGTAAAATGTGCTTGTCAACAGTAAGGGAAAGAGCACATCTTGCAACTGCAAGAAACACTATAACAATGTAAACCAAGGAGGTTTACAAACTGAAGACATATTGTTACCCATGAGCACCAGAATTAAAAGTATTCAAACCAAGCTCAACTAGCTAACACTATAAGCAGAAGTTAAACGGAGCCTGTCAGAAAATAAGCACAAGAATCGAGCTTTTATAGACTTCAGAGTAAGTTTTTGAGTAACTGGGAAACGGATGTTCTTAGAGATAAAAAAGATCAATTTGGTAGCAGGGGGAATAGGAAACTTCTTGTTTTCTTGAGTTCTCATTGTCATTTGTATCACCACAATGCAAATAATGCAGCTTTATATATGCTGGTAGCAAAAATGCTCATTTTGTGGTCAAACAAAGGTCCAATCTTTCTAGTGGTGATCCAACAAACATACGATCCTGACTAAAAGCCAAACTCAGCACAATGCATGTGTAACCAATTGAACGGTGCTTCCTAAATGGTCTATGCGTACGTCCAATACTCCAAGAAGGTCTATAAAACCAAAGCTTGCTTGTTTGCTTTTCTGCAAACACATATATCATGGCATCTTTCAGGGCAAAGACACATTGAAATTCAATAGATTCCAAATTTTTATATAATTTGCTCTTCAAAGCATTGCTAGAGTATTATGTAATTGGTTTTAACTGGCTGTTTCATAGATTCATACAATCAACATGTTGACATTGACAATGAAGCTAGTTAGAATGAACCACGTACCGAAAGAAGGAAGAGACAGAATGCCGGGGCAGCTATAAAAGAGATAGTTGCACAACCAAATCGTTGAAGCATAAGATGTTTGAAAGACCTGGGTCGCCCAAATAAGAGTGGAGGTACATAAAGGATGGCCACATAAATTACTTCGTGCTAGAAACTAGGGTACATTTGGACGTGAATTGTAGGAGCTTATAGTATGCATGGGCAACATTTGAGAAGGTCCCTGAACCAAACGTAATATCCTGGAATGCCATCACTGCAGTTTATCTACAACATGAAGACGCACAAGAGATTCTTTTTTTGTTTGGAGAGACACGCAATAAAAAAAATTGTACCAGAGATAATCTTATAAGTGACTCAGGGTATGAGCAAGATATGTTGTGCAGAACTTAGAACTTCAGTCAGCATGCATCAAGATGAAAAGGATGCCTCTATTGAAGAAGGATGTAGATGTAGACACTGTATGCAGAGCATCTGCAAGCATTGAAGATGGTAAGCTCTCTTGTGTTATACCTAGGATGGTTGATGAAGATACTGCATCTTATTATATGAGCCCACCAGTTAGAGTATACCATTCTTCCAAAAATAATGATGGGGGACAAAGAGAGGAAGCAGTTCTCATGGATGGGCATGTTAGTGATCAAAGGATTATGAGTGCCCATATGGCCTTCTCCCAGAGTACCAGGGAAGCACAAACGCAGCTTGTTGGAGTACGGTTGGATATTAATCCAAGCTCAATTGAGGGAAGTAATGTCTACAGCCACAAATCTTCTAGAATGAGAATGCAATCAATTAGGCCACAAGAAGACTATTCTTCAGACTCGTATCCCAATGATGTGCAAAATCTAAGAACTGACTTGAAACTAGAGAACTTGCTTGGATCTGAACGGGTGGTCATGAGGAGGTTTTGGATTGTATTGTTGACAATGTTGAACAGCAGGGGAAGGACGCAGGAATTGACGCTTTTGTGATGGAGAACAAAACTGATGTATGCTTTGGCCATATGATGCACCCTGAGCCAATTTCTGTGCAGTCTAGTTGGAGGCGTGTCGAGGAGTGGATTCATAACATTGAAGGCACATATGAGTTGCATGAGACATCTGAAGGCAAATGCAACCCGTGAAGGTGAAAAGAGGTTGCATCTTGAACCAGCAGCACATACTGATTTTGAAATGGCAAATACAGCAGTTACGTCAACAAAACTCACAAGCAATGCAAGACTGTATTTATGCCCTTATTGCACAGACCAATGCCGTAGTAGCGGCCATACTAAGGATTTGTGCCAGGTTCAAGGAAAACATTGCATAAAAAGAGAAGGAATCTAAGTAGGAAGTAAGAATAGACTTACTTGGGAGCAATCGAATGACATCGACTGGAGCAGACAGCAGAACCGATTTGAGCAAAATTTTCAGAATCATAGAGTGGGCATCGCTTCTTTATGTGAATGCCGGATCAATCTGTCCAGCTTGCCAGACTGTTCACTGACACTGTTAACTGACATAGGAAAACCTGCATGTCTCGACAGGTTACAGCATCCGAGGTCTCGAAGAAAGACGTGGCAACAAAATATGAAACGAGATTGCGGCGCAGAAAAAATCGAGTGAACGACGAACAAAAATGAAAAATTTGAGAATGATTTATATATGTTTAGATTAGATTATATATGCATTTCATATCTTATTTCCCTTGCTCGAAATCCACAAAGTGAAATAGACTGCATTCGTTTGCATTAAAACTCCTTGCTTGATATTTCCTTGGTCCTTTTACAATAGGCTTGTCTTTTATCACCATCAACTTGAAGTCCAAAACATTGAATAACCATAATAACAACCAACCTATCTGGGTTGATGTGTTATTCTTTGTAACAATGCAACATTTTGTCATGTTCAATATCCTTTGCCATCTTCACATTTCCCAGCTCAACTTTTAGATTTCAAAGCTTTCCATTTTATAAGTAGCGCAATATATATGATCTCTTAGCTTCCATACTTCAAAGTTCGTAAATGCCTTTCTTCTTTTTCTTAGAAAATCAATTGTAGTCTACATGTGCCTTGGACTATAATTTCTTAGCTTCTATATGGACTTCAAAGTAGGTAAAAGCGTGTTCCTTCCTTTTTTAGAAAATCAACATTAACTGACATCGACCTTGGACTTTGTTTCTAAAAGTTCTTACATGCCCTTTCTATATATTTGAGTCTATATATTTGAGTCCTATGGTATTCTTGGTATCTTGTTCTTATAGCTTTGTTTTTGCTATGGTTAGCAATCTATAAAGATTTGTCATAGATTTTAAGAATCCAACTACTTCTTTGTTTCTTTTACAGGGCAAATCGACTTTTAAAAGTTCCTAATTTGCTCTTTCCTACATTTTGTGTGTTTCCCACAGCCTTTGCCGTTGGAGTCATGCTTATAATAGTTATTTTGGTTCTCCTATTGCCCTTGACTCTGAAAATTTTACTCTTAAAATGATGAGCCTCAATGTACGCCCAATTCTCTTTTGGTGTTTAGGTGTGCCCATCCCTTTAATTTGGTTGTTTACTTTGTTGCATGGGTAGCTTGCATTGAATGTACGCCCAACTCTGTGTTTAGGTGTGCCCATCCTTTTAATTTGGTTGTTTATTTTGTTGCATGGGTAGCTTGCATTGTTGCATTCCATTTGATAACTTCAATTCAGTTCTGGTAAATTTATTTTATGAGTTATATCAATTTTTAAGTTATTCAAGCTCGTATACCATTTTCTTTTGTCTTAATTCATATACTTATCAGGTCGGTAGAGTTTTGCTGATGCAATTGCAGTTCTCGGTTCAACAGGCTAGTCCTTTTTATCGCATCGATGCCCAAATACGCTTTTTTCATTAGTGCTGCCTTTCCCTCTTTCTTTTCTTTCTCATTGCAGTGTTATGGTGTCTTGGTTTTCACAATAATGTGATGTTAACATTTCACTTCCCTTCCCTTCCTGCCCTCCCTTCCCTTCCCCTTCCTCTTCCCGTCCCGTCCCCTCCCCTTTCCTTTTCCTTTTCCTTTTCCTTTTCCTTTTCCTTTTCCTTTTCCTTTCCTTTTTGATGTAGCATGGTGGCTTTTAAATTGGTTCCAATGTGATTATTTGTGCCTTACATGTTTCACATGTATGGCTTTTCCTAATCAGTTTAAGTTTATGTTTATCAGGCCAGTGTTTGTGGCTGCCAATAGGAACTCATTGTTGATTTTTTCCATTTTGGTTCCATAGTTATTTTCTCTCTTTCTTTCTTTGCCACTCTAGTTTGCAGATGTATTTACTTAGCTAGGTGGATGTTCTTTCCAGATCCATTATAAAGACAATTTAGTTGTTTATATTTTCAGAAAGATTTTTGTTCACTTTGAGTTCTTTTTAGGGTTGCTAACAACGATTTAACGAATTTCTTTGAACCTAAGTCCATTTTTGCCAAACAGTTACTCTCTTTTTGTAGTTGAGATGTTACGAGAGTGTGTAGATGCTGAGTTTCTTGGAGTTGGGCATGTTTTGAGAGGCGCGAGCTTTAGTCTTTTCATTTTTGGCATTTTTTGAAGTTGGCAGTTGGAAAAGCTAATGCTTGGTGCATGTAGTCTGCTGACGCATAGAGATCGCTTGACATATTGATTCTTGTTCAGATCTTATCTTCTTTCATTATATCGTGCTTAGTCTATTTTTTATCCTCATGATTTTCCCCGAAAGCCCAAAAGAGCGGGATGTTTAGTCCAGTTGATAAGATTTCAGACTTTCGAGTTTGTGTGGCTTCACTTCTTACTTAGTAAGACTCTTGGTGATTGTCTAGTTCTGAGGTTTTAAATATGTTTGGCTTTTTAATATATTTTTGGCCATTCATTGTTACTACTCTACTTTTTGTACTCAATTTTTAAAACGCTCAATAAGAAGGCCACTTCACTTTGAGATGATGTCTTTGTTGTTTGGTTGTAGTCTTTCAAGAATATCTATGGTTTGAACTTGAAACATATTATAAGTTAGGACAAGTTAATAAGCTTTAAAGATAATAAACCTTAGCAAAACTATTGGAACTTTGGATTAAGAAAACAAGGAACATAAAAACGGCCGATATAGTAGTAGCAACCAGATAAAAAATGGGGAAGAAAACAATAACATCAAATAAGGATGTGGATTTAGTTTCAAATGAATGATGCTTAAGATAATCAAAATTAAGTTAGATTAAGACAATCTAACATTGCTCACTAAATTATTGATGTTACAAACCAAATCATTGTAACAACCTTATTTTAGAAGTCCTTAAATCCCCAGAGAAGGTTATCAACAAAGTCTCAGAATTGGAAGGAAGCTTGTGAGTTTCAGTTAAGACAATTGTTGTTCTTGAAATAAGCCAAATACTTGTATGAAAACTTAAGCCAGTTGTCAGTCTACCATTTTGTAAAAATGGAAGGCATAAGCCTACCCATAGGAGATAGAGTTGAATTAAATTGATTTTTATCATCCTCAAAATCCAATTAGCATATGGGACCGAAACAAAGAATACAACAAGCGTATTACTGCTAGGCCATCACTCCCTTTCGTTTTGTCATTAGAGACTGCCACCCTTTCTCATTATAACATTCATCTTCTCGAGTTACTACTCTTGATTATGCCAAAATTTACCTCTCATTTACATGACACTGTCAAATCATACTTCGCACTTGCGGGCGTGTCCATATCGAATCGTTGACTCTTCATATCGCACGTACTTAAGGTGCCAATCTCTTGGGACTTGGCCAAATTCATGGCTTTCTTTTTTGGCCCTCTTAAGATCACACCGCTTGTCAATTTTAACAGCTTTAATCTTACTCCATGCCAGTATCTATGAATACTCTTTCGCTCACCTCGGAAAACCCTAACGTGTTTTGCGCACCCTCCTGCACTTTTGTCATCATCATCGCCAAACCACGGTATCTTTTGACACGTCTTCTTCTTCTCGTCCTTCTGCTCTACATGCTGCAGTTCCCATAAAAAATGTTCTGTCCTTCTTCTTCTTATTTTTTTCTTCTCCTTTGCTACAACTCAATCTATCCCCTTTGTCACAAGCTTGCTCTAGTGTTCATTGAACCTTTTTTTTTCCCCTAATCCTAACACTTTGCTTGTTTGTTTGTTTCTTTCGTTTTGTTTATCTGTTTGTTTTAGCGTGTTATGGAATATGTTGTTTTTTTTTTTTTTATTTGTGAAAACAAATAAAAATTCAAAAAACATTGGCAAATTCATATTGAAGAAAAGTATGATTTGTTCTTGTGCAAATCATGTTTTGATCAACTAGTAGGGATGAAACCCTACCAAAAATTTCTAGTTTGACCTGAAAAAACTTAACCAAACATGAGCATATATACATCCTCAAAAATATCACGAGAGAGTTTTCCTTTCAATAAAACCACTCAAGATGAGTCTGAATTTAAAAGTTATTGTAAAACCATAATCCCATCAAAATGCATGGCATGCATGCACTTTGCAAAAAATATCTAGATTGAAAAGTCTGAGGAAAGCAAGTACCTATCTTAATAGATATGGATTAAATCATATGCCAATAGAAATTTCTCTATATAAGCTTTCCGACAACTTGCCAAGCCTTAAATTTGAAGTGTTCGGTACCATTCTTGGGGGTCTTAGCCATGTAGAGAATGGCCGATTTTTTTTTTACATTCTTAAGAATGGCAAGGGAAAAAATATACCATTCCATAGAAAAGCTTAGGGAAAATTTGCCCTTCAAAAGAATGGCCACGATTTTCAAAAAGAAAAAATATATTATTCATAATATATACCTTTACTCTCTTTTTAACATTGTCTAACAAAAATAAAAATGGCCAAAACATAAAACATTTGATTGTCGCACTTTTTTATTATCTCTCTCCAAGTCTAGATTCAACAAAAAGTGACGATTTATTTTATTGGTTGGTACTTGGTACCTTGGCGTGGTGGTGAAAAAAAAAAAAAGTGAAGGGAACCGCAAGTAAAAAGTAAAAAGCTCCTTTTTTTGGATTTTTCTTATCTCTCCTCCTTTTCTTTCCTGCCCACCCAAAAAGACCCATCGTTCAATTCCTTCGCCGCCCAATTTCTTCGTTTGCATGCATTTGATGTGATGAATTGATCAATTCGGCTACAATTTGTTCCTTTTCAGCTGTGATGTCTTCCTTTCCAAGACTTATAATATATGAAGCTATGCTTGGAGCAAGGATATGGCTGGTTGTGAAATGATCAGAGGTATCTATAAAGTAGATATTTTCTGTATCTTAATGTTTTGATTCAAGAGAGAAGTTGTCTTTTTTTCCTTCTTTTCTTATCCATCTCTTTCTGGAGATTTTCTTCCTAAATGGGGAGGCCAAAAAAAGATCAAAGGCAACAAAAGCTTCTTAGAAAAGCCTTTGGCTTTTCAAAGTCTTCTCATGCCAATCCAGATTCCTCTCATGGGAATAATGCATCACTAGACCTTAACTTAAATCCTGAAGCAGATCCTTATGACGACTTGGAAGATTTAGATTTTGTGGTTGAAGAGGTGGAGGATGGTGAATCTGGAAACAAGAAGTATGTGAGAACATGGAAGCCAAGTTGGGCAGATCTCTATCCATGGAACAAGCCTGTGGGAATTCCCCCAAATCAGAGAATCAAATGTTCTTATTGCGTGGAAGATCAAATGGACACGCCTTTTGAAAGGGAAGGAAGTAAGTCTTCGCAAAGAGGGCCTTTAGAGACTCATGACAGATCCCAAGTGCATAAACTTGCAGTGTTGAGGATAGTGCAAAGAAAAACCCTACAAGCTATACTATTCCTCAACATGTGATGCTTATGCGTGAGCAAGAAAAGGCACATATTATTTCTGTTATGAAGTGTGCATATAAAGTTGCCTCTCAATTACAGTCACTAAAAGAATATGAGAGGCTTTGTGCCTTTCAAAGATTGATGGAGACTCCTAACATGCCAATCAATGACACTATAACCCCAAAATCTGCTCTATATGTAGTTTTTTGCTGTTGTTTTTGCAAGAAAACAACACTCAAAGACCACCTATATTATTATTCCGAAAATGCTAGAAACAACAGTAGTTTTTGGGTTGCCCCTAGGGGGCAAACCCTTGTTTATGTGGGGTTTCCGGCATATTCTAAGTATATGCTAGAATATAATTAGGATATGCGAAAACCGCTCAAAAAAACATTGCATGTAAACCGGCGGCCGATGTTGTTGTAGGCGACCTCTTGGTGACCCTCGTGGAAAACGGTAATCCGCTTCCATATTCCATGTGCTGCTACGCTCTTCATGATCCCAAGAAGAAACTGAAGATCAGAAGTAAAAGAAAGGATTTTATAGCTCGACGATGGAAGAATCCGGATAAACTGGATTTTGGCCTGAGATTGCGTCCTGGCTGCTGGGCAAAGATTGAGCCGGATTTGAGCCTGTGGGCATGGGGTAAAGCCCTGGGAGTTTGGTGAGATTGGTGGTCGACTGTTGTTGAAGGAATCTGGCAAACCCTTTTGAGAAGTAGCGTGGAATATATATCGCAGTTGAAGCACTGAAAAGGTCGAGTTGCTGCAGTCCGGGGTTCTTAACGGGTTATCTGGTGAGGCCTTCAGCATTTCTTTCGAAACCACAAGCTTAAAAGGGTCGATTCATTCCAAACCATGACAGTAGAATCACAAGAAGCAAAGTAAAGGGTACAAGATTTACTTCCGGAAGGAAGGGCAAGAGAATTAATGCCGATGTGTGGTCTGAGAGGGTCTGAACCAAGAAATGCTCCTGTTTCTGGCCATCTTTGCTCCAAATCTTGATTTTCGAATCGGTAGAAGTGATGTAGAGAAATCCGATAGCCTGACGTAGTTCTTGGCCAGCAAACATGCCACGGAAATAGTAGAAGTCTTGACAAATAGCAAATAGCAGAAGTCTTGGCCATCTGTCTTTTTCTAGCATAACAAACAGCAGAAGTTGTTGCATATAAGTTTGTCGATTTTAAAAGGAAGATCCTTGATGTCAGAAGCCCAAGGAAATGATCTGATCTCTCCTTCTTCCATTCGTCTGAAACTTTCTCAGGAATTATGGACTTATTGGGATGTTCTAAAATGCATATAGAACTCCATCCACGTCTAGTCTAGTAATTATAAAAATGTTGGTCAGTTCGTGCATGGAGCTTCTTTTCTTCTTTTTAATTTCTTTTTTCCACTTTCTGGACGTGGGCACTCATTGACTACCTACTTCTTACTTTTACTAGTCCAAACCTCATTCTTTTATCCTTTTGAAGAATTGCAATATTTCTTCGCCAAATTTTTTGCCTAACAAAACTCCAATTTTGAAGTCTCATCCATCTGCAACTGGACATAAGGACGAACCACCACTTCACGGTAGAGAGATAATCTGCTTCTATTAGTATGTGGTAGCATGATTCAGTATTACAATGAGCCTCATTTTCTAAGCTCTAGAAGGATGCTTTTAACATGGCAATGATAAAGGGCATGGACTCTACACATCGACAAGTAGTCAAAATGCATCATGAGCACAAAAGGTAACAGTATAGGAGCAATGCATTTTAAGTATAGCAGATGCAGCGGTCTCATTACATTCTTTAACATTTAACAGTTTGTGCAGCATGTCAGCTGAGTAGATAGTGTATTTTCTGTTTGGAGCCTCAAAGATTGGGTGGTAAGAGGGCACATTGGTTTCATCCCCTGGGACATTTCTTCTCTAAGTGCAAGGCATATGCAATCCCTTATGTCAGGGTCATGCTGATGGATGATGCAACTATTTTTCCTTGTGGTTATTCTTATAGAAATAGTGGACTCCAAAGTGTATCTAAACTCAGAGGTAACATTAACGCATACATTTATGTCTATTGAAGAAGACACCATTTTGTCTAAATCATTGTTTATGTTGGGCAGAATTGTTGTTTTCTTTGTGCTCAGCCAATCCAGCCTGAATTGGGCTTTTCATTACATTCTTTAACATTTAACAGTTTGTGCAAAGCATGTCAGCTGAGCAGATAGTGTATTTTCTTTTTGGAGCCTCGGCATTTTTCTTTTTGGAGCCTCAAAGATCAGTGCAGTGAAGAGGGCACATTACATTTCTTCTCTAAGTGCAAGGCATATGCAATCCCTTATGTCAGGGTCATGCTGATGCAACTATTTTTCCTTGTGGTTATTCTTATAGAAATAGTGGACTCCAAAGTGTATATGAAATCAGAGGTAACACGGTGCATACATCTATGTCCATTGAAGAAGACACCATTTTGTCTAAATCATTGTTTATGGTGAATTGTTGTTTTCTTTGTGCTTTCGACCAATCCAACTGAATTGGGCTTTCATTACATTCTTTAACATTTAGCAGTTTGTGCAACATGTCACCGAGCGGATAGTGTATTTTTGTTTTGGAGCCTCAAAGATCTGGGTGCGAGAAGAGGGCACATTGGTTTCATCCCCAGGACATTTCTTTCTAAATGCAAGGCATATGCAATCCCTTATGTCGTGGTCATCTTGATAGATGATGCAACTATTTTTCCTTGTGGTTATTCTTATAGAAATAGTGGACTCCAAAGTGTATATGAAGCTGTAGGTAACACAGCTGCATACATTTATGTCCATTGAAGAAGACACCATTTTGTCTAAATCATTGTTTATGTTGGGCAGAATCGTTGTTTTCTTTGTGCTCAGCCAATCCAGCCTGAATTGGGCTTTTCAAACTATGGTAGGTGTTTTCTTTAAGAAACTCTACTTGGATTGTTTGTTTTTTTGGTTCCGAATATTCTATTATTGTCGATTTCATCATTAAAATTTTAAGCGGGGGAGCTCTTATGAGAGCTGAGAATTTTTCAAGTTCCAACTATCTGTGGCCATATATTTAGATAAATGGATACCATTTTTCCTTCTCTTCCACGTCCAGAAATATTCCCTGTTTGATTGCTTTGCTCCGAAGCTAGGTCCATTGATGACCTTGATAAACATTGTCCAATGGCAAAGCCAGTTCCTGCGCTGAAGTAGCTATGCAGTTTTTTGAAAAATGAAGTTATAGATGTCATTTTGATCCCTTTTAAGTTGTATAATCTCCAATCATAACCAAACGCCCCTCATGGGTGTACCATTTTCTCGAAAAGAACCCAAGCTAGTGGAATATAATGTTCATTGAAATTCTTAAATGTTCTTGTATTTCTAGATCCTTATAACTTGGGTGATTGTTTCTTGTAAAGTATTTTGTCGACACTATAGCTCGATTGTTGCTGCCTGTTGACGGGGCTCATGCTACATGTTGTGAGGAAATGGCAACAACAATGTCAAATTTTGAAGGGCGCTTTGAAAGGACTTCAAATATGCATAGATACAATTATAGGAGGTATTATATTTATCCCGCATTCGAGAATAGTCCATATACATTGAAGTTTGTGTTAAGTACATAATCATCGAGGTATTTAATTTGACATGTGTAATAAAAGAACATACAAATTATGAAGTCTTTAAATAGTGTAGGGGCTAGTTGCTTTCTGGCATTGATTGGAGGATGCGATCAACATGGATGTGCTTTCGGGGCACCGATCATTTTTGAACAAGTGCAATTGGAAAGCATAATCCCGGATGCTTATCTTTGCTACCTTTTGCATTTGAAAGCTTGTGGGAGTACAAGATCCCTAGATAAACAAAGCAAATATATGTCAAGGTTGTTCATAAGGCTCTTGAGAGAGACATTCTTGTTGCCAATGCATTAGTTCACATGTATTCTAAATGTGGCTCATTCGCAGACTCCCAGGAGATCTTCAACAAATTATCAGATCGAAACATAGTATTATGGATTTCTTTAATCCGGGATATGTTGCGCATGGATTAGGCCATGGAGCATTGGAGTGTTATGCCAGGATGCAAATTGATTATGTAACGCCAAATATAATCACATATATGTATATTGCCATGGCTAAAATTGAGTGCCGGTTTTGAGCAAAGTAGTTATCAGTGCCAAACAGAAATTATAGAAGCACAATTGTCCAAATTACCAGCAACTCTAATGATGATAGAATATTTCATATTTTATCATAATCCAAACATTCTTTTGAAAATAAGGCCACACTAGTAAACGTGTGCCCGGCGTTGCCGGGCTAATGTTCTGGGCGTGTGTTTTTACTCGGCCTTTAACGTCCATATATCCGCAGCTTTTGAGAACATCACAAGTTGATGCTTGCAAGAATGGCCATTGTTTGTTTATGTAAATATATTTGTTATCAAAATTGTCAAATAACAGTATTGTCAATGTATTAACTTTGCATTAAAGGATGGATTTTGTTGCCGCGCATAAGTAAGGGCTCGTGTTTTTTTAGGTCTTCAATGTCCTTGGAAATGTCTAAATTGTATGCATACCTTGAAAGCTATTGATACAATGTAAGAAGTACTTGCCTCACCATGCTCAATTTGCAATAGCTTCACACCCTAACAAACATGCATTTGCAATGAAACATGCTTTTGTAGAATTATACTTGTAGAAGGAGAATGACCAACTCATTGCATTTTTTTTGTGTGTATTTGTCACAGGTCCATCATTTTTTTGTGCAGATCCAGCCAAATCAGAGCCAATTTCCATTTTGAGTTGTAGAGATATAGCACGTGGCGACACCACATGCAAAAACGCGACCCAACTTCCAATTTGTCAGCATTATATATCCAAGAGTATATCAAATTAGGAAATGACTTGACTTCTCCAGTCATTCAAGGTAGCATGACCATGAAGTACATTTGCAAAGAGTTAAATTGACCATGATGTTTGTATGTATGGATGGTTGTAAAATCATCCATGTATTATTACTTGGTAAGTGGTCGGCTCATTATGATTATACATCATATAATATGATAGTTCTATTGTAATCAAAGTGACTTTAATCCAAATAAAACCATCATATAATTTCAATGATGCATGAGAAACGAAATATGGATGCAAAACATAATTTTAGGAACGTGTTGTTTAAATACTAAAACCTGTTGTAGCATGTAAGCACAGAATGGTAGACTCAAATAT
Organism: Isoetes taiwanensis; assembly: GCA_021234155.1. Lineage (NCBI taxonomy): Eukaryota > Viridiplantae > Streptophyta > Lycopodiopsida > Isoetales > Isoetaceae > Isoetes > Isoetes taiwanensis. Next base: position 363,234 of record JAJEKV010000005.1, read on the forward strand.
CATGACTGCCACATGGCAGCACCAGAATAACCCAAAATCAAATTTTGTGACCTAAATACACCACTAGTAAACGTGTGCCCGGCGTTGCCGGGCTAATGTTCTGGGCGTGTGTTTTTACTCGGCCTTTAACGTCCATATATCCGCAGCTTTTGAGAACATCACAAGTTGATGCTTGCAAGAATGGCCATTGTTTGTTTATGTAAATATATTTGTTATCAAAATTGTCAAATAACAGTATTGTCAATTTATTAACTTTGCATTAAAGGATGGGTTTTGTTGCCGCGCATAAGTAAGGGCTCGTGTTTTTTTAGGTCTTCAATGTCCTTGGAAATGTCTAAATTGTATGCATACCTTGAAAGCTATTGATACAATGTAAGAAGTACTTGCCTCACCACGCTCAATTTGCAATAGCTTCACACCCTAACAAACATGCATTTGCAATGAAACATGCTTTTGTGGAATTATACTTGTAGAAGGAGAATGACCAACTCATTGCATTTTTTTTGTGTGTATTTGTCACAGGTCCATCATTTTTTTGTGCAGATCCAGCCAAATTAGAGCCAATTTCCATTTTGAGTTGTAGAGAGGTAGCACGTGGCGACACCACATGCAAAAACGCGACCCAACTTCCAATTTGTCAGCATTATATATCCAAGAGTATATCAAATTAGGAAATGACTTGACTTCTCCAGTCATTCAAGGTAGCATGACCATGAAGTACATTTGCAAAGAGTTAAATTGACCATGATGTTTGTATGTATGGATGGTTGTAAAATCATCCATGTATTATTACTTGGTAAGTGGTCGGCTCATTATGATTATACATCATATAATATGATAGTTCTATTGTAATCAAAGTGACTTTAATCCAAATAAAACCATCATATAATTTCAATGATGCATGAGAAACGAAATATGGATGCAAAACATAATTTTAGGAACGTGTTGTTTAAATACTAAAACCTGTTGTAGCATGTAAGCACAGAATGGTAGACTCAAATATCATGCTGCCACATGGCAGCACCAGAATAACCCAAAATCAAATTTTGTGACTTAAATACACCATATTGTAAAACTAAAGTGGAACGTGAAAAAGAAGATAGAAAAGTCCCAAAGCCCAATCTGCCCGAAACTGCATTACCATAAACCAAAATCACACTTTGGATCCTTCAAATTCAACTATATAACTCTGCTATGCAGAATCCGTGATGTCCCTCTGGAATGTGAAACAGAACATAGAAAAGTCCAAAAGACCAATCCGGCAAAAATTGCATTATCATAAATACAGAATTACACACTTTGGATCCTTCAAATTCAACTATGTAACTCTGTTATGTTGAATCTGTCATATGAGTAACTTAATAGAACAGCAACGCATATATAACAACAGAGATGCAATAGATTGCAGGAGATTTGAACCCCAAATATTCCAAACTGTTGACATATAGAAAAGCGGCGAACAGACAAACCTGGTTCGATGAGGAGCCGCTTGAGCGCTTTTATACTATGCATAGAGCTTCGTAGAAAGCTTCACATTAGTCTATTTGATCGCATTCCTCTTCCGCTCATTTTTCCACATGCCGGATGTATATGAAGCTCGACCTCTCATTTTTTCACATGTATCTTCGCTTTGCATGTTAAAAATGCCTCCTTTTTCAGCTTTCAGCCAATTTTCAGATTGTAGAAGCCCTTGTGATGGATATGCAGATCCGTAAATAGCTCAAACGCATGTGTATTGGTCTTTTCCTTCTAGCAGTTCTGGAGCCGAGTATGTAATTAACTATTGTGCTCAGATTTGATCTTTGACACATCAATATCGACAAGCTTTACCAAAGAAGCATTCATCCTCTCAGGTTCTTCACCAAGACATTAGATGGCTTCATATGTCGGTAAGTTAAACCGCTTTTATGCATATGCCTCATAGCTTTGGCAATCTGGATCATGATATCAAGTGAAAGGGATAGAGGTTATAAGCCTTCCAAGATCATTTACCATGGGCTCAAGAACCAGGCATGTTTTTCCTTTGTTATCTTTTGTGTGCCCTAATATCTGCACTATGTGAGCAGAATCATTTTGAAGCAATCTCATGAAACTTATAAACTCAGTGTCCAGATTTAATTGGAAACTCTTACACCGCCACGGGTATGTTGCACCATCTTGCTCTTTTTACATCTCCATAACCTCCATTTCCCTCGTTCCAGATCCGAAAGTATTCAATATTGTGCTCGCTTGGTAGCAACAATAAGCCTGCTTCTAACATTGAAATTAAACTTGTAACTACTCCAGGAAAACTTCTAAGAACTTTATTCCTAGACTCAGAAACCCATTTAGATAGGGTTTGCCACTTGGATAAATTTTCAATTTTCAGATTCTCATATTTGAGCCTATGTAGCAATTTAAGCTTGTCTTGTTCCAACCCCATGTAAGAGTGGTTTGCAAAATACAGCAGTCAGAATCCACTTTGTATCTAAGCTGCTCAAGAATCTGCTGCTTAACAACATCTAAGACGCAAGATTCAAGAGTACGAGCGATTAAGCGGTTCATCATCTGCGCATATATTCTAACATCATCGACTATTTTGCGAAACTCACCAGAACTTCCTAGAATGATGGCATGGAGAATCTGCATCCAAGCAATAGAGAAAAAGTTGCATGCCCCTTTTCAAAACTCTCACCAGCTCCAACCCCACTGCATCTGCAGAGTTTGACTTTGTTTCTTCATAAAATGCAGCTAGCCACCACTACTCTACATATCCCGCGAAGAACTCTCGGGGATTTGAACACAAGACATTGGTTATGATTAATCATGTTGTTGCATATAAGTTTGTCGATTTTAAAAGGAAGATCCTTGATGTCAGAAGCCCAAGGAAATGATCTGATCTCTCCTTCTTCCATTCGTCTGAAACTTTCTCAGGAATTATGGACTTATTGGGATGTTCTAAAATGCATATAGAACTCCATCCACGTCTAGTCTAGTAATTATAAAAATGTTGGTCAGTTCGTGCATGGAGCTTCTTTTCTTCTTTTTAATTTCTTTTTTCCACTTTCTGGACGTGGGCACTCATTGACTACCTACTTCTTACTTTTACTAGTCCAAACCTCATTCTTTTATCCTTTTGAAGAATTGCAATATTTTACTGGCCAAATTTTTTTGCCTAACAAAACTCCAATTTTGAAGTCTCATCCATCTGCAACTGGACATAAGGACGAACCACCACTTCACGGTAGAGAGATAATCTGCTTCTATTAGTATGTGGTAGCATGATTCAGTATTACAATGAGCCTCATTTTCTAAGCTCTAGAAGGATGCTTTTAACATGGCAATGATAAAGGGCATGGACTCTACACATCGACAAGTAGTCAAAATGCATCATGAGCACAAAAGGTAACAGTATAGGAGCAATGCATTTTAAGTATAGCAGATGCAATGGTCTCATTACATTCTTTAACATTTTAGCTTTGTGCAAAAGATGTCACCGAGTAGATAGTGTATTTTCCGTTTGGAGCCTCAAAGATCCGGTGCGTAAGAGGGCACATTGGTTTCATCCCCTGGGACATTTCTTCTCTAAGTGCAAGGCATATGCAATCCCTTATGTCAGGGTCATGCTGATGGATGATGCAACTATTTTTCCTTGTGGTTATTCTTATAGAAATAGTGGACTCCAAAGTGTATACGAAACTGTAGGTAACACAACTGCATACATTTATGTCTATTGAAGAAGACACCATTTTGTCTAAATCATTGTTTATGTTGGGCAGAATTGTTGTTTTCTTTGTGCTCAGCCAATCCAGCCTGAATTGGGCTTTTCATTACATTCTTTAACATTTAACAGTTTGTGCAGCATGTCAGCTGAGCAGATAGTGTATTTTCTTTTTGGAGCCTCAGCATTTTCTTTTTGGAGCCTCAGCATCTGGTGCAGAAGAGGGCACATTACATTTCTTCTCTAAGTGCAAGGCATATGCAATCCCTTATGTCAGGGTCATGCTGATGCAACTATTTTTCCTTGTGGTTATTCTTATAGAAATAGTGGACTCCAAAGTGTATATGAAACTGTAGGTAACACAGCTGCATACATCTATGTCCATTGAAGAAGACACCATTTTGTCTAAATCATTGTTTATGTTGGGCAGAATTGTTGTTTTCTTTGTGCTCAGCCAATCCAGCCTGAATTGGGCTTTTCATTACATTCTTTAACATTTAACAGTTTGTGCAACATGTCAGCTGAGCAGATAGTGTATTTTCTGTTTGGAGCCTCAGCATCTGGTGCAGAAGAGGGCACATTGGTTTCATCCCCTGGGACATTTCTTCTCTAAATGCAAGGCATATGCAATCCCTTATGTCAGGGTCATGCTGATGGATGATGCAACTATTTTTCCTTGTGGTTATTCTTATAGAAATAGTGGACTCCAAAGTGTATATGAAACTGTAGGTAACACAGCTGCATACATTTATGTCCATTGAAGAAGACACCATTTTGTCTAAATCATTGTTTATGTTGGGCAGAATCGTTGTTTTCTTTGTGCTCAGCCAATCCAGCCTGAATTGGGCTTTTCAAACTATGGTAGGTGTTTTCTTTAAGAAACTCTACTTGGATTGTTTGTTTTGCACTGGTTCCCAGATATTCTATTATTGTCTGATTTCATCATTAAAATTTTAAACAGGAGCTCTTATGAGAGCTGAGAATTTTTCAAGTTCCAACTATCTGTGGCCATATATTTAGATAAATGGATACCATTTTTCCTTCTCTTCCACGTCCAGAAATATTCCCTGTTTGATTGCTTTGCTCCGAAGCTAGGTCCATTGATGACCTTGATAAACATTGTCCAATGGCAAAGCCAGTTCCTGCGCTGAAGTAGCTATGCAGTTTTTTGAAAAATGAAGTTATAGATGTCATTTTGATCCCTTTTAAGTTGTATAATCTCCAATCATAACCAGCGCCTCATGGGTGTACCATTTTCTCGAAAAGAACCCAAGCTAGTGGAATATAATGTTCATTGAAATTCTTAAATGTTCTTGTATTTCTAGATCCTTATAACTTGGGTGATTGTTTCTTGTAAAGTATTTTGTCGACACTATAGCTCGATTGTTGCTGCCTGTTGACGGGGCTCATGCTACATGTTGTGAGGAAATGGCAACAACAATGTCAAATTTTGAAGGAACTGCTTTGAAAGGACTTCAAATATGCATAGATACAATTATAGCGGAGGTATTATATTTATCCTGCATTCGAGAATAGTCCGCCTTCTGTTGAAGTTTGTGTTAAGTACATAATCATCGAGGTATTTAATTTGACATGTGTAATAAAAGAACATACAAATTATGAAGTCTTTAAATAGTGTAGGGGCTAGTTGCTTTCTGGCATTGATTGGAGGATGCGATCAACATGGATGTGCTCGGGAAGCACTGATCATTTTTGAACAAGTGCAATTGGAAAGCATAATCCCAGATGCTTATGCTGCTACCTTTTGCATTTGAAAGCTTGTGGGAGTACAAGATCCCTAGACAAACGCAAAGAAATATATGTCAAGGTTGTTCATAAGGCTCTTGAGAGAGACATTCTTGTTGCCAATGCATTAGTTCACATGTATTCTAAATGTGGCTCATTCGCAGACTCCCAGGAGATCTTCAACAAATTATCAGATCGAAACATAGTATTATGGATTTCTTTAATCCGGGATATGTTGCGCATGGATTAGGCCATGGAGCATTGGAGTGTTATGCCAGGATGCAAATTGATTATGTAACGCCAAATATAATCACATATATGTATATTGCCATGGCTAAAATTGAGTGCCGGTTTTGAGCAAAGTAGTTATCAGTGCCAAACAGAAATTATAGAAGCACAATTGTCCAAATTACCAGCAACTCTAATGATGATAGAATATTTCATATTTTATCATAATCCAAACATTCTTTTGAAAATAAGGCCACACTAGTAACGTGGTGCGGCGCTGTTGCTGCTAATGTTCCATGTGTGTTTTTACTCGGCCTTTAACGTCCATATATCCGCAGCTTTTGAGAACATCACAAGTTGATGCTTGCAAGAATGGCCATTGTTTGTTTATGTAAATATATTTGCTATCAAAATTGTCAAATAACAGTATTGTCAATGTATTAACTTTGCATTAAAGGATGGATTTTGTTGCCGCGCGTAAGTAAGGGCTCGTGTTTTTTTAGGTCTTCAATGTCCTTGGAAATGTCTAAATTGTATGCATACCTTGAAAGCTATTGATACAATGTAAGAAGTACTTGCCTCACCATGCTCAATTTGCAATAGCTTCACACCCTAACAAACATGCATTTGCAATGAAACATGCTTTTGTGGAATTATACTTGTAAGGAGAATGACCAACTCATTGCATTTTTTTTGTGTGTATTGTCATTTTTTTGTGCAGATCCAGCCAAATCAGAGCCAATTTCCATTTTGAGTTGTAGAGAGGTAGCACGTGGCGACACCACATGCAAAAACGCGACCCAACTTCCAATTTGTCAGCATTATATATCCAAGAGTATATCAAATTAGGAAATGACTTGACTTCTCCAGTCATTCAAGGTAGCATGACCATGAAGTACATTTGCAAAGAGTTAAATTGACCATGATGTTTGTATGTATGGATGGTTGTAAAATCATCCATGTATTATTACCTGGTAAGTGGTCGGCTCATTATGATTATACATCATATAATATGATAGTTCTATTGTAATCAAAGTGACTTTAATCCAAATAAAACCATCATATAATTTCAATGATGCATGAGAAACGAAATATGGATGCAAAACATAATTTTAGGAACATGTTGTTTAAATACTAAAACCCGATGTAGCATGTAAGCAATGTAATGGTAGACTCAAAATATCATGCCGCCACATGGCAAAGAGTAATAACCCAAAATCAAATTTTGTGACTTAAATACACCATATTGTAAAACTAAAGTGGAACGTGAAAAAGAAGATAGAAAAGTCCCAAAGCCCAATCTGCCCGAAACTGCATTACCATAAACCAAAATCACACTTTGGATCCTTCAAATTCAACTATATAACTCTGCTATGCAGAATCCGTGATGTCCCTCTGGAATGTGAAACAGAACATAGAAAAGTCCAAAAGACCAATCCGGCAAAAATTGCATTATCATAAATACAGAATTACACACTTTGGATCCTTCAAATTCAACTATGTAACTCTGTTATGTTGAATCTGTCATATGAGCAACTTAATAGAACTGCAACGCATATATAACAACAGAGATGCAATAGATTGCAGGAGATTTGAACCCCAAATATTCCAAACTAATTCATTCTCAGAGAGATAAGCATAAACATAGATGCAGCGCACATTCTGTTCCTACATTTTGCAATAGATGGATAAATAAGTACTTCTATCCCTGCACCTTGCAATAAATTGATAGGAAAAGAATTCTGCACACGCAAGGACACTAAGGTTGTTAACATTACAAAATGCTTCAATACTTGCAATATAGACATACCTTGCATCTTTTTGTCCCAATGAAGGCTACATACTGATTTCTCGAACTTTGAATACCCCCTTTTTCGTCTTTGGGGTCTACAAACTCAATCTCTAAAAACTTCGGGCCTACTCCAAAAGGTGGCCTCACTGGCTTTCATACTATATTTCAGCCGGTGATGAAGTGCCACATGGCACAACCCAACCACTCATCTAATAATGCATGCAAATTGGTACGCTAATAATTGTGTATGGATCAAATGGTAACATGCATTCAAAAGTATCAAGCCTAACTTGAAAACTAACTTGAAAAAAGGAAAGCATTACATTAAAGAATCGAGATTTTGTGCACCTTTAATGCCAGAGGGAATTTGAATCCAGCAAAATTGGAGCATAACCACTCTCAGTAATTTCTTGCAACGCCTATAGGCTGCATCATCATGTACATTTTGTTTCATAAATCCTGTTGATAGAATAGGAACCACCGGCCGTGTTTTTTAGATTTAAAAGGAAAAGATCAACTGTGGAAACCACAGAAAAAGAAAGCAAGCAAAAATAAATGGAGAGACATACCAGAGTTCATGAACCAGTTAAAAAATGCAACAAAAAGGGTTGGCAGCTATTAAGATCTCGTTCTCCAGCAGGGGATTTCCAAAAAAAGCCTGCCTAGCCTGAAACAATAAGACTTCCTGTAAATCAAGAATGAAGTTCTTGAAGCAACTTTATTTCCACAATACAAATCGAAGCTTATATTTAACCTCAGATCTTTTGAAGAAATAGAAACTATTTTGAAGAAATATATTGTACCTGCACCGTCCACAGAAGAACAAAAGACTATCAAATGGTAGTAGTCTAAAAGATACTCTCAATGATGAACCGTCTAAAGTCTGGACATATCCAATCTCTAGTACTCTAAACTTCTAAAGTACGAATATATGCAAAAAGAAAGAACCTTGGCTTTCAAAATGAAACAGGAGAAGCTTATATTGTAGCAGAGCATATCTGTAAAGACCTCTAGCAGCTATTTGTGAAATGGTAATAAACTGGTCGATGATCATTCAAGCACTTTGAGCCATGCCGAAATTCAGATGGAAAAGACCAGGAAAAGAGATGCAGAAAAAATTTATCTGAAGCTCCACGTTTGAAAACTCCAGCCTTCTCTTATCTGGGCTTTGACAACAGAGCCCGTCTGTAAGCAACGCAGGAACGATAGAAAAAGCTATGGCGGAAATCTGTGATAAGGAGTCCAAAAAAATATTGTTGCTAGCAGAGGCTATAAACGGCAAGGATTAGGGAACTGGAATCAAATCTCTGTAAGGTCGGAAAAAATCCTTCACTTCTGCAGATCCGCTGGCCTTTGCAAAATCCATACATGATGTGCTCTGCTTGGCGAACTCTACTTGTAAATCCACCCTTTGGTAAATAATCCTAAACCGGTAAATATTTGAACATGCTTGTTCAAGAGAGAAGAAAGGAAAAGGAATCTTGTTGTTTGATGTGCCATACCTGCTTGATGTGCCATACCAGCGTGAGCCCAGAAGTGCGCAGAGATGCTAAGAAACCCTAGATTTGCAGCAACATCTTTGTTGCAGAAGCAACGGGCCAGGCCGAAGGCGCTCTGATCCACCGCCACAATTTTCTGAGACTTGTAAAAGAGTGTAATGCCAAGGCTGTAACGCATCCACCGCCACATTAAAAAACTAGTCAAAAGCACGTTTGATTACTTTGCATAGCAAATTGTAAGATATGGTGTAGGTGGTGTTTTACAATATAAAATTGAATACGATTATAGAATATGGTTTGAGCTTCCAGGTTTTGTGAAATTTATCTATGTCTTGCTGCATTTTCGTTACGAAATCTAAGAATTTGGCAGTCCTTTCGTCAGTGAGTAGTTGATGGTCAACAAATGTTTCTCCAGTGAATTTGTTGACTACCTGGATTTGTTTGGAAGTGCTCTCCAATTTTATCCCGTAAGAAGTTAGTTAAAAATTAATGTTTTTTCCTGATTCCCCCACATATCTGTTGGATAAACCCTAAAGTAGGAAATAAAAGACTCGCATGAGATTTTAATTTATTGTCTTTTCATATCTTGTTGTTTGAGGAGGAAATAAAAGATTTATAAGCATTATTCGAAGATGCCTAGAAGAAAATTATTACCAATGAGTTTAGACATGAGCCTAAATTTGAATGATCTAGTTTCATTGTAGAATGCATAAGCTTTTCATTAAGACAACGATGCACAAGTTTCATGAATCTTCTGCCAGAATACGGCCATCTGGACTATCTTGCTCAATCCTCGCTTTCCTGTCAAGGATCTTGAAATTGGATTTCATGGCTTTGCTACTCTTCACAATATCTGGAGTTAAACTAATTGTTTCCAAAACCACAAATGATATGGTGACAATTACAAAAAATGTCTTCGTCACATCTCCAAACTGGCCATTTTATCTCTTGTCAACTTGGCCCCATACTATAATGCAACAAAGTCCATAAGAAGGAAATATCAACATTTGAGATATGCCATATTCTAACCCAGCTATTTGTCGTCTGACGAAGTTAAACTGCTTTGTTAGCAAATAAGTTTACTAATCCCTGATATGAGGTACCCTTTCTGGCAACAGGCTCAAACCAAGAAACAAACACCTCTTCATAGTGAGGGAGATTAGGGTCCTCTACTGGGTCCTCTTCCGCAAAGGCCATCCACGTCGGGCAGTTATCATGTGGCCTGATCAGCAAGAGCATTCCTTTCTTCACATCTTGGTAGGGGTCGAATATTTCAACAGGGTTCTTGGGTCTACCAGAGAAAGGCCCGGACGAATGAGATGCACCAATGTGTTCATCCACCAATAAGTTGTCGGGTTCTTCTAATGCGGTTTGTCGCGGTCTTTGGGCCGTGAAACTCAATGACGGTTCTACCCGGGGTGAATGTCCCCAAGCACTCGCGAACAAGGTGGACCAGTAGTCAATAACTTCATTCATATATGTGTTAGACCATGAGTTATCGCCGCTCTAGAAATAGGCGCCAAAGTGCATCATGTACTTTGCAATTGAAGCTCTCAAGGCACCTATATCCGTCAAGCTTTGATATGGTCTGCACTAACCTTTAGGTGACCCTCTAGGAATCATAGGTAAGCCTTGGGCATCCTCCTTCCACATTTTAATTCCCTTTTCAGGTAGCCACTCCCTATGCCCTGGCCTCATCTTGTAGAACATTAGTGGCCATCCATCATTCATGCAGAACTTGAAGAGTAGAGGTTCCAAATGACCACATAAACGGTCCTTCTTATCAGGGATAAAACCTTTCACGAATTCTTTCCAGTTGGGAACCTCGACACACAAGGTAGGGCGAGGGAGACTTTGAACTACACCGCCTCAAGAGTTGCATAAGCTCCCGAATAGTCAATGCATCCGATCTTCTCAATAGAGTAGAGTAGTTTCCAAAGAGGGCATCTATGTCATCGTGGGTGTGTCCAACCATCATGAATCCCGCTTGCACCTGATCGAAGACACCTAACCAGACCAAGTATGACAAGTAAGAGAAAAGATACATGTTCTTGTTTTGTCCTGAGCAATTGTCTAGCTGCAAGTAAAGCCTCCTAGGCAACTTCTTCGGTATCAGAGGGCCCTTGATAGGAGGCATAAAATCATTTCTAGTGCCATTCACCATTTTTGTCTTAAGGGCTTCCGTGTTCATAATTGCTCCACCCCAGCAGCTTCCTTGATGATCTCATTTTCAAATGACCCCAGCTTGTCCTCAGATTGATTCTCTAGTGTTTTCAAGGTATGATTTAAAGATCCCACATGAAAATTCGAATCATTAGGCCAGAGGTCCAGCGAGAAGTGGCCCAAGGCACCTACACCATGCCCATGCATGAGAGCACCAGTAAGACTCACCTTCAACCATTCACCCCTCCATACAGATTTTGCTAGCTTCTCCAGACGAGGAACCATCGTCTTATTCTGATCCATCTTATCATGTATAATGGTTAAGGCATGTTCAGGAGATCGATGAGACAAAGCTCTCCACGACCAAAGAAGACCCCGCAGGGAAAGTTGGGCTGTCATGTGAGATTTCCTTTCCACTGGCCGAAGCTCTCTTCTTTCTCTTGGATCTCTAGTCTTGGCAAGTTTCTCCTTTATCACAATACGTATTACACTTAGAAAATGCTATCCTTTTGGCGATTGCTACCTCAGAGTGGTTCTCCTTCCACGTTGACAAGAAGGACGATTGAGAAACATGTTTTCGCTCATCTCGTGGGACGGTTATATCTACCTCTTGATGTATGTCCTTTTTAGTCAAGATGGAAGGTAATCTCTTCACATTTTCTCTAGTTCCCCCACTCGTGAACCTTTTGAGCGTGTGGCATAGTTTCAGCATTTTCATCTATGTACATAGATAGCACAAAGACCACCTCCGGCCGGTGTATGAGACCTTGGCTTCATGGACCCGGAGTTTCCGGTTCCGCAATCCTCGGCCCTTCCATAAAAAGCTTCCTCCATTTGTAAAATGTAGAACCGGTATACCGTATGCACTATGCCATGCCTTCACACGACTTGCTCGTTGTTCAAAGATTAGCTTTTTTCACACATCCATTCTCTCGAACAAAGATCTAGCATGTTGTACTAAAAGTCGACGTTTTGAGCTTTTCATGTTCCAGTAGAAGGTCCTCATGGCGGATACCTCCTTAATCGTGGAAATTAGCACAACATCTCTTCAAGCAAAGACATCGAGGACCCGAATCGCAAGATAGCTTCGGTGTGGTTTTCCTTTCACCTTTTTTGGGGTCGGCGCCCTCTCGCCTTCCTGTTCACCATGTGGTAATTGTCTTTTTTGTTACTCCAGCCTCCGCCTGATGGCATAAGCTTCCTTCTCGACCTCGGTCTCCTTCACGGCCCGAAACTAGGCTAGAAATCGGAATATGGCCAACGAACCAATGCTATTGGCCATCTCACCAAGTCATGCATCGTGGCATTTCGCACAAGCCCCGACAGAGCATAGAAATCTTTCGGGCATTGGCAACAAATTCATAATAGAAACCCCTATCCATGCTTCACCCAACTTCATGTCGATCACGACATCGTTTTGGATCTGCTAAAACGATGACACATGTACCATAAGGCAGTTTGTAGCACTCGTGCAGTAACTCACATGTCTTTTCCACTAGTTTATCCCTGCAAATCCCCTGCAATTCAATTGGTTCACTGTTTCCTTCACAGGCATTTACTGGAACTTGCCAATTTATCCGCTTGATCGACCGGTGGTGTGTTAACATCGGTGCCCGAGTGATTTCATTACAACGCCGCTTTTGGACCAAAGAACTAAGCTACCGACGCCTTCCCCTAGGTGGTTCAATTCGGCTCGAAACCGGTAGTGGTATCTCGCCCATCAAAGACAACGACAAGAGAAACTACTATCAATTGCCCCGCACGGGACGTTGTGGTGATTTTTGAAGTTATGCACTCTGCCCTCAGCCACCTTCTTCCCCAACAGGTAGAAAGACTGTAGAGCTTCCATCCTAAAGAAAGTCAACACAGCTCGTCAACATCGCGATGGCGATCCTCTGAACCTCATTAGTAGAAAAAATTCAGAGTACTCAAAGGCCAGAAGGGACGTCATAATACCTCAGGAAGATCGCGAAGGCGATCCTCTTGAGCACATGGGTATAAATGACACAAGCACAAGACACAGATGGGCCGGGGAGATCGCGACGGCGATCCTCTTCAGCACATGGGTATAAATGACACAAGCACAAGACACACGCCTTCGGACCTCCATGGTGGACATCTTGAATCCTTCAAATCTACCTAGAATCTTTCTCTAATCTAACTAACCTTATTCAGTTCAAACTATTTTCTCTGACCATTTAAAAACCACTTATCTACTGGACTTACCTCGACAATATCGCAATCGCGATTAATTCGATGTAATCTCGCGTCGAGGTATAAGTGCTATGCTCCGGATGAACGCAGTCGCGATTCTTTCAGGCAGAGATCCGAACAGGTCCAACTGAGCAAAAAATAGATATTTGAGTAAGTCTCGCAAATCAAATGTTTATCGCAATATTAATTGCAGCTGTTATTTCCACAAGAAAATTGCCTTTCAGTAATTTTAAATGGAGATCTGTCGTGATCTGAACACCTGGGAGCAGAACCATTAGCAGAACCATTATGTTACAGTGTTATTCCCTCACTATCAGTTTGATCGAGAAATAAATAATTCAATTGGGCCTCGCGAACCAGATTATACAGATCCCTGAACAGCATATACCAAGAAAGAGATGGTGCAAATACAGTGAATTACATTATGGTTGTGAAGGCACTATTATAACCTATACATAAACAACAAATCGAAAATCTCTCCTGAATTCGATAACTTCTAGCTGGATAAACAGTAAGGCATTAGGATTTTGTACCCCGACAGCTTAAAGTAGGCGAGCGCCTTCAAGATGAGCCCTATAGCCCTTAAGAACAGATCGAAGCCCAAAACCCAACGAAGCTTAGACGAAGAACGAGCGCCCTCCGTAACACCCCCGCCGACATAATACCGGAAATCCCGCCTTCTAGATCGAGCGCGAAATTCAGGTTCTAAATTTGAAATGAGTTGTCTTTTTCAGTCCTTCAACCGCGCTCCATAGGCATGTAAATTTTGGTTCCGTAGGGCCTTTATTACGTACACAATTTGAATTTAGAGCCTCTTGTCCGGAAAATGCCACATTTACAATAAAGTTGTTGGGTGTCCATAAATAAGGGCGGCTGCATTAATGGTGGGTATTTATGAATGCCGGCCATATTAATGGCTGGCATTTATGGCGTGTCAGGTCCCGCACGTGCCGGATTAAATTAATCCGGTTTCCCCGACCAGTATTTATTCTCGCGATTCCTTCGACTTTGCATTCGCCCCGCAACCCGACGGCGCCGAGCGATTCATAGCCGGACGCTTCGAAGCGCCTTCTACCGCGAAGCGTCTGAGAACCCGTTTTTCAAATCTTCCGGGCGCCGGGTGATCCATGGCACCAAAAGCCCACCTCGAGAAGGTTAGTTCTAACCCCTCCGGCTCAAAAAGATCGGGCGGCGCGATTTCCTTCGATAGTGCATGTTTAATTATACTGTTCACCTTTTCGTAATGTAGTCATGATAAGGTCTGGAACTCAGCAGGATCGCGGCCGCAATCCTGGTGAGTGGTCGGATGGATCGCGTCCGCGATCCTGGCCGACGGCAGCATCGGCGGACGCGATCTGTTGAGTGGTCAACAACGGGGACGCGATCTTCACGAGAGCTTCATGACGTCTTGAGCGCGATCTTGTGAATCACTCATGAAGATCGCGGCCGCGATCGTCGTATGCTCTCATGAAGATCGCGACAGCGAGCTTTGTTGAAATTACGGAAAAGGATGTGTGCGTTAGAGAATCGCGACACACCTCTTCCCTTCCGACTCTGGATTTGTTTGGTCCGGGCGTTGAACCCACTAAGATCATCACACCTTCAAATGAAAGAAAGTGGTGCATTGAAATTGCACAGCAATTCCACACACTGGCTAAGGCGTACCGGCCAGAAAGACCTCTCTCGCTTGTTCCTCGTGACCGGCAAGAAAGCCGGCGACATCTGCCAGATAGGAATTGCAATCGCTATGTGGGAAGGAACAAAAACAATGTCCAAGACGCTCTAATATGCGTGAGAGGACACATACGTAATTTGCGTTCATTGAGTATGTTCTTAAATGGACAAACTATGATCCCTCGCTCATGGCAACTAGCAAGTTAAACAAGCCGCCCTGGGAAAGAATGTTCACCAGCGCGAAAGGATACTACCGGGTACCGCAGTCCCTATGAATCTCGCTCTCTGTCGGGAATAACCGGGCAATAGGGATATATTATCCGCTTCTCGACATGCGTAAAAGGTTTGCAAAAGCGGATAAGAAACCACCTATCATTGCACTGAAAGCTAAACGAGATGAGAAGATGCCTTCTGTAATGGACACGAACTGGTTAAGGGCTCAGGCGAAGAAAAAACATGTGAAGCCTGTATCTCTAGCAGAGGCCTCTAACGCAAATTGGCAGAACAAACTGCACAGAAGCTTGAACAATTCAAACGGTTCTACCCGCTTGGTGTGAACTGGTTTATGAAGGTCTCAATATTCGATTCGAACAGAACCAGCCTCCCGCTAACCACGCTCAAACGACACTCTAGTGAAGAGTTTCAAAACGTATCCTACGGAGGTGCTCATGCCGGCCGATGTTGTCCCATTCGACCCCATTACCAGGTGATTGTTATTGTTCATGATTTTTGGTTTGTGGCTTCTTAACTTACAAGTACACGTTATATCAGGAAAAAGATCACGTGGAATACAGAGGCTGACCTTAAGGGCAAAAAATTTTGGATAATATCTGGTAACCATAGTATACGTGCATTTCCGGTTGCTATGCGGTGTTGTTGGAGAGTCGGAACAATACCGGAGTTTGTTAAAGTCTACGCGAGGAGAAGAACAAGAGTGCTTTAATGGAAACTTGACGGATAGAGAATACATTGAGTTGAGCATTCAAAGGCAATGAAGTAATCGCTAACATCGTATATATAGAGAGCCATTGATAGAGAAGCTCCAACAATTGCTGCATCAACATAAAGCGTATGGATGTCCTCCTCAAGGCCCCATTGGCACTGCCACCACCTCCGCATGGTAGGTATTTTTATTAGCCCACTCAATGACATCGTGGCCGCGATTTCCCCGACCATTTGTTTTGTAGGACTTCCACGAGATAGCTACCACAACGTTGAAGGTGAAGGAGCTAAAGGGCGAGAAGCAATTTATTTTATGGAGGAGTGGGTGTTGAGAAAGTTAATGGAAGTGGCCAACGATGGGTCAACAAGAAGATCCGTGATGAGCATGGAGATTTTCCCGATAAGCCCTCGAAGGACTTCTTCAACAAAACCTGGTTAAGATACCTTCGAGGCATGTCTAATGCGAGAGGTTTCTTAGCTTCGATGAGATTTTGGAAGGAAAGACATACATTAAGGTGCAAAGCAGATATCATGGCAGGTTTAATTGCCAGCAGCGCGCCATTGATATTAGAAGCCTGACCTTCATGCGGAAAGAGATTTTGTCATACGCTTCCACGCCGCCCGTAAAGAATACACTTTTTGGGAGGAGTTGCTTTCTGAATTTCCTGCTTTCACGGAACAGCGGATTCTAGATATTTCTGATTCGGATACAGAAGTACGTGAAAGCCAATTACAATAAGGAACATGTTGTGGGTAATTTACCCGTTGCATTTCTAGAACCCATTAGATCGATTTTGAAACCTGAAGAGGCTATCAAGATCAAGGAGAAGAAAAATGTTGTACATGCTGTAACAAAGGAAGGGATTCCTACCTCCACTCCAGTATCTGAGAATGCAACTATGGTGTTCATAGACATTAGAGGATTCTCTGCATTATGGACGTGCAAGAAATATATGGAACTCTTCACAAGAATATCCAGCATGACAACTGCTAACATTTATCACCTTGTGATTCTGATGCGGTCTGCGAACTTGCGGATGCTTGCTTGGATGTACCAAAAACAGATTCAAGGCGGGTCCCATATTTCTGTAGGTACATATGACGAGCCGGGATGGGTGAACAAGAAAAGGGTGAAGGAATATCAGTATTACATCACCCATATGTGCATTAACAGAAGCGACTCCAGGGTGAACGCGATAATGCCGGAGCTGGAGCTTCGTTTGACACAGGTGAGCACTGCACCACAGAAGACGCCCTTGCCACCAATGCCTGTCAGTGGTGACGAAGATACTGATGAGAAAATGAAGAAGAAATGGCAGACATATTTCACGGGTAAACCCAGGTACAAGTTTGTCGGAATGGAAGGTGACCACGTGCTGAAGTGCCAGTTGAAGACATCATATGCTTACTACCTGGTTGACAAGCTTGTGCCCAAGGATGGTTGTGTTCTTGATTTCTTCTCAGCAGGTACTGCTTCTCGTGTCGCCTTAATGCAGGGAAAGAAGAGTATTGCTTTTGAAAGCCAGGGTAAAGTGTGCCGATTTCTGAGGGCTTTCCTGGATAAGCTCGAAAAACTGGTCAGGCAGGGCGCTGGGGAGACAGATGACGAGGATAAGGCAGAGCCTGAGAATGATCCTCATGCGGTCAATTTAAACATTACCCAACGAACAGATATATCTAACATCGATTCAATCTTGGATCAAATGGATGAGAAAAGCTACGAGGAAAGAATGCAGGAAACGAAAAGACTTCTGGAGGCTAATGAGAAAGGTATTACTGCGCTAGAGCCCGTGTTTCAAAAATTGAGGGCTTTAAATGAAAAATTTGATGCCTACATGCCTTTCTTGACAGGCGGGTCGAGTTTCGAATACGTAGGCATGGTCGAGGACGGATCAAGAGGGTGAGCCATCAGGCACACAAGAGCATCAGGTTCCAGCAATGAAAAAAAGCAAACTCTTCCATGCACTCGATATCGCATGTGCTGATACCCCCATGGATACTGACATTGAAGGACCGGATCCACATGTCCAACTCCTTGCGCAGACCATGTCTGTAGAAATCCCAGATAAAACAGGCTACACTGAGATGGACACAGAAGATCTTTTACAAAGGGGGCAGGAACATGTAGCTAGGATAGCTGCTGAGATAGGTGTTGTACCTGAGACAGTATCGGAAACCCAGATGGACTAATTTCTGCCCATATGGCAAAGGAATGTACATTGAAATGTTTGAGGAATACAAATTACAATTCTTTGAGTTTACTATTTCAGTTTTGTTTTTTGTCTAAACGTTCCTTGACATGACAACTCACAATGTTCGCCACCGCGATCCTCATTATCACTTTCAATTCTTTTTATCCATGTGTAGAGCTTAACGGAATTGTAATATTACATCCATGGGCTGGCTAGGCAGCTTCAAATCTTCGCCGTGGCGATCCTGCTGAGTATTTTCACTCTTTCTTGTGGACCGCTCTTACTCACAAAGGAGCTTGGAATAGCCTTATACATGTCAAAGTCGGATACGTCGCTGATTGTGCCCAAAAAACAGCGGAAAAAACGTCAACTTTTACTCCGCTGCAACCATTTCCGGTGTTTTATAGACAACCAAGAACCTATTTCATGCTAAACGAGAATTCCGAAATTCTCTAATTAATTAAATCGTGCTTATATAAAACAAGGGAAGGAGAAATTACCAGTCGTAATTAGAACCAATTTTTATCTGATCAACAAAGAAAAATATCAAGAATGAATAATTGGAAAGGAAGATTGCTTATCTGGAAATGGCTCTGTCACTAACATCTCTGTTAACCTTGCGCATAGAGCAGCCAAAATAGAAATCACTGATATCTTTGCTAACCTTGCGCATAGAGCAGCCCAAATAGTAAAGCTTGAGAAGAATTCCTGGTTGGTTTGCAGGGATTGCTTCAAATACATATGCTATGATGAGAACAAGTTTGCTCGTAGAATGATCACAACTCCAAAGAAAAATGCTGCACAGAAGCAAAATCTCTGAAAAATCTCTGTGAAGACCAAGCCTCTGTTCTGAAACAAACCTCTTGAAGACCAAGAACCTATCCGAAACAAACTCGACTGCACCAAAAACCTGACTGAGTGCAGATGTCGATGCTCTTTGCGAATTTTGCAGGCCAAGGCACTAAAAAAAACACTCCACGCCCCCTACACAGGCAACTCTATGCCATAGACAACTAGAAGCCACATGCCGATTACCAAAAGAAGAAATATATGTAACCGAGAAGGAGGCTTTGAATCGAACTACGGGTCTGCATCCTTGTAAAGGTAAAGTCGGTCTGGCGTTTGCTGGAAGACCTCAGAACAAAACAAGAATCCAAAGCAAGAATAGATTCCACGAAATCCCAAACTGTGCCACCGAAAACCATGCATCCACAAAATGATCTATTATTTGAAGCCATGGGAGACGCTCTGAATGACAGAAAGAAATCTAAAGCATGCAAGCAAAGGCCATAAAAAGACTCGGAAGGCTGCCCAAAACGAGCAAACAAAAACAGGGAAAGGAAATACGGAAAACAGCGAAGCGAACTGGGAAAAAAAATAGGCCAGGCAACAGCCAAGAAAACTGGAAGCATCCAGTGTCCGGAACACGAGCAAGCATTCTCTCCAACGCGGGCATAACTTCCCAGGCACCGCTGGAATTTCCAGGAATTTTCATGACCGTACATCAAATCCGACGATTGTAATGCTCACACCTGCACAAAAATCCCACATGGCAGCAACATGGACACTCTGAAATTGCTTCAAAGTGTCCACTTGCGTTTGTGTAAACGTGCTAAAAATAAGGTGGGAAAAGTTTTTTCCTTGTCGGATTTTGAATTTTCTGATAACAAAATTTCGCTTCTTTACCGGATTTTAATGTCCACAGGCGACCGGAAAAAAGAGGACACCCACCTCCAAACACATTTTAAGTAAGTAGATCTGTAGACCATGTTCAAACCTCTACTTCCTGTATAAACATGCAGCGCATAGTAGTACTTTTGGCATCTAAACTATGCTCTAATGACTTCTTAGTTAAGTTATAAGATTATCCCACTTCCAAAAAATATTGAATGGTTGTTATCTTTTATTGTTGAGATTGTCGAAATATAGCATGTTGAAAATGTTCTCTCATTTCTATGCTGACGAAACATGTATTTCCATACTCTCCCCTATCAGCCTTGTCCTTATGCTTCTACCATCCTTGTTCCATGCCGAGCACCAAATATCTCTTCAGGCCAATCCCATAAAGTCATGGTATCAAATACTTTATTGTTTTCAAGTAGCAGTTTTGATTGATTGTGAAAACATGACTTCAAAGCACCTTGATTTAATGTAGTTTTCTTTACCCTGGACCATCGTGGTTTTAGACAAAAACAACTTCGTAATTTTTATGTGTGGTTTTCACCATTGTTTATAGAGAAAAACAATGCCAGATTCTATGCATGGCTTCGCTCAAAAAAAAGGAACAATACATGGTTCTTAAATATAGCCTTCCGTGGACGTTAAAAATTTCTTCCTTCCTTCCTTCCTTTAACTAAAAACAATGCATGGTCCTTATATATAAGTTTTTTTAGCACAATTTTTCTTCAATTTTCTACATGTTATTTTTAGTATTTGTATTGCAACCACATGTTGTTTTTCAATAATAACACGTTTTTTCTAGTGTTGTTTTTGGTACAATAAGATATATATATATATTTTTTTTGTAGTGTAGAAACAATGTGTTCAAATTAAGCAAAAACAATAAAAACAACAAAGATATGAAACTTAGGATTAGCGCCATGCTCTCCGCCATACAGAAGCCTGTGAGGGTTGTGCCAGACTCCATCTCCATATCTAGCTCTGGATTCTAATCTGGAATGAGAAAAATCACAGTTAGAAGCAACACAAAAGGGGACATCACTCAGAATTTTTGCACTCATCTTTCATGTCGGAAAGGCTGGTGGATAAGCCCCAGTAGTATTGACAAGGAAAAGGAATGCCGGACTAGTCTTGTTCAGGCAGAGGAAAAATGTAATGGCTCTGTGCTTAGCTATGGAGATCGGCTCAGCCATTGCTTCGAATCCGCTGCTCGTGGTTCCTGTCCATATGTCCTCGTAGCAGATCATGGAGGCCCTGATCTCCTGTTTAATAGAACTGTTCGTCAGAGCAGCATAAAGGTTCCCCTACCTCAAATGCAAGAGCTGATCTCCATCGCCCGCAACTAGAGCCCTCTCTCCTTTGAGAACCTGCCAGATTTGAAATCTCTACTTTTATTAGGTAATCAGACATGCAATGAGGCTTGCAAAGGGCCGAAAAAGACATGCAAAGACATGCAAAGATGAAAGGCATGCAGTCTGCATGCAATGGATAGAGGATTCGAAGTAGCGCCATAGCCAAAACCTTTGTTCTGGATCACCGGAGTGGGAGCGGCGCAATGGCCATGGAGCTTCAAGTAAGAAAAAGTATTCATCACAATCCTGGTTCAAAAATTGCCCACAATGTCGGAAAGAGACAGCTCTGCATGTGTCAGATTCGTATTGCCAGAGAGCCATCATATTTTCGTATGGGCAGGCAGTAACAGGTGGAACTTGACACACGTGCCACAGGTGCTCACCTAACTCCTCTCTTTTCGTTCGAATCCTAGGTGAAGGCAACAGTGTGTCACTCCTCCCATTGGTCCACGTGTCCACCTGCCCTCATAATATGTCCGTTGGTGCCTTATTCCCGCCCGCCTTCTTGGTGTTAACATTTTAAAAGAGTAAGGTTTCCTCTTTTAATCAAGGTTAGGTTTCTAAATGTTATTATGTCCCTAGGGGTTGAAATGTAATTTGTGGCCTAGGTGGAGGTACGAGTCCCCCCTACCCTTTTTCCAAATCCCCCTAGGTTGGTTTTCTTGTTAAATAAGGTTAGGTTTCTAGCCGTCCTTAGGGGATATCGATATGTATTTCTTGGTTAAGGTGGAGGTATGAGTCCCCCTAGCCATTTTTTGCAAATTTCCCTAGTTAGATTTCCTTGCTAAAGAAGGTTAGGTTTCCGCCCGATCTTGTTTTTTGGGCCCCTAGGAGATATTGACATGTATTTATTGGCTAGGGTGGAGGTACGAGGCCCCCCCCCTAGTCGGTTTCTTTCCTTTTATCCTCCTGGTGGTTCGATTTATTTTATGTTCCTTGTCTTGTTGCCTAGCCTGTTTGGTTATGGTGCTTAGCCAAGGTTCTTGCCCCAAGGCTAGTGATCATGGGTTCAATCCCTTAGGATGTATGATAACTCTTGGTGGAGGTAAGAGTCCCCCAAAGTGTTGTGGTTATGAGATGATATTTTTGCAGATTTCGCGTATAGTGGAAGCTATCTTTCTTTCTAAGGGTCTTGCCTTGTTTGCATCATATGGCCCAGCCTTCTTGGTTGCAGTGCGTGGTCGAAAGGCAGACCTGGAGGCCAGTGGTCAAGGGGTCAATCCCGTGGGATGTATCTATTCTTTCTTTTTTCATGGTGGAGGTAAGAGTCCCCCCATTGATTTGTTGACTAGTTGTGTGCTTTTTAGTATATCTTATGGTCTGGCCCTTATGGATGTGGTATTTGACCCTAGGCTTGGGATCATGGGTTCAATTCCTAATTATGTAGGATACACTTGGTGGAGGTAAGAGTCCCCCCAAGTGTTTATTTTTTGGGAGAGACTCATGATCCCCCCTGTGGGCCTTGCCCAGCTTCTAGTGTGTTTTTTATTGCCCAACCTGTTGTGGTGGCGTATATATGTGGTACAACCTGTTGCATGTCAAGGACGAGTATATGGCTGTTGAAGGTATTCCTGGCAAACCTTCAACCTCAGTGGTTTTGAACCTCGAAATTGCTTAAGGCAACCATTCTATGCAAGAAACTTGCAAGATTTTGCAAAGAACTCAAGTTTCAAGTGATTTTCCCAAACCAAGAAAAGGCACTTTCAACAAAACTTATGCCACAAACAAACAATCTCGAATTTTAATGCCATTTCAATTGGAGCAGGTGTTCTAGTATGCAAAGAATATATGACCAAAAGTGTAGCCCCAAAACATATGCAGAACCCGTTCAATTTTGACAATTTGGCCAAGTCAAACTAAAGTCAATGTTCCTGGGCAGAATTCAGATTTTTGTGGAATGAGCAAATGAGATATTTTTTCTATTCTGACACCTAGAGTTATCTCTAACATGCTTGCAAGCACAGTGGATCATGTTCTCTCAACAAGAAATATGCAAATGTGACCAGAGAAATTGATTTCCGGCTGGCAGACTATCACTTTGCAACAATGAATTAGAACTTAAGATTTTTGAGTTTTTTTACTGATGTTTCTTGTAAGTTTTTCTTAAAATGAGTTGCGGCGGAGACGGATAAGAGGAAACTATGTGTAGGCAGGCCTGGAGCAGATATTTCTAGTTTTGTCATTTTCTATTTTTGCACGCATCCGAAGAAACCGATTTTGGGGGTCTAAATTTGGCCAAATTAAATTTTTTCAAAGCCCATTACATTTTGGAATAAGAAAATTCAGATTATAAGGATTTTTTGTTTTTAGGACAAGAATGGCTAGGGATGGGGGATTTGGCAACAAAGGTGATGATTTGGCCAACAAAGGGTGACATGGCAATTTAAGAGTGGTGATGTGGCAAGAAAATTAGCAAACAAAGTTTCTCCTAGTCAAATACTTTTTGTGACATGGATATGACATGGTGATGAGCACAATGGTGCTTGGATATTGAGATTTTTAGGCCAACTTTTTGCCTTTTCTAGGAAATGTCATGTCAAAGGTGTACTTCCTTTCTCTAACTTTTTTTTAGAGAGAGAATATGGTGGACTTTAGAAATAGCTGCAATTGTTCATATGTGATGGATGAGTAGCGTACTTTTGACTAGGAAAAATGGTCTTGCTAACTTTGGCCTCGACAAATGGCAATGGTGTATGAAAAGGGAGTGATTTTCTTGGGTGGAATGATGGTAGTAAAGCCATGAGAAATAACAAATCATGTCTTAAGAACTAACATCATGGAAAAAGCTTGAATCATGCAAAGTATCATTGAATTTTGAGTGGTCTTCCAAACTTTAACTTTGGAGCCTTCAACCTTTGACTTCAAGTGTTCAAGATGCTTAGGTGATCAAATGTCCTTTAAAAAATGCCTATATGATGCCAAACTAGTGTCCATCTTTGGTTCTTCATATCAATGCGTCCTCTACAAGTTGCCAAATGATGGATGTCTTCAAGTTTCATGCGCTACAAGCTCACACGCGCGCGCGAAGTCAAATGCTAGTGAAGTGTGTCAAGCATGCATATAACTTGTATGCTACCATTTTGTGGAGTAATGGCATGTGGACAACTTGGTCATACATGGATTCTTAGATAACCATAAAAAACCACACCTCAAAAAAATACTACCTTAAAAAACACCACCTTAAAAAAAAAACATCCTTTCAAAAAACTATATTGCCTGAGAAAACAACACATTCTTAAAAAAGAAACTACACCTCCTTAAGAAACCACACGTTCTTTAAAAAAAAAACTATGGCTCCCTAAGAAAAACTACAGTATATCCTTGGAAAACCACACCTTAGTATAACTACGTATAGGTTTTTTCCAAATCTTCAAAAAAACAACCTGTATTTTGTTTTTACTGTTGTTTTCAGCCGTGGACCAAATGTTGGGGTTGTAGTGTGATGAATATTCGCACACTAATCTAATGGCAGGTACGTGCATTGCCTTTTTTATTATTTGTTTCATTCTCCATGTTCTTTGTTTGATTATAATATGTTCATATAATATAAGACTTCATTTTTTTTCTATATTCTATTCTTTTGCAAATTTTATATGGGTTTCTATGAGGAATTATATAGATTTAAGGCTTGTTAATTCTTCTTCTTTATGACCGTTAGGCAAAGAGTTCATGGCAGCGTCACATCGAGCATATCTTATGCATTTGCTAGAAGTCG
This sequence comes from Isoetes taiwanensis, assembly GCA_021234155.1. Classification (NCBI taxonomy): domain Eukaryota; kingdom Viridiplantae; phylum Streptophyta; class Lycopodiopsida; order Isoetales; family Isoetaceae; genus Isoetes; species Isoetes taiwanensis. The sequence goes on from JAJEKV010000005.1 coordinate 388,131, forward strand.
TCAAGGGAAGTCCATTTTATTCTTGATTGTGTACACATGTTACTTGATGGAGAAAGGAAAAGGCATTCCTTGCACACGTTTCTTAAAGTTGCTTGGGATTAAGGATGGTACATCGGATACCATTTATCAAAGTCTCATTGCTTATTTAGCTGACTTGGGTTTACCGATATCAAGGCTAGTGGGTATTGCAACAGATGGTTGTAGTAGTATGGTTGGGTCTCAAAACAGACTTGTCACTCAATTACGAAGGGATGTGCTACACTTGGTTGGTGTACATTATGTGGCCCATCGAGAAGCTCTTGCAGCAAATGATGCCTTTAATTTCTTTCCAGTGTTCAAAGATTTGGAGAAGTTGGCAAGAAAAGTATGCTCATGGGTAGGCAGGTCTAGCAAGATGCATGAGAAATTGCGCTCGTTGGAGGAAGCTTTTGAGTTACCAAAGTTAAACTTGCAGCAAATTCATGAGGTAAGATGGTTGTCTCGTGGTAATGTACTCACCCGCATTGTTAAGTTGATGCCTGCTCTATTGCGTCTATGGGAGACGAATAATGAACGTGAGCTTCTAGCATCCTTTGAAAAGGCGAGTGTCCAATTTTATTTTCATTTTCTTGCCAATGTTTTGCTTGAGCTTCATCTTTTAAACAAGCAATTTCAAGAAGGAAGCATTGAGATCTCAAGCATCTCGTCTACTGTTGCCTCCACTATTGGGATTTTAAAGTCAATGTTTGTTGGAAACTCATTTGGAAGGGGAGCAAAGTTTATAATCAAGTTCTTCTCTATGGTCAATGAGTTTCATGGCCATCTAGTTTATGATGATAATGATGGAATTACTCACAAGCGCGTGCTTTTATTTGATACATTTATAGTTGTTAAGTAGAGTGGTGGCTATCACTGATTTTATATAAATGATGGTGGATTTTGTAATAGGTATGCGCTTTCATTTGATACATCATCATTTGAAGAGATAATTGCATCATGTGGTAGGCTTGGTCAACAATACGTATTGAAAGTTATATCATGTTTGAAGACAAGATTTAATATGGAAGACACATGTAATGTTTTAGTAAGCACAAAGCTTTTTAGCACAAATGATTATGCAAGCAATGAGAAGGAAATAGAAGGTGAAACTGCAAGAACTTTAGCGAAGGTAAATATGCATTTGTTGATGTTGAGAAATGCATTGCACAATCTTATGCCTTTGTAGTGAGATTAATGGTGCAGCATGGCCGCAAAAATATGAGGGCATTGTGGGATGCTTATAGACTGATTTTAACTTTGATGTTTATGACGAGGTGATGAAACTATGTCAAGCACTTCTTGTTCTTAAGCACAATGGAATGTGAGCGTGGTTTTCGACGACAAAACGTGATAAAAGATGATTTACGAGAAAGTTTGAAGCTGTTAATGTTTTTATCATTGTCGCCTGATGTGGGAGATGCAAATTATGATCTGATTTTTGCTACTTGGATGCAAGACAAGCAACGCCGCATGGTGCCATTGTGAAACATATCAATATGAGCTATTTTGGATCCTTTTATAGTTATCAAGACTTGGTGCCATTATGTTGTGAAACATATTATGCTACTACTGCTGCTAAGGTTATTTTGTATCATTTTCATAGTTATAAGAGTTAAAAAGTTTAAGTTTTGAATGTCTTTTAATGTTTTTTTTTCTTATTTTCATGGTTTAAGCTTTGAATGTCTCTCAAAAATTTGGACATGCAAAAGAATGGCAGACAAAAAATTCGCCCTTCAAATTGAATGGCAAGGTGCAAACTTGCCCTTCAAAAAAAAAACCTAGGGTGTCCCATTCAAATTTAAGGCTTGCCGATAAGGCCAAGATCATTTGAATCTGACCTCTAAAGCTCAAGTTATGAGCGCGAGAACAATTGACATTCTCTCTCGTGCTTTTTTTTCTTTATCTAATTTCTAATTCTCTTCTTTATCTAATTTCAGTGACTTAGATATTACATACAAGAGTTTTGGTAGAAAAAACTATTTTATTTTTTATTGAAACTCTGTTTTTTTCAACTAAAAATTTTGAAAAATCTTTTGCATTCCAACAATGACGCCCACAAGAAGCTATTGAGAGTAATTTTAGGTTCATTGCACTTGCATTGCCACGTCATCATCGTGTGATACCAGCATGCATGCCCTTAGCCTACTTACGAAACGCGTAGAATCAAGGTGAACGAAGACGAATGGACATTTTTTTTTTTTTCCCTCCGGGAGTACATAACGAACATAACTACCATAAATCCGAGTTTTGATGGGTTCAAGGATCAATCAAGGAACCCATCAAGTTTAATCCATTCTGGTACCAAGCATGTGCAACATTGAGCATTTCCTTTATTGACCCAGAAAACCATGAACTGTTCGGAGGGCAACCTGCATTCGTGCCTTTCAAAATCCCAAATCATGCCAGAAATTATCACGGAGAATCAGGTAACACCCTTTTCTGTTGTCATTCCAATGGCTATCATGCTTGGTTACATAATGGGCAGAGTGGACAAAACAACTCTTGTTGAAGACTGCTTGAATCGGCTTCACAAGATTTTAAATGTTGTTAAGCGGGTATTGTGTTCAAGGTTACGGATTCAAGCCCTAGAAAGTAAGCTGAATGGTTGGGTAAGTAACCAGGAAGCACAGAAATTGAGAAAGCCCCTCCAACTTTTACAGAGGACAGTCACATGTAGATGCAGTAGAGGAGAAACCAGGGGTTTCGAATGGCTCACTAGGGGATTGAGAGCATTGCATATGTTAGAAACTCCAGGAAAGGAAGTTGGTGATGATGATTCAGATTCTTTAACACCACCACCAATCTCTCCACATTCTTCATCTGATGAATCTTCCACACCGTCAAGAATGTCATCAGTCTGTACACCTTGCTCTGTGATGCATAGCCCTTCCTTTAGTGGAAGAATGTCACCTTTGTTAGTTGGTTCAAAGAAAGGATCATTTTCAGGATCATTTTCTAACTCGGACAGTCCGACGTATAATAAAAGTCCCATAATAATTAGTTCCAGGAGGCTTGAGTTGGACCTGGAGGGCATGATTGAAGATCATCGTTCAGTAGACAAAAGCACTAGTCCCATGCCTTTAGAACGTTCACCTCTATCCCCACAAAGAGCTGAAATGGCAAGGGCCAAACTAAAAGCAGTTATTGTGCAAGACAATGGATCGTTGGATGGAAGGTTTCCGGCGGCTGCTTGGATATGTGGAAAGGATGCACCCTTATTTCAGCTGAAGGATGGCTTCGGCTGGCTAGATCTTGTGGAATCCTCCTTACAATGTGTGTATGGTGAGGGATGGAAGGCAGGTGTTCATCCAGATGATTTGCCTAACTGCATGGAGGCCATTAATCTTGCGAATAATGGAAAGGGCCCGTTCCAAATAGAATACCGTCTGAAGGTATGAATATTGCTTCAACATATAATGGCAACTTCTATAAATGCTGCATCTTAGAACATTCTATGCATCCATACTTTTGTTTGAGTGCTAAAGTTAAGTAATCACCAGCCTCTGCAATGGTTTACGAACACAATCAATTCAATGAAGGCTCATTTAGCTCTTCACTAAGCCGGGGACAAATTTGATGCAAAGTGCTCATATATCAAGGGGGGTGAAGTTTTTAAAAAATGTACTCTTCGTTTGGATTGTAGCCGAGCAGTAGCACATCCAATTCAGAGCAGTTACCTGCCTTTAGACATGTAAAGAGAATTGTCAGATGCTTGTAAGATTTTTATTTTTAAAAAATCTCTGCCATAAGAACATACCATGCAGGCTGTACCTTAAAGTATTGTTCCATTTTGCCCTTGTGGTTTTCCTATTAGATAAGCTCAAGCTAATATTTCAAAGCTGAAAGTGTTATCTTGTGCCATCGTACATTTTAAGTTTCTCCCTTTCAAGGGCATTTTAAAACCTAATGAGGGGGATACCATGGTTGAGTTTAAATTTGAAAAAATATGTTATAAAGAAAGATCTTTATCTAAGTTGTTAAACTTGACAATTTTTTGAGCAGAGAATCTTATCATTCAGGTTTCTCAAGATGAATACAGATGGGTGATGGATGTGGTAAAAGCAAGATTCTCTTCTACAGGAATTTTCCTTGGATTTGTTGGGTGGAGGGTCGACACCCACGATCGGAAAATTATAGAGAGTAATTATTGGAAGTACTGGTTACTTCCACATGAATTCCTTACAGAATGGAGTGCTGATGGCAAGTATTTCACGAAAGTGAGCCCTGCTTTTCCATCCTTTTTGGGGTGAGTTTTATGAAAAGGTGTCAAACGTTTCTAAATTACTTAATCAGACAGCTTCCATGCCTGCAAACTTTTCTTATGTAGCATATGTGTGTTGTTCTGGGATGAAACTTATGCTGTCTTCCATATCCAGGTATCAAATGGAGGAATTCAAATCAACACCATGGCTTGAATTTATTCATCCAGACGATCGGAAGTCCACAGAAGACGAATTTGTTAAACTAAGGGATGGAAAGCCTATCGTTAGCTTGATTAACCGGATCCGTTGCAAACCTGGGTTCAAGGTGAGAGCATGTTCTTAATATTGTAATTCTGACTCTTCATGAAGCTCAAAACAACATTACAAGGAAATGCCAGTTGTGGTAACTTTTGATGGTTAGAGACTTTTGGACCAGGAGATGCCCAGAAGATAGGACTCTAATTTGATTCAGTCCTCCGCAAAATGCTTGCTTTGAGTTAAACTTCTAGCAGATAAATCTGGTGTTCTGACAAACTTTGGCCCTTCCAGTAGGATTAGAAATGTTGATCTTAAATGAAAATGAAGATTAAATAAAAAGAACTCTGCTGCCAGACAACTGCTCGAGAACAAAATTTTGATGGAAGCAAAGGCAATTGTTTGGAATCTTTGAATTCCTGTTAATAACGCAATGGAGCTCAAAGAACTAGAATCAAGCAAGGTTATCCCGATAAAAAACGATCGAGCTATAAAGCTCGCTTAAATTGAAGGCCAAGAGATCATCCATCATGTCCCTATGCCCCTTGACTGCAGCTTGTGTCTATTGAAGTGCTTTTATATATCATTCTGATGTTAGTATCAAGAGTCTGAAAGTCAAAGTGGAATTGAATATGAAAAGGACGCCCTTCTGCAGATATCAGGGAATTCAAAGCCTGAATAAATGGAGGAACATAGACAGAATGACCGGCACCCATCCTCTGTATTATGGCATTCCATAGCTAAATTCTGTCAATGGCCTTACTTCCCAATTTTATTTATTCAGGTGGATGGTGCAAATTATATGGACGCGACGGGCATATATAAATGGCTCAACTGGACAGCAAGTGATGTTTTTTCAGCGTGTCGTGACATATCTGAGGATAGGCTGGCCCATGAGGAGCTCAGAAGTTCAAAAGAGGAGCTTCAAAGGTAAGGATGATGCAAACAGTGCTTATTTAATTTGCTCTGTATCCTAAACACAAAGTGCAAGAGAAGTAACTAGTAATATATAAACGAAACAGGCCAAACCAGCCCATGGGAAGACAACAAATGATTGAGTTTATATTTGTTGTTCTTATAGGCACACATGGGACCTTCTACAGAAAGGTATATACTATTCATTAAGGTGACATGTTTGAAAACTGTTGCTGTTAATGTGTTCCTCGGATTTCCCCAAGCCTGTTGTTCGTTCCAAGTCATGGTGTGCTTTGCCAAGAGAACTTAGATGAACTTGCCTGGATTCATGAAATGGATATGACATAGGCATTGAAACCTCACCTATACCATTGCATAGGAGCTACATTGGATCACGACATCATCTTTTACATTTTCGTGTGAATATGCATCTTAAACTTAAACTTCATAACTGGTTGGGTTGATCGAGGTCTCAAATGCCATTTCAGTTAACCAGTTGATTATTAGCCCCGAAAATTGCAGCTGGAAGAGTTCCTTATCCTTGGTTCTTTTCTATAACTGCATTAATGACAATAGCTCTGTCTTCTGTTTTTTATAAAGTCTATGGTTTGCCTGTATATAGCTTAGTATTCAAATCTGTCGTCTTCCTCTTTATTATGAGGCACAACAATTTAATGTCGGAGTATTATGCAATAGGATAACAAGTGTGAGTTTTACAATTAGCACCTTGAGGACGGCAAATGAGAACCTGAGCTGAAGATATGAATGCACTTACTTTCCAGATTTTTCCCAAAGGAATTTAAATTAATTTCAGAACCCTTTGTGTGATGGCTAGAAGTGGGTGATTTGGGTCTGAGTAACTTGTGCAATATGCTTGTGTGTTGAACTGTTTCATAGACATATCTCCAATCTTGGTGTGGCTGATATTGGTTTGTACAAATAGTGCATACACTTGATTGTGCATAAATTAACAATGGAAAGTTGTCTTGGATGAAGCCCATCAAAGGAGTGGCTTTCTTGTAAGGTCTTGTAGATTCTAACTTGTACAGGAAATTGTTATCTAAAGTTTGTATACATTTACTAGTAGTTGTGATATTTCTAATACTGTGCTTTCTTTGCTGTGACAGGATTGCAGACATTATTCCAGGTAATCTGAATATTATTGTCAGTATTTTGCCTAAATTCTCTTTGATCCATGCATTGTATTACTTTTCGTTGTTTTTATTCAGGAGGAATATTTTTGTATCGTATTGATACAAACAAGGAGGGAAGCTTTCCATATGTTAGTAAAGGAGCAGCAAGCTTGCTTGGTTGCCATGATGGTCCAGAGAATCATGTTGTGCATAATCTGGAAGGTATCTAAGTCATAGATATAAAAACATAATTGCTTAATTTATCTTGCATGTTTGTTATGGAAGAATGGTGCTAGTCTTATGTCTATGACGTGATTGTCCTGACGTGATTGTCCCTAAATTACTTGACTGTGTCAACTAGGTGTGGTTGAATATAAAGAACACTTCCTCTTCTACTGCCTTGCGTACTATGAAATTAGGGAAAGGCTTCATTGTCACCTCAGGTCCCCAACCACTTTAGAGAAGCTTGTGAACTCTCCTAATCAGAAATATATGGCATCATATGTATGACTCAACTTAGGAGAAACATTCTCATGCAGAAAGAATTAGGTAAATCAGGGAAACAGTGTTGGCTTCATTCTTTGCACCAAGTATAGCTGCTTCCAAGGCAGGTGTCAATGATAGCAGGAAGGAAATCAGAGTTATTTGAAGGTGTAATTTTGCAAATGGCCAAGAAAGTTAAAAAAGAGGCAATCAAAAAAACAAGTCTCATCAGCTGCAAGATAAACAATGCAAATGTCATGGCAACCTTTGTTTTTCCTTTTGTGCTTTTTATGTGTTCATAAAGAAATTGCTTCTAGATGATAGCAAGACTGTTAAAATCCCCAACAAGAAAAACAGGCCCAAATATCCTGCTCCAATTGGAAGAATGAATCATCCCTGCCCAGCTCCCAGAATCATATGTTAGGGAATCCGTAGGTGGAAAATAGCCGTGACATATAGCTTGCCAATTGTTCCTGGCATTTCAGTTCAAATACACTGCTTGGAGCATAAATTCTTCAATATTGAAATTGCACAGGTGAGATTATGATGAACATAGCACGTAATATTCCCAACACCACGGAGTCTCCATCCTTAACATTCCACACAGAATGAAGCTATATGAATTTGGTAACCCTTTTTTTTTCACACTGGAGACAATAAGGCAAATGGGGCAAGTGTGCTGGATATGCAGTATCTTCCTAACTACTAGAGACTGTATTGGCTTAAATTTTAAGTGAGGAAAAATGAACAGTATTTCAAATCAAATACTGAGTGGAACCAAATTTGCTCTTTAGAATGATGGTGCATTACATGTACATGTGGAATGCATGGCTTTTAGGACATTGGATACATCTTCCAAACATGTGCACATGTAGCATGATGACCTATTCAGTTGAGGCACATGGATTACGGAAATCCACAATGTTATGTACCGTTTAGGGTGTATGTGGAGGTAGGCTAGATTGGTGATATGCAAGTTTTATGTTGTATGTTTGTGCAAGTAAGGAATGGATGACGTCCATAGCATACTTCAGCTAAGTTGGAACAATCTTATGTGCAGATGACGGGAACTTCCAATCCTCGAAGAAGGGAAAAGCATTTGGTAATTGTTAATCCTTGAAACTCATCTCAACATGAATAACCTGTTGCATAAGAAGTTACACTGGGATTATGAACCTTGGGGAGAAGAGTTTATGTCACAGTTTGAGCTAGCAGAGCTGCAAAATGGATTTTATTTCAGACTTGTTCCTCGTGTCTGCTGTCCAGTATTGTACATTTTTTATCTAAGGAGCTAAGTGTTTGCTTCAACTTTCAGGTCATAATGTGCATCCTGATGATTGGCCAAGATTGGAGGAGGCAATGCATCACGCAGCTGTCACCACAAATCCATTAGATCATGACTATCGGTATATTCTAGCTACTGTAGTATGGGATACAAAAGAACATTATTCATTGTTGCAAGTATGTTAAGTGCCCTGTCCTTTGACAACTGTGAAATAAGCCCTCTGTAAACTTTTCCTCATTATCTTTATAAACTTAATGGCTTCTCTAAGTCATATTTTTGTTCTCAAGCTCAAATTTTGGGCATCTGCCATGCATCATGTGCAACGTGCATATTGTATGCAGGGTTGTGAAGGATGGGGAGATTCGGTGGGTTAGAGTTCACTCTGTTCCAAAAACAGGTCCAAACGGCGCAACTGATTGGTATGGTATTACATGGGACATGACTAAACAGCACCAAGCAGTAGATGCATTGAGGGAAGCCCGGGATAATGCTGAGAAAGCAGCTTTGGCCAAAGGCAACTTCTTGGTGAGAATATCTTGATGACATGAAATTGTTTTCTTTCTATCAGGCTATATGGCAAACTTGTTGGCTGCTATATTAAATAATATCTTTCTAGAAAAAAAAAAGGGATCAGTGCTCATGAGCATACCATAGGGCCTATCATCTATACGCAGCCCTCGACATTTCTACAAGACATGCCATCCAAATGTTCTCAATTATCTTAAAAAAATTAGGCATAAAATGAGCATCAGACCGGAATTAAAGTAACCATTGCCAAACACAAGTAGAAAAGCACAATAGCTCGAGAAAATAAAGTATAAATCTAATGCCTATTGTGGGCAAGCCAAGAACATAGAAAAATATTCTCAGGCCAGTACAGATGTCTTCTTGATGGCAATGGAGATAAAGCATGACAATGTTAATATGGTCTCATTAGAGAGAATCAAGAAAACTGCCTCCCCTCCAATAAAGTAGAATCAAATGCATAAAAATATAGAAACCTGACATGGTTGTAAAACCCCTGCAGAGATATGAGCCAAATAAAGATCCACCCTTCCACATTTCATAAGCATACTTTGTACCCACATGGACGTTATTGTAGAAGGCTCATTAGTTTGCTGTTATCTCATATAATATATCTGGCAGATTTTTTATGCCCATTTTTTGCATCTTTCTTTAGGCCCACATGTCACATGAAATTAGGACGCCTATGAATGCTGTTATTGGAATGGGTGCGTTGCTTCTTGAAACTGATTTGACCGATGAGCAACGAGACTATGTTGTAACCATTCGTAACAGTGGAGAGGCACTTCTCAGTATTATCAATGATATTCTCGATTACAGGTAATGTTGGTTTTAGAATGGCAAAAAATATGTAACTACTTTATTCTATTTGGCATCTGTCTAGCCACAAATTGATGTGTCCATATAACTGGTTATAAAAACAACAAATGTGAAACATATGAAAGGGAAGTTTTTAGCACAAGAATATGCAAAACCAGTAGAAAATATCAGTCACTTAATTCTGAAGGCATTTTTTAGATCTGGCTTATTAATCGTTTTGTTAGTGTGGAATAACACCATATTTTAATTTCTTCATCTAGTTATGCTAAATAAGAGAAGCATAAACCTTGTATCTGTCTCATGAGTAGCTAAAAGTTTCTTCTTGCGAGCATAAATGTTCTGGATCATGCTGTCAGTATAACAACACACTCATTTGCCGGTCTCATTGTTTTGTAGCAAAATTGAGGCTGGCAAGATGGAACGTGAAACTGTGCCTTTAGACATAGTCCAATTAATACGAGAATCATTTGACTTGGTTGTTCCGCAAGCAGCAGCTAAAGGACTTGAAATCACGTACACAGTTTCAGAAGCGGTATGCTCCAGTTTTGAAGTTTAGTTACTTTTTGCACCATGTCAAGCCTGCATGTTCTTTCCATGTTTTTTGTGATGCCATAGCTATGTCACATCTTGTGTATGTCTTTTTGGCTAATTCTCGATGCAACAAGAAAGCTTTATTTCTCATCACAGCAGTCTCTAGTATCAGGAACTTATTAAGATTGCATCTCTTAATATATATGTTGATATTTAGAGTCAAGGGAACTGCTTCTAAAAATGCAAATGGATAATGCTCTTTGATTTCATGTTATAGGTACCACGAATTGTGCTAGGTGATTATAATCGTGTCCGACAAGTTCTGGTATGTTCTCATGCATGTAGTTTTTCCTCCATACTTGTGGGTATGGTATTGAGACTGTGTAAATCATTTATAAATTCACATACTTACAAAGAAGAGTGGGAGGCAGGCATGACTTTGAAAAAACAAGTCCTAAAAACTCATATCCTGCATGGGCATTGTCTTAATGCATCTCAAACATACCCTTCACACATGTAAATTTATTCCTTGTAAAATATATGTATCAATGTGAGGATCAAATAGTCAGGCCCGAACATCTGAAGCTGAATGGAACCTTATGTATCAATGTGAGGATCAAATAGTCAGGCCCGAACATCTGAAGCTGAATGGAACCATACTGTTCTATCCGTCCTCTTTGAAGCTATAGTAGTTTACTTGGACGGTACAACCTATATCGTTAAACAGACCCGTTGTAGAAATATTTGAGGTTCAAATGGTCTGCCACAACCTGCTATCACATAAATGATATGTGCGGACATTTTTCATGAGAGATCAGGGGTTTGAACAATGATTGCTTTGCTGAGTTTTTTTAATGGTTAGACCATCGAGATTTGCAAATTATAGCTTGTAAGAGAGTAAGGACAATTTCACGCCACTACTGAAAGATGGCAAGTCTTAATTTTCCAAGAAGGTACAGTTCGCAAGAATCAGGTCATGTAGCTCAAGTTTGTGGGTCTAAGGAACATTCAAGAAAGACCCAGAAAAAGGGTTAGTGCTTTTGTTGGCTATACTGTGAGGACTGAGGATCAAAGTCCTTTCAAAGATTCGAAGCATGTATATGGTGAAGCGGTTACTTTAGTGGTGTTACAAATATGAAGGAATAAACATTAAAGACTTGATTCCAGTTTGGGAAAATAAGGATGTGGTATTTGCTGTCTATTTCTGCTATATATAAAGCGAGATTTGTTATCACTCTAACCTGTCAGAGAGGCTAAAAGGGAACCTCTCGCAAAGCATGTATAGTTATTGGCCACATCAGCATGCGGCAATATGTTAGCATGATAGAGTAAGGCTTCATAAAAATATTTGCCACTTTGACCTCTTCTACTGTAAACCGCATACTTATGTTAATAATATATGCTATGTAGTGAACTACAAAAGCTCAGACCAAGAAATGCATAACGGTAATGCATTGAAACTTCTAATTCCCATGGCGGGTCTCTTCACAGACATCAACTGATCGATCATCTTGAAAGCCTAGTTCTAGATGGTAGAGATTTGTATTGTTCTCATCCCTTAATCTGGATCTATGCCGGTATCTAGACATGTTGCGGTTGCCTTCCCACAGTGGTGGCATATCTAGAAAGAACTTAATTGTGACATAAAAGTCTGAATGTAAGCCTTTTTAACGTGATTGGAGTAGGGGAACTAGCTGCAAGCAAAGCGTAAATAATGTTTTGCGACTGTCTTCTTCAGGACAAAGATCCTGGGCGCCCTGATATCATCACTTTTAGTCAAAGAGAGCCTTTGTCCATTTGGGGTGGTTAAGGCATTAGTGTGTAAGATCAAGGAAAGTGGGTTGCATCAAATCATAATGGGATAACATGAACTCTGTTTTGCTGTGGTTAGAGGAATGACTTTTTATCCATCTAAAAAGCTGTGGTATTGTTACAGGTCAATCTCCTCACCAATGCTGTTAAATTCACAGAACGTGGTGGCATTTCAGTTAGTGTTGATGGGCACAAATGTCCTTCAGAGGTCCAAAATGGTAAAGAGAATGGTACTAACTGTAAAGCCAAGGCAGTGGATACAGATTCCATAAAGACCATGTGGGAAATAAAGTTTTCTGTCAAAGACAGTGGAATTGGGATACCTGATGATAGGAGGAGTCGACTTTTTCAGGTGCCTTTTTCTTTTTATGCTTATTGCGAATTTGTAGAAAGCTATGCTAAATTGGTTTTTTACACGCAGGCCTTCAGCCAAGTTGATGCTTCGACGACGCGTAGATTTGGTGGAACTGGCTTGGGACTTGCAATTTGTGCTCGCTTAACAGCTCTACATGGAGGCCGAATTTGGTAATTATGGGTGGCATGCTCAAATTTTCTGCTGACATATGCCAGAATGTTACCATGAATATCTATATGCAAATAAAAAAGCATGCATCTTTTGCAGCGTGATTGTGAGTTCTAAGAATCTAAAACAATGCACTCAAGTTATCAAGGTTTCTTGAGGTATTCGTGATAGACTAGCGAATTCCGAAAAAAATTACAAACTAAAGATTAAAGGCTATATGTTGTACAAGCTTAAAATTTTTTCGTCTAATGCGTGCCAAGTAAGAAACATGGAAAAATAAGTTATGGAAAAATAAAACAAGATTTGCTTGACGATCATAGCCAACAGGGTGGATGGTGCTCCAGGAGAGGGATCAACTTTCAATTTCACAATACTCGCAGAGGACATTCCAGAAGCATCCAAAAAGCCTGATCAACATCTTCCATGCCTTCATGGTAAACGGGTATTAATTGTTGTTGGAAGTAGCAGCACCCAATCCATGTGTGCGCGATTTTTGAGAAGGTGAACAACCAAAACAAATTAAGATATATACATAAGTTAAAGAAGAAAGGGACTAATGAGGACAATGTACGAACAACATCAATATGTAGAATATTAATGCTAGCAATAGCTTTTGTTTGTGATACATGTAGTTGGCATATGAGACCTGTGTGCACCAGTAGTGGTGCAGAAGCCCTTGGACTCTTACGACAGATCGTGGACCCCAGTCCTAGAAAAGTCCGTGCGGATGAATATGCTTTTGATGCTATGCTGGTTGATAGTTCTCTGGTATGTTTGAACCAAATACACATGGCTTTTGTTTAATGATAAAGAGTTTAAGAGAGACAATTGAAACTGAAAAGAGATTTTGATTGTTGAGGTAACGGGAATAGTACCGCATTTCAAAATTTTCCAAATATGTGCATAACCTTGGCTCCCTTGTAACCTAGACTCTTCAGTATGTACTCTTTGTTAAATCTCTGTCTCTCCCTTTTGTTTGTCTAGTGACCATATTCATGTTTGAAGCAATCATTGTTCTTTCTGCATACAACAGGTGGAACAGGATGATCCGGCAATTGTGGAGTGCATGGAGTTATGCCATAACACATTGACCAAAATTCGCACGATTCTGCTTGTGCCATATGGAAGGAGATCAAATATCTATGATGATGTGAGTGTAATTGTAAATGTACACCCCCAAAAGTTCAATAAAAGACAATGAAGTGGGAAAGGAGTTGAAAGTGGCAAAGAAGGGTGCACCATAATGTCAAGCTTTGCACTCTAGGTTTTTTGTGGTCAAAGAATGGTGTATATATGTCTGTATGAACAGTTGGGCACAGTTTGCTTCTAGTCGTGATAGATTTTTGTCAAAAGTCCTTAGAATTAAGTAAATGACTTATCGTTTTCTTTGAGGTTCAAAATTAAGGATAAAGCACGTGTTTAGAGGAATTTCAATGGTAATCTTTCCAATCAACCTTTCAATATGGATAATGTGGCTGATTATGCATTGTAACTTTATCATGTTCCATACCTGCAGGGCAAAAAGAAGATCACATTTAACAGTTATGTTTCAAAGCCTGTTAAAGAATCAAACCTTTTGAATGAGCTGATGTATCTTCTTGTGAAAGAAGAAGATGTAGCAACATCCTTTGCAGCCAAGGGACCTAGGAAATCAGCTACTTCTGGGCCTCTTTCAAACTTGTCTGAACTTGGAAAGGTTCATCCTTTACGTCTTCTTATAGCAGAGGACAATAAAATCAACCAGAAGGTTTGCAGCTCCCCCTCACTCTCTGGATTTTTTTACTGCACTAGATGCGACATTTTAACCTACCCTTCAATGTTCATTTCAAAAGCTTCTCCATGCCATGGACAAGTTATAGTTCAGGTGGAATAGCATCCGACTTACTAACTCTTAAAGAGCGTTTGGTCTATCCACTAACCCTTGTACAAACATCTTTATACCATTACGTTACCTTGCTGACTATGGATATGAAGCTTTGTGTAATAAATTATTGAATATCCTGTGTGCGAGAATACACATGGCTGCCCAAGTCTTATTCTAGTCAGTTTTGTGTGATGGAAAGGGATAGAACTATAGGAAAGTGTTTTAGCATCGGAAAATTGGTTCTAGGCATATGTCCTGTTATTTGCTTGCCTCAGATTTGCTTATATATAACATTCACTTTCTCCGTTCTCTTTAATTATTTACTGGCCTGACAATGCGTTTTTATAGGTATTGGTTGCATTGCTAGGGAGGTTAGGCTACACAGCTGACGTGGTTAATAATGGACTAGAGGCTTTGGAGACCCTTTCTCAACAAAAATCACCCAGGTTCGTTGACATGTGTGGACATTAAATCTAATATAATAGCTAATAAATTTATAAATCACAAAAATTCAACCTTGTTAGTCAAACCAGACTCGCTGTCTTAATAGCCATATGCATCGACGGGTGTACACTGATGTATATGTATAAGTGCCATTCACTTTTTGGGATCATAGAAGAAACAATTTGAAGAGATCCAGCTAATTTGAGAATAAATGCATTATGCAAAAAAAGCAGACTCCCGCTTTCTCTTATCTGACACATCCTACATTTGGAGGTGTATCTCAACCCGTTCAATCTCTGCAGTGAGAGGTCTAGGCATTTTCAGAATTGGAGATTCACCTATTTGTCACTAACTGTATTATGCGAAAGAAGCAGATCCCCATTTTCTTCTTATCTAACACAGCGTACATATAAAGATGTATGTCAGCCTGTGAGGTCCATGCATGTGTAATTGAGGTCATTTGGTGCATATTACGATCGGCATTGCCTTGTATAATCCTCCTATTTTAAATAGGTAAAACATGGTACAGACCCTGCAAAGGAATTGAAGAATTGATTCTAATGATCACATTTTGAAGATGTTGTTAACTAACGCTTTGCTTCTGTTCTTAAGAGTCTGAAAGATTATGCATGGGTTAGATTCATTGGACTAATGGGTTGAGTTGCAGGTACGATGTTTGTTTTATGGATTGCTACATGCCAATTATGGACGGCATGGAAGCAACAAAAAGAATACGCGCAGAGATAGACCCCTGCCCAGTCATAGTAGCAGTAACTGCAGCAGCAATGGAGGAAGAAAGGCAGGGTTGTCTTCAAGCAGGCATGCATATGTAAGTGAACTCAAATTCCTTAAACCTTTTTGTAAAAGAATCTGTTCAGCAACTAAGCTTTTAAAATTCCAATGTGCACACGTGATGTTTGCAGGTACATATCTAAACCGATTCAAGTCGATGAGCTCACTCATGCCCTGAGATGCTGTTGGAGAGTGAAACAAGATCAGTTGAATTTAAGTCCGAGAACGCAAAATGTAAATAATTAGCGTATCTCGTTAGCAACACCAATGTTTTTTTCTTGTTGGTAAATTGTAAATAAATCATGCAATATAGCATTCTTATTTTTGTAAAATGGCATGCCGTAGAAATGCACTTCACCATGTGCCATCATCAATTTTGACCAGTATGTATGTGGTGTTTTACATAATATTAAAACTGAGAGTTCCCGAACTTTTCATTTTCACTCACTACTACAACCTATTTTTCAAATACTAACTCCCATGCATTCAATTCAATTAAAAGGGACTTGTATACAATACTTTCTATCGTACCAATCTATTATTGGGAGGTGTTGCATGTAGAAAAACATCCCACTTGTCTCATGTGCCCTTTGCACCGACCAAAAAAAGAGAACCCCATTTGTTTTTTTAAGACAAAAGCTCTTGTATATAAAATAAAAATAAATTAAAGTAATAATCATTTGATGGCGTCTTGCTCAAAATAAACATGGTGGTGTTGCACCAAGGGTTGCCCTCATGGAGTTGGTACTGAAGGGAAGACAAGAAAATTAATATGTAGTTTTATGATAGAGAGTAATAGTTGAAAGTAGAACATGAGTAATGGAGATCATAGGTATTTTTGAATGGTGTTGTAATCTATGCGTTCAAATTGGATCTACAATTGTTTAATGAAGGATTTGACATCATTGGAAAATCTAGGCGTGGGTGTTGCAACATTTAAATATGCTTGAAATTTGGTAACAAAGTGATGAGACTCTGTGAGAAGAACTTCATAACAAAAAGCATAGAATTGGATGGTGTACATTGGAAATTTGGTGCAGAGAGTTCGATGAATTTGAATGTTGTGTATACAATGGAGATATGTGTAAGCTTTGGGCAATAACATGATAGAAAAATTAAAGAAACATACTGGAGAGATACACCTTATTGTAGAATCTATGTTTTCCGGAAAGACCACATTAGTGTCGCGAGAAATTGATGGACAGAAAAAATTGGAAGATTAGTTAGTGGATCGACCATGTGTTTAATTGAGAATTTGCATTATGAGAACAGTAACAACTTGTATTATACTTTTCAAGAAAGTTGTAGTAGTGAAGTCAAAGAGAGACACAATGATAGACAAATATAATGAGGTATCAAATATGAGGATCAACACTCACGTCTTCTGGACATTGCTCACAAGCAAGAATTATTGGAAGAAGGATGGTCTACTCCACGCTTGAAGAAGCTTGCACATCGCAAAAATAGCTCGGCTCCTCAGCCTACGTTAGTTCACTCTGTAGCTCTAGTATCTCGCTACGACATTACAAGTGGATGTCCCCGATTAGTGGCATTGAGACACGGGGAGCGAGATCAAGTTGTCAATTAATGATTCTATGGATGTGGAAGTTCGAACTGGTTAAAGTAACTTTTTTATAAATATGATTATATATTATTCTTCTCTTTGTAGGAGAGGAAAATAGTGTGAACTGCATTATGCTGTCATGCTTAGATGGGTGGCCTTGCTTAGTTGGATCTGATTGTCCACTGGGTTTTTTATTCCTGTCTCTGCATTGTATTATGTATTATGATGGAGTGTTATTAATAAAGTTTGACGTCCTTCAAAAAAAAAATAGAAATGGTTATACATGTATATTGAAGTAAGAAAAAATGAGATAACATGTTCAATGATCTTGTTGTACAGATAGATGTAATTTGAATTGATGAAGCTTAAGTTTTCAAGGATCTTATAATTTTTGTCAAAATGCTAGCAAAATAATATTTGTTGTAATTTTAGATGGTGATTTTTTATGTTTGAGTAATATAGTTGCTTGGGTGTATGCTTGCATTATGAATTAGTAATACGACTTTTGCAGGGCAGAGATCTAGCAATGCACTCAGACTCATTCCACTGGCGAAACTATCACTAAGGTAAAAGCGATGTGCGAAATATGCTATAGGGCGGCTGGTTTTATGGCAAGGAAGATAACACATTTTAGGCAGTGGAGATATATACAAGGCACCAAGTTCAGACATCATAGTATTAAAGTCCTTTGTGTCATCCATATGATATTTCTTTAACCATTCTTTCAATTTCAATTTATTCTCATCGAGCTCATTTGCCTCATCGCCTGTTGTTTGTAACATGGGAACCTTTGCAAATTCAAGTTTGTAAGCAACATGTTTCTTTCTCTCACATGTCTTAGTGTTCCTGTGTTTCTGCATTTATTACAAAGTAGTCGAAAGTAATTCAACATCTGTTGTTATGAAATTGTCAACAAATGATATAATTTCCTTATACGCAGCATATGGATATTGTGGCGTGTTATCAATCTAAAGGATTCGATGATCATGTGGACTCCCCTTGTGTTGAAACTGGATAACACATACAAAATCCTTGACTAAACTAGCCAAATTTTGATCTTGTTGAAGTGCTTTCTTCATTGCATCTATATGATTTACATAGTATCATCGTGTACAAGTAACATGATCAAGATATCACGTGCATCACATGATGCAATATTTTTGTTGCTCAACTATTTCTTTTGTAGAATCTTTTAAATTTAGGAAATTTATAACATTACTACATATGGCTCTAGGTTTTCTTAAAAAAAAAATCAAATTACGTAAGTTCATAAGGAAATGAAACCAATGCGAAAACAAGCTCGTGAAAAGCGCAAAGGACATGATTAAAAAATAAAATAAAAGGTGATTTCTATACTTGCCCATTGTCGGTCCATAGTCTATTTAAAAATCAATAATATCCTTATGTTAGACCATTTCAAGTTGAGGTTCGAGACATGAGCAGCTCTTGGACCACTTTATTCGCTGAAAACATCTGTTGAGCCAAAGAATCAACATGAAAAAGAAGAAAAGAGAATATCCATATGAAGAGGCTAATCTTAAAAACAATAGTAAATGGCTAGTGGTCCAATGTTCTTTTCTGATGACCCATGTAGTAAAATCTTGATGTGTAAGAGAATCTAAGATCCTTGTGTATGTACAACTTAGCTACATGTAAGAGAATATCACTACCAACCAATTATGTATGGGCGATGCAATACCAACTATCAATTATGGTGGGGGTGCATTGCAACCATCAACTTTGTATTTTAGTGCTAATATATTGACGTCATTTTATCTTTGGCATATTTATGTCATTTTATCTTTTATGGCAAAACAGTTTAGGAACTAGTAATAGGGCATTAGACACGATTTTTCTACCAAAATCATATGTTACTAGATATGTGTGCCCCACGATGTCGGGCATTAATGTGTGGAATGGGTAGATGTAATGGAGTTTGTAGCTGGAATAAAATCATATAGGTTTGTCATATCCATAGATGGAATGGAGCATGAAGATGTTATAAATATTTTTCATTTGAAGTGGGTATTGGATATTCGTGCAAAGGATTAAAATAGACCTTGCATTTAAGTAGAAACAAAGTATTAAAGAAAATGTGTATGAAACCTTTTTAGATTTAGTTGTCAAAATTGCATTTTTTATTTAAAGAATGTCTACTATTCAATTTTAGTTATCCAAATGCTAGTTTTTTAGTGAAGTAGATGAATTAAGTGCACATGTGCAAAACATGCGAATTTTTAGGTTCCAAATGCCACTCTCAGAATTTGTGAAGGTGGACAATGACGAAAAGTTGTATCGACATTACTGAATGATAAGGAGTAAGGAGATAGATGCAGGAGTTGTGCTTGAAATAATCAGTGCATGAATTTTGTGCTTGATTGATATCTTAAATGACACATGATGAAAAGTTAAAGACATGGATCTAAAAGCAAACCCCAAACCCAAATCTTTCTCCTTATATTACCCATTACCCTTGCAGTTAGTTTATATGATGCAACCTAAAAATATATCAACTTCAGGATAGCTCGAAATGCTTCTAAGGAGGAGATATAACTTCGAATTTGCCATTGTCTATAAACATTTTTTGAGGAGGTCAGCATCAATATATTATGCTCCAAGAACTAAACTTAAGAATAATTGATAAAATTAGATATATGACATTCTATTCTCAATGATAAAAAAACATGTGTTAGAAGCTAGATGAATGAATGATTAATAGCCTTGCATTTTAATCTTGAAGCTAATAAATGGCAATAAAAGTTGTTGTTAAAGATAAATATTATACCATTTTTATATATCATCCATGTGTCATATAACCAAATCAAGGTTGATCATGGATACATTGTACACATCAAGCTATCCAAACTCTTTTTTGAGATCTCCATCACATAACATTAGAGTTGGAAAAAAAAGACGACCATATTGCACATCACATGAAATGCTAACTCGAAATGATTTGCAAACTACATACCATTGGCACATTGTTGACTTTGACTGCATACCAATGGCCCACCTGAGCCATGCCATTGACTTTGACTTTCACCATTGACCTGTTTGACCATTGACTTTGACTTATTCAATTTCTGGCTTCGGCTTGTCGAAAAGTCTTCTCTAGAGCTAGGCTATGCCATCCAAATTGCGGATGCACTCAATTTCTTGACTTTGACTTCGACTTGACATGGCTTGCTAGAGACATTGACTTTGACCATTGATTTTCTTCGACTTCGGCTTTGTCGAAAGCATTGACTTTGACTTTTGTTGGCTATGTTGACTTCGTTGACTTGTCGAAAGGTCAAGCTTTCGTCATCCATATTGCACATCTCATGAAATACTAACTTGAAATGATTT
Source organism: Isoetes taiwanensis (assembly GCA_021234155.1). Taxonomy (NCBI): domain Eukaryota; kingdom Viridiplantae; phylum Streptophyta; class Lycopodiopsida; order Isoetales; family Isoetaceae; genus Isoetes; species Isoetes taiwanensis. The sequence goes on from JAJEKV010000005.1 coordinate 408,644, forward strand.
GCAAACTACATACCATTGGCACATTGTTCACTTTGACTTTGACTTTCAATTGCCATTGACTTTGGCATTTAACATTGACTTCACTTTATGACCATTGACTTTGACTTCATGACTTCTTGGCTTCAGTTTTTCTCAAAAAGTCTTCTCCCGAGCCAGGCTTTGCCATCCAAATTATGGATGCACCCAATTTCTTGACTTGACTTGACTTGACTTTTGCTTGTCGAAAACATTGACCTTGACAATTGACTTGCTTTGGCTTTGACTTTGTCGGAAGCGTTGTCAGCTATGTTGAATTTGTTGACTTGTCGAAATGCCAAGCTTCTGTCATCCATATTGCGGGGGCACCCAATTTTAGAGTACGAAAGTCATAGACAACAAAATTTTCAAGCTTTTTTTTCCTCCATCCCAAACGAATTTCGATCGTTATAAGGGTGGAATTTCTTCAGAGCCAGGTTTGCCATCCAAATTGTGCATGTGCCCAATATCTTGACTTTGACTTTAGCTTGTCGAAGGCATTGACTTTGACCATTGACTTGATTTGATCTTGGCTTTGTCAGAAGGTTTGACTTTAACTTTGACTTGTCGTAAGGTCTTCTCTAGAGCCAAGCTTCTACCATCCAAATTGGGTTGGGCGGGTGCCCAATTTCAGAGTGTGAAAGTCATACTCTCAGCAAAACTTTCCAATCTTTCTTGTCCTCCATCCCAAAAGAATTCCCATTGTAGCAAGAATGTAATTTTGCCATGTTCATCGCCTGATGCTAACAAACATGTTTCAACATTTGGAAGGGAACTCATTCAATTGTGTGAAGTCTTCGAGATGGTAATTGATAATGGCTTAGGGCAATGGCCACACTTTAAAGGTATTACATGCAGACAGGATAGGCAGGGACGTGGTACTAATGTTGTTGATTATGTCATTTTCCAAGTGCAAGCCTTGGATATCATTTCAGATTTTTGAATTGGCACAAGACATAGAGATGAGAAGATAAATTCTGACCACTATCCACTTTATTTATCAGTAAAGTGGCAGCTTACACCTCTTCAACCCATTGCTATCCATGCTCGCATTCACTTGACCTATTCTAGATCTTTTGAATATGCACAGACATTAGCTCCTGCTCTTGAAGGTATTTTGGATTACCCAATTCTTCAAGAACATAATGTTGCATTTGTTGACGCTTTGCTTACTTCTGTTGTATCCTGCTTTGGTACATGCGCTTCTAGGGTTGCTCAGAATAGTAGGAAATCCTTTCCTAGAAATGAATGGTTTGATGCAGAATGCAAGCAGTTTAAAAGACACTTGCGAATGATCATTCAGCCAGATACACATCATAATGCCATCAAGAATTATAAGTTTGTGTTGAAACGCAAGAAGGCATGCTTTGTTGTTGAGCATCAGAAGCAAATGTTTGAATTGCTGCTATGTGAGCCTCGGACCTTTTGGCGCAAAATATTATATCGACCACATCCTACTCTTAGACATATTTTTATACAACAATGGGGGCAAGGGGAAGGGAAGGGGAAGGAGAAGAAGGGGCAAGGGGAAGAAGGGGCAAAGAGGCAAGGGGCAAGGGGAACGAAAGGGGGAGGGGCAAGGGGGAAGGGAAGGGGGAAGGAGAAGGGGCAAAGGGAGAAGAAGGGGGCAAAGAGGCAAGGGGGCAAGGGGGCGGGGGGGGAAGGAGAAGAAGGAGAAGGGGCAAGGGGCAAGGGAGAAGGGGGCAAGGGCAAGGGGCAAGGGGAGAAGGGCAAGGGGCAAGGGGAAGGTGGCAAGGGGCAAGGGAGAAGAGGGGGCAAGGGGCAAGGGAAGGGGCATAATTTAATTAATTAATTAAATAAATAACTAATAAAAAAATAAATAATTTAATTAATTTAATTAAATAAATAACTAATAAAAAAAAATATAAATCATTCTCCTCTTCTCGACTAGTGAGTCGAGAAGAGGAGAAATGGACTAGTGATTGATCGGGGATGTTTGGGAAGGCTCCACTAATAAAACCCCCTCCTCATTCAAGAATGCATGTGGAATGTTAGTGGCGGAAGAAGAGCTTGAGGAGGCATACCGACCATGTGCGTCTGGAAATCTGCGTCGTCGAAAGCTGCTCCAAAATTTGAGTTTGAGGTCACATCGCGTGAATCCAAGAACACCCTTATATTCTTTTTGTCTCACCCGATCCGCACATTTGTTTTTTTCGTCAGTAACATTAGCTTACAAATCGCCTTTTTTGGCCTGCAGCTGCTGCTGGCGCAGCAACCCTGCCTCTTTTCTTCCCTGCCCTTGCCTTCATCTCATCATCTTTTCGCCGCTGCTACCATGCCACTCATCATCTAGGCCCGCGTCCTGGGATCTTTGTCTCCTCTATCACCATAGCCATTCCGGCCTAGCCATGGCTATGGAAGCTCGTGCCTTGGCTTCTAGAGCTCAAAAAGAGGGCTCTTCCAATATGTATTTCAAATCTAAGCAAGGCAGTCCTACCTCTGTCATACTAGAATCGTCAATATTAAGTCCCAGTTCCTCGTCTTCCGGCAGCATGGAATGTGCTTGAGCCAGGGACTACCACTTTTGGATCTGCAACTGTTGGTAAGAACCCTAATCCTTTGCATGTTTTTCCAACAAGGAGCCTACTTAATGAGTACGTTTATTCATGCAGCCATAAATGGACGGGGATTCATAGCCAGAAATTTAAGCATACAGAACACTGCAGGGCCCGAGAAGAATCAAGCAGTGGCGCTCCGGGTTAGTGCAGATCAAAGCGTGTTTTACAAATGCGGGATATGGGGATATCAGGATACATTATTTGCACATAGCCAGAGACAATTTTACAGAGAGTGCGAAATAGGAGGAACGATAGATTTCATATTCGGAAATGCTGCAGCAGCTTTCCAGGCATGCAATATCGTAGCTAGGGTTCCACTAATGGGGCAGAATAATACTTACACTGCGCAAGGTCGGACAGATCCGCATCAAAACACAGGGTTTTCCTTTCAGGGTTGTCTTGTGGACGGAACTCCTGACCTAAAAAGCTCCATACCCACGACCCCGACCTTTCTAGGGCGGCCGTGGAAGGATTACTCGAGAACTGTGTTTATGCAGAGTGAATTGAGCTCTGTAGTGGACACTGCTGGTTGGATCCAATGGGACGATCGGCCGGAGTCGAGACTATGCGGCGTGTTCTTCGGGGAGTTTGAAAACAGAGGCAAGGGGTCTGATCGGTCTGGTCGCGTAAATTGGAGCATTGCAATGAGCCCGCAGCAAGCACATTCTTGCTCTCCATAGCTGTGAAGCTTTTCTCGTTGGGGGTCAATTCCGGTGGGAGCTATGGCTATGGGAGCTTCTTCCGGAAAGAAAGAGTCCAACTGGTACAAAGGATTTTCGTCTCAAAGGTGTGTACCAAATTTTGAATTTCAACCATGGGCGGGAAAAAAAGGCGGGCTATTAGAAAAAAGGGGGTAAAAAAATACGTTTGAAATTTTTTTTTGAATTTCCAGCATGGGCAGAAAAAGGGTGGGGTATTAGAATAAAGTGGGGTAAAAAAATACGTTTAAAAAAAAAAGTATTCACACGTTAAACATTGTTAAACATTATGTTGCCATAGGGGATGGTCTATTTTTTCGTAGGGGATGGTCTATTATGTTGCCATAGGGGATGGTCTATTTTTTCGTAGGGGATGGTCTATTATGTTGCCATAGGGGATGGTCTATTAGAAAATATATAGCATAGGATATTGTATTTATTAGAAAACATTGACATACTAAAAAGGGGAAGGGGGGGGGGGGGGAGGAGGGGGTTTCTATTTTTTGGTCTATGTATACATAGAAAATGCATAGGTATGGTGCGACTTAGAAAATACATAGGATATGGTGCAACTAATAATGATTTGCACTCTATGATATTGGAGGTAGAAAACTATGTTTGTAGGCAAGTAGGTTCGCCACATTTGTTGTATGTTTGATTACATTTGAACAAAGGTATAGTATTATGATATGATGTTTGAAAGTTATTCATTTTTACCTCCCGGACCTGTTGTATTTTTCACTCTAAATGGCCTTAGACTTGTGTTTTTCATCTTGAGAGCTTTAGATCTGCGTTTTTTTTATTTTGGAGGGCCCTAGAACTGCATTTTTCACTGAGCTGCCTTCCTCGGTGGCAAAACCTGTGTTTTAAACTTTAAAGCTGCCTTTCGACTCTCGAAGTCGAAAGGCCTTCTCGACCCCAAAACCCGTTTTTGTTTTTCGCCTTTTTCGACTCTCGCGAAGTCGAGAAAGGCCTTCGACCCCTAAAAACCCGTTTTTCGCTTGAGTGCCTTTCGATTTCGCGAGTCGAGAAAGACCTTCGACCCCTAAAACTGCGTTTCTGCTTGAGGCCGCTTTTTCGACTCGGCGAGTCGAGAAAGGCCTTCACCCCTAAAACCTGCGTTTTTGCCTTGAGTTACCTTTTCGACTCAGCGAAGTCGAGAAAGTCCTTGACTGTGTTTTTTCCTTCGAAGCTGCCTTTCTCGACTCAGCGAAGTCGAGAAAGGCTCTCAGCCCGCATTTTCCAAAAATGGCCCTAAGAACCGTGTTTTATTTTATTTTTTTGCCCAGTAGCATCACTTGACTAACTTGATTTTTCTTTTTTGCGCCCTTATCTCGACCGGATAGTACATGCTTGGGAGCAATGAAAAGACCAATTCATTGAAGAAAGATGCCGAGAAGAGGGTGGTGACATCAGGGTTGGACATACAAGCACGTGACCCATGAAGGAACTTCTCATACAAATTTCTATCGCCCTCGTAAGTTGCTCTATGACTTGGAGAGAGCTCCACGCCCTTTGCACTAGGAGGTTCATGTGTGAAGAGGGTGTAATCATTGTGCCCATACGACCACTATGGTCTCTTCACCCATTGTAATATATATTGTAATGAGCCCATTTATAAATATAAGGTATCTCAAAACTAGTATTTTTGGTGATTAAGTAAACAATTTGTTTAATTTTTAGATTTGGAATTTGTGATCTCTTGTCTACCCACCTAAGAAAATAGAGCCAAAATGTTCAACTAAGAATCTTTTCCAACTAGAACTTTGGTTTCAATCTATAATGAAATTCCTATGTTTGAGTTGCATTGTTCTTGTTCTCGACTCAATTTATTAATAAAAATTAATTTTCCATTAGAACCTTTGGTAATGAAATTCTTATGTTTACGTTGCATTGTCTTCATCTCGCCATGCTATCTAGGAAAACTGGAAGAAAATCTTGGATGCACACTAATAGACAGAAATTGCAATTATGGCCAATTTTCGGGTCGAGGTGCTTCTTTTTGTGTAAATTAACAGAGTTCCGCAAAAAAGTGGGAATGGAATGAGTCCCACTTTAATTAAATACGACTTTTCATCACTGCTCTTTTAAATCAAGCTTTGCAAGAAGAATAAGGTCGTACCAATTTACAAAGCAGGTGATAAGAATGACCCTTCGAATTATTGCATGATTATGGCCAGTTCTATATTTTCAAGCTCCTAACCAGTATTACTGAAAATCAATTAACATCATGGGCAACATGCTATAAGTATATGTGCTATAGGACAGGCAGGTTTTCGTCCAGGCTATTCTACGATAGACCATATTTTCACATTGCAATGCTTATTGGACATAGTCGAAGCTTGAAACAAGGCCTCTATATATGCTTTGTGGATTTTACTTATGCCTTTCATATAATACTTCGCGAGCTTCTTTGGCAGCACTTGCAAGCAATTGGAATTCCATAAGACCTTCAAAATGCAGTTTATTGGCTCTATGAAATGGTTTTTGCTAAGCTTCCATTATTGGGTATCCAAATCACTAGCAATATTGGAGCACATCAGTTACCCTCTATCTCCTACACTCTTTGGCTTGTACATTGATCAATTGGAAGAATGGCTTGATCACCATGGTGGAGAAGGTCCACATTTAGTACACAATATCATCAGGCAACTTATGTATGTTGATGACGTGCCACTGCTAGTATGCAATAATATTTACATTCTACCATGAAGCACCATCTCCACTATATCAGCAATGTGCATCACATAGATGATAGGTAACTCCTTTTCGCCCTTGCCATGGCTGAATCTCCCCCACATTTGAAATAATGTTGGAGAGAGAATTGTAATGCATGGTTTGCCCGCTGGTCTATGCAATTAGAACACTGCATGGTGCTTGGGTAGTTCTGATCCTGAGCTTTTGCAACAATATCTCGATGATTGTTTTTCTTAGAAGATGTGGGATGTAGTTACCTTAGCCCAAGTTAAAACTGGTCATTATCATGCACATATAAATCCCACTTTGGCACCAAGACCACAAGCTTATTTGCTTGCTTCTCCAAGAGAAAGCTTGTAGCTATTGCATCAATTCGCATAGGGCCCCACAAGCTATGGATTTAGACAGGATGGAAGCGGCCGCAATTGCCATGAGAACCAGATTATGTGCATGTTGCCAGTTACAGGTTATTGAAGATGAACGCCATACTCTGCTGATGTCCTAGTTTTAAGATGGTCAGGACTTTAGCATTTCATTCCATGCTCCCTTAGAGCCGCGTCTGTGCATGACTTGGCATTATATATACTTGAGATTCTAGATGAGCATCTTCAATTACTGAGCCTTCAGTAGTCATCATGGTCTACTTAAATTTTCTTCTTACTTGTCTAGTATCATCATTACTGCAAAGCATTTTCCCTTGAAAAACTTTCGAATCAGGGGTTTTTTTATCCTAGTAGTAATGGTTGTACTAGGCCATTGTATGGGTCCCATGGCCTTTTGGTTATTCTATTCTATTCCTCTCTCCCTCCTTCCCTCTCTCCTACCTATGTCTTCCTACGCACATCACACCACACTCTAATACGTCTCTTTTGCTTTTAGTGATGTATTTGCACGGTGATGTATTTGCACGGTCATAGAATTTCACTTTCTTGTGTGCCTCCGCATTAGCGTTATACTAATAGTTTGCACTTAATTTCTATCTTTCTCTCTTTCGCCCTCTTACGCATGCACACTCACTCATTCATTCATCACACACTTACACATACCCATATATTTCTTCCTCGCTATAGGACTCTACTATTTCATTTGCAATTCTTCCAGACAATCGACCTCTTGGTCCACTGCCAAAATGTGCCACAACAAAAAATCGCTCGCCTTAAGTTGGAAACTTACATTTAGCATATGATTTCTCTAAGGTTTTCATATGATTTGGTGGTCATATTCATCCAGGTATACTAAAGAGTATTTTTAGAGTGCAACCTTTTGTTAGCCATTGATTTTAGAAAAGGGGGCAAATCCTGTGGTGGGGGCTTTTTTGTGCTGGTTGTGAATATCCTCCTAGTATTTTTAGGGTTCTTTTTAGGGTTGTGTAGATTAGGGTCTGATCTATGGATTGGATTCGTGGGAGGCCTTCAGGTCGTGGTCTTCTGGTTGTCGTGGTTTAATATCAGTCCTTGGTGGACGCCAGAATGCCCACCTCTAAGCAAACTACTTTTATATTCCAATCAAGTCAGGCTTCTGGGCGTATTCTTTCTTTTACAAATCCGACTATGGCCAAAACCTTCTCTTCTGGCCTTAAAGGCGAACTTTTGCACAACCAGAGATGTATAGGAAGCCACATTTAATTCCGGCATGGGTCGACATTGTATAATACAGCGGCTGAAGAGTCGGGCAGAATGAGGTTCCAACACCACCTGAATCCAATATTTCTGTTCCCCCTCTGCCTCCTCCTCATCCCAGACCATCTGTGCCTGAATATTCAAGACGTATGAATATGCAAAGGCAGAAATTTCAGCCGATTGACATAGACAGCGAAGCAAGGTTATGGAGAGTACTGGAACTGGACTTGGCATATGTTTGGACCTATGCGTGAAGAAATGCATTGAGAGCAAGAATTACTATGAAGGTAAGCGCGTGCATGCTCAAATTAATAAGTCTGGTTCTCGCTTTGGCAAGTTGTTAGGCAATTTGCTTGTTCAGATGTATACAGACATAGGCACAGTCGATGATGCACTTCCTGTGTTTGATAGAATATGGGGTAGAAATGTAGAACTTTGGGACCTTATGATTTCTGGATACATATTGATGGGCAGAGAAAATGATGCGCGTAAATTGTTTGAGTTAGTTAAGAACACTGAGGAATGTAAAACTGCCGCAGTGGCAATGCAGCAATGTGGCCTTGAGGTTGACGTCGATATATCTAAGATGCCTCAACGCGCCTGGTTCTAGATTATACACTTGGCTAATGAGGGACAAAGTCCAGAAAATCTATTTAGAGAAGCTGTAAAGTACGAAGTGCATCCCAACACAGGGGCTGTCTTTCTAGAAAATGGCGCACATCTCAACAGATTTTCTGTATGCCATGTTCTACAGGTATTCAGTGCTTCAGTGCTACAGGTATTCCATAGATGCATTTCGCACATTCAGCTTTGCCCATTTGAGATATTGAAAACAACTTACATTATCTCAGAATCCAAACAACTATGAAGCTCATATTCAGGTTTTCAAAGACACATTCTATTTTTTCCTTTATTGCTCATCTAATATGTCATTGTTACTGGCTTGCAGATTATATTGCATTGCGAAAGCGAGAGCGTGCACAAGCAAGGAAGGGCAATTCTTGCCATCACCGAAAATTGTTTTCCCATGATGTGTGTGTTCATCCAGTTTCTTTGTTTCAGAAACAGGTCTTTGGTGCATTATAGGAACACGCAAGAAGCCGCTCCTCCAGTTTATCATATTCAACTGAGGCCTATGTAACTGGAATAATGAGAGCATTTATAGCAACTGGCACAAATATATGGATTTTGAGGCCTATATAACTGGAATAATGAGAGCATTTATAGCAAAATTTGGAAGCTGTAGTGTCGGTGCTTCATTAGAGGAAACTTGAGAATGGAGAGAAGATATCTTGGTTGCTGCAAAATATATCTTCAGGTGTAACTGCCATGTTCTGCAATGATGTCATGCTATGCACTTATTTTATCATATCCATTACTACTTAGTTCTGGCTACCAAGTTCCTTAAATTTTGAGTTGCATGCGTCATTTGCATATTCTTTATTGTTTATAAATGTTGCTTATTCCATAAAGAAAGATGTGCTATTCCATGAGTTACAATGTTTTTAGAAACACATTGTTGACATTTCAAATGTTGAAAAGTTCAAAGTTCAAATGTATTCAGAAATCTGATGTTATGTTCTTAGGTACATAGTATTGGTAAAGGATATGTCCTCCAGCAAATGATCCACTGCTTTTGACACCGCTTTGTCTACCATATCTTCTCCAAACATCTTAAAAAGTATTGATTAGCAGGATTTTTAGTACCTCCATTAATCAAAGTAGGGTATTCGGAGTCTCAGGCTCAAAGTCTAAATTTGGAGCCTATAAATTATGCAATTTAAAATATATGGTTTACAATAACACATCATTCATTTTGTACTTTTATTTTATTTTGATTTTTATTTTCTTGTTTACCTCAGAGTTTATCTATGTTTGTTTCTTTTGGGGCCCGAAGGGCCCAAAAAAATTTCTATTCTAACAACCAACATAACTACTATTAACATAAATTAACACAAACCATTACATTCAACATGGTTAAAATTAAATTCCCCCTTAAACTCCCTTTTGTTTGGGTGCATATTCGCACAGGGGGTGACTCCAGGCAACGAGAGCTGTTGGATAGGCATATTCACCCCTTATTCCTTAATCTACATCGTACACAAAGTTCCTCGTTTGTGGGGTATGGACGTATAGAAATTGTTATACTGTATAACAAAATTTGCAAAATACTATAAGATCCACATACATACTATATTATTCACATTGCGATTGTAGATCCAATGTGTTGCCCATTTTTGGCAACATGGACCAGCATCTATGTATCAAAACTTTTGTTTCATTTATATTTCCTCTAAGGAAAATTCCAGGCTATTGTGATCCCATTAGAGTTTGGAAGACATTTGACCAAGATTGGAAGGCATTGGGGATCTCATTTTATAGCCTAGTCTTTTCCTTGAGGTAAAGCACCTTTCTAGACACATTCCCATTTGTTTAACATTTTCCCTTTGATTTGAAGACCAGGCAAAGGCTATAGCAAGTTTATCAAGGAGTCACAAGGCATTTTACCAAAGTTCAACCTTATGAAGCTTACTTGAGTTGCATTAGTAGTTTTGAGGTCACACACATGAGAATGCCATCTTGGAAGTGAAATTTGCTCTTATTCTAGCCTTGAAGTTTGGAAGACCCTTATAGAAGTTTGGAAGACCCTTAGGTTTTTGAGCAAACCTATTTTCACCATGAGGTGTGATTTGAGCTTTAGAAACAATATGAGAAGAAATCAAGCGCTACAGAGGTACCCATTCATCTTATATCCACCTTTTTTATATCCCAAGAGCCTTCAAAAACCTTTCTTTCACCATTTTTTCCACCTTTGAGTCCTTTTCTCATCATTCCACTACCCATTTTTTATTGGTCCTACCTTCATTTGAGAATTGCCCCCTAATGAACAAGGTTTAAAATGAAACGCACTTATTTAAGAAGTGCGTTTGAAAGATTCCTTTATAAAAATTCAAAACTTGAAAAAAATGGACAAAATAGGGAGCAAAATAGATTGTTGAGCAAATAGCATTCAAAATACCCCAAAAAAAGCAACATTTTTGAAGCATTTTCATTTTTTAAGAAGAGCAAAAAAAAAAAAGCTTGTTTTGAGGAGAGAGACATTACATTTAAAAACTCATTAAGTATTTGTTGTTGAAAATAGAAGGAAATATAGTTTTGTGTTTTTTGCAAGCTTAATATAAGTACTAAGAAAATCAAACATAGAAAAGAGAAAGAGTCCCAAATCATGAATCAAAAAAAAAGAATTGTTCTAATTAAGCATTGTTGAAGAGACAAAGTTTTCAGTTGAGAAATCTTCATCAAAATATATTGAAATTCTTAGCACATAGATTACAATGAAAGATAGTTTAAAATGTCCGCTCAGTATAAATTTATCTGAGGAGGTGGCTCTTCCCAAATCCACGGGACTCTCTCTCCCCTTAGGATCCGTCTCTTGCGAGGTTATAATAGCGAGACGCCCCCTTCCGATTCCAATGGTACAGTGTAGTGTCGTTTCTCGCTCAGCACCACAGCTCCCGGATCGAATTTAACTCCACCTCCTCATCTCTTCTTCCCATAAGTGGAGGTCGGATTTCAGATATGTGCCTTTTACATCGCCAAGCACCATTTTTTGCTCCCAATTCCTCGTTTTTCATCGGGAAAAGATTCACAAGAGCTTATCCCGGGTCGATGAAACTTATTTTGTCCGGTCCATGTCGACGGAGACAACTTATTTGCGCTTATGGGCTTAAATGGCCGTGGTGCCCGAGCCAGAAAATGCGTCTAAGATCCGTCCCCTGTATGAGAAAACCATCAGATCAAATTATTAATAAGTCATTTGTGGCTTCGATAATGGGACACCACAGCCTTTGTCGCCGTGGGTCTCTTAATTTTTGCAAAACCAGGGAAGGCAAAACGCATTGCGGGGAGGAGTCTTCTCATTTCGCAGATTAAAGTGAACCATGGTTTTTTGGCTGCTGTTTGTAAAACCCTATGTGAAAATGCTCGAAACAACTTACTAAGCGGACCACCACCATGACCCTTAACGTTTGTTTTAAGCCCGCCAAACAAAGACAACAATGAAATATTAGTAAAATAAAAACAAGGAAAATAAGTTAGCTCAAGAGTGTGGCGGTATAAATTTATACCGGGGTTGCCTTTGCGGTATAAATTTATACCGCGTCGCTAGTCCGTATAAATTTATCTGACATTGCCTTGCATATATAAATTTAAACCTTAGGGCGGTTGTGGTATAAATTTATACCGTGGAGTTACTAAAAGAAAAGCTGTTAAATGTTAAGCTTACCAAACGCAGTTTTCAAAGCCGCAGATTAAACTCCCATAGGTTTAAGCACCGACATTGTTTGTAGGTCCGAATGGAAAATGATGACCCTCCAAATTAGCGTGATAAGGTGACTTCCTTCAGGGCCTTCCAAAAGAGTGGACTTGCGATGCGGAAAGCCTCCTCGTCAAAAAGCGCTGTCCTTAATTTTGAAACCATAGGGAATGTCCGCAATGCATAATGTAAAGTTTCGCTTCTCCAAAAGTGTCCCCAGTGCGTAAATCACCCTCAACAACTCGTACATGCAGTCCGACCAAACGTTGTAAATCTTTCATAAGAAGTGTCAAAGCCGCTAGTGGCGACCTCCTTTCCCCGTTCGATTGCCTTAAGTCTCGGCCTCTCTTCCTTGGCCCCTACGAACCAGTTTTAAAAAATCCAATGGAGCCCCTTTTTCTTGTTCTCAGAAGAATATTGTGAGAAAAAAGGCACAAACACGTAACATATTTTAGCAAAACTTACCCGACCACTAAAGTTGGGTAACAGCGTTTCTAATGATACTATCAGTGGTACAACTTGGGTAGAGAAGCTTGCACTCCTCCCAGTCCTCTAGGTTTAGCTGCTTCATTAACTCGGCCTGGCAGGTGACAATGTCTTTCTGACTGCAAAGAGAAACATGTTGTAAGACCAGAAAATGTAGAAGAAACACGGCATTGCAAATGTGGCTTACGTCTTAGCTTCCTTGGCCATTTCGTCTAATGTAAATTCCTTGGCCACGACTTTTTCCAAAAGGCTTAACAAAAATTTTCTTTGCTTTTTAATCCCTATAACTCAAGGCCCGTGGTACAATGCTCATATTTTTTTGCTTTTAATTCTCCACCCTTTTTGGTTTTCCATGAGTCGGGCTTGCTCTTTAAGCTCACCATCTTCGAACATACAAAAAATTCTTTCTTGAAGATCCCACACCTGTAAATGGACAAACGCCATTAGTTTAGTGTTGCTTAGCGTAAGAGAATATGTTGCACAGTCTACTTTCTAAATACGCATGGTGTGTAGTCACGGTATAAATTTATACCGTCCTCGGACACCTGTGATAAATTTATAGGCGACTAGACACGCAGATAAATTTATCCGCATGATTAGGACGGTATAAATTTATACCGCGTCTCCGGTCCGGTATAAATTTAAACCGTCCCTAGTCGCGGTATAAATTTATACTGGCCACGGTATAAATTTATACCGTGCCAAGGCACTTGTAACCACGCTAAACATACTACAAAACATAGAAAGAAGAGCATTTACTTACTTGACCATCTCTGAATGCCAGCTGAAAGTAGTTATCGTATTGCTTTACTGCCATAATGGGCTTCTTATCATAGTCATAGCTGAGGCAAAGCACTCTGTCACGCAGGCTTCTCGAAGCTCCTGCAGCCTTGTTCTTTTGCTTTTAAAATCCTCTCCATGCATTTGTTTAAATTCCACGCACTCACGTTGCATGAAACGGATCTTGTCTATTAAACTCATTTTTAATCAAGTCATTGTCGAGATTATGACTCACGGCAATGACTTTTGCTTCTTCATCCGTTACACCAACGATATATGTGCTTCAACGGCTCTTCCACACTTTCTACGGCTTTCCTCTTTTGCTAGTTCTTTCCTTGCCTTGTAACTATGTGTGCCTCCAAGAACGTAGTATGTGTAATCTTCAAGTCGACCTTCTTGTAATCTTTTAGTTGGTTGACCGACTCGGCCCACCATAACAACTAGTGGCGACACATGGGCATGAGGATTCCTTCTCATTCTTTTGTTTCAAGATAGCCACATGTGCCGCGATGACTTCCGGACCAGAGCACTCGACCCCATCTTCATTTTTAGGTGGCCTCTTAATGGTGCTCAATGTCAAAGAAATAGTTTGCTTTAGCAGTTTAGTGTCATTCACCCGCTTGAGAATACCACTTGATTTATCTGCGGGCTTCACAACAATATCTGCTCCAGGAGCCTTCTGAAGAGCTTCTGTTGACTCCTCTATAGTCAAAGACTTTGTGCCTCTAGATTTCTTTTTTGTAGGAGCCTGTGTATCTACTACCAGGGAATGCTTCCTACCCTTTCCCTTTGTTACCACCGGGTTCCTCTTCCTCTTCTTCTTCTACTTCCTCGCCCTCTTCTTCAAGCTCTTCGACAGGAGTGGGGTACCACTGACCTTTGACCAACTTTGTTTCTTCAAGAAAGCAACAACCGACATCAAAATGTCCACTATATCCCGTGAATGGGTTAAGTTAGGAGGATGACGGTGATAAATTTATCGTAAAGACACTAAACAATACTTACATGGCCACTCTTGTAATTGTCAGCCACGTACTCATGCACATCTTTGGGTTTGCACATGCTTATTCGAAGCATTTTACTTTCAAGAACGTAGAAGACTTCCCCTTTGTCATGCATGCACTTCATTAAAATTTCATCATCGACGCCTCAGAGCAATAAGGTTGACAATTTCACGGGGGGTAATAATCGTCGGGCCTTGTACTTGCCCTTCCCTCGATTGATGACACAAGTAAAGGCACGCCTCGGTGGGTTTGCTCTCTCTTGCACCCCCGTGGGACGCACCAACGCCCTGGTCTTTCAGTTCAGATATCTCAGGGCTCTATTGGTGCGACCTTTGATGATCGGGCCCTTGTGTACAAACCTGATCTTGGGGCTGGAAAAAGCGTAAAGAAGGCCATTTTTATGCAAGAAACAGAACCTTTTTCGACCTTTTGTAACATAAAAACAGTAAAAATAGAGGTGAAAAGAGCATAAAATCTACACTAAATTATCACTTTATTTGTGTTATTTAAGCTTAAAACGCAAGAATATTACTAAAATATTAAGGTTTGCGACACTTCTTTAAGCACTAGACACCAAAATTCCAAAATAGTTCTCGGATCGGGTATAAATTTATACCGCCGAGCACGAAGCGGTATAAATTTATACCCAATTAGACAGCCGCAGATAAATTTATACCGCTAGGTGCTCGAAGCAGTATAAATTTATACCGTTCCCAATACGCCGGTATAAATTTATACCGCAGGGAAAAGCTCGAGCGTATAAATTTATACCCATCCAGAACACTTTTATGTGATAAATTTATACGATCGGTTCTTCGAATCCAGATAAATTATACCGCCGTGCTCGAAGGAGATAAATTTATACCGCTCCGAACCATACTTCCAGATAAATTTATACCGATCGTATTCTCGAACCAGATAAATTTATACCGCCAGGAAGGAAAGTGTATAAATTTATACCGATCCGTAACCATATCGGTATAAATTTATACCGTGGGCCATAATTCTAGCGTGATTAAAACAAAAGAGAAACTAGAACAAGACGGTAGTAGACTTACGCGGGCCATGACAAGATAGACCCGCAGATAGACGCTCCAGCAGAGCAATATATAAGCCGACCGCTGAAAAACTTCGACTGAAGCCGCGATATAGAAAAAGGTGGTGGCCGGCGGGCTTAAGTACCTCTGCTAAGTGTCGCCATATAGCTTCTCCATAAAGTTTTCAATACAAGTGTCCGTGAGTTTTCGTGATAAATTTATACCGTTTACGTTCTATGTTGCCCTCCCTCTGTATAAATTTATACCATCTCTCGTATAAATTTATATGAGTCTGCCGCCTTTAAGTTTTTTTTTCCCTGTATAAATTTATACCAACTCAGATAAATTTATACCGATATGGCTCGAGAGAAAGAACCGCAGAGCCTCAACTCGTTGCAGGCTTCCTCCCGCAATGGCTTTCACACCTCCTCACCGCAGACACTGTGAAGTAGCCACTTAATATTCTACATCCGACATTCCAACACCCACCGTTGAGTTTACTCCAAAGAAGACCACCTCGGCTTCCACCACCAGTTCAATTTACTCCACCACACCCTGCTCCTGAACGTCGTCTGCCCCCACCAATGCGTTTTACCCCACCTCAGGCTAGAGAGGTCAGACTACCTCCTCCACTTCATTTTAGTACGTCGCCCATAGTCCACCGTAGGCTCCCTCCACGGAGGCAAATCACACCAACTCCATCCATTTCGCTAAATGGTACTACAACAAGTGGGAGCGGCAAAACGACACGCAACTCCCCGTGGTTCTACGACACTTCAGGAGCTGGTCAACTACGTCACCAGCCTCGATTACTTTTTCCCAGAGAGAGGGAAAGCACCTCCCCCCAGGACTTGCCCACATCAAACCTCTCAGCATCTACAAGTACACCTCATGTTGATCTCTCAGACGAAGAAACACCTCATGTTGATGTCTCAGACGAGGACCTACCAAAGCCACAAGAGTCCATGTTCGAATTCAAAGCCCCTGCAAGTAAAAATCTTAAGCGTAACTTACACAAGAGAGCATGTACAACCGTTAGAAGAAAGAAACTCATGGACGAGGCTCACTTGCGGGCAACACATACAAAGCACTGTTGTTCTCAACGTTGTTTGCTTAAGATTGGACTAAAGGAATTGAGGTTGCTTCGTGATAGTTCTGATTCAATGACTCGCTAGACCAAAGGGGCTACTTAGCCTTCAATATTAGGCCGGATGATGGTGAGAAGTTTACTTACACTGCCTGGTGGCCACACTGTCATTGTCAAACGGCCTTCAAATTGATTCATGCTTTAGGCAAACAGACGACTTGACCGCCCAAGAAAAAGGCTTGACAAGAATCCGGGCATCAATGACTATCGCCATTCAGAGGCATAACCGTAATTCATGCCCTTCAATGTGTTTCCTGGATGGAAGGTTTCTTTAAGGAGTCTTGTGAGAAACTCCCTAACAGCCCTATGTACCACTTGAGTGACAATTTCACTAAAACAAGAAGTCGATAATTATAAGGAGATGTGTGTTGAGGCTGGAGAACGCTTTGTTCCGCTACTCTTACTTTTATCGTGGTTCGGAAAAAGAGTTTTCTCGGCGTGGCCATTCCTAGAAAGCATAGGATGTCTGTTTGTGCTACATGCTCAATTAAAAGCTCGAGACAAAATGCAAGGACACTTCACACTAAAAGTAAGCTTCCGGGACGTGTTCTTGCCTAGTTCTAATTAAAAGTAGGTTCTTTCCTAAACATATTTTCCTTTCAGATGCATTGAAGGAGAAACTGAACAAGCACAGAGAACAACAATTTTTGGAAAGGAGAAAATTGACAAAACATAGGAAGAAAGCACTGGAACAACCACTCAACTACATATCGCTTGTTATTGATGGAATGGACCAGAAGAAGACCACCCTACCACATTTTGTCAATGTGCCTAAGGATGTCTTGAAGAAGATTTCATACATCCGCATGTTGTTGGTGCTATGGTATTTAATGGAAAACTATCTTGCAAGGCATTTTGAATTATCCAAACATTCATGCTGATCCAAATCTCACTATCACAATATTGAATAAGCTTCTTTCCAATCTAGAACATATACCGGCTCAGATCTTGACTAGATAACACGACAAGGGAAAATAAGAATCAGCGTTGTTTGTTTATCGTGTTATGCTAGTAGAGAAACAAATCTTCAAGAAGGTGAAGATTGGTTTCCGCTTGTTGGTCATACACACGACCAAATTGATCGGATGTTCAAGAGGGTTCTCTAAACGCCTTGCTCGAAAAAAGCTCTAAGCCCCGCCAACCATGATTGAGGTCATCCAAGATTCCTACAATCCTCGCCCGGACATCGAAGTTATTGGAAGAAACTTATGATTTCAAGGAATGGATTTTTCGGAGAGATCAACTAGGTCATCGTGCTATTGAGCCCTTGAGAAACATTACATTTCAGCATCAGCTCAAAATTTCACTTGTAGATGGCAAGGCCATCTTACAAGGAAAGAAATATGCCACATCCTTTTGGTGGCCAGCAAAGCAGTATTCAATTCATTTCAACATCCCCAATACTAGTTTCATGCTCTTCGCAGAGCAAATGCCTCTAAAAAAGCTTGAAAGAAATCACAAAGAGTAAAAAGGAGGGAAGAGCATTTGACTCAAATAAATCATTGGATTGTATTGAGACAAGTATTGGGCCCTGCTCTAACCACTTTGGGGAGGAGAGGATGCTTTATGGTGGCCTCAATTTTTTTCTCGGCAATGTGACATGTTGCAAGCTTCATTACAAGGTCGAAGACCGGTTACATTCAACCGCCATCTAGGCAAACCCTCCCCAGGCAAGTTGAGAATCAAGAGGAACATGTAGAGATATTGGCTAGCTCTAGATGAAGATGACAGAGTCATGTACACCGCCCTAGACGCGACAAAGACAACAAGTTGCTCGAAAGTATCCGGGTTCGGCCTCGAGAGATTCAGAAGGAATGCTCATAGCTGTCCCGGTGATAATGATGAACCGGGAGGCCATTCTCGCTAGCTAAAGCATCGGAGGTAACAAGAGAGGATGGAATTCCCACCAATTAAAAGTGCATCGGATGAGAACGATCGCCGCTAATGCTTTCGATGGGAGTTATACTTTGGAGATGGTAAAAACAGAGTGGGAAAGAGAGCTAAGTCCAAAGCAAGCACTTCATGTCATAGATCTAATCAAGTAAAGGTTCTTGCATATGACTTTGTTCTGACTGCTGCTAATAAGTTACGTATGGTCACTCAAACTTTAATAAGGTCGGCATGTGGATTAGACAAACAAGCCAAAAAGGTGGCCAAAAAAGATGATGATGAAGACTCACTTGTAGACAGTGAGGAAGAAGATCGTTCGAGTACATCCAGTGCTGAGAGTGAAGCTGAGGATGAAGGCTCGAGTGATCAGGGAATAAATGAGTCAGAGGATGAGATGCATCCTGATCTTGCTGCAAAATGTAAGTTTGTCCGATGACTCGAACATGTAAAGAACAGAAAGTGCAGGTGATGATTGTCTGTCAAAATATCCTATATTTTTGACAATTTTGTTCATAATTTTGTACAATTTTCACAACCTTGAATATATCACTTCTTTGTCACTCTACTACCCTTGCTATTTTTTTTATTGCCCCTTTTTTGCTACACTTTATAAAAGTAACTATTTTTTGTTCTAGTTTAGGAGGATGAAAATTGCTATTTAAAATTTTTGCACGAAAGTTATGTTCAATCAACCCCTCAAAAATGGTACCTAAATTACTTAAATTGTCACACCTGTCACAAAAAAATCTTAAAAATGGACTTTTTTAAGGGAATTTTAGGGAATCTTTCAAAGATTCCTTTTGAAGTGCGTTTCCAGCAAATAAGTGCGTTTCATTTTAAACTTTATGATCTAGAAAACCAAAAAAGGCAAGAAAACTCAATTTTCGCCCTCCTCTCACCTTCCTAAACCCTATTATAGCCTATTTGCACCTTTTCCCCATCTTTTTCCCATGATTTTTTCACCATCTCCAAGTTGCAGTATTCATTGACCATGGGTCAAAAGGGCAAAAAATTGAAGTGTTTCAGCTCAACCTAAAATTTCTCTAGATGGAAAGCTTGGTAAAAAAGAGCTAATTTGGCTTTTTTAAATTTTGAAAAAACCCTTGTAAAGGCCTTCAAATTTGGATTCTTGGGATGCGTGCCATAGAAAATAAAAAACCTATTCTAGCCTATCTACCCTATCTATTTCCACATCACCTCTACATCGCTTTCCACATCTCCCCCCCCATTTTCATTCCCATTTCCACGCGGGCGCCAGGCGTGGGGGCCGCATTACACGGGTGGTAGTCCCCTCTGGCGTGGGTAACAAAGTTATTAGATCGGTCAACGCGTTATTCCTTATATCTGTGAGCTTCCAAAAATCTTTTTCGCCTGTGGGATATATAACCCTTAGGATTTTTTTGACGAACCCTAAAAAATAGGGGAAACCGCTAAACCGCCAATTAAATTTGCCTAAATCTGATTGAAGCCCCGCCAATTTTCACCCGAAATTACCTCCTGAACCTTTTCCGAGACCGTGGGAATCCTCTGTGGCACTTGATCCGGGAAGAATTGCTCTAATTTGGCCTTAAATCACTCGGCCGAGCTAGCTTTTGGGAAGAACAGTTCTTAAGCCAGCAATACAGATCAAATCAACACGTCCCTCAGAGATATACCTCTGTGATTTTGGCGCACTGAATATTTCTTGATATTATCTCACTCTACTCTGCTCAGATTTTTGCTCCACTTTGCTCGAAATTGAAGATCCGGCTCGGTGTGACCTGTTCAACATTGAGGCACTTCAATTGCAACTCAAATAATCATTCCATGTTGCTTCATTGGTAGTTTTGAAGCTCTCGAGAGGCTCAGACAGCCTTGAAATTGCTCTCAAGCACTATTATTTTTCAAACTTTGGTAATACCCTGTTGACGTTATCAAATTTTCTGTATCACATTGCTATAATGCATGGTCTTTGCCTGGAAAACTATTGCCATCATTTTTCATTCATCTTTTGTAACTTTGCATTGTTTCTTTGAAAGCTTAAAACTAAAAACAAAACCAAAAACATTTATTCCAAGTTATGTCCCCTTCAGGCATGTGCATTTCATCTTTGTAAAGATCTTAAAAGTCTATATATTCCGAGAAAACCTATAAAAAGATCTTTCCTCATAACTGTTACAGAGTTTGCTTTTTTTTATATAGTTTTGGCTAAAATCATCCTTTTGCTATTTAAACCCTATGCACGTGATCTAGAGGCTATTCTGAAGTTGCCTCCACAGATCCCAACCCAAAATTCCTTATCAAACTCCTCCTGCAAATTTTGGCTCTCTGTTTTGGCACTGGCCAACTTTTTGACCTGACTTTGACCTCGATTTTCTTGACCTTCCCTTATTCAAATCGAGCCAAATTTTCACCAAAAGTTTCCTCTGTTTGTTGACCATCTATACCAACAACCAGATCTCAAAAATCTCATAGGGTTTGTCTGCAAGGTCAAATTTAGCTCTGACAGTTTTTTCAATTTCAGGGACTTCAGTGATTTTGAGACAACTAGCACTTCAAAAACAATTTTCTTGTTTCATATGATAAGGATTGATCACCCTAAGTGATCTGGAGGTTCTAACCACTTTGTTTAAGCTTCCTTTGAGGTTAGACTAAAATTCCAGGTTTTAGGCTAACATTTTGGAGGTTCTACCGAGATATTCACCTGGAAGTTGAACTCCATGGCACCAAGAAAGCCTGCTGAGCCTGCTGAGCCTGCTGGACCATCTGAGGTAACTGGTCAACCAGATTTAGTAGGGGTAAGCATGAAAGTGGCTACCAGTTCCACAACAAATGTTACAAATATTTCTACTTTGCCTTTTCCTCCACAAGCTCCTTATCATTTTGAGCTTACTGTACCTGTTTCTTCCCCTTGTTATGATTCTTCCATGAATGCTAACCATTTTTTGAAGACTTTTGAAGAATATTATGAGGAGCATGGAAAGAAGAAAGGTACCAGGTTTTTCTTGAGTTTGCCAAATGCATGAAAGGTGATGAGGCCAGTCCTGGTTGGATTTTGAACCTGTCAATAGGTACTAAGTGGGATGAATTGGAACAAAGATTTGGTCAAGGTTTGGTAAGACTACTTCACCCCGTGATCTTGTTTTTGAGCTCAATTCCTTTTCTATTAAATCGGGTGAAAGTGTGAAACAAGATGTGGAAAGATTTAACTCTTATTTGCTTTGGTGTGTAATAGGAACCATATTTCCCACCCAACTTTGCATCCGGTTGCTTCCTTTATCGAGGTTTGATGTCCGTGCCTAAGATCTATAGGAAGTTATTAAAACTTCAAAAGTTTGGTGAGCTAGATTCTATCCATAAGACATTTGTAAAGGCTGTAGATTAAGTAGAAATGCTAAGCTATTTGCCTGATGAAGAAGTCAGAGATCCATTCTACCCTCCTCATCATGATAATTTCAAACAGAGTTACATTATGCTAATCTTTGCCCCCGTGTATGCAGTTCGAAGGAAAAGAAGAAGCCAAAAGCTGAAGAGTTAGACCCTCAGGTTTCAAAAATGAAATCTGAGATAAGTAAGGTATCTGAAGCTCTTCTAGAAGTTACCAAACAACTCATGGAGTTAAAAAATAGTAACAATGCTCTTTCTTCTAGCTCTACCATACCTGAATGCACAAACTGTGGTAAGCCCTATCATAGGGCTGAAAATTGCTTTGCAAGATCTTGTCCTAAATGCCACAAAAGGGGCCATTTTGGTAGAGAATGTCCTGTTTGTTCTTTTTGTAAAGAGATAGGTCATGAGGAGAAGTTCTGCAGTGTCAAGAATTACCTTGCAAAGCAAGAAAAAGGTAAACAGGTGTCAAATGTTAGTTTTATTGAGACCTGTGCAGAAGAGCAAGAAGAACAAGATGTTATGGTTGTGCAAACACGTGCTAGGCTCCATTCAGGTACCTCTGCAAGTTCTGTTCCACCAATTACAGCTCCTAAGGTAACATTTCAAATGAAATCCCGAATATAGCTCCTCCCCCGCTCAAAGGTATAAACAGAAAGATTTCGAGCTTGATGAATTTGAATTGCTTATGAAAAACTCCAAGGTTAATGTAGACTTACTAACTCTATTGAGGATTGCACCATCATCACAGGGGAAAAGTTTATCAAGAATACCCAAAATGTTGAAGAAATTGTTTGCAGAGACTTGCAACAACATTTCTCAGAAGCCTTACACCGAGCACAATAATCAAGATCCGTGTGCTTTTACTTGTAGTGCTACTATAGGTACTTCCCATTTAGATAAGGTCTTCTTTGGATGGAGGTTCTTCTCTAAATGTCATGCCTTATCATGTTATGAAAACACTGAATCTCAAGGTAGAAGACAATACTTCTATTGTTCTAAAATCCTTTTCCAATGCTAAGGTAGTACCAAAGGGAGTGGTGAGGAATGTGTCTGTTAATACAGGAGGAATCATTGTTTTAGCTACATTTGTGGTTGTTGATTTTGAGAATGTTAACCATGCTAATATCTATGATTTATTATTGGGAAGAAGGTGGATGAAAACAGTAGATGCTAGGCCTATATGGTCTGAAGGCATTTGCACTATTTCAAATGGAGCAACTTCCATTAAATTGGTAAACAAAACTGACCCCTCTGCTAATATTAGGTTCATAGATGTGGAGCTAGGAGTTTACAGTTTAGGTCTAGATGTTGATATGAGTGAAGAAGTTATCAACTTTGCTCATGAAGAGTTCTCTGATCCAAAAGAAAACAAGGCCTACCTTTGGTTTGATGGAGGTATGTCTAAAAAAATTAGGGATTGCTTCTTCTGCTGCTATTCTGAAGGATGCAGATCTTAAGCTGATGACTAAGATAGGGAGAATTCATCCTAATATTTCTTCTAATGCAGCAGAGTATGCAGATCGATCCGACGGATCGCGATTCTCGAGCCAGACGAGCATGCAAGAGTTGCATGCGTTGCCTGCATGCATTGCATGCATTTCGGGCCTCTCATCCGGTTAGGGGATCGCTATTTCTTCCTGCATTCGCCTTCAGCTTCTCATCGGCGCTTTCTCTTCGCCCAGCAGTGTTTCAGGTTATGTTCTATGCTCTCATGCAGAGGAGGGGCTTCCTCTTGCATGGGTTGACCTTTCGTGGCATTTCCTATCATTCTTGTTTCTCTTCGCGCTGACCCATGGCGGCGTATCCCTTCTGGCGTTTCTTATGGTTCTCGGTTCTCTTCTACCTTGGCTGCGTTGACCTTTCTGGCGCATCCCTTCTGGCGTTTCCTATCTTTTCGTATCTCTTCCTATCCTTCTCGTCAAAGCTTCTACCTCGGCATTCCTCCACTATGGGGCAATTCTTGAGCCTTCATCTCGGATCGGCGGGAAGTTCTCTTCTTCGGGCGTTGTTGTGTCATGCGGTGCGGCTTCGAGAATCTGAATCGATCCGACCGGATCGCGATTCTCGAGCGGAGGCGAGCATCAAGAAGACCATCGTTACTGCATGCATTGCATGCATTCGGGACCTCTCATCCGGTTAGGGGATCGCTATTTCTTCTGCATTAGCCTTGACTTCTCATCGGGCGCTTTCTCTTCGCCCGGTGTTTCGGTTATGTTCTATGCTCTCCCTCCCTCCCTCCCTTAAGTATTTTGTTTTATATATGTTCACCGCGTGGCACGCGCTTTAATCGACCCTCGCTTTTTCGAGGTTTTGTTCTTCTCTATTGTGTTTTGTGGTCTTATGCAGTGTATTGTGGGCGTAACGACGTTGGTTTCTTTTGGGCGTGGGTTTTTGGGAAGTTTAGCAGGCGTTGTCTAAGCCCGCGCCTAGGGCTTATCGCTAGGGTTTTTCCTCGAAACCCGAAAGGGCGGGTTTTTTAATCCCGCGATAAGCCCTAGGCGTACACTAGCCAAACATCTATGATATATTTTTGTATTTTGGGGTCCAGGTGTTATGACTGGATATTCCCTGTATTTTTTGTTTTTTGGGTAGCTTGCGATATGCAGCTACCCACTCTCTACCATTGTAATTACACTGCTGGGATGAATAGAAAAGCCCCATCCATCGGGCGTTGTTGTGTCATGCGAGTCGCAGCTCGAGAATAGGGCCCTCATTGCAGGCCTACAGGAAGCAAGGTTCATGAATATTTCCTATATTGTTATCTATGGAGACTCACAACTCGTTTGCAAACAGATTTTGGGAGAATACCAAACAAAGCATCAAGATATAGAGGATCTGAACACATAAGCTCGAGAATTGCTAACCATTTTTTTATCATTGGGAGATTTATAATATTCCAAGGTCCAAAAACTTTGAGGCTGATTCTTTGTGCAGGAAGACACTCTTAGAGTATCTATCTGAGGGACCTATCAAGGAAGATGTTCTAGATGAAGATGAGCTCTCTCAATTTCATCCTATCTTGACCATCAACCTAGCACAAGAGGAATCACACAAAGAGCTTGAAGTGCATAAGGGAGGTATGTCCAGAACTTTGCAAATGGGAGATCTATATGAAGAGGAATGCAAAGGTAAAATGGTTAAGTACTTTGAAGATTGGGTGGATGTTTTTGCATGGGAATATTCAGAGTTGAAAGTTGATAGAAGCATTTGTGAGTTTGAGATAAAAGTTCGTGAAGATACTAAACCTGTTATGCAGAGATTGAGAAGGATTAATTCCTCACTTTTAGATCTTATCAAGCAGGAATTATTCAAAATGCAGGAGTCAGGTTTGATAGATGACATTGTGAACCCTTCTTGGGTTTCTTATATTGTTCCAGTTCTAAAAAAGAATGGTTCTCTAAGAATATGTGTGGATTATAGAGATCTAAATAAAGCTACTATTAAAGATTGTTACCCTTTGCCTTTTTTGGAAGAAATTCTTTATGCAGTGGCTGGCAAGTCTATGTACTCATTTTTGGATGGTTTCTCTGGTTTTAATCAGATTAGCATCAAAAAGGAGGATCAACCAAAGACATCCTTCATTACTCCATGGGGAACTTATGCAATGAAAAGGATGCCTTTTGGATTAATGAATGCCCCTGCTACATTTCAGAGAGCTATGGATACTGTCTTTGCAAGCATGACTCCTGAGCAATTCAGGGTCTATCTTGATGATTTATGCCTAGGTACTGATACAAATGTTCATATTTCAGAGCTAACAAGGATATTTACATTGTGCAGACAGACTAGAGTTAATCTAAATCCAAAGAAGTGCATCTTTTTGGCATCCAAAGGCCAGCTTTTAGGTCATGAGGTTTCTGCTCAAGGCCTTCAAGTAGCTGAAGAGAAGATCATAGCTCTAAAAAAGCTTCAAACACCCAGGACAATTAAAGAGGTCAAGGGATTTATGGGAATGACTTCTTTCTTAAGGGTGTATGTGCCTAATTTCTCTCATCTTATTAGTCGCATCTCTAAATTGACTAGAATAGGCCAAGTTAGTAAAAGAGAAAGTAAATATAGGCCTGTTGTTTGGACTGATGAGTGTGAAAAGGCTTTTTTGCAGATCATAGAGGCTATTTGCCATTCTACACTTTTAAAAACTCCAGACCTTTCATTACCATTTAAAGTTTATATAACCATTATTAAAAAAGTCTTTGGAGTTGCCATTTTGCGGGGATAGGCATCCCATTGCTTTTGCAAGCAAACAATGGTCTCAAACCAAGAGAAGTATGCTAAGGTAGAAAGGTCTTCTTTGCTCTCATCTTTTTGATAGAAAGACAGGGACATCTTCTACAAAAATCCCAAGCCACTATCTACATGCAGCAGAACCCCATGCCTTTTTTGTATGGTAAGC
Organism: Isoetes taiwanensis; assembly: GCA_021234155.1. Lineage (NCBI taxonomy): Eukaryota > Viridiplantae > Streptophyta > Lycopodiopsida > Isoetales > Isoetaceae > Isoetes > Isoetes taiwanensis. The sequence goes on from JAJEKV010000005.1 coordinate 434,673, forward strand.
AATTAGAAAAACCCAAGCTTCATAGATGGGCTTGTAGGCTCCAATCTTATGATTTAAAGGTAAAGGTCATTCATGTATTGAACAATCCGAGTTTATACTTACATGCTGCCTACTTTGAACATAAGGAGGTTGTACAAGAAGAAGAAATGACTAACCTTGTTGTAAATGAGCAGGACTTGTCAGCTATACAAGCTCAAGGTTGGCAACAACCTATTAGGAGGTTCCTTCAGTATCAAGAGATACCTTCTGAATTTTCAAAAAGCCAAGCTTACAAGTTTAAGTTAAAATGTTTGACTTACTCCTTGGTTGGTGACATTTTGTGCAAAGTAAACAGGGATGGTGTACTCTTAAGATGTGTTGATGAAGATGAAGCTGCCCTGGTACTTGCTGAAAATCACAAAGGTGTTTGTGGTGGTCATTTTGCAGCAGACACAACTGCCAAGAAAATATTGAGGTCTGGTTACTTTTGGCCTCATTTATTTAAAGATTGTTATGATGTTATAAAGACTTGTCATCGATGCCAGATCTTTGGCAAAAGAATCTTGCATCCTGCTCCTCTTACAGGAATTGTCTCCCTTGGTCCATTTCAAGTTTGGGGATTGGACTATGTTGGCCCTATCAATCCTCCATGCTCAGCCCAGCATGAATACATTGTTGTAGCTACAGACCTGTTCACTAAGTGGTCAGAAGCAGCACCCTTAAGGAAAGCAAATGCCCATACTACTGCCAGATTTTTGCATGAGAATATTTGCTCTAGGTTTGACATTCCCTTTAAAATTTTGACTGATAGAGGCTCTACTTTTATTAATGAGGTGATTAATTTTCTTGTTTCAAGCCTCAAGATCAAGCATGTGAAAAGCTCAGCCTATTATCCTCAAGGAAATGGCCAAGCTGAGTCTACTAACAAAGTGCTTAAGGGTATTTTGCAGAAAACAGTTTGCCAAAACTAAAGGGATTGGCACTTGAAATTATATGATGCTCTTTGGGCTCATAGAATTACCTCTAAAGCAGCTACTAATGCCTCACCTTTCAGTTTAGTATATGGAGTAGAGGCTGTCATTCCAGTCGAGTTAGAGATACCCTCTTTAAGGATGGCACTCAAGCTTGAGTTGGAGTTTTCTGAAGCCTTGAAGCACATGTATGAAGTTCTATTAAAATTGGATGAAGAAAGGTTTGTTGCAGAGAATTACAACTTGCTGAAGAAGGCTAAGAGTGCAGCAGCTTTCAAGGCTGCTCACAAACTACAAGATAAGTTTGCACCTATGGAATTAGTTTTGAAGTGGAATCTTTGCAGATGAAGGAAAGCTTTTCAAGTTTGAAAACCCACAGGAGGGTCCCTATCAGATTTTAGGAGAGGCTGGCTGCTCATCTTATAGATTGACAGATCTTGGTACAGGTTTAGAGTTGCCAAACCCTATTAATATTCAACACCTTAAAAGATATTGGCCTCAGCATGCCTGCTTAAGCCTGTTCACTTCTATATAAACATTTGTTCTAGGTTAGTTTATAACTTCAAAGTTGAGGTTTTAAAATTTCTTTTGATTTGCATATTTCCTTTGAGGTTTAATAGTGTTTGTTTCTGTTTAGCTGCAGGGATGTGGCCACAGGGGATCAGACTTTGATTATTACCTACTAATGAGTTCTATGTTGTCATGACAGGGCCATTTGTCAACACATTTCATCTGCCTTTTAAACTGGCTTATTCTTCATGAGACCTTGCTTCTTCATTGGAGTTCTAGAGTGCTATCCATATATAATTTTCCATATCTTGCTTGGCACTCATGCTAACTTTGATTTTACTGTCATATGCAGGTTCATTCTTTTCTCCTCCATTTCCATCTGCCTATAAGTTGCCTTACATACCATCTCAGCCTTCTATTATTTTATTTTCATTCCCTACAATGCTCTGCACCACATTTCCACCATAGCAGAGTTCATCTCATCCTCATACCACTCTCTTTCATCATTCTACATCATTCTGTCACCTGCACCAGTAAATTTTTGCATTATCTGAAGATCCTCAGTCTAAGTTTACATCTGTTAGGCTGAGGGGACCAGCCTATTCTTTCCTTTGAGGAGATGTTGCCCATTTTTGGCAACATGGACCAGCATCTATGTATCAAAACTTTTGTTTCATTTATATTTCCTCTAAGGAAAATTCCAGGCTATTGTGATCCCATTAGAGTTTGGAAGACATTTGACCAAGATTGGAAGGCATTGGGGATCTCATTTTATAGCCTAGTCTTTTCCTTGAGGTAAAGCACCTTTCTAGACACATTCCCATTTGTTTAACATTTTCCCTTTGATTTGAAGACCAGGCAAAGGCTATAGCAAGTTTATCAAGGAGTCACAAGGCATTTTACCAAAGTTCAACCTTATGAAGCTTACTTGAGTTGCATTAGTAGTTTTGAGGTCACACACATGAGAATGCCATCTTGGAAGTGAAATTTGCTCTTATTCTAGCCTTGAAGTTTGGAAGACCCGTATAGAAGTTTGGAAGACCCTTAGGTTTTTGAGCAAACCTATTTTCACCATGAGGTATGATTTGAGCTTTAGAAACAATATGAGAAGAAATCAAGCGCTACAGAGGTACTCATTTTCTCCATTCCATTCATCTTATATCCACCTTTTTTATATCCCAAGAGCCTTCAAAAACCTTTCTTTCACCATTTTTTCCACCTTTGAGTCCTTTTCTCATCATTCCACTATTTTGCATATAGTTTACTTATATAATTCTCTGTCGGCTGTTGTATATGACATTATAGAACTTCTGTGATATGTGACAGTAGATAGTGCATGTAATGTAATGTTGGTGTTTCTGTTGGTGATAACAAAATTAGTTGATTAGATGAGCTTGAATAATTTAAGAGCAAGGTTGAAGCATAAAAATTTGAAAATTATGATCAATTTAGCCTACATGGACTTCCAATTACACCTTCCAAAAATCATGTGATCAAAGGTAAAAAACTATTTTATAAGGCAAGATGGACAAGGCTAGTGAGAGATATATACTCTATATAATTGGTCTAATGGACCATAAATAGTGATGCATGCAACTAGACATTTATATTGCCAAGAAAGGTTTGCATCTATAAAAAATATAATATACATGAAAGATAATCTACATGTAATATTATTCTACTTAGATGGCAATGCTTTATAGCAACAACACAAATATAACTAGTAATAAATAAGTCGGATTCGTCGATCCTATGGCCCAGATCGTATGTTGAGGCCTCTGGGCACCTCTCATTTCGCTTATAGTCATTTATGATTGGAGGCGCCTATGGTTTTGAAAATATGAAATACGATTTCGCCTAAGGTTTTGATGGAATATCGAATCTCTATACGGTTTTGCCTAAGATTTTAGAATATGAAATACGGGGGCTCGAACCTCTACCAAAATAATTCAATGTCCTTATAAGACTACTTTCCAGTGAGCTAATGTGATTATTTTTTATCTTGAGTCTGTGTTTTTTTTTAATAACAACCCATTCAATTGTTTTAGAGTTATATGATTTATTGTTTCAAGAATATAGTTTATGGTTTCAAGAATCGCATCGATCCGAGACATCGGATCGCCATTCTAGAATGGGACGAGCATGCATGTCATGCATGCATGCGGGCGGCGCATGCCCATTTTGGGTTGGGAGTTCGCTATTTCAGGCGCGTTCCTGCATCCACGTCTCATCGGCGCTTCCTCTTCTCTCAGCAGTACCTTATTCTCTTTGAATTGTTTCCAGGCAGGGGAGGGGCTTCTTCCTGCCTGGTTTAGCCAATTTGGCGTATCTTTCTTGCTATCCTTTACCGGCCTTTGGCCTCGTCCTGTGACCTCGTCCTTGATCCTAGTTTGTAAGGAAGTTCTCTGGTAGTCGGGCGGTTTGTTGGTTTCTTGCGACTCCCATTCTAGAATCGCATCGATCCGAGACATCGGATCGCCATTCTAGAATGGGACGAGCATGCATGTCATGCATGCATGCGGGCGGCGCATGCCCGTTTTGGGTTGGGAGTTCGCTATTTCGGCGGCGTTCCGCATCCACGTCTCATCGGCGCTTCCTCTTCTCTCAGCAGTACCTTATTCTCTTTGAACCCACCCTCCCCCCCTTCTTTGTTTATTATATTTTGTACAAGTTCTGTTTATCATGTTTTTCCACCCGCTGGGTGATGCTTTTTTTCCACCCGCTGGGTGATGCTATTCTCTGGTATGTTTCTCGTTTGTTGTGTTGGTGATGTGCAGGTGCAGGTTGGCGAGCGGCATCCATTTCGACTTCTCCATGCGGGGGTTTTTGGGAGTGATTCTATGCCTTACGTTTGTCTAAGCCCCTTGCCGAAGGCTTATCACTAGGGTTTTTCCTCGAAAACCCGAAAGGGCGGGGTTTTTTCATCCCGGTGATAAGCTTTCGGCAGGTACATCAGCCACTCATCTATTAGCATTGTATTTGTTTTGGGGTCCAAATGATATAATTGGATTTTCCCTTTATTTTTCGTGGGTAGTTCGCATGTGTGCGGCTACCCACTGTCCACCATTGTAGAAAATCTGCTGAGATGAATGAGAAGCCTATCTATTCGGGCGGTTTGTTGGTTTCTTGCGAGTCCCATTCTAGAATTGTTACTTTTACATCCATATCAAATCCCCCTGGAACCCCCTGTTATTTTGCTACATATTAATCCATTAAATCTATTCTTCAAATGTGTTTGCTTGCATTGCATCTGATTTGCAAACCAAAGTCTGTAGCAACATTCACATGTGAATATTGGCATGTCTATAGAACACTTTTCGAATTTCTTTCAACTTATTGTTGAATCATCATGTGCATGTTTATTTTGAAGCTGAGGAAATATTGACATTTGAATTGACAGGCACATCACTATGACTATTACATTTCGATGAACCTTTGTTCAACAAAATTGCATAGTTATAAACTGTACTAGCACAATAATGAAGTTTAGGATGCAAATTTAAAAGTGCTTTGGCCTTTTTCCTCAGTGTCCAAGTCATGATATTTGATAACATGTAGAAATGGCTCCAATTCTTTATCATTTGAAGATGTCTAAACATATTTGTTCACTAAGTCTTTGCTAGATTTGATTCTTTTAATGTGTTTACACCAGTTTGCACTGACAATTGAATTGATGGATGTGCATTTAGAAATAATTCTGTGAATCAGTCAAGACACAATTGAATATTTTCTGATTGTTGACGAAAATGTTGAACTCATTCATCATAACCAGTTGACTATTTACTTCATTACGAGCTGGTGTATCCATCTATATTTTAAAAAGAAAAAAACCATATATATTATGAATAGCAACAGCAAATAGTTTCAATCTAGTTTATATCAATTTTTACTAATAAAGATAATGAAACAAAATATTATTGTTCATACAGTTAGAAATAACTCAAACAATATTTTTTGTTTCAAAATGATTGATAGGGGAATGAAAAAAATAGTTCACGATAATGCAATCACATTAATTTTCACCAATTAATATATTGTGTACTTTATAATATTCGAGAAGGTAAATATTGACAGCTAGTAAGAACTAAATAACTACTTCTAGTTCAACGCTAGTACTCCAAAGTTGGAGTGACAGTGTGTTAGCCTAAAACCTGGAATTTTAGTCTAACCTCAAAGGAAGCTTAAACAAAGTGGTTAGAACCTCCAGGTCACTTAGGGTGATCAATCCTTATCATATGAAATAAGAAAATTGTTTTTGAAGTGCTAGTTGTCTCAAAATCACTAAAGTCCCTGAAACTGAAAAAACTGTCAGAGCTAAATTTGACCTTGCAGACAAACCCTATGAGATTTTTGAGATCTGGTTGTTGTTATAGATGGTCAACAAACAGAGGAAACTTTTGGTGAAAATTTGGCTCGATTTGAATAAGGGAAGGTCAAGAAAATCGAGGTCAAAGTCAGGTTAAAAAGTTGGCCAGTGCCAAAACAGAGAGCCAAAATTTGCAGAAGGAGTTTGATAAGGAATTTTGGGTTGGGATCTGTGCAAGCAACTTCAGAATAGCCTCTAGATCACGTGCATAGGGTTTAAATAGCAAAAGGATGATTTTAGCCAAAACTATATAAAAAAAAGTAAACTCTGTAACAGTTATGAGGAAAGATCTTTTTATAGGTTTTCTCGGAATATATAGACTTTTAAGATCTTTACAAAGATGAAATGCACATGCCTGAAGGGGACATAACTTGGAATAAATGTTTTTGGTTTTGTTTTTTGTTTTAAGCTTTCAAGGAAACAATGCAAAGTTACAAAAGATGAATGAACAATGATGGCAATAGTTTTCCAGGCAAAGACCATGCATTATAGCAATGTGATACAGAAAATTTGATAATGTCAACAGGGTATTACCAAAGTTTGAAAAATAATAGTGCTTGAGAGCAATTTCAAGGCTGTCTGAGCCTCTCGAGAGCTTCAAAACTGCCAATGAAGCAACATGGAATGATTATTTGAGTTGCAATTGAAGTGCCTCAATGTTGAACAGGTCACACCGAGCCGGATCTTCAATTTCGAGCAAAGTGGAGCAAAAATCTGAGCAGAGTAGAGTGATATAATATCAAGAAATATTCAGTGCGCCAAAATCACAGAGGTATATCTCTGAGGGACGTGTTGATTTGATCTGTATTGCTGGCTTAAGAACTGTTCTTCCCAAAAGCTAGCTCGGCCGAGTGATTTAAGGCCAAATTAGAGCAATTCTTCCCGGATCAAGTGCCACAGAGGATCCCCACGGTCTCGGAAAAGGTTCAGGAGGTAATTTCGGGTGAAAATTGGCGGTCTTCAATCAGATTTAGGCACGAATTGGTCGGATTTAGCAGTTTCCCCTATTTTTTAGGGTTCGTCAAAAAATTCCTAAGGGTTATATATCCCACAGGCCGAAAAGATTTTGGAAGCTCCTGTATATAAGGAATAACGTTGACCGATCTAATAACTTTGCGTGCCACTTTGCAGAGGGACTACCTGACGTGTCGGCCCCGCCCCCATCACGCCGCGTGGAAATGGGAATGAAAATGGGGAGATGTGGAAACGATGTAGAGGTGATGTGGAAATAGATAGGGTAGATAGGCTAGAATAGGTTTTTTATTTTCTATGGCACGCATCCCAAGAATCCAAATTTGAAGGCCTTTACAAGGGTTTTTTCAAAATTTAAAAAAGCCAAATTAGCTCTTTTTTGCCAAGCTTTCCATAGAAGAAGAAGAAGAAGAAGAGAAATTTTAGGTTGAGCTGAAACACTTCAATTTTTTGCCCTTTTGACCCATGGTCAATGAATACTGCAACTTGGAGATGGTGAAAAAATCATGGGAAAAAGATGGGGAAAAGGTGCAAATAGGCTATAATAGGGTTTAGGAAGGTGAGAGGAGGGTGAAAATTGAGTTTTCTTGCCTTTTTCGGTTTTCCAGATCATTAGGGGGCAATTCTCAAATGAAGGTAGGACCAATAAAAAATGGGGTCGTTAATTCTCTCTCTTTACTCATAATGCATGTGTGTGCACGAGCCCCGTAAATGTCGGACACTGACATGTTTTAACCATGTCATTTTGACATGTTATAGCCGTGGATGGGCGATGACTCCTGATGGATGGGGGATGACTCCTGATGCCAGGGCATGGGCACGACCACCCATCTTCAATATGCCATGGATCCTCATCTTCAATATGCCATGGATCCTCACGCCATGCAAGGATGGGCTTGTACGGATGTCAGAAAGACATGTTATAGCCACGAAGAAAGGAGGAATTCTGTTTTTTCAAACAGAGTGCCATTTCGAGACAATTCCTCCCCTTCCGCGCCTTCATTGGAGCGAAATTGATGTAGGAGGAACCCTAAACCCAAAGCTGGTCGATTTGGAGTGGAGCATTCACGTTTATTGAACCCATTCAGCGATCAACGGACTTAAAGCCGTTGTTCTTTCAGCCAAAATTTAAATTTGTTCACTTTGTTTACAATGTAAAATCGGCCCGACATTGTGGCACTATGGATGTATGCGACTTTGCTAACGACAAGCCCAATGATATTTACTCGGTCGGCGGCAGGTAAGAGTATCAAAGTTCTTTATTTTTTGGGAAAACATGGCACATTACATCATCTCTGCTTCATTTCCTTACGTTTTGTGGCGGATGTTGGAAGGGATTGAGGCACAAAATCCTCTCGAGGGACCTTTCAGCCAAAAGGATTTGCAATGGACAGAAGACAAAAGAGTAAAAAAGCGGTTGGCTCGAGTTAGTGGTGTTTCAGCCCAATTTTGTTACATTCAAGCTGCCCGTGTTCAGATTTTGTTGAAGGGAGAGGAGAAATGTGCATTGCCCATGATTTCTACAAGAGCACTAGCAAATCCCAAAAACCAGGGGCTCTTTGAAACAACCTAATGTGAATAGTCATTTGACATACACAATGTAAGCCTATTTTGAAATATTTGTTTGGTGTGTTTGGTGTCGCGATAACTAAACTAAAATGTAACTTGCCATTTGTAATTGTAGCTCTTGGTGCACTTATGGACCAAGTGATTTCAGCGAGGACATTCATCCAATTGAGCCACGAAACCAAGGCAAGAACAGAAAAAAGAAAACCAAATGGGAAAAAGGATGGGATCTTTGCTTGAGAACCTATGGAGCGGCCGGGTTGATCAGCAATGTATTGACCAGCAATTGGATGATTCGACCATATTGAGCAGCAAGTGGATGATTACGAACAACGTGGTAAAGGAAGGAATAAAAGGAAGAGTAGAGCTCAAGGTGGAAAAAAAGAAGCAAACAAGTCCTCTTTCGATCTTTTCTTTGAAATAGGCGAAAGCGACATCCAATTACTAGAAGAAGTAGAAGATTGCGTGGTGAGTCCTACAAACGAGGTTGTATGTGTCACTTTTTAGTAAGACAACTATATATTAAACCGGAATGGAGTCAGATTGTATACTATGAGAAGAACCATATCAACAAGGAAGGTGTTGTTTGCCATGGTCAGATCCATGATGAAAGTGTTGGCACAAGATATCAGCATGCACCATGGATTTCCCAACAAAAAAGGGATTGGGTGAGGGGCTTGTTGGTAGAAGGTCACTCACCTCGAGAGGTAATGAGGATGCATGAAGAGCAGGTTGTCCATAAGTTAGAAATGCAGGGGGTGGGCAGCAAGGATAGAGATGACTTTCTAGATATAGATGATATACGGAACACATTTGATGAGGTTTCTAAGTCCACCTGGAAGCAGCATATGAATGTGACTCAAAGTGTGAGAATGTGGGTAGATCAAAATCCAGATTCGGTATTCTTGCATCAAGAAGGGGCACCCTTCCATCTTGGGATCATGACACCCTTTCAAATGGAAATGTTATTGAAATATGGCAAGGGAAATGCCATAGCAATGGATGCCACCTTCAAGACTAATGACTTGAGGTTTATGTTGTATACCTTCATTGTATTTGATAGCCACAGAAATGGAGTGCCCGTTGCATGGGTTTTGACGTCTAGCTCAACGAAAGTTGACATTCAATGTTGGCTTCAACATATGAAGAACCATATACACCTAGAAGATCCTACATGGGCCCCCTCTTGCTTTATAGTTGACGATGCGGAGGCAGAGATTGGTGCTTTGGAGTTGGTATGGCCAAAGACCCCTATTCAGTTGTGCCTTTGGCATGTCAGACGTTCGTGGTTTAAAGTTTTGGTAAGATACGTGCTCATGGATTATCGTGTCGAGAATGTATCCCCATAGTAACCAAGAGACCACAGCTGCTGTAGAGTCCTATCATGCTGCCTTGAAGAGAAGGTTGGGTATTTTTAAGCATGAGTTGAGGGGAAGAAGATTAGTTGTGAGTGATAAGCAATGGAGTTGTTGTGATTGTGCATGGGCCATGAAAGGCAACATATGCAAGCACCAGGTGAAGGTTCTTCAAATGATAAATCATTGCAAAGAGAGAGACATTTTGGCAGCATGTGGCACGAGGGTTGGGACAACAAAGGGGGGCTTGGAAAATTTAGCATCAGGTGATGATGGAGCAAATGTGAGCGGTTGTGGAATGGAGAATGATGTTATTGGTTCAATGGAGGGTGATGAAGTTGCCAAAAATGCGGGCCAAACGGATGTCAAAACCTATGTATACAATGAGAACAATTTAATGGCAAGCATAGAAGAATCATGGGATCAAGTGAAGGGTGCAATTGCACAATGTCCTAGTCTCTTACCACATGTTGACTTCCTCATGAAAGAACTCAGGATCAAGGTAGAAAGGCTGAAAATTACAGCAGATAGAGAGTTCATTGACATGATTGTACCACCCATGCCAGGAGGGAAAGAAGATGGCACAGGGAATAGTCTTTCTAGATTACAATCCTACATAGACTTGGGCAAGAAACGAAAGGGTGGAGAACAAAAAGAGAGCATCTTCGAGAGGGAGTTGCAACAACATCTATTACTTGATTCATAGTGAAGTGGTAGTGAAGGATGTGAAGTGGTAGTGGTAGTGAACTTGTATGAATAATCATGGCCTAACATGTCAAGCTTATGAATATCATGGCCTAATTTTGAGATGAACACTATATGTATTCTGTACTTCAATTCCTAATATACAAGATCATCCAAGCTGTTAACTTAACAAGTGCCTAGGACTATATATTTTGTACTTAAATTCCTTGTCTACTTAAATTTCTGACTGGCTATAACATGTCAGGGAGTGGCTATAACATGTCAGGTAGTGGGTATAACATGTCACTTGGGGACAGGCTTTAACGTGTCAGGGAATGGCTATAACGTGTCAGGTGCTGGCTATAACATGGCAAGTTACAAGGCTATAACATGTCAGGGTCCAAGGCTATAAACATGGCTATAACATGTCAGGGAATGGCTATAACATGTCAGGGAATGGCTATAACATGTCAGGGATTGGCTATAACATGTCATTGGCTATAACATGTAGGGATTGGCTATAACATGTCAATAACATGTCAGGGACTATAACATGTCACTGGCTATAACATGTGGAGGGCTATAACATGTCAATTGTGTAGGGCTATAACATGTCACTTGTCAGGGGGCTATAACATGTCCTTGTCAGGGCTATAACATGTCCATAATTGTAGTGAAGTGGTCCCATATATGGGTGCCATACCTAGGGCCACCTATTAATGCCAAGTGGGTGCCACCTATTCTAGGGCCACATGGTGCCACCTATACCTGCCACCTAACCTCCGCCACATGGTGCCACCTAACACCTGCCACCTAACCCATGCCATCTAACCTGCCACCTGTTCAGCCACCTAACCGCCACATGGTCGCCACCTAAACCTCGCCACCTAACCACCGCCATATATTCTGCCACCTAACACGCCACATATGTCGCCACCTATGCCGCCACCTATTAGCCACCTATTAGCCACCTATCCGCCACCTATTCTCGCCACCTATTCCGCCACATGGATGCCACCTAATCCGCCACCTATTCAGCCACCTAATGCCACCTATGCCGCCACATGGTTTGCCAATTGTGCTGGCACCTATTCTCGCCGGCCTGTTTCTTCCCGCCACCTAATGACCACATGCCACCTATTCGCCACCTATGATGCCACCTAATATGCCACCTATTCTCGCTTTTGTTCTTCTTTGCCGCCATTTCTGGCGCCAATGCACCGCCACATGTACTCGCCACCGCCACCTATTCTTCCACCTAACACCACATGGCTGCCACTATGTCGCCACCTACCACCTCCCATGCCATTCCGCTGCCACCGGTGTCCGCCATCTGTGCTACAAGGGAAAAAAGACATACATCTAAAAAAAAAATTTGCATGTTGAGTATACAAAAAAGAAAATTAGCATTTATCTCCCAATTTTGGTTTGCATAACATTGAGAAATCATGACAAAGGTTCAAATTAGGTTGTCACAAGTCTACCACACCCCTTCTTCCTACATTTACGCTCTAGTTTGCACCCCCTTCTATAGGGGATGCCTCTCGGCAATGGCAAACTCTTCTTTCCTGAGATAACCATTTCGTGAAACTTGGCCAAGAGGGTCCCAAATGATCTTCTCGACCGCAGCAGCTCGAGCTCGAGGAATCCAACTTCTATCAACCTATAAAAATGTGTTACTTGACAAAGCCTGCAGAAATCAAGCATGAAAAGGCTATGAGCATGTGGAGGGATATACGAACAAGCATTTGATGAAGCCCTCCTCAAACACAAAATCCTTGAGAAATTGCTTGGCATATAGGATTGTCCACACACCACAATCCCGAGCCATTGGACTGCTGTGGACAATCAAGCTGGATGCACTCTTGCATTCATATATCTTTGGATTATCATACCCCCCAGCTTGCAAACAAAGCCCCAAAAAAAAAGAACCTACAAGGGGATTCCAGAGCGATAAAGAATGAGAATTACATTACTAATGCACAATAAATCATTAATGGTGGTACTTACAATCGTGAAGTGAGAAGATACATGGTTATGAAAACCAGCAGAGCTATCAAAATGGAGAATTACAGGCGTGCTTGACCAAACGCACTACAAACTTGCATCTCGGTCACAAAGATGAACAAACTCCAATGACTCCCGCAGCCACTTGTGATTGTAAGAATACGATGATGTATCAATTCATTGGCTAACATAGAGATTTACTGAGGTGTGGCGGCAGCCAATAAAATGAAATGGAATCTATCTTCCCGGAATCCGTGCGCCTACCCGCTGGTCTAGGAGGCAACAAATTCCTCCAAATGTCTGAACTGTTCAAGAGCAGCCCCATCGAGGCTGGATTAAACCAACAATGCTGCCCTCTTCTGTTTGTAGGGTATTGTATGGGGACAGGATCCCGCAAAGCAAATGCATTTAAGCCAAAAAATAAAATGAAATATAATAATACAAAGAGACAAAACTAATGCTTATATTAATACACAAACTAATACAATAAGAGGCTTACATTAAGTAGCGGTAGATGTGATTGTCATGAAGCCATGACTTGTGCGCTAATTCAGGCTTGTCTGAGGCAAGGGTTTCAAAAGCTTCTACATCCTTTTGCTCTATACAAAACTCCCCATAGCTAGAAGAACCCTGCTTCCATATTGGACTCCTAAGATATAATGGCCATCTGCAATTATAATTGAATCTCGCCTTTTTTTTCTCTTCTTGGCATTCCTCATATTGTACCGATCATAAAGGAGGTCGATAAATCCTTTCTCGAGAGTCCATTCGGCCTCAAAGTAAGAATGGTGTGAACTGTGCTAGTGCTTTGGAAGAGGCCGTGGTTCTTGCATGCTCTGGGGTCTCAACCAAAAGAATGACTTGAGATTGGTCAACCTGTTCTATGGCTGCAGACCTTTGTGCGAGAGGGGTAGATTGGCTAGGATCCTGTGTTTGCTGGTGGCTCATCCTCAACTTTGAGACATGCCATCAATTTCTCATTCAAGTTTTCTTCCTCCATGTTCCAATCTTCTTTGGGCTGTCTCCTCCAAGAACCAATCATCAGCAATGTTAGATCTGTATCGTGCCAATTTCTTTTCCTTCATTGCCTCCCATGCAACTGCTCTCTTCTCCACAAAATCAGCCACAAATTTGGCTTCCTCCCGCCTCCTGGCCTCACCATCCTGATACAAATCTGCAAATGCTAGGCGTGCACGCTTGGTGCCGCCTTCCTATACCTCCTCAGCCCATTTTTATACCTCCATTCCGGGTTTGTGGTGTAACCGCATGTAATACAAATCGTATTCGGTTAGGCGCAACGGACCATCGGATTCTTCCATGGCCTGCCTCTTTTAGCACCTCCCACATCGACATCTTTCATGCCATGTGCTGATCCCAAGTGACTCTTGAATCTATCCTTCCTGTTAACTTTGTATGAGCAGCTAGGAATTAAACATACATACATCTTCGTCTCGAGTTGTACTCCCAAAGTGGCTGTTGCAATTGCTCTTCTTCTGCCTCGGAGTTCTCCTCCTCGAAGATGTCTTCCTCTTCCGATCTGTCCCCAACATCATCTTGCAAATCTGCCACAAACCGCCCCTGAATTGGCTCTGAATTGGCAGCCACCGCATGTCAATCTCCATGGAAACAAACTGGCCCTCAATTGGCTCAATTGGCAGCCACACCGCATGTCAATCTCCATGGAATTCTCGCCCACAGTAGCATTTAAATCTGCCTCTACAACACCATCAATTGATAAATCATGTGCAATGCAAACTAGTGTACGAGCCACTAACTCGTTTGGATCCGCTTGTACCTTGCATTCTCCTTCCTCCTTTGTTTGCCATGGAATCACGAGAAGAAAAACCAACCGAAACTTCGAGGCAATGTCGAGGGATTGGGCAGCCGAAGTTCAAATCCCTCCTATGCTACTCTGGGACCAAAATGACTGCCTTAACCATACCTCTCGGGTCGATTCAGGGAAAATCTTCTCGGCTGAATCGTGGCCTCAACGCTCTCTCATTGTTGCGTGAAATTAGCTTCACGAAGAGCGCAAAAGACTGTCTCTTTCTTTTTTCTACCGCAAGCAAAACTAAATTGGTGAATGGCCACCTCTCGATTCTGTTAAGCTAACAATAAAAAAATGCTTTCTGCATGCATTACCCGCCATAACCTGTTGTCTAAATTTGTTTAAGGAAACTAAAGCCGATTTTCTTTGAAGGAAAAAGACAATCTAAGCTTTTTAATGCTGTTGGAGGGACCCAAAATTGACAGGAAGTCGCTCAAAATGTTTCCAAGATTCATGGAGAAACAGGGCTGTTGATAGTGAAAGGGATAGGCGATTCCTTGAGGGAGCACAAGAAAGAAAGAGGAAGCCGAAACTCACTTAAAAATACTCCTCCATTTGAAATCCGGAAGATCATTTCGCCCCTAGCATCATTTGCATGATTTCTTTGGCATCCCAATCGAAAAATCTGCAGAGAGGAGGGCCAACATCATTCCATAACCTATGATTTCCACCTTTGTTTCAAAATTTACCTCTGTTCTTCTCTCTGTTTACGGGCCAATCATACTTGGCTATAACATGTCATGGGGTCAGTCTGCCGTACGCATGCCATGGTCATGGTAGTGTGCAGATACCCATATGATGGATATGCATCCATCGAAACGAAGCCCACGGGCCCAACAGCCGGACCCATAGGGCTATAACATGTCAAAATGACATGGTTAAAACATGTCGGTGTCCGACATTTACGGGGCTCGGTGTGTGCATGGCACTATAAGAAGGGTAGAATACCTACACTATTATATCACCCACACAACCTTTCCTCATGTTTCCTTTGCTAATTGCAAAGTGAGCCCTTTTTTTAAAGGCAAATTTAGAGTTGAGAAAATGTGGTCTCACAACCAAGTTTATGTGAGAAGGAAAAGTGCCCAACTAAAAAAAATGACCAGATCAAAATGAGCTACATTTTGGAAGCCTCTAGATGGAGTACCAAGGAAAACATCGTGAAAGAAGACTTCAAATGCAATATTAAGGGAAACACTTTGAGGGGACTCTCCCAAAGAAGTTTGAAGAGCTTCATTGCAAAATGCAAGAGAGGTAGAATTGTGGAGCTGGAGTCATGTTTTAGAGGTCGGGGAAGTAGCATACGCTTACAATGATGACCTTGTTCATAATAAATTGTATCAGGATTCAACATTAGGTGAGTACTTAAAAACTATAGCATGTGCGTTACATGCATATGCTATAGTTTTTACGTACGTGAAACCTTCTAAACCGCATATGCGAAAAAAAAATCGCATACCCGAAATAGTGTATTTCGCATACGCAAACTTTATGAAAATAAAAGCGCGAAATTTCGCGAGGCGAAAATACACTATTTCGGGTACCCAAAAATAGTTTCGTATACCAAAAATAGTGTATTTTGCACATGAAAAATTCAAAAGAAACATGTGAAAACGAGGTCTAGTTCTTTCCACATACGTGAAAATTTCCCGACCCTTTTTTTTGCCATATCACATGAAACATACATTTTAAGTATAAAACATATGCAGTATTGGACCTATCCCTACATGTACATGCTATCCAAAAGCAATTCTGTCTGTTGCGGAAAGAACAAAATAAAATTGGCAAGGTCAAAAGAAAAAAGAACATAGAAGAAGAAGAAAGGGATGCATCTCGCATCAGTTCCTATGGAAGACTGGAAGTACATATGTTGCTTGTTAAAGACATCATCAGATATGTTCAAAATGAATCTATTTTTTAAACAAGTTTATTATGTTTTGTAATTGTTTAGGAAGCTTACAAAACCCTAGTAAGCTTTAAGTAAAAAAAAATTGTATGAGCATACATATAAAGAGAGTGTACTTATAAGTTGTTTTGGGAAGGCAGAGATGACATAAATAATTAGACTGGCCTGACTTGCACCCACATGTGTGATTGGCATTCTTCTTGTTTTGTATTAAGCATAGAAATTGAAGTCGAATAAGTAAAAGTTATTTATTTTGCTTATCAAAAGCTAGGGGTTTTCCTAGCCCTAGATGAGAGTCCATATCAATTGTTTGCATGTAAGACAGAATAGAATAGAATAGAATGGTAAACCATCAAGTTAGAAGCATTAAAGGTACAAGAGTTAGAACTTGATGCTCGTTGTACAATACAGGCAACGTTCCTTCTCATAATCGCAAAGCTCATTATAGTCCATTTCTAGATTTTACACTAAGAAGATAACCGGATTTACCTTTACCTGAAATTATGTTGGCAAATGGTTTTTACAAGTTTTTTGTTGGTGAAAAATAGGGGTTTTTTGTGCATGCTAGACCATTGAGAGTTCATATAAATATAGAGAAAAAAATCTAGCTAAAAATGAAAAAGGAAACAAAGGAACTTATATTATTGTAAGGGCTTACATTATTTTATTGGTTTATCTTTTTAAGAGCTTGTTATTTTTAAACCTAACAAACTTTTTAAGAACTTTTTTGGTTTATCTTTTTAAGGCCTTATTATTTTGACCAAGGCAGACTATTACAGAGGATGATATAATTATTGCACTCAGGGGTTGGCTTGATCCTAATAAGCCTGACCTTCCATGTGCTTGAGCTTGAGTTTGTGCTTGATTCTGGAACATAAGTTTTAATGGTTCACTGGCAGATTGTGTTGAATTGGCCATAAATTGATTTTATCTAATTTTCTAGGTGTATGCATGGCAGAATTTAGGGCCGCTTTTGGATTCATGCAGCAAAACAAGAAAGAGAAGATGAACAGGAGAGGCTTGGTTACTTCCAGAGCTTAGCCATGGCTGAACAAGCCAGAAGACCTACGAAGACAGCATTGTAAACTATGTGCGAAAAGTCATTGTAATGGAGTAAGCTTTTATGAAGATTCTGAAACTAAGACAGGTAGGTTGGGGGGTTTATTTTTTGGGGTTGTTTCATTCTTTAGTTTGGGAGCTGATGTTACAGTGGCCGTGCTTTATTGCTCGCATTTTGTATCGAAAAAAAAATTTGATTTTTTTTTTTTGGTGCATCATGGGATTTATGCTATATTTAATGTTTTATATATTATTTATGAACTTGCCAATGTTTTTTGAATTTTTATTTCTTTTCCAAACAAAAAATAACATCTCCTATAACACATCAAAGCAAAAAATTTCAATATTTTGGAAACTACCATAAGATAGTTAGTTGTCTACTCCATGCTGGTGGATTCCTTTGCAAGACACTCCTGAGAATGTGCCTCTAAGTGTTATTGTTCATCCAAAGATACAACGACAATGGATAGCAGCTAGTATAAGCACTATTGCATCTTGGTATGACTTTGGTCATTTCATGTAATGGGAAGCATTTAGAAACAAATTCTTATTATACAGATGGGATAGAGCAATTTGGACTCGTATTGCTGCATTATTGTCACAGGATTCTGCCACTGTATAGGATTGCCATTAGGGTATCAAGCCAGGGTGCTTTGTTTCTTCTGTGTATAAATTGCTTCTGCATTATGGAATCTTGCCTCCATCTAATAGATGGCATCTTCAGGTCGTTCAACCATAGTGGAAAAGTGTTTGGACATGGGTATGTGATAAGCTGCTTCATCCCAAAGCAACGGTTTTGTGGTGGCAAATGATCCATAGATGCCTCAGAGTCAACGTGCTAGTCCATACAATTGATAATAGGATTTCAGAGCTCTATCCTTTATGTAAGCAAAGGATTGAGAGTATTGAGCATTGTTTTTTCTTGTGTGAGCAGTTCGGCAGGCATGGTCTTGGTTGTTAACCCTATCTGGCACGTCTCGATCTAGCCAACAAGTTCTGCTCACTATCTATCCCGATGCATGGCACAAATGGCGAAAACGAGTTTGTCATCTTGCGTGTGGCTAGCTTTTATGGTTGATCTGGAAGAGAAGGAGGCTATTTATCTTTAAGGGCATGGATATTATAGATGAGATTCTTATTCAATAGACATAGAATAAAATTGTTATGGCTTATAATTGTTCTTCTCTTGATCAAGAGAAGAAAGTACTGATTTGGCATACTTACCTTCAGATGTATTCTTATGCATAGACATGTGGTTTTGTTTAGTTGGATCAGTTTGTCCTCTGGGGTTATAATCATATCTTTCCATTTTATATTGTTATAATTTTGATTGATAAATAAAGCTTGTCATCCTTCAAAAAAATAAATAAATAAATAAATAAATAAATAAAATAAAAAGCAACAACATGCATTGTATTCAACTGAACCCAAAGGTGATACCATCATAGCTCTTGTCTCTTTGTACTCTCCTTATCTAGATTGGTGCACAGACAAATTTATGACAAGATTCATGTGATCCATTCAATCCCTGTACCACTGTGACAGCATTGGGTAAATCAAACATAGCAAGCTTCAACTTCTCCACCAAACTGCTAGAAATGAAATCATGTGTGGAACCATCGCAAGAAGTATAACAGCTTCCCTGTTCAAAACATAACCATTCACCTTGAACAACCAAAAACTCTGAACTATTGGAATTCCACTGCTAAGATGTTGCATATAGGAAATTTGCAATTTCCCTTTTTCTTCAGCTGTCTTGTTAGCTCGTTCCTCACTGGCTTTAGAACATTCTGGTTGTTCATCAACAAAAGCAACATGTGCCCTTGGGTTTGGTCTAGAAGGAGTACTCTTAATTGCAAGCTCCGCATTAGATTGCTCTCTTGACCTGTCAACCTGTGGACATTGAGATTTAAAATGAGGTCCTCCACAAATAAAGCAACCTTGTTGAGGCCCTTCTGACTTCACATTCTTCTCATCATATTTCCATGGTCTTCTAGGGGTTCTGCTTCTTTTTTGGCCTAATCTATCATTTTTCTTCCAATTCGATTTCCCCCTTTTTCCAAACATACGCTGCCTGTCATCAGGCTTGAATCTCTTCCGAGATGATTTACTTTCTTCATCCCTGGATGCGTACAAACTATCCCATATATTGTACTTGCGAAGCTTAGGATTTAATCTTCGCTCTGCTGCATTGGCCTTGCGAACTGCTTCCTCCAGATCTGCAGGTTCTACAAAATCCAACTCTGCAAAGATGTCTTCTTTTCAAGCCACTAATATACTTCGAAGCAACTCTTTCTCATCCACAGTCTAAATTCCCAAGTTAGTGACTTGTGATGCCAAGAAATTGAACTGTAATGTACTTACTACAGATCTCTTGGTCAGATTGCTTTTAAAATATCCCATTCCTCCTAAGTACGATGATAGTTAGAAGGTAAATACTTGGCTTCAAAAGCTCGTCTGGAAGCAGACCAAGTCTCTATCCTCGGCATCATAGTTCTTCTTCCATGCCACCAATTCTGAGCTTCCTCATCCAACCATACATCCATGGCATGCATCTTTTCCTGCTCTGTCGCATTAACTCGTTCAAAGTGCCTTTCAAAGATGCTAAGAAAACTGGACCTTGGAAGGTTTCACATTCACACCTCCCTTAAAGAAAGGCAAATCTGCCTTCTCCAACCACTTTGCCAGCCTAAGGTATCTCTCTGCGGCATCTTGCACAGAAGTTACAGGTAATGCTTCTTCCGGCGGTGGCGGCGGCTGCTCTGGATAAGGCTCAGTAGGTAAGGGAGGCTTCTGCATCTGCCCTGCAACATGATTCCAAGAAGATATCGCCTGTTTTGCTGAAGATGGAATAGGATAACCAAGGCCTTCAGCAAGAGTTGCCAGTCTCTGGATAGATTCAGCTGGACCAATCAGCATCTACAACCCTAGTTGATGTACTACTCCAGTAGCTGCGACAATGCTATTCCAGAAGAGAGCATGATTAAAGGGCTCTGAGGTATCATGAAGTGGCAGTTGTTGGCTCAGATTGGCATACTGGGCATCAAAGATTGGGTTTCCCATACTCACAGGTGTGGCAGGATCACTTGCTCTGATACCAATTGATATGGAAAGCACAAAAGAACACAAATTCAGATTAGTTACCTCAAAGAATTCGATCTCTTCAACCCTGCATCAAATAAACTCATTAGAGCAAAAGAGATTAGAGGAGGTAGCTCACCACCCAACCGGGTCCTTCAGGAAACCGTTATCCTGAGCCTGGAAATCGTTATCCAGGGAGCTGAGAAATCATTCTCTCAGCCTGATATGCACTCCAAGGGAGGGTTTAAGGATGAAGGCAAGGTTTATGAAAGCAACAGAGGTTCAGGATGCAGGAACAGGAATCTTGGCTGTGCAGTCCAGTCTGACCCACGGCCACTCTTTTGGCAATATCTCACGATCGGCAAGGAGTTAGAGAATGGAAGATCCCAATCCGAAAACTAGACTCTGAGTGCTTTCTAATGAGCCCTGGATCGCAATAGTTCGACTTATATTCGCTGAGATATAACCTTTTGAAGATGGCTTAATACAAGGATAATTTTCTTAGGGTATCAAATAAAGGTTAAGACTCCACAATAAGGTTATTTTGAGTGCATAACAGTGGACCACACTCCCGAGCTACTAGGGAAAAACCTTCATATCAGGGACAATCTTAGGTAGCACAAAAAGATGTTTCACACAACTATGGCATACATCTAGCTAGCGATGTTGTTAAGTACATCAAATTCTGTATGCTTAAAAAATGTTTTTAAAGATTTTTAAAAATTTTAGAAAAAATCTTAAAAAATGTATTTCATATAACATACGTTAAAAATATTAAAAATACTTACAAATCCTTAAAAATCCTTAGACAGTCATTTTTTTTAATCCAAATGTATGATATTCTTGAACTTGTATATGAAATTCTTATATTTTTTAACATAATAATGTTTTTCCGAACTTTCTTAAGAGTTGCATAGCAAAGCAGCTATGATATCTTTGTACTTGAATTTAATAGTTTCTAATAGCAGCATAAGCTTCTGATTTACTTGTTGGATGCTACGCCTTGTAACTTGTAGCAAAGGTGTGCATTTTAATAGTAGCAAATATGTCCAATAAACAAATGCAAAGAATGTGCAAATTGAAATTTTTTTTTTTTTTTAAATCATAAAAATCCTTTATAAAACGTACAACCTAAAAAAGCAGAGGAAATCCTCAATTTTCCAGGCGCTCAAAAAGGTTGCTTGTCACAGCAGGATGGAAAGCACTATATGCCATGCATAACAACAACCATAACGCAGAGCTGTATGCCTGGGATCACCAATAACACTTATCCAGGGCCTTGGTCGAGCCAGTTCTCTTGTATAGGGCAGAGATGTGGGGTTCGGTATATCCCTCGCCACATGGAATGACCTGGAGCATGTATAGAAGGCCTTCTTAGCACAAGCAGTTGGGGTGAAGTCCACAATTCCATATCAGATCCTGTTCCATGAGACGACTTTCCTAGACTGTCATATCATTTACTTCCAGAAGGTAGTTGGTATAGGGGATGCCCGTTTGCCCGATCTTGCTTTGGCTATAGCAATGGGTCCATAGTGCCTCGAAGCCTGCTGGAAGGACAAGCATGCTCAGTGGTTCTCAAGATGGAATGTACGGGAACACCGATGCATGCAGGTATGGATAGAGAAGGACCACGATGCATTGAGGTAGTATCTTGATGCTTGCTTCCTTAGCAAGCGCTGGGATGTAGATGCTCTGATGCATGTCAAGATGACACACTATCGGCAACAAGTAAATCCTAGGCTCACACGAGGCCCACAACACTACTTACGCACCCATTTGCCTCTGAAATAATGCAGATTGATCGCTTCCATTTTTGCACATGATTACTTTCTGTCAATCAGGACATGATCTATCAATGTCACCAACAGGGCGTCATTGAGGATGAGATCAACGCCATGCCCTTCAAACCTGCCCAGCATTCAATCATATCCGGGCACGGTATATTCAGTTAGTTATGCCTAACCAATCGCTACATATGCTGTTGACTATGACCTCCATGGGCTTGTTGGAATCATACCTTCAAGAGGTTATGGATACACAGACTCAGTTGTGCCCTCTGGTGCAGTATTGAATTGTCCTATATGATTGTACATTCTACCAGCATACTTATTATTGTTAAGCTTTATCCCTCGAAAACCCTTCCGGGCAGGGATTTTTAATCCTAACAGTAATATGCTTGCTACTCTCTTTGTTTGGGTCTTGGGTCCCATAGGCCAATTGGTCTCCATGGACGATAAAAATACATTCCATTCTATTCCATTCTATTCTATTCTATTCTATTCTATTCTATTCTATTCTATTCTATTCTATTCTATTCTATTTATAATAACTATTTCGTGTTGAGAACAAGAGTGGAAATATATTCGCATTTTGCTAGCTATTTATAACAACCATTTCATGTTGGACCATACATCATTCCATAGATATGAATGAAAACTTTTGATCCCTCTTTTTTTTGTGACTTCGGAAAGAGAACTCTATTTTATGCTAAGTGTAGATATGAAATTGATTCCAGATACTAAGAACATTTGCCATGATTGAGGCTTGGCTGAAGGGCGCTGGTGATGGCACCTAGAGTTTCAGCCCCCTTCGTTTGCCTATAACTTTTGATTTCCATTTTAGATCTTAGTGATTCTAGGCTGATTGGAAAGCTCATTGCATTTCTATCCATTGATATGTGGTTTGTACAGTGATTAGACTGCTTTGGTGTGCTTCTTATGTATTGGGAAGAAGGGGTAGAAACCCAGAGCCTTTGTAGATGATGTTCCTAGAGTAACCTCTTTAACACCCAGTAGATGCGGCCTGTGCATAGGAGCCCTCTTGGCTGTAGGTGGCGGGGTTAGATCGGCTGATAAGGAAGGCTTGTCTGGCTACAGTTGATCCCTTTGGTGTGTAGTGACGGCCAGGGAATGTTGTGGGCTAGACCTAATAGTTTTCCACTAAGTGTGGGCAAGATATGTGCTCGACACCTCCTAGGTGATGTGTCGCCTCAGTGGGGTTCAAGTCATAAACGAGCAGTGGCTCTTTAGCTCACTTGTAGTTGGCTTGGACCTTCTGGAGGAGAGTGATCCCCTCCTACATCATCGGGACTGGGACCCTGGAGCAGTCCCTCTGACTATGCACCCGGCAGGCTACGGTCACAAGCCCAATACCTTTCAGCCTATCTGCAAAGTATGCACAGGAGGGGCGGATGGAGTGGACTATTCAACAACCATGTTCTTATGCCAGATAAATCCATTTGCCATGAACTCTGTCTGTATTTTCTTCTGGAAACCCATGCTGTCAGTCGATCCCCATGAGTCTGAGCCTTGGGTAGGATTTCCTTTCTTTGTTGATGTTACTAATATTGTTGTTCAGATGTTATGTTATGGTGAGCCACCCCTTGAGGTGGATTTGTATTTTATGTGATGCTATGTGCTTATATTCTATACGCTTCTGCATCTAGGTAGATCCCGAGGGAGACGGGATGAATGACATCTATTCTTCCATGTCGGGTTCTTGCCGCCATCAAGAACCTGATGATAGGTAGACGGTCTCGTGTTAGCTGTTATGTGCTGACAGGAGTGAACTCCGGTTCTATACATGCTAGGCATCGTATACGAGCAGGGGATGCATCGTTTTTCCTATGCCATGTTTCCCTCCGCACCTTAAGATCATTTTTCTTTTCAAATTTGTTATCAGATATTACAATAAGTATAGAGTCAAAACAGTATAGAGCTTGTGTAAAAGTAATTAAGCTACTCTAAGTGCATGAACATACATCTTCTTGTATCTTGTGCCATCTTGTAAAAGCCCAGATTTAAGAATCAATTGGCTTAGATATTTCCTCTTAAATCAATCGGGTTCATACCATCCATTATTTAAATTTCTCTCTAGCTAATATAGCTCGATTTTTCGCATGGATGCAAAAATGCTCAAAATCTGGAATATAAGGCTTCAAACATTTGATCTTGAGTATTTTTCACGCGAAAACTAAAGTCAAGAAGAGGATTTGCCTCAATACACAAAGAACAATTGGACCCATAGTTGTGACGTTTGTTTTGAGAGCATCGCCTGCTATTTCAATGAGATCAAGGGATAATGAAACACCAATCTTTTTGTCTTCATCTAAGTCTCTAGATGTCCATCATATGTTCTTATGGATGCTGGCAAAATGGCATGACGTAAAAATACTATCTATCTACCTACCTACCTACCTACCTACCTACCTACCTACCTATCTGGAAAATGTAGCCAAAGCTTCTATCATCCGCATCGGCCCCACTTGGGTTCTTACCACATGCAATAGTTGGTTTATAGATTTGTGCCTCACTTTGCATTTGTTAGACAAAAGCACAACTGCTCCTCCCATTCTAAACAGGTAATTTGGCAAAAGCATTGATCTAAATTTAGATTAATATTCTCTGTGCTTACAACTATTTCATATGAATTTCCATGTGCTTGAAGCATATCTTTTGCTAAATCTAGTGCAATCAGCTATGCATTAGCTCTAAAATGTTTGCTTACATTCAATATATGCATGATAGCCTATTGAGGGTTCTCTTCAAATTTAATCTCCAATAAATAGAGGTCCTGGCAAATAGAGATTCATTGAGGCAACATAGGCATATTCCTCTGGAAAGTTTATTCTCTGCGATGTAGAATATGATGCTTCGGAGCTGAAACTTTAGGTAAGGTAGCTTAAAACATGAGATTGTGGATATCCACATTAGGCCACTATTTCTTCCAGTCTATTTTTATAATCTAGAGAGGAAAAAGCTTGTGCAACACACAAAAACATTACTTTCTATCTTTACAACAAGTAGTCCTATTTTGTAGAACTGTACTATCTTATAAATGCATACAAGTGGGGTTTGACATTATATTTGAAAAGTCTGCTGCATAGTTTTCTTAGGTATAATTCTTCCCATCACAAAAGCACTATAGTAGCTTAATAGAATAGAATAGAATAGAAAAGAATTGAGTTAAGTTGAATGATTTTTATCATCCACGGAGACCGTTTAGTCTATGGGACCTAAAAAAAGGACTGCAATAGATGTATTACTGGTCAGATTAAAAAACTCATGGCCCCAAGGGTTTTTGAGTGAAAAATCGTGGCAAAAATAAGAATGCTAATAAACTGTACAAATATACAACATGAAATATATAATGTCAAGAGAGTGTCTGTGAGGACACAACTGAGCTCGCATATCCATAGCCTTTTGAAGATATGATCCCAGCAACCGCACTAAGAGCGTGTTCAATATCACATGTAGCAGTTGGTCAGGCCTGACTAACTCAGTGTAGCATGCCCGGATGTGATCATATGCCAGATAGCCCTGAACAGTGTGACATCATCTTCAACAGCTCCCACTTGGCAGCACTGACAAAGCTATCTTGGCCTAGCTCCCCGATCTATCTGCCTATGTCAATTCAAATAATAACTCCATAAGACCCTTACAGATAAAAGTTACTTGCCATTGAAGCCAATAAAAAAGAATGTCAAGTCCCTTAAATGCCCAGTAAAATTTTGGGAGACTTGGGAGAATCATGCATTGACACCAAACATATAGCTACCCAATGGAATTCAGATGCCTTTTTGTGTTATCCATTTGTATTCATGGAAAACATTTAGAAAATATTTGAAAACCATAGCCATCCTTCGGCATCAGAACATTTTATGGTATCAAACATACATCCTTATAAAGTTGAAGCATGTCATACGAAGTCATTGATTCTTGCACTACTGCAATCTATTGGCTACAATTGATTAGGATGTTGACATGAATTAACAAACTAATATGTGGAAGTAGTAAAGATGTATAGTTAGTGCTTAATATCATTTTTAGAGAAGATATATAGTGTGCTTTAAAATCATTCTTAGCCTCATTTTTTGCTCTTGGCATTGGATGGAGGATTCAGTATGGAGCAATACTAGATTACAGGAATAAGTATATGACTATCTTTGTTGACGGGAAGTCAATTAAAATTCATGCCAATGTACTTGAACGATGTACTCCTTTATTATCTCACACTGAGATAAAAAAATCAATGAAATCGGCTGTTGAAGCTTACTTCGTTTATTTGAGAGAGTCACCGCCTCCAAATAATGTGCCTTCTGAATTATATAATTTTCTAAGACAGTATGATAATATTTTTAAAGATGAAGAGACATTAGATCTTCCTCCTGCACGGCCAGAAGATCATGCAATTAATTTGGTACCCGATGTCAAGCCTCCAAGCAGAGCTCCTTACAGAGTAAGTCATTTTGAAAAAGAAGAACTAGAAAGACAAATCAATGAGATGTTGGATAGGCAACTTGTTCAACCTAGTTGTTCAACTTTCGGAGCTCCAGTAATTCTTATTAAGAAGAAAGATAAAGGATATAGAATGTGTGTAGACTATAGAGCTCTCAACAAACTCACTGTGAAAGATAAATTCCCAGTACCCAGAGCTGATGATCTTTTTGATGAGTTAAGAGGAGCTTTGTTTTCAGTAAGATTGATTTAAAATCAGGATACCATCAAATAAGGGTGTGAATGGAGGATATCAGCAAAACGGCATTTCGTATTACCTTTGGGCATTATGAATTTCGTGTTATGCCATTTGGATTGACCAATGCTCCTGCTACTTTTTGTAGACTCATGTAGAGAATATTGGCTCCTCTAATAGGAAAATGTGTGGTTGTGTTCTTTGATAATATTCTTGTGTATAGCATGAATATTGAAGAGCATAAGCAGCATTTACAAGCAGTGTTTGAATTATTGAGAGAAAATCACTTGTATGTTAATGAATCCAAAAGAAGGTTTTTCATGAATGAAGTGGTTTATCTTGGACATGTAATTTCCAAGGATGGTATTCGGATGGATCCTGGTAAGGTCAAAGCAGTTCTCCAGTGGCCTAGACCAACTAATCTTAAAGGCTTAAGATCCTTTGTACAGTTGTGTAGTTTTTACAGAAGATTTGTAGAACACTTTGCAAGAATTACGTTGCCATTAAATAGGTTCTTGAGGAAAAATGTTACATTTGTTTGGGATGAACGAGCGGAAAAAGCTTTTCAAGATTTGAAGGCCATAATGGCTAGTGAGTGATTCTAGCTTTGCGATTGGAATAAACCTTTTGTTGTATGTTCCGATGCAAGTGGAGATGCTATAGGTCTTTGTGCTTATGCAAGATGGTCATCCTATTGCTTATGTGGAAGAGAATGTTGAAGGATAATGAAAGGAAGTACAGTGTTTATGAAAAAGAGCTTATTGCTCTAGTGCATGTGTTGAAGTGCTGGAGATATTATCTTATGGGAACAAAGTTCATTGCCAGGTTTGATCAGCAAAGTTTGAAATATATTGAGACCCTGCATATCATAAATGCTCGGCAATTGAAGTTAATTGATACAATTAAAGACTTTGAAGGTATTCAACTTGAATATAGGCCCGAAAAGAGAACGAGTAGTGATGCTCTTAGTAGAGCCTTTGTGAATGCAATCTCCATTGCTCATGCAATTTGAATTGGATCCAATGAAGGAGCAAGATTTTTTTCGATAATACTTTTAGAGCACCTTATGCAGCTCTTATGCATGGAGATAACCATCAATTTCACGATTATCGGTTGGTAGGTGGCTTCCTTTTATTATAAGCATCGCCTATGTGTGACTCGTGGATTTAGGCAGCCAGATGCTTCAAGAATCTCATGAACCTCCCTATAGTGGACATAGAGGGGTGCAAGCTACACTAGCCAATGTAAAAAAGAAGATTCTTTTGGCCTAAGTTGGATAGAGATGTTGAAAAGTTTGTGGAGCAATGTGCGGTTTGTTGTCAAGGTTAAGTCATCCACAGGTAAACCTGCAGGAGTGCCTCAGCCATTGCCCATACCATTGGAACCATGGAAGCATATGACTATGGATTTTATACAGAGCTTACCTACTTCCACGCAGAAGAATAATCAGATTTGGACAATTGTTGATAGACTTTCTAAGCAAGCACATTTCATTCCTTGTAGAGCAACAATGACAGCTCCTCAAGCTGCTAAGATATTTCTTAAAGAAATATTTCAGTTGCGTGGACTTTCTGATGTTATTATTTCTGATAGAGATAAACTGTTTTGTAGTAAATTCTAGTCAGCATTGATGAAAAATTTGGGAACCACTCTCAAGTTCTCTACTGCTTACCATCCTCAGACAGATGGCCAATCAGAAGTTGTGAATAGGACTATTGAGGAGACAGATGGCCAATCAGAAGTTGTGAATAGGACTATTGAGGATATGCTGAGAGCATATGTGGCCGATCGGAAGACACAGTGGGAAGATTATCTTTATTTGTTGGAATTTGCTTATAATAATACTGTGCATTCAGTTACACAGAAAACTCCTTTTGAGATTGTTTATCATGGGTCTTTGGAAACCCTAATTGCAAAGCTTACTAATCAAGTTCCTGCCTCATATGCATTGACACAGGACATGTCTACAATGCTTGAATAGGTAAAGGAAAGAATTCAAAGAAGTCATCTGGCTTTAAAGCCAAGATTAAGCAAGCGCATGAGAAAAGTTGAATTTAAACCCGGAGATTGGGTGTGGATACATTTGCATAAGAAGAGATTGAGAAAAATGGGACTTAAGTATCTCAAATTGGCTTTAAGATACTATGGACCATTCCATGTGGAAACTAAGGTTGGAGAAAATGCTTATAAATTGCGCTTATATGGGAAATGGACTTCTTTGCATCCTGTTTTTAATGTGGTTTTGCTTAAGCCTTATAAGGGCAAGGAAATTGCACCTGAAGTATTGCAACAAATGGAGAATTCTGATCCTCCAATTATTAAGGGGGAGGAAGAAATTTAGAGCCAGAGAAAATACTAGCTCACCAGGATCATCAGACAAGAAGGTCAACATACCGCAGGTATCTAGTAAAGTTTAAGTTTCACCCAGCCAGTGATGCAGTTCGGTTCAGTGCACAGTAGCTTCTTGATTTACAGACTTATGAAACTTCTCTTCACCAGGAAGAGCAAGTTAACAACAGTTAATTGTCCATTGCTTGTCTTACTTTATAATTGAAATTCCTCTTCATACCTTAAGCTTAAAAACCTAACCTTTACCTTACTTATATACCTAATGACTGAGATCACTTATCTAACGATTGATAAGTGTTTGGGGTAAATGGTCCTCTGACAAACCGAGGTTATCAACACTAATGCTTGAGGTCAAGCATCTTTAAAAGGGGAGGACCTTGATATGAAGGTTTTTCCTTAGTAGCTCGGGGGTGTTGTCCACTGTTATGCACTCAAAATAACCTTATTGTGGAGTCTTGACCTTTATTTGATACCCTAAGAAAATTATCCTTGTATTAAGCCAACTTCAAAGGGTTATATCTCAGCAAATATAAGTCGGATTATTGCGATCCATGGCTCATTGGAAAGCACTTAGAGTCTAGTTTCCGGATTGGGATCGCTCATTCTTTAACTCCTTATGGATCGTGAGATATCGCCAAAAGAGTGGCCGTGGGTTAGACTGGACTGCACAGCCAAGATTCCTGTTCCTGCCTCCTGAACCCCTGTTGCTTTCATAAACCTTGCCTTCATCCTTAAACCCTCCCTCTGGAGTGCATATCAGGCTGAGAGAACGATTTCTCAGCTCCCTGGATAACGATTTCCAGGCTGAGGATAACGGTTTCCTGAAGGATCCGGTCTCCTCTAATCTCTTTTGCTCTAATGAGTTTATTTGATGCATGGTTGAAGAGATCGAATTCTTTGAGGTAACTAATCTGAATTTGTGTTCTTTTGTGCTTTCCATATCAGTCCCTTAGCAATTGACCACGATGAACCACTATATAATTCAACTAAAAGGACTTATGAGCCAATGCATGTGTGTTGATGCTAGAGAAACACTTAGCGTTGACAGTGATAAAAAATTATATATGCTCTTTACGTCACATGTTCATGCCTTTTCATTTCAAGTATAATTATACTTAGACAGCAAAACCATCTTTTTTTGCGTATAAAACACAAAAGTAAAATTTTGGACGTATAAAATATGAGGGAAAGAAGAGACCGTGGATTTGTAAAAAACTACATTCCCAAAAGATTTCAAACATCCAAACTCACCCTTCTACATCCACACATAATAGATGTCAACTTCAATCTACTTCAACTTGAACGATGTCAATATCTAATTGATTTCATTCTGTCTAGAATCATCTATTCAATCCAACCAAGTGTCTCACAATAACTTATAAATGATGTCAGAATTTGAGATGCTCATTATGTTATTATAGAGGAGAGTTGGAAGTCATTATATTTTCTTTTTCTACTAAACATGTCTTTTGGATCATTATATTACATCTTGATGCATGTGCATGTGCATGTCCACGATTACTACATGTATATGGATTGGTCAATATATATGAATATGAATTGGTCACTAAAGCATATTGCCAACATGTCATTTTTGTGCTACACGAAAATCATCTTAGACATCTACAATATTGGTAGTTACGCAGATGAATAAGGTACTTATTTCCATAATATAAATTAAGAGCGTCTTTGATCTTAAAATATGAACTTGGTTTGGCTATAGTTACATGCGTTTCACGTTGCATTTGATTTTTTCAGTTTCTAACTAGATTTTGGCTAAAGTTTATAAAGTAGCCCATTGTGGCGGTGGTGTACTGGTTAGATCTCTAGTTTGGCCTAATCCAGCCATAGGTTCAAATCCCACTAACTATAGCTGGGTGGGAGATGTGGATGACTGCAAGTCTCACCATGTGGTGTGTGTTCCCTTCCTTAAAAGAAAGAAAGAAAGAAGTTTCTAAAACAAAAATAAGCAAAAAATTAGTCAAACCTATAGGGATTTTGGATTTAGATTTCTATTGAGAGTTATGCAATAGTAGAACTAAAACTACTAAAATCTAGCTAAACTAAGAAAACTTTCTTGGAAATTTATAGGTACTTTGTCAAATCTTTCAATATATTCAGAGAGTATAGTTTATATTTGGCTAATTTTTTTGTTTTTTTTTTTGAAGATTTTTATCTTATAAGAATCGCTAAATCCCTAATGGTAAGCTCAAATTTTAGCCAAATGGCAAAGAATAGTCACTAATTATACCATGCTTATGACAGGCGATAGTTCTCCTTCATGCTAACAAGAAAATGGGAATGGTATTTTAAATATGGTTTTGAACATTCAACATAATTCCATAAGATTGGGGATCCTTGGGCCAAGTATGGAGCGATAAATGGCTAACTCATATCGAATGAACCACTGATGGAGATGATCTTGCCATTCTAAAGTGCTTTCCAAAATACTACTTCATTTTCTTCTCAATTGGCAGACTGAAGAAATCTAACCCCTGCATCATTCCATTTATTATAGATGGCAGCACCTTGTGATTGATCAACTATAAAATAAAAGGAACTAGAAATGAATGGCATGTCTTATGGATTATCTGAAAACACTTTAAACAAAACAAGGTTCACCTAAAACATGCCCCAATCTTGACGGACCTTGGCGACACCTTAGACTAGATTGGGACTAGAAAAGTTGATTAGGGGAAGCGTTCTTCATTTGGACCTGCCCACCAATGCAAGGGTTAGATGTATTTATTGGGAAGGGGATATGAGGGCTTTTCACTCCCTCAAACTTGTTTGGGCTTAATCACAAAAGACATATTTGAATAATGTCGAAGAAGTGAAGTTCAACGTAGAGGAAGGATATGATTTGGGCTAGTTCAGGCACTCATGATTAATAATTACGCACCAAGGAGTAGATTTGTATGATAAATATGTATATACTATATGATAGATTGTAAACATTTATGATATGGCAAAAAATGACAAATTTCACATATATGACAAATTGGATAAATTCAGCATATATGACCAATTTGACAAATTTGATAAATATGACATATGTGACAAATTTGACATCAATAAGATATATGACAAATTACTATGTCATATATAGCAAATGACATATGGCATTTAAATTTTTATGATGTGCATATATCAGATTAGACTACAAATTTGACATTACGATAATTGATATTTGATATTCTATTAAAGATTAATCCTTATATTATCATATATTATGTACAAAAAATACATCACTAATATTATTAAGATCAATAATTATGGCTATATTATAGTAGTGTAAGAAAATTAATATCCAGTGTATGTTGAATAAACATATTTATGTAGATATACAATAATATATATTTAAATGACATTATGACAATTGATGTATTTAATATTCTATTAAAGATTAATCCCTATATTATCATATGTTATGTATAAAATTACATCATTAATGTTATTAAGATCAATAATTATGGTTATATCATAGTAGTGTAAGAAAATTAATATCCAGTGTAATATTTAATATTCTAAATATTAAAGATTAATCCCTATATTATCACATGTTAAGTACAAAATTACATCATTAATGTTATTAAGATCAATAGTTATGGTTATATCATAGTAGTATAAGAAAATTAATATCAGTGTATGTTGAATAAACATATTTATGTAGATATACAATAATACATATTTATTTAAGTAGCTAACAAATGCTTCTAATCGTATCCTTTCAAACTTCTTAAGGACCTTAGTGACTACCACACTACAAAGTTGTTACCAGTATTCAAGATACATTCTAATTCCGATTCAAGATTTAGAAATTAAAAATCATTTCTAGAGGCGATGGAAGATTTAGGATTTTTTCCCATTTAAAGAACTACGATGCTCCTTTTTCGACCACCAGCCATCGAGTAGCATCAAGTGTCATTCTCTCTCCTCTGCCTCCCTCCCCTCACGATAGAGTATCCATTCACTTGAGTGGTGAAAGGCTAGGTTTTGAGATCTATATTGGGTTAAAGAGATATCATAGATGTATTGATGCTACAATTGCAATAGTTTGCATTATTTAAGGCAGAGTCGCAAGGTTTCAACAACCTATTATTTTAATCTCATTTGGTACCGAGGGATTGCATGGTAATTCTTTGTTGTCATAAAGAATCACCAAGGGTGTGGCACCCATGCTACAAGATGTGGGTTTTGAAGGCCCATGCTGCAACATGCTTAACATGATTGCATATAGATTCAACATCAGACCTAACAGGTTTGGCATCCCGTGTAGGTGTTGTTCTACCTTGAGCTCCTGCTACTTAATCTGTTTCAGCTCTAGCAAACATTATTCAATGAACAATTACCATTGGTCATGAACATGATATTTGCAATCTATAACATTATTAATGTACTTGGAAGAAAGTCACAATGGATAAACGATATCGCGTCTTATTCACTATGACTTGATGCAAAGCGTTCTTGAGTTTATCAAATGATTAGAAGGATTAGGATGTAAGATGGAACTCCAATTGGCATGTCTCCTTGGTTACGAAATTCTAGCTACGAAATTTTGGCAAAGCTCAGAGGCCCTAACCCCAATTCGAGATTTGGAAACGGTGATAACGGTGATAGTATTAATGTTCTTATTATTTTGGGCGATTCCCTTTTCATAGAAATATTTTATAATCATATATGTGCTAATTCTAGTTTATTATGCCCATAAAAGAATTATGATGTGTGCGATTTTTTTTCTCTGCAAAGATAAAAAGAATCAGAAATGGGCGATTGCAACCCTCCAAAGTATAAAACTGATCCGAGTAATCTATCAAACCCTAATTTAAAAATATAAAAAAACATAGCCCATTGGCGATTAATCGTCCTTAATTTTTACTCTGACGACGAGGCAAGCGCCACAACAGCGCCTCAAAAAAACGTCTCGGAGCATGCCGGAGTTATGCACCTCAATCATATTATTGAGGTTAAGAACGAGCACAATTAGATGTGTGACACTCTAACCCGATAATCTCTTGGCTTGGCTTGGCTTGAAGTCCTCCAATGTCATCTTGTAGGATGATGGTCATGATGCCAATCTCATGATGGCCAGGCATGCCAAGTACAAGGTTAGGATTTGGACATGGATGATAGTAGTTACATCTCATAAGAGTAACATGTTCTCCATATGCCCGCTCGAGCGCTTCTTTATCTAACCCCAATACCAAATGACATTATTGACCCTCAGCCTTTTCCCTAAGGGAGTGATTGCAACATGCTTAGAAGTAGCCTATCTGCACAAATTCATTTCCAAGTTAGAGCTTGAAAAGATCACATCAAAGTATCTATGAATATGGTGCAAATAATCTACATTCAAAACTTTTGTATAGTTCACTTTTATGATAATTAAAAGGTTAAGGAATGTACATTTAGCGGGTTGCGGGTTGCGGGTTGTGGTTGCGATATCCAGATATCCAGGTAAGTACCGAATTCAGTACATTAGAACATCAATATCTAGCATTATGACAGGGGGTTGTTTTTGTATTTTTATACATTTTTTTCTTATGGTTTTACTATGATTTGGCTGCCCTATTGCGCATGGTGTACTAATTAGTACTTCTAGAGTGCATCTAGTATTTCCATGCTCGTTGTGTCATTGTTTTTTTTTTTCCCCTGGGCAATTCAACGGTCGCAACATTATTTTGTTATGTAAAACACATTATATTTATGGCCCTTCACATGCAAGCATCGAAAGTATTAAAGATTAGGGCTTCTTGCCGTGGGTCGCTTCGTTTTGTAAAGGCGCATTGTGTATGCCAAAGTTTAGGGTTTGCTGGCCACTTGGAGCAGGTTAATTTGCAGATGTCCCTCACTCCTGAGTTAGGACAAGGAATCCAAGCGTTCGGCCGAAGCTATTTCGTGGTCCCCGTGACGCCTAATACTTGCATTGATCGTAAAACAGCCCATCTCGTGCATCTAACAGGGTATTTTAGGGTTTCTTTAGAAGCCACTCCCTTTTTTAGAAGAAGCCACTCCGTCCTGAGCTTGTTGGAGAATATGGATTCAGAAACATCTGTTATGGAGAGAGTTTAGGGGATCCGTGATGTGCTAGAATGCTCTTACTTTCGGATTTACATAAAAAGGCCCGTGAGGCTTAATGTTTTTAGGCAAATCAACAATTTCTTAACGGATTCAGCAAAATTTATTCTCGATTCCACAAAACGGAGTAAGTAGTCGCCATTGTCATTGCTTCTTGGAATTTTTTTTTTCATTACTTATTAGGAATCGACATTTGCATGTAGCTCTATATTCTCCCGACAGACCCACTTTTGTGAAGAACTAATCGATAAACTTTATGGAAGAGGCCTTGTAAAACCTTAAAAGCGCGTAAGAATAATTGACAAAGAAAGGCAAGAAGTAAGAAGGCTTAGTTTTCATTTTTGCATTAGAACCGGTGTCTCGCATAACTTTTCTATCTTAGGTCCAAGATAAATGGCAACATTATGGACAGTGTTGTCACTTCTCCCTATGCACCATTTGTTTGACTTGTAATCTTTGCCACCAATAGATGTTTATCGTTACTAATGCCATCTATTGTGATTGGTTTTATGGCACAACATTTCCAATAAAGGTAAAGTATTAAACTCGCCACACTTAGGGTCACAATTGTCATTATTGGGGACAAAGAATTGCTACCGCAAATCAAATGAGAAGAGCTAGACGGAGCAGGTGAGCCTAGAGGACTAGAACTTAAAATGGGGGTTGTAGGCGCATGATGAAGGTGGCGATGTGGATGCGGGTGGAACCGGAGATGGGGAACAGTGCAGATGTATGTAGGTGCAAATGCGCAGCGCAAGGGACTTGGTGCAAGAAATGGAAATTTGAAGTGTGGAAACAGAAGCCATGTCATGCGCTCCACTAGTTCTTCTATACAAGATGTTGAAGGTGGATTTTGACTTCTGGAAACATCATCATAACCTCAATTTACTATTATTATTTTAGATAGTTAACTACTCATTTATGCAGGCCTTTTAATTGCCTGCGACATTAACATATCGGCTTCTATGGATGCATAAAAAATTGGCATCCACAGATCTTGTATCTGCAACAAGATCTGCAATGCACAATGTACCTGAAATTAGATTTTAGTGTTCATATGATTGGGGATATTTCTATAATTTTGTTTATGTTTGAAGCTATAGAAGTGTTAACCAACAAATTTTGCATTTATTGGTGTTTAATATTAATGAATTCCAAAATCCAAACAGGTTGGGAACGAAGGAGCTCTGTTGTCTCTGTTGTCTTTAGAGTTCCTGGTCTGTAATATTATACTACATATTCTGAGGTTAGCCTATGGATTTAAATTGGCCTATAACTTGGGTATGTGATTTGGCAAATTCTAAAATACTTTTTATAACTTGAGTATGTGGTGCAGCACCTCAGTTTTTTTCCAATGCATTTATCTTGTTTTATGTTGTTTTCTTTGTCTGGTTTTGTTAGGGCCCGAAGGGCCCAAAATTTTTTTTTTTTAACTACCAACATATAACTAACATTAACATTATTAATACAAACCATTGCATCTAACTCATTTAAATAAAAATCCCCCTGAAACCCCCTTTGGTTTGGGTGCATATTCACACGGGGGGTTACGTAGGACAGCGAGAGCCCCTAAAAACTTACAATACATGTACAAAATTAACACCATTAAGTACATTCCCTCAAATCTTATAGTATTTTGCAAACCTCAATATACAGTATACAAAAACTTGTACATGCATACCCCACAAACGAGGATCGCTATGTACGGTCCAGATCTTGGAATAAAGGGCAAATATGCCCATCCGACAGCTCTCGTTGCCCGGAGTAACCCCCCGTGTGAATATGCACCCAAACCAAAGGGGGTTTCAAGGGGATTTTTATTTAAATGAGTTAGATGCAATGGTTTGTATTAATAATGTTAATGTTAGTTATATGTTGGTAGTTAAAAAAAAATGAAATGCTGGGAAGGTATGGGAACGCGGTATGGAATATGTAGCATAATAACAGGGGGTTACTTTTAGATTTTTATACGCTTTTTCACATGGTTTTTCTATGATTTCGTTGTTGTATTCGTTGAGGTGTACTAAATAGTATTTCTAGAGTGCACCTTTTATGGGCCGTTGATTTTCGTTGGTTGGAACAATCCGAGGGTTGTTGTCTTTCTCTGCATGTGTTTGTGCATGAACACTACGCATGTGTATGCATGTGCATGTGCACATGCATGTGCATGTGTGTGCATGTGTATTGTGTATTGTGCATGTGCATGTGTGTGCATGTGTGTGCATGTGTGTGCATGTGTACTTGCCCTCTTGGATTCTTATTATTCGAGTGGATTTTACTACCACGAGATGGATTTTTGCTCACACTTACAAAGGTATTTATTTTTAATGTTTCTTCGTTAGCATAATGTTTTTTTTTACGAGGTATTGGTTTCCCGATTCTACAATGTAGTCTTTGCAAAACCCCCTTTTGTTTCCTTCCTAAGATTTGC
The DNA here is from genome assembly GCA_021234155.1 of Isoetes taiwanensis. Classification (NCBI taxonomy): domain Eukaryota; kingdom Viridiplantae; phylum Streptophyta; class Lycopodiopsida; order Isoetales; family Isoetaceae; genus Isoetes; species Isoetes taiwanensis. The sequence continues at coordinate 472,286 of JAJEKV010000005.1, forward strand.
CGCAGATTCAAGTTTAGGCCCTCTGTTTGCTTCCAACTCTTGATATTCCCCGGCTGCCGGATTGTTCATAGCGGCCGACCTTTAGCTTCAATCAACAAACGGATTCTTATGTTGCACACAACAAAGTGGATTATTCCACCCTTTTCCATGTCACGCAGGCCAGGTCAAATAGTGGCCACAAGAATGCATTTATATTGTAGGTTTGGAACTTTAATCGAACCATAAGGTGAATCATGCATTACCTTTAAGCTAGAGATGGAGCATTCAAAATCATATGGATTGATAAACAATGGTGTCATTGTGAAAGAGAAATAGTTGTGTTTGAAGTAACAATATGTAGCATAATAATGGGGTTTTTTTGTGTTGCAAATTTTATGACTTTGAGAATAATGGGATCAATCTGCTCTATTTTTATGGTAACTTTTACTTATGTTCTATTTGTTTTATTGTCATCAAATTCAAAAAAGCTGCATAGGTGATGAAAGCCTCAAATGAATTCTAGTTTTTTTTTGGTTTGAATTCTAAAATTTTGTCACACTGGGGAAGGGGGGGATCTCTCTAAGGCCAAGAAAAAAAAAAAAATTTTTGCAACACAAACCATTAACATCCAACATGTAAAAATTAAATCCCCAACACACATAACAACCATTGACATTAACAACCAACACATAACTACCATTGACATTAATTAATACAACCATTGGGTCCAACACATTTAAATTAAAATCCCCTTAAACCCCTTTGGTTTGGGTGCATATTCACACGGGGGTGACGTGAAAGGTGAGAGCCCTCATAATTGTATTTTGCACGTACGAAAACAACATCATATAGTATTCCGCTTGAAATCTTATAGTATTTTGTGAATCTTGTTATACAGTATAGCAAATTTTGTACTTGCATACCCCACAAACGAGGAACTTTACGTACGGTATAGATAAAGGAATAAGGGGTGAATATGCCTATCCAACAGCTCTCGTTGCCCGGAGTCACCCCCCGTGTGAATATGCACCCAAACCAAAGGGGGTTTAAGGGGGATTTTAATTTAAATGTGTTGGACCCAATGGTTGTATTAATTAATGTCAATGGTAGTTATGTGTCCTTGCTAAACGTCCTTAGTTTACTTTGGTGATCGGATGTCTCTCTCTGGGTTATTTAAGATTAGGTTCACGATTCTACTATGGCTATGAAAATAACGAACAACAAGTAAATATTACATAGATTAAATAGGTCAGTCATGGATTAATAGTTTTAAACTCTGTTACGACGGGTCATAGAAGAGATATGACAATACAATAGCACAGGAAAGATGACAGAAAAGGTGAACAGAATCCTCCAGATGAAGAAAAACATCTCTCACCATTCAAATCCTGAGGGAACAGTAATTTGAAAATAGTAGCCGTTTAACAACAAACGGTAGAAGTACGGCAACTAATCTTACCCGCTAAATTTAAAATGTTAACACGAATATACGACGTTACGGCAGTTTGGGAATGGTGGAAAATAAATAAAATAAAATAAAATAATAGCGATTACAATAGTGAAAATATACAACGGTGCATGGGACCTCACTGGCGTGTCACGTAATCAATGGACGGGGGGAGTCGTTATTAATGATCAACTACGGAGGTGGGAGGTCAGAGTACGAATGTCAGTAAGGTATATAGGGTGCAGTAGGATGCTTCCTGCACACACATACAAAAAATTAGAAAGGAATAGGACAGGATAAGACAAGACTAGTAATTAATAAGGGCAGACGTAATAAAGGGGCGGGAACATAGAACTGTAACCCTAAAAAGCTAGCACACTATAATAAGAGGAGTGAGAGGGAGTTGAGCTCCTCTTGAGGATTTTGGTAGATCCGACCACACTCTGCTGCGACTAGAGTATCCGATCCAATCCGTCTACAAAGTTTTTCTGAGCTATGTGGATAAGGGAAAGAGGATAGTGGTGCAGCAAGCAACAGACGAGCAAGCAACCAGAAAGTGCCCGAGATCTGGGGTTCTAGAACTACTATGAGAGCACACAGACAAGAATGATGGGCATCTCCTTGATAACCAAACCAAATACATAAAGACAGCAAGTCAGTGAAACCATTATGGCTGGGATTAAAAAACCTCGCCCTTTCGGGTTTTCGAGGAAAAACTCTGACCATAATGGGACCATTAACCAATGCTAGAGACAAAGCATAAAAGCCCTTATACCCTCATGCTGACCAGCCTTGTCGGGTGGGAACTACAATAAAGCAATGACCTTACCAAGACGAAACATGTTTGAGTTTCCTTCTCCATTGATCTCAATCATACGCCCAGAATCCAATACTTTTGTCAAAAAGCCCTGCTAAACGAAAAGCGCACATGAACTATTTCCTGCAAACACAAGAAAGTGAACCAAAAAGCCACCAAGGCTATCCAGGCATCAGAGCCTCCAACCAGCCACCAAGGCTTCCAACTAGGCACAAAGGCCCCCACTAGGCACACAGGCCTCAACCAGGCACCAAGGCCTCATCAGGCACTCAGCCTCAAACCAGGCACTAGGCCTTCAAACCAAATGTTAGTTTACCAACAAGCTAATCATGCAAGGAAGGGTGGGGGGGTTGGGCCCGACTGTAGGAAAAGATGAAGAAGATGCTAAGAGGCTGATGAAGAAGGAAATGGGCGTCCAATAAACTAAATAGGGATCTAGGAAACTGCCAACATAACTAACTCCTAACTGCATCGTAGTTCTAGAATTATGTTTTCCTTCTATTCAGTGAAACGAAGGAAAACATTATTTCTAGAACTACTATGAGAGCACACAGCAGAGGCAGACGGAAGCAGTGAAAACTGATCAAGCTTGGCCCAAGTGCACAAGACTAGAAGTTGTTGATGGACAAGCCCAAAGCCAGATACCATATAAGGTCACCTACTTCCGAAAATTCGCAAAGGCAATTGTCTCTTAGAGAATAAGAACATAGGAACAAGTGGTATATAAAAAGGGGCAAAATATCTATAGTGAAAGTTAGGCATAAAGCTGAGAGGCACAAAGCTTAAGGTAAAACCATACCGCTTCCTCACGGCACATCAAAGGGACCAACTTAACCACAAACAATGTTCGGGTCACAACCCCATACAAAAGCAACCAACCAACGACAAGGTTATAACTCATAACAGGCCCTTAAATCCCTTGAAATATAGTAAGACCCGTTTAGTTAGACTGAAACATTTAGAAGACATCACTCCAAAAAAAAGGCCAATTAGTTAACCAAATTGATTTAAGCAATTATATAGAGGGCATCATGCTTCATTAAACAAACCATCTTGCCATGCCATTACATGACTAAGGAATATGAAGTACGATAAAATAACAAAGAATAACGTATGAAACATTATTTAGATGCATGTTGAGAAACGGAATGAAATAAGAAGAGACGCAAAATGGGATTCGATGGCGTAAATGGAGGTGAAAGCAAGAATGCACCTTTACTATGGGGGAGATGGGCCTGACCTTATCGAAAATGGAAAACCATTCGTCCCTTGACTTGATTCCGCAAAACATATACAGGGGATATAAAGAACTAATGGAAGCCATAAAAATACAGGGAATAATCCGACAAAAGACAACAGAAAAACAACGAACAAAGAAAAGCTAAAAACAGAAAGAAAGATAGGTCTTAGCAAAGTCTGGCCAGCTGACCCGATTGTGGCAAGATTCTTGCTTGACCCTGGGATTCCAAGTCTGTAAATCCGAAATCCAGGAAATCACCAGAACTTAGGTCGGTTAAATGAGAACAGGGATAGAAAAAAGCAGACGAACATGGTGAAAAGGGTTTTGCTTATCACAGATCTTTGGACAAATCGGTCTTCTTGCCAAGATCTTGGGTCATTAAACCGCCCGCAGCTTAAGGTAGACCAAGAACCAGCCTAGAAATTACAAGTGCAGCCTGGAAATTATTAACCTGGAAAATATTAAGCTTGATATTGGCAGAACAAAAATTGTTAAATTATTAACCTGGAAAATACTAAGCTTGATATTGGCAGAACAAAAATTGTTAAGGAAACCAGCTCTGAGCAACCCAACCATATCTGTAACCTACTTCCAGAAACTTGCCTTTTATTCAGCATAAACCACCAACAGCAACTAAGCGACATAAGCAGAACAACTAACTGAAATCCCTACTGCAGGGTTAGATTAGGCTTAACAAATCAGCAAACACCAAGCCTTATGACAGAGTAACCACAGATCCATCGAGCCCAATTTTTGGGCCGTTTTCCAAAAGGGTAGGCCCATTTCAAAGAACTCCGCAACTCTTGGCCCCTGATGCAAATTATATTTTTCCTGTTAGAAATCAAAGCTTTACCTCTATCAATGATGCCTCCGTCATTAGGCCCAGGATTTCTTGCGACGCAAGTGGCTCTCAAATCAAAGGAAACAATCCTCCAACCGATTGAAAACATCATACCGCTTCATATTTTCATAATATCTTAAGAGAGGGGCTCTTGCCCTCCGGCCTCCTCTTTGGATCTCTCCCAGACGCAACCTGGACTCGAGTTGCAAAATCTACGCCTTTGAGCTACTCGGATCCTCTAACCGCTGCAACCTGCTCTCCATAAGGCCACCGAGGTATCAAATTTCACTTCCAATATGCCTTCCACGGCTTTAAGCCATCTTGGGAACATGCTCGGAAGCACGAAGCCTTGTCTCTTCTCGAGCTTTATCCTTTTTGTTCTTGGAGCCATAGCAGCGGCGAGGATGTCCTGAAGCGTAAACCAAAACCGAAAGCCAAGAGCCCGACACCAATCCTTGAAGCCGGGCGACCCAAAGAGCAAAGCGGCCCGTGAGCGGTAAAAGCGGTAACAACTTTGCGGATGGCGGTGGTCGAAGGGGACAAAACCAAAGGGGAATGCATACACAAAATTGGGCACCCAAGCGTAACAGGAGGGAAGCGCAAATCGGCAACCCGATTGTGAGGGAAAAGATGAAGGAGATGCTAAGAGGCTGATGAAGAAGGAAATGGGTGTCCAAGAAACTAAATAGGGATCTAGGAAACTGCCAACATAACTAACTCCTAACTGCATCGTAGTTCTAGAATTATGTTTTCCTTCTATTCGGTGAAACGAAGGAAAACATTATTTCCTAGCAACCTCACGGTACCATGGAATCCGGAATTGGAGGAGATGGGCCCGTGGTGTATCTGTGAACAAGACTGTCTATGTCTAGAAAGGGGGTTGCCCTCGTGTATCAATTGTGGCAGAGTACATTGCTTATTTTGTGATCGAATACACCATGCGCAGACAATGAAGGATGCAGGATACAGTCTTTGCCTGCTTGAGGTAATGGGAGTTATGTCGGATAAAAATGATACAGTCAGGAGACAGGATATGGAAAGGGTCATGCAATGCTTTAGCGGACTTCAGATCAATGCTACTATTCAGAAATTGCATGAGCTTTTGGTCGGGGATTTTGGTAAGGTATGTTAAAATCGAAAGCTTTGAGTCTGGGAGAAAATAACCAAGTTCAATCTTCTCCCTTGATATCCACAAAGGATCTCCCTGCACAAATCGAATTGATGCCCACACAGAATACTACACAGAACTGGACTACCGCCAGTACCACACAGGATATAAAATAAAGTAACCTATAGCCAAATCTGGCACCTTCCAGCAAGAATCTAGCAGCTTAGAGCAGGAATCCGGCAGCTTAGGGCAGACACAGCTCCGGCTTCACCAACCCAACTCGTCTTCAGCAAATCCGGACCCCAGTTCGACGTCAGCCTTTTCGACCTGTTAAAACAAAACCCCTGTTCTCTTCCTCTGTTTTTTCTCCTGTACCTTTTTCGTCTAATTTTCCCTCTTTTATTCTTTTCCTTCATGCAAAATCCATGTATAAATGTCAACCAAGTGTAATGTAGACCAATTGCCATCTGTTCAAATTTATTACTTAGGCATGTAGTTGTAACAATCTCCCCCTCATGCCTAAGTGATAATAGTTCCAACTTCTTCTATTCCTAAATCCTTCTGAAATACTCTAAATTTAGACTCTGACAATGCTTTCGTAAGAATGTCAGCACATTGTATCTCAGTAGGTCTATACAAGACGCTTATTTCTCCATTCTTTACCTGATCACGTACAAAGTGATTATGTAGCTCAATATGCTTTGTTCTTTCATGTAAGACTGGATTCTTAGTCATGGCAATACAACTTGTACTAACTCTGTTAGAAGTCGTCTAAGCCAGACAATTTCTCTAGATGCAAGAGACACTGCTGCATATTCAGCTTCTGCTGTAGAAAGCGCAATAGAGGGTTGTTTCTTACTTTTCCAGGAGATAGCTGACCCTCCAAGTAAGCATGCATATCCAGACCTTGATCTGCGAGTGTCTTGATCTCCTCCCCAATCTGCATCTGCAAAGCCTTCAAGTATAGACTTTCCAATCTTATACCATGTTCACGTCTGCATACAAGACCATAGTTTTGAGTGCTTTTCAAAAATCTTAAAATACGTTTTGCGCATTTCCAGTGGCCTTCACCATGATTATTTAGAAACTGACTTAATACATTCACTCCATATGAAATATCAGGACGTGTACAATTTGATACATATTGAAGACATCCAATAAGCTCTCTATAAGGTCGATTCATCATGATATGCTCTTCTTCTTTTGTTTTGGGACACATCTCAGAGCTAATTCTTTGTCCTGTTGCTACTGGAGTGTTTGCATATTTACACTCTGTCATCCCAAATCTTTTCAGCATGCCTAAAATATTTCTTTTTTGAGTAATAGCTATGAATCCCTTCTCTTTATCTCTATGAATTTCCATACCTAATAACTGTTTAAGTTCCCCCAAGTCTGTCATTTGAAATCTTTTATTTAGAATATCTTTGCAATGCTTTAAGCAATCAATATCGTTAGCAGCCATTACGCAATCATCTACATATACTACAATTATGCAAAAGTATTTATTCTCCCTATAGATATAGACATTCCCATCCATATTCAATTTTTCAAACCCATGCGTTTTCAAGTGATTATCGATGCATACATACCACTGACGTGGAGCTTGTCTTAGGCCATACACCGCCTTCTGCAATTTCCATACCTTATCTCCATCAACTTCGTATCCTGGAGGCTGCTCCATATAAATTTCTTCATCTAGGTCTGCATTTAGAAATGTCGTGCTAACATCCATATGATGCAACTCTAAGTTGTGCATATTAGCAATAGCCATACTTGTTCTGACACTTGTTAATTTAACAATCGGACATTTCTGTTAGCATGTCTGTCAACTAGCTTATACGTTCCTGTACGTTCAAAAGAGTTTAATTCTGCATTCATTGCATCTTTCCATTTATCAGAATCCAGACTTTCTATGGCTTCATTATAGCTATTCGGGATATCAATTTCTAACACAGACATAAGAGCAGGAATTACCTGTTCACTTTCCTCTGTATCATCTGTGCGTTCAATAGTGCTTTTCTTAGTACTTCTTCAGGTCTCATCCCTTCCATATTGTGAAGTATCAAAAGATATCCCCTCTTTAAGTAATTCAGCTTCAGTCCTTCTCCTACGTCTCTCCGGTGCTGGTTCCACTTCACCATCTGTATGCACAGGCAACCTTGCCTGTTCAGCTTCTTCTTCTGCTTGATTGACAATGGTTCTTTCTTCCTCATCATCAAAATAATCTATCGGTTCCCAGTTAACATCTTTGTCTGCATCTTTATCTGCATCTCGATCTTGTTTGTTAGTACTTAAAAACCGATCTTTAAACAAAATATTTTCAAAGAAAACGACATCTCGACTTATAATCACTGCCATTTTATTTGGATCGTAGAGTCTATACCCTTTTGATTCCTTATCATATCCAACAAAATATGTTTCTTTACTTCTATCATCCAACTTTGACAAATTATCACTTATTACCTTTGAATATGCTAAACAACCAAAGGCTTTGAAGTCTTTTACCGATTGACGCTTGCCTGTCCATAACTCGTCTGGAATCTGACCATTTAGGCTTTGCTTGAAATTTTATTTTGAACATAGAAGCAGTATTTACAGCTTCTGCCCACAAAAATTTTGGAAGACCTGCATGTTTAACAAGGTGACCTAGCAAATGCACTAATGACCTGCAATTGCACTAATAAAAGAATATTCTCTAATATTCCCTAAAATTATGCTAGTTTTGACCTCAAACATTAAAAAATGCCCTATTTTCTAGGAGTGTGCTGCCATTTTGAGGGGGTCAAAAGAAGAAAATTGACATATTTTAAAATACAATCTCTGTTTTGAGGATATATTTACAAAAATTATCTTAACACATTTTGCTTCTTTCGAAAAACTAGATAAACTGAAATAGAGTATATACATGATATAAGAACCAAAGTTTGAAAAGATCATATGGAGGTTTTTTGCAAGGCATGATGACATTAATCTAAATACATCAGTACAAAAAAGCGTATATAAGATTCTCAAATATATCATTGGTACAATAAAAATAACACGACCCTAGGCTTGCATAGCACCTTGATTAGTCAAAAATATTTAAAGTACAAAGCTCGGCAAGATGTACATAAATAGCAACCAAGACATTTAAAAAATATTGTTGCACTTTTTCTTTACTTTTAATGGGGTATATGGCCTGCATGTTATACAATGTTGGTGACTGGTGCAGATAAAGCCAGCTCAACAATGCTCCGGGGGGCAACAATTGCATTAAAGCCTTCCATACAACGTGAAGACATAAGATATCTTATACATATTGGTCGCGTACAAAGACCCCTTTTTCTTCTCCATAAAAGCAATAAAGAAAGGGAATAAAGTGAAGGGACATGCATATGGTGGCACCAAGACAATTTTTAGAAAGCATTCTGCCTATGATTGCATAGGCAAAAACCAATTTCAAAAAACGAGAAAAAAAGAAAAGAACAAAAAAAAGGCATGTCCATGACGGTGTAGGCAAGGACAAAATTTTCGAAAGCTTTTGCCTATGATGTCATAGACAAAGTGGTTTAAAAAAAAAACAAAGTGGCTATGATATCATAGATTAAAAAAAAAAAAAAAAAACTAGCAAAAAAGCACGCCAGAGGCTTTGGCTAAGCAAGATCAAGCTAAAAACTGTGAAAGGCCAAGCAAGATAGACAGCTTTTCTCATCTATAATGATCTATAGGAATGATATTGCAAAATTTAGAAACGTAAGATAGAACTACCAAATTGTGAAAGGGGTTAGGGATGCCTGATATTAGCCATGGGTGCATGGAATTGATAGGTAGTGTCAATGGATTTTGCGGAATTGAATTCATAAAGTAATGAACTGTAGTCTTGGGCAAAAAAAGTTACAATGCATAGTTTGTAGGTGTAAAAGAATTTGTAAATGTGATTGTATTTCTACTGGGCTGCCAAAGTGGGTTAATATTAGTCATGGTACATGCAATGGATCAAAATGATGGAATATATAGTGTGGGTTGGATGAATAGACGTAATGGATTGCATATAGAATTACATCTTACTGTTTTCTTATATTTTCCATCACTTCCTTTTAGGACATTTATGTTCATGCTAAGATTATTTCTTATTCATATATATCGATTGTGGAAAGTTGGTTAGATGTGCGAGAACTACCTTATCGCATGAACATCATGATTCGAACATCGAGCATATCTAATTAAGGTATGCATAGCATAAGATATCTATAATTCGGACATGGATTTTTTTTTTTTTTTAATTAGTGCGCCAAAAACATCCCTTAAATTAGTACTTGAGGTGGCAAATGGTCACCAAGTCTAATACCTTGATTTGAAATCAACTATGGAGGAAACTATGCAAGCCATAGAGGCGAATATTCTTAACTGAAAGGGAATTACCAATGCATACCATGCAACTAAACTCCAACTTGCAAATTGAATCTGACTCGATTCTTAACTGAAAGGGAAATACCAATGCACACCATGCAACTAAACTCCAACTTGCAAATTTAATCTGATTCGATTATAATGCTGGAATACAAATAAGAAAGATGGGATGCAGATGAACGTTAATTATGAGAGATGGAAAATATGACATTGGATCCTAACTACAACATTATTACGGATAAGTATGGGTGAAAGCTTTTAATTCGTGCAACTAAACATAAACAACATAATATAACTCACCATGAAGTGCAAAATAATTTTAATTTAAAAGTAAAATCCTACAAAAGATTACAATAACATTGCCACAATGACATAGGGAAATGCAAGAAGTGATCAAGCTTTATTACGATCATTAATAGGCACTTAAATGATGAATACAACATAAGAAATAGCAAACTATACAAATAGATAGATGGATAATTTTACATCATGCCACATTGGCAGCGTCCATGAGGACATATGACGGACTAATTTGAAATAAAATGACAATCTTGTTCAACATCAAGTTCATGGCCATTTTTTTACATTAAGGCATGGAATAGGATGCATAAGCTTATTTCATTGTAATGGTTTTTCAAATTTTTGAGACATGGATCAAGTTGGCATTGGCTAGAGCAACAATTCAAAAATGCTAAGAACTAAAAGAAATAAATGGACTGTCATGCATCTACTAGCTTTAAAAATGTTGCATTCTAATAGTTTCTAATTTCATGTAATTAGCTGCAAGTCTGCAAACAAAAGCAACATTCCTAGTTTGTTTAAGCTAATCACGACTACTTCCCACATGGCACTCTGATTGTATTGATGAAGACGAGAAGGATGCCATCGAGCAACATAACAGACCATTTGATCTTGAAAAAGTACATTTTTTCCAATTTTGTTATTTTAGTAATAATGATCTACCTCAAGCCTGCCACGTTCAATTCCACTTAAGTGTATATATTTGGAAAGTCACATTAGCCATCTAGTTTCATAGCATATAGGTTAGCTTTTTTTAGTACATATCAAAACACCGCAAAATCGAAGCAAGAGCAAAGCTCTACAAAAATAACATTAACCATTATCACCATAAGAATGTCATTTAAGAAAATGAGGCATTCGGAGAGTTGGGGTTGAGCTAGCTAGAAATTAAATTTTTATCAGTTCAATAGAAACAAAATATTGGCCTAGCATTATTTCATAAGCATGTAGATAACCAAAGGATGACCTTATAAAGCTTGACATTCTAACAGCCAAATGAAGCACTTCCTACAATTGTGAATTGCATTGTTGATAAACTGAGAATATTCTAGACAAGTATAGATCTACACTCTGCAATAAACCTATCACTCAGCCAGGTATTCTAATCCTCAAGGTCCCATTAGGCTACAATGATTTGAGTTTTGATAGAAATGTTCTACAGTTAAGGAGTGGTTCGTAGAAGAAAGCTACAGTCCACTCTTTTACGAATTCACACTGGCCGTCATAATTGAGGTTAACCATTCAGAACATAATTTTTAATTCTATTCTCTATCAAGCCTAGAAGAGGTGGCAATTTCAACCTGCAAAAGCAAAAGAAATTATTACGTCCATAGTTGAAATGGAAATGCAGCACGTTAAATTCAATATTTTGCACAAATTTTGGTACAATAGATGTACATAATAAATTTGATAGCCAAAGAAGGAAAAGTTGACATGCAAAAAGACCCTGTAAAGGCACAGTATGGTGTTCTGGTGTTCTGCAAGGATGTAGAACAAATCCTGATTGAATTTTCAGCAGTTGGGTGATTTTGTTGGTGGCCTTAAAAGTTCCTGTTCCAGCCACATCCTCAATAACTAAAACCTACACAAATGCCACGAAATGACACTGTCACTAAATCCTAGTTAACATGCTACAAAGAAAAAATAAATATATTCAATGAGTAGTTTGGATATTTTTCTAGCCTATAATGCAATACCATAGCTTAGCGGCCAATCTACCTTTGCTATTTGAAAAGCAGGGCATTTCTTAGTATGCAACTGACATATGAAGAACATGCAAGGTATCAGATATAGAAAACAAAATTATAAAGAATGGCTTTTAAGCCTTGTGTCAGACTTGTTATTCTTTTGAATAGCAGGGATTATGATAATTCTGTTTGCTCAAATAAATGCCAAAATTCTAAGATTTGACATACTGGCTTGTGATGTGGGCTTGTAATGTGGGATTAGTTGCAAGACAGTAGTGCCAGTGGACATGGCCTGAATGAAAATAAAAGACACATTTGAAAGCATTTTTATGGATAAAGAAGACACATTGGAAAGGGAAGACACACTTTCAAAATACAGATGAAGGGTGTAGCACCCATTCCAAGCCCTATTAGAAGTAAGATATCATACTTTTTATAGTCTTGTGCTGGCGCTCCAAATGAGCCACTCAATCAGATGAGCCACTCAATCAGCAGCTTTGGGAACCTGGCCAGTATACAAATGTGTTAGATACCATTTCAAATATCTTCTTCCTATGCCTTCTCCTTTTTTGTATCATACAATATTACTATACATGAAAGATGGCTGCTCAAATAAGAAAAGATGCCATGCAAGATCAGAGTTCCAGACAAATTAAAAGAGCATGTTATGTAACCTATCACATGTTAATAAAGGCCACAAAAGCTAAGAAATGATTTAACCTTTTGTCTAGTTTAAAAAATCTCCACAAAAAAAATCTATCTTGCTTAGCTCTTCTGGAAAGAAAAAGAAAATATAACTTATTAAATTAAACAAACAGTTCTCTATTACCTCCAATATATAACAAAAAATGGAAAACTTTGATGATACTCTCAACTGCATACTGAAGATATGCCTATGGATGAAATTGACATTTTTGAATGCAAACCATTAGAGAGTGACACTTAGTGGACCAAAATTTAAAACCTAGATCTTTCTGCTCATATTATGACTCTTTGGAGGTAGCATATATTCTACGATTATGCGTGGGCGATAAGTATGGTGATAGAACAGCATGCATATGGTTAGGATGGTATTAGCTTATGGTCTTTGCTTAGGATGGCATTAGCTTTCCTTATGTCCAAGTCTAATGCACAGGGCAGTGATAAAATCATAATGAAGAAATATAGCTGTTAATTGCTCTAGCATGTAAGCTTATGTGTAAATGGGTTTGATTTGTTGGCCTTATGCAGAATGGGTTGCTTATAGGTTAGTCAACCTGGGCTCAAACGATTGTTTCAGGCCAGCTTTCTAATGTATTCGTATTACAGCAGAGGTTTCTTGCATTTTTAGCATAGTTAACGTCAATATTTGCAAGATTCCTACCTAACATGAAAGTTAGATCTCTGGAAGTTCTTTCCAACGGTGCCCTTAGTTAGATAAACAGAGTCGTATCAAGATATTTATGGCCAATTTAGTATGACTGTAATTTTTTAGACAGCAGAAGGTTTTGGTATTTTTAGCATAGATAGGCTCAAAATTTGCAGAAATATTACCTAAGATAAAAGTTAGATATTTGGAACGGCTTTCTAACAGTGTATTACTTTTGACAATTGGAGCAGTATTAAGAAAATAAGGGCTAATTTGGTGCGACTGTAATTATATGACAGCAAAAGGTGTTTGGTATATTTGGCTAAGTACAGTTTGTGGTTTGTTAAAATTGTAGGGGTTCTGATCTAAAAGGAATGGATTCTAACCTTGTATTATCATCTGATTGTGGTAAGCAGGCACCATTCAGGCCATTTGGTGCCTTTCCTCTGTGATTAATTCATCCCAGTGGATTCGGATCAGGTCCTACAACATTGGAACGAGTGTTTAAGAAAATTACTAATGAAAAGAGCGCAGTCTGTTTTGATAGAGCACCCTGAAGATAGACGAAAACGTTCAAATAAAGGACATCATACCTGCAGCATTTTGAATCTAAAATGACGAACTTCCAGTATGATCCTCCTTTGTAATGGCAAATGCGATTGTAGCAAGCATTCGTATATCTCCAGATTTTAACTGTGAGCATATGTCAAACATGGGGAGCTTCCCATTTGCCAAAATGGAGAACTAATAAATTCATAAAGTTTAGCCATCACATGAAAATGCAAGGATGCAGATTGCAGGGTATGGACTAGTTTAAACTAGGCTTTATTGGCAAGGGAAAATTGCACCGTGTAACCTAGTTGGAAGCAAAAACACAAAAGCAAAAGCGATGGAAGCAAAAGGCAGGCAGTGGAAGAAGCTGGACCAGAAGCAGTCTGGGATTCACTTAAGAAGCAAAAATCCGTATTTGCATGATTAAACCAGATCAAAAGCATAAACTAAACTCTAAAATGTTGTTCTAACAACAACAGAGCCGGATCTGTATAAGACGAAACAATTCCTGGATCTTTTGGGGGTTTAGTATGGCCATTCTTCCATATCGAAGTCGGACAAGGGAAGTGCCGCCATGCGAGTCTGCCATACTGAAGACCCTGGTAATTAGTTTCTGGAAAAGAACCCAGGGTTGCAAAGAGCTGGCAAAGGCAAAAACTTAAGTGGCAGGATCGTGAGCTAAGGAAAAAAGCGGGAGCACATACAGATAATACAGATAATAGGAATCGAAGCTATGGGTCTTAACATAGAAGGGATTAAGTCAAAGCAATCTTGCAATCTAGAGGCGAAACTGGGCTTTATCTCAGAAAATAAAAAAGCGGAGCAACGACAGAATGCAAGAACCATTAACCGACAATATGCAACGAACTCTAGAAGAGAAAAAACACAGCGAAATAGCAGAGTAAATTAAGAACCTGCGGCTGTAGCAAAAGGAGAGGAGAAATCAAAGCAACGGAGGGGATTTCCCGGTGAGATAGGAGCTTGGCGACGTCCTTCGGCATCTCCGTGGGAATTTTTTGGTTCTTTTCTAATTTCGCTAGCCCTAGATCTGCAAAAATGAAGATCTAACGGTGAAAGGCAATGTCACATCATTTTTTGCTGAGGTGGAAGCGCAACGTGGATAGGCTAGAATTTGAGGAAAGGCTGCAGGCTTGGTTAGGCTGGCGTGCTAAAAATATTGAAGAAAACCCTAAGCTTATGACGGCATAAGCAAAAAAAAATTCTGAGCCTATGACGGCATAGGCAACGGTTGTTTTTGGATGGCAGTGATCGAAAATCCGGCAGTGCCCTTGCCCAAATTTGGCTCTGATCTTTGGCTCTAATATTTGGCTCAGCCCAGATTCGACTCGTCCCAGATTTGTCTCAGCGCCATAAAAATCCGGTGTCAGCCAGATTCGATTTAGGTAAAACTTTGCAAATCTCCGAGATTGCCTCAGCCATGAAAATTTCATACAGTCCATCTGTATTTAATCCTAAGCTCTTTTATTTCTGTCTTACGACTGTTATATCTGTCATATTTGGTCGACTTTGATAGAATAGAATAGAATAGAATAGAATAGGTTTTTAGCGTCCACGGAGACCAATTGGCCTATGGGACCCAAACAAAGAGAGCAAAAGCATATTATTGATGGGATTAAAACCCCCGCCCAGAAGGGTTTTCGAGGAAAAACCTTAGCGGTAATAAGCCTGGCGGCACACTGCATAATTGCATAGGACGAGTTCAATACCGATCCGTAGGACACAAACGAAGTCCGTGCATCCATAACCTCCACGGAGGTATGACCCCAACAAACCCTTCGACGCCGTGAGGTAATAAGCGATGCAACGGTGGCCATGCACTAGTGTCGAACATATCGCTCTCGGATATGGGCAAATCTTTGCGGTGTCGGAGGGCATGACATTCATCCTCAATCGCTACCGGTGGCAACAGCGCAAAGCCTTTGCTCCCGTGCTTCCACGAGCCCAACGCCTGTTTCAATGCGAGGCGATGTGCCCGTCGTCTGAATGGAAGCTATAAGCCCGCGTTTCTTCATGGGTAGCCGGGTGTACAAAATGCTGGTGTGGGCCTCTTTGAGCCTAGGATTGACTTTGCTGGCGATAGTGTGCCGGCTTAACATGTGTCGAGCCTCACGCATCCCCGACCGCGAAGGAAAGTAGCATCAAGGTATAGTTTAAGTGCCTCGCGATCTTTCTTTGTCTGACGACTGGACACATCGTTTTTCGCGACACCCAGCCGCGGAGAACCACCGAGCACGCTTGTCTTTCAGCGAGGATTTCAGGCGTTAGGGACCCATTGCCGTGGCCAAAGCAAGGCGGGGCAAAGCGTATATCAGCCATAGCGACCACCTTTTGGAAGTAAGCGATATGGCGTTCCAATGCGGCCCGTTGAAGGGGTAGAAATCACGCCTCTCGAGTAGGATGCGCATGCGGGCGTGGACTTCACCCCGGGGCCCGTGCCAAGAAGGCCTTACGCACTGCCGAGGTCATTCCGTGTGTTGAGGGATATCATGGACCCCAAACTTCGCCCCCATACAAAGGGCCGGCTCAACCAAGGCCCGAAACAAATGTATTTGGTGACCCCCGGGCATACAACTCGCCTTGTGGTCGTTTGTTCGCATGGCATATAGTGCTTTCCAACCCAGCAGTGACCCCGCAACCCGATAGCCGCATCCCAATGGGTGGTAGTTGAGAACTCAATCCCCAAGTACTTGTAGGTCTGAGCCACCTCTACCTCCTGCCCCCTGGTAAGTGAATGTGGGAAGCCTTGGCCGACGGGATGATGCAACTAGCAAACACCCTAGTTTTGGCCAGTTAACTTGCATGCCGCTGAATTGGCAAAAAGTGTCAAGAGCATCCAGTGGCGTTGCATGTCCTCCGGAGTATAGGCCATGAGGTTGACATCGTCGGATATATGAGTTGCCGGATTGTGTGATGCATGATATGTGCCCGCACCTCCATGCTCGAGAGCCAATCTTCCAACCGATCAATGTACGTGCCAAAGAGTGTGGGGGAGAGGGGGCAACCCCGACGACTCCAATGCTCGGGTCACCGGCCGTACGGCTGATGTGATACGCCCCGAAGCATGCCCTCGTACTGACCTATATCTCGCATTCTCACGCAAGTCCGGGGGTCCCGGTACCGCACGGGCCCCATAGCTTATTGCGGGTAATCGTGGTCGAATGCCTTTGCAAAATCCACGAAACAACAAAGATGTTCTGCACGGCGATTCCGCTATCTTCAATCAATGTGCGCAGAGTGAAGATATGATCAATGGTGGAATGTCCGGGCCGAAAACCCGCCTCGCGGTAAGAGCTCGCACCTCCGTTTCCTCCGCTTTATATTGTCACCACGCTCAAGGATGCCCAACAGCTTTTTGCAAAGAGAGAGCTGACCATAATAGTGCGGTAGTTGGCCGGACATTGAGGTCCCCCGCTTTGTATATGGGCACTACTCTACTAGTGGTCCATTGCGTAGGGAAGCCTTCGCAATGTTTTATTGAACAATGCCGTGAGAAGTGCACCCGGTGGAGGCCCAAACCCCATTTCGGAAGCTCTGCTGCATGCCATCTAAATGCGCCGCCTTCCCATTAGCTAGGGGCCAGAGGGCCCATGATGACATCCCCTCTGTGATAACCCGAGCCATGCCTATCGTGGAGGGATTGGTGCCCCCCCCCGCCGGGTCATACGGTATTGCAAGTACCGTACCCATTGCTCGAGGTGATGTTCCCCGTGGGTCGTGGGCTTGCTCAAGACCCTTCTCCGAATGTCCGGGGTGCCGGTCCAGGAGACCAAACATCTGTTGCCGATGCTCTGCGAGGTATCCGGCCTTCTTGTTCTTGAGAAAGGAACAGCGATGGACCGGCGGCTGGGCTGAGAGATGGGATCGTTGACTTGCCTGGGAGTGTGCGTTTGAGCTCCCGACACTCATCATCAAACCATCGGTTCGCGGGGGAAGGTGGTGGTGGTGCGAGGCTTGCCGTGGCGGCCTCTCCCAAAAGCATCTTTCGCGGCCGCCGAAGCGTGAGTCAAGAGGTGGATTGTTCTTGAAGTGTGGGGAGCGCGCCAGCCCCGCCAGATCATGCTCAAAGCGGTGGGCATAGTCCTCCGACGGTCGTTAAGTCCAGCGCAGTTGGGGCACCAAGTGTGTTGAGGCATGGAGGTGCGGGGAGCTTCCCCATCGGAGATGCATGAAGCGGGGGCGGTGGTCGGAGTCTACTTCCCCGTCGGAGTGTACGTCCCGATGGAAAAATGAGTAACCAGGTGCGGACCCGTTCCTCAACCGGCCAGATAATCCACCACCACCGGGAGCCCCCTTGGTTCTCCCGTCTACAAGTGCGGCGGTGGAAGGCGGCCATTGCACCAACCCATTTGAGATAACCGGGTCAAAGATACTACCCGACAACAAAGAAGCGCCACGCCATGGCGTGAAATATGGTCGTCATCCGATATCCTTGACCAAGCCACCCTGCGCGGGGTTCACCCAAAGACGCCCCTGCCGGGGGCTCAAATTTTGGGAACGCCGCGGCCCGTGGCGTGCATTAAAGTCGCCAAGCAACATAACCCCCGCCTGTTTGCTTGGCCGGTATGTCATCATCATATAGATCGACATAAGGCTCCAATCGATCCACATCCGAATGAGTGTTATAAAAGTTGCTCTCGGCATGTGGAAAGTAGCATCTTTGCTATGAGGGAGAGTGTCGCCCTTGTCATCATGCCGCACGCGCACCCACAAGTAGCGATTGTACTCGCCTGCGTTTTGTGCAAGCGAGGCGAGTGCCTCAAGGTTACCGCGGTAGTAGCGAGGCAACCCGCCATGCCCTCGCTTTGCACGGCACTCATTGAACACCGAGAAATGCGATAGCACAGGAGGTTCAGCGATCTACAGGTTCTCGCATGCTCCCATGTTTCCATGAGGAAAATGAGATCCATATCGGTGCAATAGAGTTGAGACTCTCGCCTTTCTGCCCGGGGAAGCCCGGCGGTTCAAGACACCATCCAGGCACAGTTCCTATTTCTTTGGCATTGATGTGGGCCTTCGATGTCTGTCGGTTGCGGGGAAGCGATTAATGCTCACGGCGCTGAAGCGATCGGATCGGCCGGGAGCAGGGGATGCGATGGGCAAATGCCGGCGGCGGCGGCGGCAGCTGGCGAGGTGGCAGCGGCTGGCGCATTGCACCGGCTACCTGTGGCGCCCGGCGAAAATGCGAAGCTTACCCGGGACAAGGACGCGGCCCCTCGACGGGCGTCCACGACTGGGGCATTTAACTGCCCGGCAGGACTCTGTTGCATCGAAGGTGAGATCGAAGGTCAACATCTGACCAGTCCCGCCGGTTGTCTACTCTGGCGGGATGGCCTCCCATTACTCGCGTAATGCCGCCACCGTGAAGGTGACAACCTAGCGAAGGCGATCAGTACGTTGAGCCCCAAGGCGGCTCGCTCTAGCAATTTGTACGCGGTCGGAATGCCATTCGAGATAGGATCTCATCCCTGAATGCGCTTGGTGAGATCTTCTCCTGCCTTCTGAAAGTCCACGCACCACCACATTATGGCGTCGGCCCCGCCTCCGCCGCTCACCGAGTCGAGGGGCAACATTAGTCGCCCGGTGGCCTTTGTTGGCTGGAGTGTGGGGCGCTCCGCAGCAGGGCGGTGTGGTGTGCGAGATGGAGGAGGTGGCGCCTGCCCGTCGCCTGTTTGGCGACCTGCGGGTCGTGGGGGCACGCGGCGGCGCTATCCCGTGTTGCAGCCTCCGGCCGCTCGGAGTCGGGAGCCTAGCTCCCGATTTGGAATCTCACGCTGCGGCCAACTCATTTTGTCACGGGCACGCAGTGTTCATGGACTGAAACAGGAGGGCGCTGCCTTGCTGGGCAATGGTTGCTTTGAGCTCTGGATCTCTCCGATCTTGTGTCTCAGCCCTACTACCGCGGGGTTCTGGCTGCGCGGGTTGGGCCGACGATGGCTCGGACGTTTTCCGTATCCGCGGTGGCATACCCTCAACTTCCATTTCGGGCGGGAAATAGTTGCCACCGTATCCTGCTCCACACCACAGCTTGTCGTGATGCCATAGTCTCCGCGGTGGTGAGGAGGGAATCCACGCCGAGCTTCGCAAGTCGGCAAGGCCCCTCGCTTATCCTGTTGCCTCTCAAAGTGGGCCAAGCGAAGCCCGTCTTCTAACTGCTGCATGCGGGTCTCCATGTCTGTAACCCGTTGCCTTTCCACTGCCAACTGTCTTTTGAGCACATGGGATGCTGAGGATTGTATCTCTGCTGTCAATCCTGCAATCCGGGTTCTGTTCTTCTCGATCTGTTCCTCCAATTTGTTTCATGGCCCTCGATGTCTGCGCTTTGGTCGAGCTTGGCGACCTTCATCCATCTCGAGCCAATCTCGTGATTGGGGCGCCGCCCGGCTTCCCTCCTCATGGAAGAGGTTTCTCCCCTGTCTTTGTTATCGGACAGGGGCCGTTTTGTGGCGCCCCTCCCCAGCTCGAGGTGTGGGTGGGGCTGGGCTGGGGACTGGGGCTGGGAATGTCTCCCTCCAAATGGGGGTCTGGGCAAGGGGCTACAAAAGCGGCCATGAAGTTGTATGGTATGGATGGGGATTAAAGAACTAAAGTGCTATGAAGAATTGGAAGATGTTTAAAAGCACAAACGATGCCCGCCCTCAGTGGTTGGCACGGGGGGGTTTGGGGGGGTTCAACCCTGTGGGGGGGAGGTTCGAGAGCATCTTACTGCACTAAGGAGCATGCCTATTGTCTCGAATCTGCAAATATTTTGAAGGAGTAATAGCCAAAGAAAATTACAAAGAATTCTAGGAAACAGGTACGAAATTTGAGTTCTATTTGTGTAAAATTCGTTTGATATATATCTTTAGATGCCAATATTAGCAAATCTTGAGTTTTCCAATGTTCTTTTTGTTGGATTTTTGGCATTGCATTATGTAGTTTTGTTCGTCGCTTTTTTTTTTCTTTTGGTGCATATTTCTCCCCAATCACATGATTTCTTGCTTAAGTTCATCTTCTAATCTTCATTTTTTGCTCTGGGCAATGCAGCCATAGGCATGCAATAATTGTTTGTAGCTTCTAGTTATGCATTCATAGACAATGATTATAGATTGCCTATGACGGCATAGGCAAGCAATACTTTCTTTGAAGTTTTTTTCCTTTGATTGTGATGGCATAGATTACAGATCATAGACTAGATTATAGACTGCATATGATTGTATGCATTATAGATTTTTTATGACGGCATAGACAAAGAATAATTTCATTGTGTCCTGCCCATGAGATGAATTATTCTCCTAAATCTGTTGCATAATTTTCTTGCCTATGATGACCTTCACAAGGAACCATTTTTTATGCCAGTTGTTTATGACTTCATAGGCAATGTCGTTTTTTTAAAACCTCTTGCCCATGCTCTTCTGTTCGTATGGCAATAGAAATGACTAAATTTGTAATTTTATTAACTTTTTTACAGCTTAAAAATAAATATTACAGAAAATGTTTGAGAGATGCTCCACATTGGTATTATGTTATAATTTCAAAAGATGCATTAGAATTGAGCAATATTTTCCAGTCTCTCACAATTGTGCCTGTGTCTAGATAGATTGGACTTGAGCAATGTTTTCTTGTGTCCCTGCAGTTATGCAGTTTTGCAAAAGCTTACAGAATTGTCAACATGCAGAGTACTTCGATCTTCTCCCAGAAGATGATCAGAAAGGTGAAGATTGATTCAGATAGAGATGAAGGTCCACCTGACAAGACAGTTAAATTGATTGTCCTAGAATGGGATAATGAATAACTTCCTGCTAAGGATGTTCTGCTTGACATTTAAAACTCTTTTATGTAATTGAGTACAAAAATAGATATTATTTATTATTTGACCTGCATTTGCTCCACAGTATTCTAAATTAACTGACTATGTCTATGGACGCATCGATAAACTGCTGTTTTAAAAGGATTATGCTTGACACCTTAAATCCTTTGTGACCTTGTTTGACTACAATGTGATGACTGTATTTTCATTAACTTTAATCTCCTTTATATTTGTACCAGAGTGTCTCCACCTATGGGCGCATAGGCTTTGTGCAATGTAACATGCAACCGAGTAGCAAAAAATACTATTTTTTGTTTTACTTTAACTACAATATTTTTCCTCCATCCAAAAATGGTCATTTTCAATGTGCAACCTTTTTTTACTGTATTTTTTTATTTAAAATATGCCAAAAGTACCAAATTTTGGGGTTTTTAAAAAAGGAATCACTATAGGTCATTAGTGCATTTGATCCGTCACCTTGTTGTTTTAACATAGCTCGTGCTGCTTCCATTACTGTTCGATTCTTTCTTTCAGAGACACCGTTCTGCTGAGGAGTGCCTCTTCAAGTTAATTGTCTTTTGATTCCTGTTTCTAAACAAAATATTTTAAATTCATCCGATAAGTACTCTCCCCCTCTATCTGATCTTAAACATTTTAGTTTAGCACCTGTTTCACGTTCTACCTCTGCAAGATAAGCTTTAAATGAGTTGAACACCTGACTTTTATGAGTTAAGAAGTACCACTTAGCTTTTCTTGTATAGTCATCAACAAATGACACAAAATAGTATTTTCCACTAGCACTTCTAACTCTCATAGGCCCACATACATTTGAATGTACTAGGGCCAATCTTTCATTTACCCGTACACCCTTCATAGGAAAAGGCTTTCTACTTTGCTTGCCCAACATACATCCATGACACAGAGTGTTTTCTTCACTATTATCTGCAAACTCTAAACCGTCCAATAACTTGTGTTTTTTCATAAACATTATATTTTTCAAATTTGTATGGCCTAATCTCTGAT
Source organism: Isoetes taiwanensis (assembly GCA_021234155.1). NCBI lineage: Eukaryota > Viridiplantae > Streptophyta > Lycopodiopsida > Isoetales > Isoetaceae > Isoetes > Isoetes taiwanensis. The sequence continues at coordinate 494,825 of JAJEKV010000005.1, forward strand.
GCCATAATTCCATTGAGTTTTCCTTACTAACTTCACTTAATAAAATGTTTATACTTTTAGGACAAAGCTCAAAACGATTTCCAATTCTTTTTGCATATAATACTATTTTTCCATTATCATGAACTATGCACATATGCTTGTCAAACAAGACTTTATAATTTTTATCAACTAGATCTACTACAGAGATTAAGTTTTTTATCATCCCTGGTACACACAACACATTATTAATGGTAATAATTTTCTCATTTTCTCCTATGAGTTCTAACACACCACAAGCTTCTACATTTTGCTTTTCTCCATTAGCCATGCATCTGAGCTTACTAGTTTCAAGATTTCTTGATATCTTTGAACTTTGCATCACGGATTTTTCAGCTCCAGAATCTATAACCACAGGATTAGAAACATTTTCATCACATAAATTTGATAAAGTATAAGACTTTACCTCCTCCTCAGGAATTTCTTCTGACACTGAACCTATTGTTGGCTTTGAAAAAGTAACGCTTCTGGACGCACCTCTACTAGAGGATCCCCTAAAGCTTCCTCGTCCTCTTCCCCTTTTGTACACATATTGGCCAGGTGGCCTGCTCCTCCGCAAGCATAACATGAACGTCCTCTGATTTTAGTACAGGCTTAATATGCCCAGTTTCTCCACAACCATAACATGTTACATCTTTGCTTCTTCCTCTTCCTCTCCCAAAATATAAAATGTTATCTCCCCCTTGATCATAATTCCTTCTAGCCTCTCTTTGTGTAATTTCAGTTCTTGCAATACTAATAGCTTCTTCTTTAGTTCTAGACATAGTACGAATTAAAGATGCAATATTTTCATCATAAGCAGCAAATATGTCTGAGATATAAAGTATTTTTGATTGGGCAGAAAGAGGTGCAGCCCCTTCTAAATCCATAAATATTCCATCCATCTTATCAAATAGCTCAACCAAATCTTGACCACTTTCATATTTCTGCATTCTTAATTCTTGTTCAAATTTATGTCTCTGAGATGCAGTTAACTGTTCATATTCATTCAACAAATACTGCCACATATCTCGTGGATCCATGCCATAGAAGCAATAATACCATAACCAAGTTTCGAAATGATAATACCTTTTGCTTGAGCTAAATCTCTTGCAGCTTCCTTGGCAGCCTTTGCTGATTCCATTGATACCTCCGATTTTGATGACTCTCCAGCTTCATTCTTCATGGAGACCCACCTTTGCTTCTCAATTTCTGTGAGGGGACGGACCAATTCCCACACCCCCTCTGCTTCCAAGGCCTTTTCAACCTTCATCTTCCATGCTTGGAAACCAGAACCTCCTTTATAAACCTTAACATCAGCTAATATAGATGCAACAATCTTATTAGATGCCATCTCCCTTTTAGACTCAAGCTCTGATACCAGATGTTAAAATCGAAAGCTTTGAGTCTGGGAATTGAACCCAGAAAATAACCGAGTTCAATCTTCTCCCTTGATATCCACAAAGGATCTCCCTGCACAAATCGAATTGATGCCCACACAGAATACTACACAGAACTGGACTACCGCCAGTACCACACAGGATATAAAATAAAGTAACCTATAGCCAAATCTGGCAGCTTATAGTAGAAATCCGGGACCTTCCAACAAGAATCCGGCAGCTTCGAGCAGGAATCTGGCAGCTTAGAGCAGACACAACTACGGCTTCACCAACCCAACTCGTCTTCAGCAAATCTGGACCCCAATTTGACGTCAGCCTTTTCGACCTGTTAAAACAAAACCCCTGTTCTCTTCCTCTGTTTTTTCTCCTGTACCTTTTTCGTCTAATTTTCCCTCTTTTATTCTTTTCCTTCATGCAAAATCCATGTATAAATGTCAACCAAGTGTAATGTAGACCAATTGCCATCTGTTCAAATTTATTACTTAGGCATGTAGTTCTAACAAGGTATGCGTCTTCTGCTGCGAGAAAAATCCATCAGATTACATATGCAGGGCCTTTATGGCGAGGAACGTAGAGAAAAAGAAGAAGATACGAGAGTCATCCACAAGAAAGAAGCCGAGAATATGAATGAGCAAAGGATGGTCGATCGGAAGGAAGCTGAACGGGCGGCTCGAGAGGAGAGGAGAAGTAAAAAAAAAATAAAAAAAATTTGATTATCTTTTGTTTTTTCTATATTATTTTATGTTATTTTATTCTCTATATGTTTTTGTGCTCCCAGCTGTGACGCTCCCTACTAAATATACGGCTCCCAGCCGTACACTCAGTAGAAAATCCCCCATCCGGTCCTTCGACCGCACAGGCTCTCCGTCTATCCCGCACTCTGGGATCACCGTAGTGCAGGAAGGGGACACGAAGGTGTCTTGCGCGCCCTTCCCCTATGGGCTCCTATCACAGCGGAAGCATAAACATCGTCAGAACTAGCAATAATAATACATCATATTACCTCGAAGGGTAGCTCATCCACATATCCATAACTGCAAAGAAGATAATCATATGCCGCTCCTACCCGTGGCTCCGACTCATAAGGAGGTCGACTGACTGACTGGGTCTCAAGATAGAGCAGACGGAGTCATAACAATGGTGGGGCTGGCTATAGACAATGGCTAGGGTTGACCACCCCATCCGCCCCTCCTGTGCATACTTTGCAGATGGGCTAGATCAAGCTCTGGCATGACTCTAGCCTTCCGGATACGCAATCCCATGGCATCACCCATCGGGACTACTCCAGGTTGCATCTCCCTGATCCGTCGAGGCAGGAAGGGTTGCATCTCCCCTTCCCGGGGTCTAGAGGTTCCACGGGCGGCTAGAGAATCGTGGCGACACACGATTCGTCCCCGACTTAACCTCCCAAAACAAGAGCCAAGCCAACACTTGCAACTCTTGAGAGGCAGGATGACACCATTGCCCCAGGAGGTGTCGGACCCATGCCCGACCCACACGAAGTGACCGACCATAAGCCTAGCCCATTATGGGATCCCCAATAGCCACGCTTAGCAGGGATCCTCCCCCCGCATTGCCTCTAGCCCCGTTGTGTAGTGCTGAGTCACATCATAGCTCCCATAGCGCGGTGGGTTCCTATGCACAGGCCGCATAATAATAGGAACTAAAGGGTCTAACTAGGAGCATTACTAAGTAAGGCTACTAGGTCTCTACCCCCCTTCCCAATACAAGAGGAGCAAACATGATCAACCAACATCACATATCCATATACATGATAATAATGAGAATATCATCTAAACCTAATCATATGTATTTAACTTACAGTTAGGGTTCATTGATTAGGGTTTAAGATCTAGACTGAGGGTTCTAGGAAGGCTTTACTAGAGACACGAAATGCCAACTCATCTGGAGTCCTAACTTCCAGATGATCTACAAAGAATCTATGCCGAAATACCTGTTCTCGAAGAACTCCCTCCTGCTCCCGGCATCTCCGTGGTCTTCGAGGTGTTCGAGGTAGCTCCCACTCCTGCTGATGCGCTCACGCTCTGGGGACTGCCATGCTATGCTGTGCCACAGCAGACGGTTCTCGAAACGGAGTTTCGTGTCCGAAGAAGATTCCCAGACTGTTGGAGCCAGAAAAGAGGCCTAGGGTTAGGGTTTAGGTTTCACATGTTATGCCACGTGGCTCCAATAGGGTAAGTCCATGTGGCGGGTGCCCAATAGGTTAAGGCCATGTGGAAAATGGTCTTAGTCTAAGGTTGGCTAAGTTATATGAATAACTTAGTCATGCCCCCTAGTGCCACAATCTATGGTATACAAGGCTATGAAAATAGACTTGTATAGTGATGGACCTGGAAATATACGTATTTATGGCGTATATTTCCCTGGAACGTCACATTCTCCTCCCTTAGGATAATGTTGTCCTCAGCATTATGCTAAGGTGCCAAACCTGCAACAGCCCTGCAAAACTCACAACAAGAATATATGAACTTAACTTTATTGAAAAGATCAACTTTTCGTTAATTACTTATTATGTAATTATAAAGCCATATTTATAAGTTATACAAAATTATATAGCCATAACAACTATTATATTATTATAAAAGTATACACATAAAATATTATTACAACAAATTTAGGAGTTCATAGTTAGTCTAAAATCTATGACTCCTATCTTCTCGTAACGTGCTCCCTCCTTCATGCTTCCCTTCACTGGCCTGCACAAGTAGCGCATTACGTTATATAAGTTAATAAGTTTGTGGTTTTAGGGGACCACCCCCCTAATTACCTCCTTGAGCCGAACTACTAGCTCAAGGTTACCCTACTACCTTGCAATCGATCATGGCCCTTTCGGATTTGAGCTTAAGGACCATTTAATATGATCCTATCATTGCCCATGATCAAGTGCTACCTTGTACTCGATTACCCGGTGTCGAGTACTCCCCAGTGCATCATGCCCCGAGGGTTTCAAGCTAGGGAACGTCTCACGATCTCATCATCGCGCATGATCACTTAACCTTCACCATGACCCCCCTATGGTCAGGTGTGCGAGCCCCGCATCGTGGCATAGAGAGCATCCGACAGATGTCCCATCATCGCCCACCATGCCTCACTTCCTCTCTCGCATGACCCTACTGGTCATGCGCACCTCTTGGTGTGTGTTGGCCTAGAGAATGCCTTAAAGGCGTATCCCATCATCGCCTACACGTTCCAAGATTCTGGCACATGCACTCTACTAGCTAGAATACATCTGCCAGAGCTAAGGCTAACTAAGAAACCTACTAAGCTAACCTCCTGGCAAGTCGGCATCGACAAGATCGGAGACGACCCGCCCATCAAACTCCCTCATGAAGTCCGGGTATTGCTTCTCCAAATCCTGCTTCAACACTCATGTTGCGTCTTCCACGGGCAAGTGCTTCCACTTGACCAAATATTGGAGGAACTGAGACCTCCTGGTCTTCTTGAATGACTTATCAAGAAGCAATTCACGCATAATTTCAACTTGTTCCTCCGTGATTTCCAACAAAGTTAGAGTATCCAAAACCTCCTCCGGGTTTGGAATGTGCCTCTTCAACAGGCTCACATGGAAGACTTTAAGGTGGGTAGGCAAGGCGAGGTTGTAGGTTTGGACTCCTACTTGCTTCAAAATCTTGAAGGGTCCTGCCCACCTAGGAGCAAGTTTCTTACAATTGCCGATGCGAAGCTTCCCTTGCTTGACCTTTACTTGAGCCAAACTTTATCTCTCACAACAAAACAACTCTCGAGGAGTTATATGTCTATCTGCTAGACTCTTCAGATGTGACTTTGTTGTTTGAAGATAATCTCGCACTTCTACCATAAGCTGCTGCGTATCTGCTGTCGTTGTTGAGAAACTTCCACCTTTGGCACTAGATTATGCCACATAACTAGGGTCAAGCATTGATAATTGTAACTGATCATGGAGGAGACATCTTCGATGACTCTTGCTTCATATTATTGTATGTAATTGACCAGGTGGATGTAATCGGCCCATTTGGATTGCTTGTTCCAATCATAGTTTCTCAACGTGCTCTCCAAAATTGTGCCCATTTGACTGCAAATGATAAGCAAAACTCATCCACAAGTTGGTGCGGCTCGTGTTGAAGAAGTCTTGCTAAACATCGCTAAAGAACTTCGGATCTCTATTGGTGATGATCGATCTGTGCATTCCATGCAGCCTAAAAAAAACTCTTATGTAGACCACATGGCTAGATCCAAAGCCGTGTCTATGGTGTGGCATGGCAAGTATGTGCCCTTTTGATAAGTTATATACCACAACCATCAAGGCTTCAAAGCTTCTTATTGTCCTTGGAAGGCTCGCTATGAAAACCATGCTGATGACTTCCCACTTGGCTCTGGCACCGCCCAAGGTTCCAAAACTCCTAGAATTCGAAATTGTTCTGCCTTTGACTGCTGACACAACTGACATTCTTGGATATACCTGACTATATGCTTCTTCATATCCGGCCAGAAGTAGCTACTTTTAATCTTGAAGTAGGCCTTTATAAATTTTGCATGGCCGGAAATAGGGCTATTATGCGTGTCATGAAAGATTTTCCTTACTCATGATGCTTTAAGTACGCATAGTTGTTCTTTGATATTAAAGATTACCCTCTTTTTTTAAAATATTTGAAGGTTTCTCTTTCTTAATCCATCCTTGCACTCTTGCAAAGACTAGCCCATATGTGCTTGAACTCCATGTTGAGGGAGATGGCTTCTTCTATCTTCTTGTTGAATTCGCTTGCTGAAGTGGAGATGGCATTGCAAATTGATGCTTTCAAAAGCTTGCCAATAAGTGGCGACGTCTTAGCATCTCCACGGCTGCATGCTCTTCCATTGATTTGCTGTAGATCACGATGTCGTCGAAGAGAATTGATGAAGAAATCATCCAAGGAATCTTCGAAGATGTCGTTCCTCAAATACATACAAGTTGGTGGAGTATTCCATAGACTCAAGGGCATTACTGAGAAGTCATAGTGCCCATACCATGTTATGAAGGAATCCTATAATTATCTTCCCTCTTCATCCTTATTTGATGATTGCCTGACCTTAAGTCGATTTTGTAGAAGAATCTTGCTTCTTGGGGCTGATCCATTATGTCATTTGCTTGTTGAGCTACCCATGGAATTCATAATGGATATACAACTTGCCACATGCTAAACTCAAATTGACAATGCTTGTTAAGAGGAATTGCAACTTCGTAAACCATCACCAATGAGCATCATATTTCAGCTTGTCTTTTATAACATTGATAACATTGAATCTTCAAAAATAATAGCAATATAACAAGGCATGATTCAAAGGAAATCAGCAATAAGACAATGATAAAACAACTGGTCCATATGATTCTTCATAATAGTAAGGAACAATGCCCTTCAAATACATCCATTTCATCTCGAGAACTTAATGAAATTCGGAAAAACAACAATTTAAAATACCTACTTGATCAATGCAAATTGTGTTGTCCTCTAAATCAGAAATTTGCTTTCTTTGTAACACATGCTTCCACTTGTTATTGAAGACAAGGACGAATTTATAGTGCTCCATACTCGATTTATGGCTGCTAATGATGACCCACGGGCTGAATTTGCATAGAATGTGCTGCCCAATTGGAATTAGGTCTGATATACATGTAAAATCTGCCATAAGAATGCTTCACATTGCTGTAATTTTTTGCCCATAAGCTGATAGATCCAAATGAACTTACTTCCTTGCTTACGGTGCTCTCCTTCCATGCCCCGATGTCTTCCTTTCATGTAATCGAGCCCTTGTTCCAAAAGCGACCTGCCCGCTCCCATCTCCTTAACTCTTACGTTAGGTTTTTTCTCCTCCTTTCATCCACATCAGCTCCTAGTCATCAATTTTCTTCAAATACATTTAATTTCCTTTCATATTCCATGACTTGTATCCCTTAGATAGGCGGTATCGACCTTGATTATCTTTGCCCAGCACTTCTCCCTTTGTTTGTATTTGTTCCCCGTTATTCATGCATGCGCCTCTTGTAACATCATCCAATCCTTGGTGTAATGCCTTCCTCATCTTCATCTTCACACCTCATTAGTCTTTGCTTAGAACACTCTTTTGTGATCTTTCAATTCCGATTCCTGTTTGCTTGCTTCATAAACATGTCATATCTTCCCGTATCATCGCATCTAATTCCACACCCTTAGTTTGTGAATTGAATACATGATCTTTGTTTTCCTCAACTTTGTGCCATGGTATCTCGTCACACATTTTGTATCAAACATATCTCACTAATATAACTCGGAAATGCATAGTAATGGTATTATAGCTAGGACTAAAAACCTCGCCCACGTAGGGGTTTTCGAGGAAAACCTCCACCATAATACCGCCACTAATACATTCCAAGACCTTCAAATGCAACTACAATTCGATTTTGTGATCTTGCGCTTCTTCATACGGCTCCCTTGCATAATCCCATATCTGCCATAGGTGTCCCTTTTAGTCTTGATCCTATTCAAGTTAATTTTGCTTCTTATCGGTCTTGCTTCTTATCGGGGTCTTCATACTTCAAACATAATAGCATTTCTGAAGTTGCCTCTGCTTCTTATCAGGGTCTTCACAAAAAATACCAATTTCCCTAAAAACATATAAATTATCTGTAAATATGTAAGAAAAACGGTTAGAATCTTCAAAAAAATACAATACTCCATCATTCCAGATACCAAATCCCCACTACATTATCCTCCCTCCTATTGTTCTTCGTCCCGAAGAACACTATATCATCAGTGGGGTGTATTCTTGCTTGTACATAAGATAGGTCGATCTTCCTCTTTTTTGCAAATATAGCTTTAAAGCGTGCTCCATTAACTTCAGCGTAGGCAAATCTTGCCCTTACCAAATCTGTCAGGATTCTGAGCCATTCATGAAGACTTCTCTCACAATATATGGGCCTATCCATCGCATCCACGAGCTTTCAGGGCGCTTCCGGTGTTTACTATCATACATTAAAGCTGTGTAGCCAATAGTAAACTCCTTCTTTTTCACATGTCTATCGTACCATGCCTTTCTTTGTTCTTTTGCAACACCTCCCGTGCTTTGAATGCATGTGGCGAGTCTCATCTAACTTTTTCAAGCTCTTGTAAGCGTGATTTAATCTTTGCCATCCCAATCCAACTTGTTTTGAACAGCTACCCTCAATGAGGGAATCTCTAATTCAATTGGAACTCTTTTTGCTTCGACCATAAACAAGTTGAAGCGGGTAGCTCTAGTTGTCACCTTGTAGGCAATCCGTGCGCCCATAGCATCAAGAAGGCGGCTTATCCCAATCACTCCTACTTGCATTGCAAATCTTTGCGATAATATTACATAAGGTTACGTTCGTCCTCTCCACGCCCATTTGCCCGTGGATGATATGGCGTGGTCTTTCGATGCTTCACATTATATAACTTCTGTTAAGGCTGCTATGACTTGATTAAGGAAGTGTTTACCTGCGCGGCTCACCAATTCAATAGGACAACCGAATCGAATGATAATATTTTCATATAAGAATGATGCAGCGGCGGCGACATTATCCTCTCTAAGAGCTTTAAGCTTCCACCCACTTTGTAACATAGTCGGTGCTAACAAGAATGTACTGTTAAGATGCGCTTAGCGGTGGATTAATAGGTCCCATAAAGTCAATGCCCCACTTTTCAAATGGCAACACAGGGAACAATAGGATGCAAGAACATCATTATCCCTTCTTGTGGGTCTTCAAGGCGTTGGCAAGGATCACATTTTTGACATAATCAGCAACATCCTTATGCATGGAATGCCACCAATAACTGCTTGTAAAATCTTACGCCTTTGTTGTATTTCTTTGCAAAGTGGCGCCGCCGGTGGCGTCATGACATGCAATTATAATTTTTCCACCTCATGTGGTAAAGACACCGCCTAAGAATATCATCTCGACCAATGCGATAAAGGGTTCACGCAATTAAAGTGTAGGGGCGGGATTGAATAATCAATCTTCTTAGTTACGCATAAGTCAAATGCTCGGGGCAATTTTCTGTTGATAAATATTCAGCGATATTAAAGAGCCACTCGGGACTGATTCCACATGGAAAAGGTTTGCATCCGGTAGATCATCTTCAACACGAGAACCTTCTTGAGATGCTATTACCGAGACAAGTGGAGTCTTTGTGTAACATGTGACTTTCGGCTTAATAACAATTTTAAAGCGAAATTCACGCAACAAAAGGAGCCAGCGAGTTATCCTTCCCGATGCGACATGGTTTAAGGATCAAGTACTTGGCGCTTGGTGGTCCACATAAAATACAAATTCCTTGCCCAAGAGATAATGTCGAACTTCGAATTGAATAGATCATACCCGGGCCTTCCGCTCAGTAGTGCAATAATTTCTTTCGGCACTAGAGAGTTGCCCTCTTGGCATAATATATGGGATGATCCCATCCGTTATCATCACGGTTGTGCTAGAATACTTCCAATGGCATAATTTGATGCATCAATATGCACATGAAAAACTTTATCGGCATGGCATTTTCAAAATAGGGCAGAAACTAGTGCTTGTTTTAAAGCCTCAAATGCATCTTGACATTCACTACTCCATGTGAATTCAGCCCCTTTCTTCAATAAATTGGTCAATGGCAAAGCCTTATCGGCATAATGGCGAATGAACCTTCTATGGTAACCTCATTGACCGAGAGAAAAGCCTGCAATTCTTTGATCGTCATGGGAGGCCTTAAATCGATATGATCTTGACTTTTCGGGGTCTCTTGCCGACCCATCTTGAGAGACAATTCTGCCTAGAAGAATACCATGTGTGACAGACAAAAGAACATTTAAATGGGTTGAGAGAGATACCATATTCGCATCGAAGGAAACAAGCTCTTAATTTCTTCAAGTGGTCATTGTAAGAGCTAAAAACACTTGAAGTCATCCAAAAAATCTCGATGAAATCTACCAAATAATCCTTGAAATCTTGCTGTCATAATCTGTTGAAAGGTTCTTTGGAGCATTGCATAAACCGAAAGGCATGACTTTATATCGAAAACAGCCCCATTCGGTGACAAAGGCGGTTTTGTCTCTATCTTACAGTGCGATTTGAACTTGATTATAACCGCTATAGCCATCGAGAAAAGAATAACACTTTCGTGACCGCGACCGCATCAATCTGAGAGTCGAAGTAAGCGGCAAAGGGAATCCATCTTTAACGGTGACATGATTAAGTTTGCGGAAATCCCGCATACTTTCGAATTTTCAGATTCTTTTTAGGAACAACAACTATAGGAGATAGCCATTCTTTGGTTTCAATTGGTTCAATAAACTCGCATCTAAAAGATTATCAATTTCCTCCTTTCTGATACGAGAATAACTAGGATTCATTCTATAAGGGCGTTGGCGCGCCGGGAATAGCGTCTCTTACCAATGGAATACGATGAACACAAAGTTGAGGATTAATGCCAACCATTTCAGGTGTAACTCCATGCAAAGATATCTCGGAACTCTTCAAAAAAAGTTGGTATATCGCTCTGGCTCCTCAATATTAAAGGTGCTTACAGAGTTTGATAATCCTAGGTTCCGCCTCGGTTCCTAAATTCAGATCTTGCAATCTTTGGAGGCTCGATAAACTTCTTTATAAGGTTGCTGGTTTCTTGTGCGGCGGGGACCTCCCTCGGTTTCAATTCGCCACTTCATAATTAGTGAAATGCTGGGATACGCTCCTCGTCTTCCTCTTCAATTGGTTCTCACGAAACCATATTACAACTTATTGTATCATTTAGCCATTCTTGAAGATCAACACTTGATGTGTCGGCTTGATAAGGTGGAGCTCGCAACTTCATATAATCCTCCCTTTCCACATATATGCGGCGACATCAATATCCTCGTCGGAAGACTTCGAGGTCTTCTTCACTTGAATCCTTTGGAACTTGTATCACTATCGTTATCCTCGTTGTTCTTTGTGGGCATCAATGTATTAGGATGAAAGTGAACTTGCACTTTCGAACCACATTGTTGCCATCTCCAATTTGCGGAGTCCGATAGACCAATCATGCTTAGCGGATGCTTGCAATAACCAAGGGCGTCCAAGCAAGATCGGATAGGTGAAATTTCCATGGGCCATCACCAAGATTACATAATCAACATAGAATACAATACCAGCAATAAGAGTTTGCACACTGTAATCATCCCAAAGGGCTTCACTTTCGTCGTTGATCGCCATTCTTACCATGAAATACGGGGGCAATTCGAGAAAGCTCCAATTTCTTCATGACATCCTCGGCATAATGTTGACACCGGAACCTCCATCTATAGTGCACTCCGCGAATCAATTGGCCATTTATCTCCCGTCAATACATGGTGAACTCTCATATCGGCAATGGCGAGGCCAAAGCTGAATTCTAGCGACCTCCTTGTGACCCTTGAGAGCTGATGTAAGAGCCTTCCCTACTTATTTGGTGCAACTTGTAATAATTGGCCAAAAGTCAAAGTGGGATGTTGATTCTCTAAATCCTTCAAAATATCATCACGGTGCACTTGATTCCATCTTCAAAACCCTTTTATACTTGCGTTTTTTCTTTTGTGTGGATTCCTTCAATACATGAGGGGTTTAATTCGGCATCAATAATATTCTTTACATTCGGGGCGAGGGGATGTCTTGCTGGTCAAATATAAAAGCTTGGTCTTCTACATCATCTTGGTGCGGAAAACAAGCGTGGCAATCACGAACATCGTTCTTGAAAATTGCAGCTCTCGAATATGGCTGATAGCGGCGGCGACCTCTTGTTCTCGTCTCTTTGATACTTGATGTCTTGTCTCCACCGCATATCTTTGGTATAGTTGAATTCCTTGGTATATCCACAAAGATTGCTCAGAATCCACTCTGAGGGCTCCTTAAACTTGATATTCTTCTTGACCTCCAATTTGTGCGGACAATTCTCGAGAGTGCAACCCTTGTGTTTGGCATATGCCACAAATAGGCTGAAATTCCCTGGACTTCCTTGGGTTAGGACAATGGGGAGAAATATGGCCCATCTCACGCGCATCGATAACATTGTGGAATCGTCCATGCGCCCCCTCGGCCTCGCCGGTTGTTGCACGCAGGCTGCTGCAAAAGCAGGTATAGAAGCTCCATACATAGGTTGCACTTGATAGGTTGATTGAGTGCATTTGCATAGGCTGCACTCTATTCTTCAAATAGAAACAATCTTCAGTCTTATGATTCCGTGCGCCACAATTTTGACAAGAGACTATAGCTTGGAGACCCGGTGGAGTTGCACATTAGATGGGAGATGGCCATATCCTTTACACTTTACACACCCGGATGTTAGTGCGCTCGTTTTTTGGGCTGAGGGGAAGCGACCATACCTCGAACCCAATTCAATTGCGGATCGGTCATTTGCTTTGTCAATGCCTCAACTAAATCCTCTTTCACCTTGACAAGCTCACTCTTAGATCGGTTTGATTCTTACCGGCTCCACCCAATTGCGGCTTACTATAATCCATTACTCCGAGGGAATCAATGTGTTTCTTTGCGGGGAAAACCGAGCGGCATAGGGGAAAAGAAGGAGGCTCCATGGGACTTGATGCCATACCCAATTGTGATGGAAACATTGCGGCACCCCTCAAGAACCGATGGCATCACTACTCGGGTTGGTAATAGCGAGCCATGTTGAGCTTAGCTTGCTCCCGGTGGAAGCAATCTTTATGGCATCCTCTAATTTAGAAGGAGTTTGCCCTTTTTATATAAAACCAATATCGGTGGAAGTCCGTTTGTGAAATACCTCACGGTCTTCATCGGATGGTTTGGGATCTTTCTTTGCCACCAATCTTGAAATCGATAATATAACTCGCAAAACTCGTTAGGCGACAACTTGATATATGACAATTCATCACTCACTTTCGTTGAGCATATCCGCAGTGCGAAAGCATTCAAAATCTTTGTTTCTAACTCCTTCAAGTGTGGAAAGGGTAGTGGATTTATTAAGCGGTACCATTCTCTTTGCGCCATCTTTGAGTGTCATTTGGAAAAAGCCTCATCTTCTCTTGATCATTATCCTCCCGATTGGCTTCAGCGATTGTTAGAAATGATTGCACATGCGAGTCGACATCCATACCGTAAAGGGCAGAAAATGTTGGATATGGCATCCGTGTTGCCTTTGTTGTTCTTTGGGCATGCCTTGCATATCACGGAGAAATAGATACTACTAAACTTCGAACTTGAAGGGATTTGAATTATAACTTACGGTGGTTATTTGTGTTGCCTTCTTGATAACTCAAACTAGATTTCAATTTTTAGGACTCAAACTTCCGATAGATTCTAAAGACTTCGGTTCTTGATAATGCTCTCTTCTTAAAGGCGTTGCTCCACGATCTTGGTTTAGTTGCTCTTTTTTTTCTTGTCATTCTCCTCCTTTGACTTCACATTTGGCGGTACATAAAACATGGAATGTTAGGATCGGACTATAGGCTGGCCTGGCTTTATTCTTCCAGTGCTTGACCTCTTTTGTCCGTCTCTAATTTCTTCCACTCATACGATGACCGTTCTCCCGGCAAACGCACCAAAATATGTCATGAGTCCAACAAAATCTAGAAACAACTAACCCCGGGCTCCACGGCGATGCATGAGTGTAAAACAATCAGGGCAATAACCAGCAGCAAGGTAATATACTTCATTCACAACAAGAGAATTCATAATGGATATACAACTTGCCACATGCTAAACTCAAATTGACAATGCTTGTTAAGAGGAATTGCAACTTCGTAAACCATCACCAATGAGCATCATATTTCAGCTTGTCTTTTATAACATTGATAACATTGAATCTTCAAAAATAATAGCAATATAACAAGGCATGATTCAAAGGAAATCAGCAATAAGACAATGATAAAGCAACTGGTCCATATGATTCTTCATAATAGTAAGGAACAATGCCCTTCAAATACATCCATTTCATCTCAGAACTTAATGAAATTCCAGAAAAAACAACAATTTAAAATACCTACTTGATCAATGCAAATTGTGTTGTCCTCTAAATCAGAAATTTCTTCTTTGTAACACATGCTTCCACTTGTTATTGAAGACAAGGACGAATTTATAGTGCTCCATACTACGATTTATGGCTGCTAATGATGACCCACAGGCTGAATTTGCATAGAATGTGCTTTGCCCAATTGGAATTAGGTCTGATATACATGTAAAATCTGCCATAAGAATGCTTCACATTGCTGTAATTTTTTGCCCATAAGCTGATAGATCCAAATGAACTTACTTCCTTGCTTACGGTGCTCTCCTTCCATGCCCCGATGTCTTCCTTTCATGTAATCGCAGCCCTTGTTCCAAAACGACCTGCCCGCTCCCATCTCCTTAACTCTTACGTTAGGTTTTTTTTCCTCCTTTCATCCACATCAGCTCCTAGTCATCAATTTTCTTCAAATACATTTAATTTCCTTTCATATTCCATGACTTGTATCCCTTAGATAGACGGTATCGACCTTGATTTATCTTGCCCGCACTTCTCCCCTTGTTTGTATTTGTTTCCCATTATTCATAATGCATGCGCCTCTTGTAACATCATCCAATCCTTGGTGTAATGCCTTCCTCATCTTCATCTTCACACCTCATTAGTCTTTGCTTAGAACACTCTTTTGTGATCTTTCAATTCCGATTCCTGTTTGCTTGCTTCATAAACATGTCATATCTTCCCGTATCATCGCATCTAATTCCACACCCTTAGTTTGTGAATTGAATACATGATCTTTGTTTTCCTCAACTTTGTGCCATGGTATCTCGTCACACATTTTGTATCAAACATATCTCACTAATATAACTTCGAAATGCATAGTAATGGTATTATAGCTAGGACTAAAAAACCTCGCATGCGTAGGGGTTTCGAGGAAAACCTCCACCATAATACCGCCACTAATACATTCCAAGACCTTCAAATGCAACTACAATTCGATTTTGTGATCTTGCGCTTCTTCATACGGCTCCCTTGCATAATCCCATATCTGCCATAGGTGTCCCTTTTAGTCTTGATCCTATTCAAGTTGCCGCTGCTTCTTATCAGGGTCTTCATACTTCAAACATAATAGCCGCTACGAAGTTGCCTCTGCTTCTTATCAGGGTCTTCACAAAAAATACCAATTTCCCTAAAAACATATAAATTATCTGTAAATATGTAAGAAAAACGGTTAGAATCTTCAAAAAAATACAATACTCCATCATTCCAGATACCAAATCCCCACTACACTTGCCCTTTGGTGCTGGGATAAGTATCTCTTGCTTATGATAATCAATTATTGCCTTAGCCAGCTTTAATATTGCATGACCTTACCTTTGGGCACACATAAAAACTATGTAATTAAATAATTATTCTTGTTTTAGATTTAATCTCTACTCTAGGATCTCCCCTTTCTTAGCTATTGCCCTCTTGAAATAGTCCGAGATAGAGCAAACAAAATATTATCATTATCTCAAGGAGAAAACATAGAGGGTGTGCTGAAAAGATTCAATATGGGAGACTCTAAGGCTGTTAAAACTCCAATGGTAGCTGGCAGCAAACTTTCAAGCAGTATGTGTCCTCAATCTGAAGAAGAAAGAAATGAAATGCAAAATGTTCCATATCGAGAATAGGTTGGTTATTTATTATATCTAGCCAATAGCACCAGGCCAGACATTGCATTTGCAGTCAACATGCTAAGCAGATATTGTAATAACCCAGGTTCAGCTCATTGGCAAGCAGCAAAAAGGGCTCTTAGATATCCTGGAGGTACAACCAATTTTGGAATTGAATTTAACAGTGATAATCTTGAACTCAAGTCCTTTAGTGACTCAGACTGGGCAGGAGATGTTGATGAAAGAAAGTCTACATCTGGATTTATCTTTATGTTAGGAGGTGGTCCTATCTCATGGAAATGCAAAAAACAGAAATCTATTGCTCTATCTTCTGCTGAGGCAGAGTACTCAGCTACAACTCTAGCTGCTAAAGAACTGGTATGGATTAGGAGACTTCTAGAAGAGCTCAATATGAAACAAGAAGATCCTTTGGTTCTGCAGTCTGACAGTACCAGCTGTATTGCAATGACAAAAAACCCTATAATGCACGAGAGAACCAAGCATATAGAATTGGAAATGCATTTCATTAGAGATTGGGTGCAAAGAAACATAATACAGGTGCAATATGTTCATACAAACATGCAGTTGGCAGACTTGTTGACAAAATCACTATCTGACAGTAAATTCTGTAATATGAGGAAGATGATAAGCTGCACAGATTATAATATGAAGGGAGAGTGAAAGAGTTTGTTCATATTATAATATTTTAAACTCAGTTGATTCATGGAGTAACTGAAGGTTCATTTAAAGTAAAAACCAGTTGATCCATGTGAGAGCTGGAATTGCAATGTGAGAATTGCACAGTGATGGTTCTATGTTGAAAATGCACAGATGCCTACAGCTCTCATAGCACAGAGATCTAAGGTCTACCTAGCTATGTTAGGTTATGGTGCAACTCAAGTATTAGGTGGAATGCTTATGCATATAATGGTCGTTTGGAACCATTGAAACCATTGGAGACTTTAATGTAATAAAGGTTAAATTTTAAAGGTAAAAAAAGGGAGGTAAATATGGATCGAGCTCGAATAACAAGTCCATAACCGTCGGGACTGGTTCTTAGTGAATCGGTGCCGCCTAACCCTGTATAAGAAGAATTAGAGATTGAACCTGTTAGGCTGGTGTGATTCTGAATGGATTCATCCTTAGATGAATGCCTGGCTGTCGGCAATGTTCGAATAAGTTGTCATTGAAAATTATAAGCTACATTAGAATATTCAATGGTTAATTACATTAAGATTATTGTCAAAGGTTTATTTTATCTTGGAAGTGTAACCTTGATAGTGTGATTATTGATTAACTAAGGTGTGATCATTGAATATTTCATTGCCAGGCAATTGATTAAATTCATAACAATGTAGAATATGTGACACTGGAAAAGTAGAGGATGATAATCACCTGCTCAATGAGTGCCCAATGTACGGTAACGTCAGAAACAAATACAGAAACATAAGATGGGGACAGCCAGCACACACACTGATGATAAGGGCAGAAACAATGAGAGATCTGGCAGATGCAATCCAGGAGATGACGACCTGGCACCAAGAGGCACACAAAGAAAGAGGGCTTATAATATGAACCGCCCAAGAGGCGGGGCATTGATGCCCACAAAATGCTCAGTTAAAAGCTGATTGATAACGACGCATCACTGCACGGCCATGATGCCGATTAAAAGCAGGGTGCCAGTACTAATAGAAACTCAGAAAAAGGCTACAATAAACCAGTGTGATGTGCTAGTAGCGCCCGTAAGGGAGCTCGCCCCTGCTACATCAGTCCAGGGGCCTCAGGGCACAAGGGACAATAATTCTATTCTATTCAACTCGTCAAATCACTTCAATATTCAATGTAAATTAAATTGTGAATGTGATTATTTCTATTCGTTTGAACTAGTTTTCGTATTTTAAATATGAATTTGAGCAATTCAACGCGAATCTATAAGATTGGGGATCCTTGGACTATGTATGGAGTGAAAATAGCTATATCAGATTGAATGACACTATAACAGGATAGCCATTTTTCACACTTTAATATCACCTAAAATTTCAAAAAGTCTTAAGCGATATAGGATTTGAGGTGATATAAATAATGATATTCAAGGTACAGTGACACTAGCAATGACAGAATTCTATCATCTATAGCATCATCAGCATCGTCATAAATTTGGTCAATAATTTTATCAGTACTAGTACTAGTTAATGACAATATATGTGTTACTAATAGCGTCATGAAATAATATCACATATTACATCAACTTTACTATCATTTATTACTCCAATGGTGTTAATGACAATATAAGTGTTATAGCTTATGTCCACACATAGCTTCATCTATAGAATCACATAGTGACAATATTATGTCAGTGCTAGCATATGACACTATATGTGTTGATAATAGCATCATGGATAATATCATGACTTACATCACTCTTACTATCAATACTTGTTGTAATTTTGATAATGATAATACAAATGCTAATGCTTATAACAAGTGTAATATCATTTGTAATGGCACTACCTTCTTCAAACTCCCATAGACAAAGTATTATTGGAACAAGGAAGAAAAATACCATTGTCAAATGTAAGTCTACGTTGTGTAGAATCTTACCTACAAAATATAGAAATTAAAAACATTCAAAACTATTTAAATAGCAAACTAATAGAAACTGCAACTTTGCTTTTTGAAGAATGGAATAACAGTGCAATGTACCTCCTCTGAATAACCAAGGGCTATATTATAGTCATCTGCTGGGATTTCACACCCTTCCAGGAGGAGGAGGATGTTCTCTTATTGAATCTTCAAGTGGTTGAAAGCCATTATTTTAAAGGCTATAGAAGGAAATATAATGAAAATGTTTTATGGTGTCATATATGATGATTGATAGCCAGTGTATTTGAAATATGATAAAAAATAGGCTATATGTAAACGGTTTATGTGATTTAGGGTGAAATACACAATATGCCATTTGGAATGGGCAGACACATTTCTTATCACACTATCAAAATGCTCAAAGCCTCAAAAGTCTTGGCCGGAGACAAAATTCTTGGTCGGGGGTACTCTTCCCACTTTCTCTCTCTAGCGCCTTGCTCTCACCACTTTCTCTCTCTAGCGCCTTCTCTCACCACTTTCTCTCTCTAGCCTTCCTTTTTTCATGTTCTCTCTCTAGCCTACTTCATGGCGTCCCAATAGAGTGTTCCAGCTGGATGAGTCGCCGCCTACTTCATGGCGCGCCAATAGAGTGTTCCAAGTTCTAGCACACTCAAAACCCGCTGGATGAGGAGCTGCCTACTTCTTCCTTGTGTTCTTGTGTCCAATCCCATTCCAACCTATTCCCAAAAGTGTTGAAGCAAACCCATCCCAAAAGAATTCCGATAGTAGCCGGAATCAAACCTCCCCCCCCACAAGGTTGAACCCCCCCAAACCCCCCCATGCCAACCACTGAGGGCGGGCATCGTTTATGTTTTTTAAACATTTGTCAATTCTTGATAGCCCTTTAGCTCTCTAATCCCCTTCCATACCGTACAATCTCATGGCCGCTTCTGCAGCCCCTTGCCCAGACCCCCATTTGGAGGGAGACATTCCCCAGCCCCAGCCCATCTGGAAGAACCATGGGGAGGGACCGCCGCGAAAACGGCCCCGGTCTTGGAACAGACACTTGGGACAAGGAAGTGGACTCAGACCCCCAGCCCCTGTTCGTGCATCTCCATTGGCAAGCTCCCCGTGCATCTACTGCCTCAACACCCCAGGTGCCTCAAGCTAGCGCTGGACTACGGCCGTCTGGAGGGACCTATGCCCGGTTGCTTGAGCATGACTGGCGGGGGCTAACACGCAACTCCCCACACTTCAGCGGCAATGCGCTTTCGGCCGACTCACACCGCCTTATAGGCTGGCGAGAGATGCTTTGGGGGAGAGGCGTTCGAACCTCGAGGCGCTACCACCTTCCCCCCATATGGATGGTTCGATGATGAGTGTCGGGGAGCTCAAAGCGGCGCGCCGGCAAATCCACGGATCCCACCTCCGCCCACGGGCCATCGGTCAATGCAGCTCCTTCCTCAAGAACCACGAAAGCGGATACCTCACGGGCATCGACAGCGGATGTTTGGTCTCGGGATCGGCACCCCAAGACGATACGGAGAAAGTGCGCACAGCCCGGGGAACATCACCGGGCAATGGGTGCAGTACACGCAGCGACTTTACGACCGGGCAGGGGCGGACACCGATCCCTCCACGGATAGGCATGGCTCACGGTCATCCGCGAGGGGGATCTCATCATGGGCCTACAGCGTCTAGCTAATGGAAAGCAAAGCATATTTAGATGGCATGCGGTGGAACTTTTGAAATGGGGTGGGCCTCCATTAATGCGTATCCTCAAGGCATTATTCAATAAAGCATTGCAAGAAGGCTTCCCTCCATGATGGACCACTAGTAGTTGTGCCCATATACAAGGCGGGGGGACCCTCCTTTGCCCGACCAACTATCGTACTATTATGGTCGACTCTCTCTTTGCAAAACTGTTGGTGGCATCCTTGGCGGCGGCCCGACAATATGGGCGGGGAGGCGGGTTTTCATCCGGGCATTCCACCATTGATCATATCTTCACTCTGCGCACATTGATTGAGGATAGCGGGAATCAGGACAAAACACATGCTCTTGTTTGCGTGGATTTCGCAAAAGCTTTTGACCACAGTGCCGGGGACGGGTTATGGGACCGGCTAGCGGTGGTGGGGACCCCCGACTTGCGAGGAATCATTATATAGGCTATATGAGACATGCTCATGCCGTATCACATCGTCGGGGACAGCGGTAATCGATGTAGTATTGGAGTCGTCGGGGTTGCCCCCTCCCCCCACACTCTTTGGCCTATACATTAACCGGTTTGGAAGATTGGCTCTCTCGAGCATGGAGGTGCGGCGCCCATCTCATGCATCACACAATCCAGGCAACTCATATATCGACGATATCAACCTCGTGGCCTATACTCCGGAGGATATGCAGCGTCACTGGATGCTCTTGACACTTTCGCCGATTCAGCATGAGAGTTAACTTGGCCAAAACTAGGGTGCTGCTAGTTTCATCATCCCGTCAGCCAAGGGTTCCCTCATTCACTTACCAGGGACAAGATGTAGAGGTGGCTCCGACCTACAAGTACTTAGGGATCGAGTTCTCTACTGGCCACCAGGCACACTTGTTTCGGGGCTTGGTCGAGCCGGTCCTTTTGTATGGGGCAGAAGTGTGGGGTCCGGTGGTATCCCTCAACACCTGAAATGACCTCGAGCAGGCGCAGAAAGCCTTCTTGGCACAAGCCCTTGGGGTAAAGTCCACGGTTCCATACCAGATCCTACTCCATGAGACATGTTTTCTACCCCTTCGACGGGCTACATTGGAACGCCATATCATTTACTTCCAGAAGGTGGTCGCTCTGGGTGATACACGTTTGCCCAACCTTGCTTTGGCCATGGCGATGGGTCCCCAACGCCTGAAAGTCTGCTGGAAGGACAAGCAAGCTCAGTGGTTCTCACGCTGGGGTGTACAGGCAAACAAATGCGTACATGTAAGGACAAAGAAAGATCACAACTTAAGCTGTACCTAGATGCTACTTTCCAGCCCGCCAAGCTTTGGGATGCGGATGCTTTGGCGCCGCGTTAAAGGCGACATACTATCAGCAACAAGTCAATCCTAGGCTCACGAGAGGCCCACACCAGCACTTGTACACCCAGTTGCCCATGAAGAAGCGCAGACTTATAGCTTCCATTCGCACGGGTGCACATCGCCTCCACATTGAGACAAGACGTTGGGCTCGGGAAGCACGAGAGCAAAGGCTTTGCTAGTGTTGCCACCAGGGCACCATTGAGGATGAATGTCATGCCCTCCAGATCTGCCCAGCGTTTGCCCATACCCGAAGCGGTATGTTAGGTTACTAGTGCACGGCCAACCGTTGCATGAGTTATTGAATCACGGCGTCGATGGGTTTCTTTGGGGTCATACCTCCGAGGAGGTTATGGATGCCGCGTTTCGGTTATTGTCCTCGGGGCCGGTATTGAAACCATCTATACAATTGTCTGGCAGTGCGGCATACTTATTACTTGCTAAGGTTTTCCTTGAAAACCCTTGGTAGGGGTTTTTAATCCTATCGATAATAAACTGCTGCTCTCTTTTTGTTTGGGTCCCATAGGCCAATTGGTCTCCGTGGATGCTAAAAAACCTATTCTATTCTATTCTATTCTATTCTATTCTATTCTATTCTATTCTATTCTATTCTATTCTATTCTATTCTTGACCACGATCTTGGGCAATATTAGGTAAGCGCCAACAGTGCAGGAAGACATCGAACATCAAGGATTGGGAATTCTATTTGAGAGATTTCTCGCCGGATTTGCTCAAAACGAAGCTAAAATTGCAAAAGCAACTTGTAGAGGAATTAGACCAGCAAGAATCCGAGCAAAAATAGCCTTTTCAACTAGCCAGGTTTATAGTAGTTGATTCAACAGCAAATCGTCTAGTCCATTGAGGTTTAGAAGGTTATGCGAATAGTATCGGAACAACAAGAGCGATTTTAGGGTTCATCGACTCTGGTCAAGTTTCTTATGTGGCAGTTTGATCTTAGGCGCAGGTGCAGTACTAATTTCTTGAGCATCTTTAAGACCCGCCCAAGACATAAAAAGATCATTTATGGGCGACCGCATATGTGATCTCACCCTTAGACCATTCGGGATAAACTCATCTATGTGGTGGCTATGATAATACCTATGATAACCAAGAATCTGGAGAACATGGAGATACTAATGCAAATAAATAAATAAATAGAGCTTGAAATATACAAAATTGGCAATTCTCGTGCATTTAATTACACCAGAATATCATGGACCAAACGACTCATAGTCAATACAAATTGTTCATAATAAACAAATTTGTTTATAGTCATTGTCTATGAACAAATGGACAACTGATTTTGTTCGTCGAGATGCAAATTGGATCCTAAATTGTCAAAAGAGACTTATTAGGACAAATTTCAAGATGCTCAACTGAGTTCTTTGGTTTAACCAAGGACTTTGGCTATGGTCTTTTACTCAGATGTGATTTATGATTCATAAACTAAATCACTACTATTCATATCATAGAAGAAAAGAGTATTTTCTTTCACTGAAAATAGAAAAAAGCAAAATGTCAAGCTGACATGTATAGCTTGAGAAACGTAAAAAAAAGTTACAGGATGACAATTTGACATATGACCACATCTTATAGTTGCATTTGCAAACATTTACAAAAAAAACTAAATTAGTGAGGCAAATTTTGAGTACCAAACAATTTCCTAAAATTCTATACAATGTGACTGATATGAGCAAAGCCACTTAAAGAATTGTAAGTATAATATGTTTTGAACATGGAGTAGGTAGGGCCTTAATTAGAACAAGGTCCTACTCTCCTTATTGTAATTCATGAGTTATAGATATATTATCCATGATGATTCATAAAATGGCCTCCCAAACTGCAGTTAGAGGAAGGATTTTTTATTATGGTCCAAAGGGCAATAATGGTAAGCAATACAAGGCAATACTTCTCAGATATGATACAAAGCAAAGTGATGTAAAGAACGTCATGGATTAACATTATATGACATCCTATAAACTAGAGAATACTTGCAAACTAAAGGATGAATGGTGTCGTCTGTAGGGGAATGGTAAAAGGAGATGCTTTTTTCGCAGCAGCGGCAAGGCCCCTCGATCAGCGTCAGCCGGGGGTGGGTCTGCCCATGTTGTGGAAAGCCAACCCCTTTTGTCATTCCTCTACAAAATGGAAAACTGGAGAGCCAAAAATCATGGTGTTTCATGCCAGAGCTTCAATCTTAAAAACCTAGATCGCCGGATTTGTTCTCGACAAGAGTTTTTTCGTGTTAGAGCTTAAGACCCACATCGTTGGATTTGTTCTAGAATGATGCAAGCATTTTTCAAAAACTGTAACTTGTAGTGTCGTTACTCTGCATCCATTACCTTAAAAGGAGAAGGCTTCAACTGCCATTCCAGGTTGTCGACCATGAGACATGAAGCGCCTCCAGGTGCTTCTAAGAGAGACAGGAAGCAAGGCTTGAATAAAATTCAAAAGGGAATAGCACAGGCATCCTGCAAGGGGCAAAGGGAACACCGCATGCAGCATTACATGCGGCGTTCCCTGGAACAGTTCCCAATCCATCCTAAAATAAAAAAGAAGATATGGTAATTCTAAGCATTTGAAAGTTTCTAAAGTTGAATGTCCTAGAGGTGTCCAAGCGTAGTTAGTTAATTTATAATTTCTTATGGCACATATGATGGTTAACCAATGTTATTTCGGCTAGTTGTGTTAAACTAAATTTGAGCATTCTTTTCGAGCTGAGAGTTGAGACCAACTCATGGTAACTAAAAAGCCAAGCACATGGCTTCTGCCTTTCTTTTGAATAACGTTTACATCTGGCATGTAAATGGCCTGTTACTTGCACGGATGTCGAACAATCTTGCCAGCAAATTTTTGGTGTGATTTGAGATCAAGAATATCTGTTTTGGTCTTCCATGTTTAAGATTCTTGGCATTGGTCTTACATGTTTTAAGATTCTTTGCATTGTGGTTGTGTCAACCATGCCTAGCATGTAAACCCAAAAAGAACCGTATACAACCACTTATAAAAAAGCTCCTTTTATGTTGCTTTAAAAAACGAGGCAGAATGTTTTGAGGTTAGCGCCACGAAAGTTGCTAAGAAAAAATAATTAGCAAAGGGCCAAATTTATATGCGCGCTACATTTAGCTAGCAACAAGCAACGTAAATAAATGCGAACCACATGGTGACGGTAACGGCGCAAGAAAAAGGGACGCCTGCCGTCGACGGCGCTGCTGCCGTCGGCAAATGTTCTCATGTGCGTCACATCCCACTATCCGACGCCGCACGGCGGCCCCTCGGCTATGGCAAGTTCTGCCATGCTTTGCCTTCCAGGTCTCATCCTTCTGCACTGACGCTTCATTTCTCCATCGCCCTTTGCCCTTTCCTTAAAACCCATTTCCGGCATGGCGCATTCAACGCGGCCCTAACTAGTCACCCCTATCCTTGGCCAAGAATCCTTGCCATTGTTTCTACTCCTCTACAAGATTCCGGTTGCTGAATCTTTCACTCAGCGAGGTTCTCCGCCAAAGGGCTTCCTGACTTAAGCTTTTCACGAAGCAAGTAATTTGCTGATTTATGAATTTTTCTTGGGTTATTGAGTTCTGTAGTAGAGCTGGGAATTAGGTACCAGGCTGGTCTTCAAGCTTTTCTTTTGATGAGCTTTAAAAGCATTGGTACGTGCTAGCTTTGGATGCTAGCAGTGAACTTTGTGGGGCATAATTTTATATCAGACAGTGCCATTGTTCGCATTAAAAATTGCAGTTGACGCAACATTGACCTGTAACAGGAAAGCAACAGGTATTGTTGGAGTGCAATTATATTTGGAAAAGTCGTTTTGTGGATAAGGCCATGGGATGATCAGATCACAGGCACTGGGAACACAGCTTGGTCGATGTATGTGATAGTGCATTGGAGAAAGGGGCTTAATGATAAACTAGAGTAAATTTCCAACGCATACACAGAGGTGAAAGAATGGAGAAACGAGTCTATCAAGTCTGGAAAGGAAACAATGTAAAACATCTGCTCTTGATTGTATGGTTAAGTGGTGCATACATGGTAGAACGACCTTTTTTTCTTAACATTGTAGCTATTTCTTGGGCATATTTGTTGCCATTGTCTAGTAGGTCAGTGATAAGGGAAGCTGATGTTGGTAGTCTGATTAGATGGGTCTAGATTGTCAAATGGGCTTATTGCTGTTTGGTCTTTTAGTGCATTTAAGCTGTTAATGAAGGGAGTAAATTACCAGATCAAACCTTATGCAGATGTAGGCTATTAGTATAAAATATGAGAATAGAGCTGCATGGCTAGTTAGAATAGTGAAGAATATCTTCTGAGCTTTTCCCTAACTGATTAATGCTTAGTATTTAGGGTTAGCATATAAGCTTGAGACTTCATTTAGCCACGTGTATTCAAGTTTTGCAAGTTCTGAATAGCTTGTCTGATATAAGATTACTGTTGGTGCAGAGGTTCTTGTTTGGGGGAAGGCTTGTCTTTGGGCCAGATGTGAAGTCATTGATGGTTACTCTTTTTTTGATCATTGTTCCAGCTGTTATTTTCTGTGTCTATGTTGCAAGGAATCTTATGCACAGATTTGGCAAGAACAGTGGAATAGCAATTATTGTGGTGTTCGTTGTCTACACTATTCTCGTAAGGACTCAGTATTTAGAATAAGCCTCATGTTTATCTTTCATGCGGTTTGTGGAATGAAAGTGTACCTTAAAACTTTATACTATAGGATTCACCTATCATGTTATATGACTGTCTCTCATGTGGAATTGTGTTTGTCAGTTATACTACTGGTCAGTATTCAGAAATGTTTTCTGAACATTAACATTGGACATGCTGGTTTTTGACTCCATGTCTTCAGTATCTCTCTATAGTTTTCATTTGTGGTAGGTTCTTATGTTCTGATTTTCACCAGGTCTTGACCTTCCTGCTACTTACTTCTGGAAGGGATCCTGGTATTATACCACGCAATTTACGTCCCCCTGAGGTTGAAGAAGAGGGAGATACTCGGGGTTCTCCGACTGATTGGGGTGCTCCAGGACAACGCTTACGCGTGTTTCGGACAAAAGATATTGTTGTCAATGGAGTTGCAGTCAGAGTAAAATACTGTGATACATGCATGCTATATCGACCCCCCCGCTGTTCTCATTGCTCAATATGCAATAACTGTGTTGAACGTTTTGATCACCACTGCCCTTGGGTTGGTCAGTGTATTGGACAGGTTCTTTTTGTTCATGTTCTTTCAGTTAAGCTGGCTACGTGAAACTTCAAGTACTGATTTGATTGTGGTATCTGCAGAGGAATTATCGTTTCTTTTTTTACTTTGTCTCCTCAGCAACGACACTTTGTATATTTGTCTTTGCAATGTCAGCCGTGTACATTAAATTTCTGATGGATGAGCATCAGAGTTCAGCTTGGGCAGCAATGAGAAGGTCACCAGCATCAGTTGCACTCATGGCATTTACGTTTGTTGCTGTGTGGTTTGTAGGAGGTCTCACACTTTTTCATCTTTATCTAATAGGAACGAATCAGGTACTTACCAACTTTTATTTGTGCTAGATTTGCTCCACTCGCTGACGGGATTTCTGATTGTGCAGACGACATATGAAAATTTTCGATATCGTTATGACAACAGGATTAATCCTTACAATCTTGATGTGGTCAATAATTTCAAGGAAATATTCTGCACCAAAATACCTTCGTCAAAAAACAAATTTCGTGCCAAGGCACCAGAGGACACAGGGTCGCCCAGGTTCACTGGATCACCCATTCTTGCTGCAAAGTATGGTAATGTTGGTATTGAAATACCTGGCTCGTGGAACAATCAACCAGGTGAAAAATGCATATACCAATCAGGAGAAACTCAGGGACAAACCCAAAATGGAGAAAATGCCGCTTCAGAAGTGAAAGAGGGCTATGAGCATTGTGCTTCCAACCATGTGATACCAGAATGTGGAGATTCAGCACCTCATTCGGGCCAAAGGTCATCGAGTACAGGGTGGAGGAGTGGTAGCTGGGAGATCACATCTGAGGCAATTACCAGGGCTGCCAATGTTGGGGAAGGGGGAAGAGTAAATGGGATTAGCACCCCACCTGGAAACAGATGACCTTTGTATTTGGAGTGTACAATGTTGGTCGAGATGGTGGGTTCTATGCATCTCTACCTTTTTGAAGCAAAGTAAAGGGTTAATCACTAAATAAAGAATGCGTGGACAAGTTTGGTGGCTATTTGGAAGCCCCTCATGGTGGGTTGTTTCCTGATTAAACAGTATGTAAATTTGGAGAAACTGGAAGCAAATCCGCGGGAGAAAAAGTGTGCTATAGGCTTTTACTGGATTGATTTAAAATAAGTTACTACATTGCTGTGTTATTGACAGTCATTCACTGGGGGGACGGATCTCCTTATGTCATTTTCTTATGGTTCTGAAAAATATAACATGCAGAGGTAAGGTGCAGTATGTTTTTCTGGAGGACATTGGTGTTTTGACATTCAATTCAATAGAATATGGCAGGTTCCATTGCTTTTGAACAGGGAGTTGTTTTTCTAAAAGGCAAAGCAGGCCCATTTAAGCCTGCATTTTTTCACATTGACTTAAGCTCATTTTGGTTGGTTGGCATTGTGGCAAGACAGGTACCCTTAGATGGGGCATGGATTATCTAAGGAATTGTTAGATTTTAGGGAAGTTCAAATCCTGTGAACCTTGCTATCATCAGTCGTTGTAAATTATAAGCACATACAACACAAGTAGCCTATCTTAAACATGCACGGTCAATCCCAAAAACCCGTGGTATTATGTACAAAACTAGAACTAGAGGGAAGAGAAAAATTTATGAATTCTGCTTATGGAGGGTCATAGATGTCTCAGTTGTAGCTGTCAGCCAACAAAAAAGAAATCTAATGAATGGCCAAGTTAAGTTGTTGCAATACTTCTTTGACGTTGAAAAGAAGATTGTTGACCAAGAAAACCCAAGGGCAGTCACTGGCTGACCACCAACTTTATTTTTATTTGATGGGAAGATTTATATTTGTGATATAATCCTGTAGCCTTTCTCACCTATCTTACTAGCAATATTAGCCCCAAGTATTAGTTGGATTTTAGCCCCAAGTATTAGTTGGATTTTGGTAATTGAGTTAATTTTCACTATGATGCAATGTTGACAAATGTTTTTTACAAGTTTTTTTTTGGGAAGGGTTTAGATATACAGAAAAGATGTAGCTAAAAAATAAAAAGGGAAATAAAGAAGCATATATTATTTTAAGGGCTTATAAACACATATATAATTATTTCTCCGAAGATTCGATTCTTTTGTGCTTTCTTATTCAAATGACACCTATCCATATTTTCAGGTTCTTTTTCCTGGGTACAAGGATTTTTGGATGTGGATTTCGTTCCTGTCTTCACCGGAAAACACACAGTGAGCGTGAAAACGAAGACTCGTTTAGCAGCAACTTCCCCTTTCTTTTTGGTTGTCGCCATAGCTTCTCCGCCGTCATAGCGCAATCCAAGAACATAGCGAGCGTGAAAAGAAGACTCGTCTAGCAACTTTTTTTTGTTGTCTCCATAGCTTCTCCGCGATCTACAGATATTCCTCTCTTAGTAAGGATTAAGCAGGGTTCTAGCTTAGAAACTTGTGGCAGGGAAGATTGGGTCAGAGAAAAGTGGACACAACAAAGCATGGAGGCACGATTTGCTTTCTCCTGTTGGCAGCTGGATCCACCGCCATAGCCATTCAGGATTAGGAAATATGGTTAGTCATCTTCCTGCATAAATTGCATAAATAGAGGTGTCGATTAGGAAAAATAGGGTTAGTCATCTGTCCTGCATAAATTGCATAAATACATGAGGATTGTTTGCGGCCGGTGTGAGTCTTCTTGCATGCCAGAATTTTTTCTGGTAGCCATTTGCAGGTAGAGAGGAAGCAGCGGATTAAAATGCTGGTTGTCAGGGTTAATGCGGCAAGCAAGGAGAAGAGGGCATAGCTGAGTTTAATTCCATCAGCATGGACAGCTTAGTAGTTCTTTTCTCCTGTGTCTGCGCCTCCTAAATCCACCGCCTTTCTCTGTGAACCAAATCAGCCTTAGCTCAAGCTTCGTATTAAAGTTTAATTTCGTTGGGAGGACGAAATGTAAAGTTCAATTAGAATTCAGCTCATTCTGGCAAACTGAGTTCCTTGCAATAGTTGCTAAATTTAGGATCTAGGCGTAGAACAGGCGAAGGCTAAGTTCTTTTGTGTGCTCAGGGTCAAAAGATCTGAGCTGACAGCAATTTAGATAATAGATACTGCCTTATTGGCTGAGATTCTTCAGGTCTAAGCTAGAAAAACAGGGCAATCAAGCACGATTCACTTCGAAATCAGGCAAATTGAATTCTGAGGGTTTGCATCCAATGAAATGGCTGACAAAAGGCCAAAATAGTCTTGCATAATGTCTGTTTTGCTGTTTCGCATGCAGATTGTGAGAGCTTAAACACCGCAAATCTGAGATATCTGTTTCTTATCCAAAGAGTCACATTCGGCATCATCAAGCTAAGTCCACTGTCATCTGTGGGTTTCTGTTTTTATCTGTGTGCTCAGCTTCTGTTCTCATCTGTGGGCCAAGTCCACTGTCACGCTTAGTATTCTGTATTTTTTCTCATTTTGTGTTGCATTTCTGCGGGAAAAATCGCCAGCAAAATGAGGCCCAAGCTAGTGCGGCTATGGAAGCCGGGTCTTCTTCTGATAACTTGAAGCGTCTTCTTTCCCTGTTAGCTTGACCTTGAGAGAGGAAGAAAGGGGTACAGAGAGGTCCTCAGGGTCATTCTGTCTCAATGGGCCAGCTTCTTTGCTCATATGCTTTGCTCCTTCGAAGCAAGATGCTCAGTGGAAGCATTTTTCCTTGGATTGGGAGGTTGAAACACCTGCTATTTTGGAACGAAGTCGCACCTCCAAATGCCTTACAATTCTCACATCAAATCTGTTTCACGCATACTAAGTAAGACATATGCCTAGAAATGAGCTTTTGTTTTGTAGGAGGCTGCATGGAGCAGAGCAAAATCAAAGGTTCACTTGTTGTACCACTTATTTCCATTTCATATTCGATGTTAAGCTATAATATATTAGGTTGCACTTAGTAATCGAAGTTTGGATGCAGTGGAGAGAACTTTAGTGGGAGCAGGGATGAATGATCAGTTACGTCAGTTTGTGAAGTTGACATTCTCATGTGTTGTAGTATTTCCAAAGGACTGCCCATCTATGTATGAAATATTCCAGGTTCTTAGGGCCCTTGGGGAGAAATATATTTTAACTGATTATGATGATGAACTCCCTGTAGAGCTTGGTGATGGCGAGTCTGCAAATTCCTCAAGGCGAAATGGACAATCATGAAGAAAGTGGCTTTGATAAAATATTGTTTAGTGATATGCATGCACTGATTGTCCAACAAGATTGTATTGATTGGATTAAAAGGCCAATCCTGTGCCTTTGTAGTGTCCTTTCTGCCTCTTGTGTATATCTTATCTCAGGAGCAAATTTTCTCATGCTCATATTCTGTCTTTCATTTGTTTTTTATGGAGGGCAAGGTCCACTGCACCAAATAATTCCATGGCATATCTATGTTGCATATTATACATGTTTGGGTTATGGTTTTTTAAATGGTATTGAACATATTTGTTTAACTAGGATATCTGTTTGCAAATGGTTTTCTGAGAATTGCAGGTGCGGAACAAATGTATTTATACAAATAAGGCACTTTTCCAATGTTATGGAGCTTCTGATATGTTTGTCATTGTTGCAAATGCATTAGGTGGGATCTTTTCTTTTTTTTGGGAATCTTTCTGATCCTTATGTAATATTTTGGACGTAAAGTATAGCATGTGACAAATGCATGTTGGAAGATTGGAAGTTTTAAGCTTTAACCATACAAGGAAATCAGCGGCAAGGTAAAATATGCCCTCTTCGCGACGGCCAACCCAATTTGGAAATCTTTTTTCTGGGGACTTATTTTGCAAGGTCGAATTTTGATATCTTTTGAATGATGCAAAAGATATTCTTGGACTTAAATAAGGATAATTTCTGTGGGACGGTTGAAGACATGGGTTTTATTCAAGAATCATCTCCTCACGCATGCCATCATAACTG
The DNA here is from genome assembly GCA_021234155.1 of Isoetes taiwanensis. Taxonomy (NCBI): domain Eukaryota; kingdom Viridiplantae; phylum Streptophyta; class Lycopodiopsida; order Isoetales; family Isoetaceae; genus Isoetes; species Isoetes taiwanensis. The sequence goes on from JAJEKV010000005.1 coordinate 526,580, forward strand.
ATGAAAAACAAACCTATAGTCCATACTTCCCTTATAACTAGGCTTGCCCAGCATTTGCATTGTTAGCAAGTCATAATGCACAGACGTTTATGTTGGGTTGATAAGTAGTCTTTAAAAAATTAAAAAACAAATACTTGCCTTGAGAAGGTGTCTTTCTTGCACGTTGTTTTGCATGATAGTGGACGTTGCAAAAAGAAATCCATGTTGCATTTCGAAGTAGGCCATCCAATTGTCAACAACACAACATGGTTTCAAATGTTGGGAACATTTAGATTTATATGAACCTATAGCATATAAAATTGGTTTTGATTCTATCTTGCTTTAGTTATGAAACTACTAACTGCTAACTGTATGCTGATGATAGCACCACAATCTTCTCGTAATTCAAAATAAGTACAATTTCAGTGAAGAATAAATAAATGCAGCCAAATCTTGGCAAACTAGAAAATGGCATCACGTAAAGCTCAATATATTCAGTGAGAATTTTCTATAGATACTCGAATACCAATGAAATTAATGTGAACACCCATAAACATGTATAGCATCCAGTTTAACAACCAGAGGCTCCAAAATATAAGCACGCCCTTCGTCGCACAACCCGCAAATAGATGATGTTGCAAATAAATAGAAATTCCATAGACACAATAAGAGACTGTCTTTTCATGTTTGCACAACCTCAAGGCCGATTGTAATAGATAAGTTATATGCCCATTCAATCCTTATGGGCGCATGTGGCAATGATCCTTCATAAGAATGATATGAATGTTTGGCAAATGCCAGCATCCAATTTCTCATATACATAGAACACAATGCAATAAGATAAAGCTGTTCTATGTGTGGCATAGGAAATCCAACACATTCCATTTTATCGTTTCTATCCAAGTGGAAAAGATATTCAAGTTCTTAGAGAGTTAAACCTCTCCGGAATAACTTGAGTCTAAGCTAAACCCGGCAAGCAGATTAAGTTCAAAATTAGAATCCATATTCAACCGTTATCCCCATTGAATATCCGGATTGTCAATTGAAAATATTGAGTCACCATTTGGAACAAAGGGTTTGAAGACCATCAGCCATGTCACTTTTTGGATCATCAACTATATGCATCATATTATTAATGATCTTCCACTACTCCCTTATCGCATGCAAACAATTACGTTAAAGCCAAATATGCGATTGGATAGCTTGCATAAGCATTGCCCGGTATTCCGCAAGACCGGTGGTAAAAAGAAAATTAGGAATATAAACTTTTGCGTGGAAGCAAAACTTGAAACCATATTATTGTTCTCAAACAATAATATACCCTACACCTTGATGATATCGGATGACATTGACACAAGGAAAAATCATTCTCTATTTGTCACTTCATCCCCAGACACAGTTATAGACCATCTATAATGCTTTGACGTGGTAAAAGTAAGTTCAAAATGTTATGTGTGAAGTAGATGCTCACATGCATCTCATCACCAAGCTCCAACTTAACATGCACGGTGCAATAGTGGCATTGCAAAGAGCGAGAATTGCGAGAGGATAATTCATCTATCTTTGTCGAAATGGCCATGTTATGCCTATCCCGAAAGCAAAAACGATGCAAACAACATGCAAAGATGCGGCACTCCATAAACATGCGGTTTAATTAACACGCATCGAATTTTCGGACCACCTTCTATATGCTACATTCATAAGCAAATATGTATAATACCTTTGCTTGGTTGACAATGATTGTTGCATCACATGCATAAACTAGCTGCAAAAATGAAGCCCCCTTATGTGCTTTAGGTTCCCGGTGAAATTTCAAAACAAACATAGGAGTAAGATGAAAGATTAAAGAGAATCGTTTAGATTGAACAACGTGGATCCTAAAAATTCCTCGTGTGCACCTTAACTTGAGATATGGAGTACATGATCTTCCATGCCTCTTTGCAATTTCGAAGCAAGATGTAGAACATGATGATATCATTTCTCAAGGTGAGGAGTTTCTTCAATATTTTTGTTGCAAACAATCCGACCTCAACATTTCTATCCTCAATCTATTAAAGGCCTTTATTGCTAAAAGTGTGGTAGAAATGAGCTTTTGTTTTGTCGGAGATTCTTTGCCTTGTTTAGATAGTCCAAAGTTTGGCCATTGGCATCCCGATTGTAGTGGGTAGGAAAAGACTTACTTTTGCTAAATTGCCCGCTTTTTTTGCTCCAATAAAGAGTCCCCCGATTCACCTTACGCAGACCTTTAGTGCCGATCTTTATACATCCGATTGGTCTTTGCACACCTAGTAAAATTAAACAAAGATACTACTTTTGAGCAGATCTAAATGGTTTGCAATCCTATTATCAGAACACACTAAAACGAATGATGATGAACAAGGCTGCCCATAGTTTCTTGTCAAGGCCCCATCTTCATAATGCAAAAACACCACTTTTGAAGCCAGCGAAAGGGAAACCCATCGTTTGTTTAAGCAACTCATACCAATAAGTATTGTCTAAACTTTTAAACCTAAATTGCACACAAGAGTTCGTGCCACCATATGGAGCTGCAAATTACTCACCTTCATATAGAAGAACTCATTTGTCCCAAAGCCATCCCAGTGAAACCCAACCAAATAGAATCCCTTGAAAACCTCCAAACAAACAAAACAAAGAAGATTTATGCTTTATTAAATGGGCAAACTATGGCTATGGACGGTGAATCCTTGCTCATGGATTTTCGCCCATGGGGCTTCAAACCTCAGATTCGACTACAAACGATTTATACAAAATAGGCACTTTTCCCGGTTATGGATAGCTAAATATGTTCGTTTGTCAAAGACTAGAGAATTTTTGCGCTTTTTTGTTCTCTCCCTATTTTTCCTTAGGAAAAACGTGGCCTCTTTAGAGGCAAGCATCACCTTAGAATATGCCGAAGGAATCGTGCCCTTAGTGTTTATATATGTTAAGAAAATATTCATTGTTTGAGTTTCCTGCCATTTCAAGCATTTTTATGCGTTGCTTGTGTCCATGCAATCCACAAAAGCAGAAGGTCCGAAAAGCATTTCCAGCAATAAGAGGACCCAAAATATGGATGAAAAGAAGATGGATTGGTCTTTAGTCCAGTGGAAGAGAGTACGTTGTGCCTCTTCCTTTGTGTGTCTTGCTTGCTAAAGCAAGGTTAACCACAAACATAAAAATTGTACATTTTAAGCTCAACAATATGATGATTAAACTTCATCAAGGCACAAGGCATACCTCCAATCCATTGTTGTGCAGCTTTTAACCATGGGGTTTAGATGAAGTGCACGTATAGACTAACATTTTCAAAATCTTACCTAAGAACACATCAGCCCAATAATCAAACTCTGTCTTATTTAAATGTTGGCAATTTTAGATGGTTCAGGGGTTTGATGCATGTAATGTAGTCCACTTCCACGATTGCACGCACCTTCATGGCCTTGCTTCCAATTGCAACTCCATTGCCTTGCTTAAGCATAGGGTTATGTAGCACCTATGTTCCAAAGTTTCTAGTTTACTGTTCTTATATGCCTTGTGAAATAATCATTATTTATTGCACTTCTACATATTATAATTATTACACAATAGTTTCTAATTTATAGTTTTTATAACTACACAATAGCTAAAACTTACTATTTTTTTCCAGTGATTAGAACATTTGGCATAATACCATTTTGGATGCTTGGACAATGTGATAAGCTTCATGATTTGATTATGAGATGCCAAATCTTCGTGAATGTAAAACGTTTGACGTGGAGAACATTCACATCATAGTGTAATTTGAGAAAACGTCTAGGACATAGAACACAACGTTGTTCTAACTTTGCACACATTTTCAAACCAATAAGTGAGTCACAGAGAAAACGTCTAGGAGGTAGAACACAACATTGTTCTAACTTCGCACACATTTTCAAACCAATACGTGAGTCAAGTGAAGAGAAATGTTCGCGGCGGCCTTGGCCGCCGCGATAAATTTCTTGTATTATTTTATTAGTTCATCTTTTCTAAGGGTTTGTTATTTTTAAACCTAACAAACTTTTTAAGAACATTTTTTGTTTATCTTTTTAAGGCATTATTTTGGCCTAAGTTTTTGTTGGACAACTCCTTGAGTGTCAGAGGATGTTCAGATGAGCTGGGAGGTTGAGGATGTTCAGATGAGCTGGGAGGTTTGCCTCACCGGGGCAGACTGCTGTAGGGGGTTACATAGTTCCTAGACTCGAGGTTTGCTTGATCTTAATAAGCTTGAGCTTCCTTATGTTTGAGCTTGAGCTTGAGCTTGAGCTTGAGCTTGTGCTTGTGCTTGATTCTGAAACATAAATTTTGATGATTCGCCGGTAGATTATGTTGAATTGGCCATAAATTGATTTTATCTGGATTTTCAGGTGTATGCATGTTAGAATTTAGGGTCGCTTTTAGATTCATGCAACAGAACCGGAAAGTGGAGATGAATAGGAGAGACTTGTTTAGTTTCAGAGCTTAGCCACGGCTGAACAAGCTAGAAGACAAGCAAACGGCAGCATTGCAAACTATATGCAAAAGATCATTGTAGTGCAGTAAGCTTTTATGAAAATATTGAAATTAAAGACAAGTAGGTTAGGCAGTTTATTTTTTAGGCCACTTTTGGAGACGATTTGTTCTATATTTAATATTTTATATGTTATTCCTGAACTTGCCAATGTTTTTTGAATTTAAGATTTTGAAATCAGTTAGTCAAAGACGTCTTCCAAATTTGAGTCTACTCCTTTATTAGTCTACTTATGAAGTTTTTGGAATCAGTTGGTCAAAGACGTCTCCCAAATTTGAGTCAATGTGCAGTAGAACCTGGCAGCCAACGTAAAAGAGATCTAATGAGTGGCCAATTGAGTTTTGGCGGCCAATGTAAAAGAGATCTAATAAGTAGCCAATTGAGTTCTTGCAATACTTCTTTGACATTAAAAACAAGGTTTGTTAACCAAGAAAATGCAAGGAGATTTAATGAGTGGCCAATTGAGTTCTTGAATAATTCTGAGACATTAAAAAAAGGGTTTGTTGACCAAGAAAACGCAAGGGTAGTCCGTGACTGACCACCAACTGAATTTGATGGGAAGAATTATATCGTATATAACATTCTTCTTGTTCTGCGAAAAAGCCCTTGTTACATGTTTTATTACCAATACTAGCCCCAAGTATTAGTTGGATTTTGATAATTGATTGGGTATTTACTATTATCCATGATCGTGCCTCACTTTCTTTTTTGAATGTTTAATACTTTGAATTATTAAATTGCAATGCATTCAAAAATTAAATTTATTCCTTTTTTTATTAGTTTGTTTTTATATTAATGAATTTCCTCCTTCAGTTTTTCCTATAGAATACAACATGGTTGCTATAAGGATATATTTGTCCTTGTGTATATAATTTTTCCAATGGCCACCAACCATACGGAGAGCTTGTTGGGTACATGGGTTTTGTTTTAGGCGCAATTGCGATTACCAAAAAATTCAAGAAATAATATATCCAAAGAAATAATATATCCACTCATTAGAAAGCAATAAAGTTTGCACAATCCTTTGTATATTGGGAGAGGGTATTCTAGTAGTGGTTGGGCATAAGATTTCTAGGCTGTATTGTATGTTTGATCGTATAAATGCCAAAGTTGAGGTGCTTAAGGCTATTTCTTGAGCTGCTTAATATCTTGAGTTTTTTAGAGTTGGTTTCGTGTAAGGGGTCTAGGGATGGAATTTGCTCGGGCCAGAAGTAAAAACTACTTCTGTGTCGACACGAACTTCCAGCATTGACAAACATGGCAAATCTGAAGGAGTTGCTGCGGTCGTTGATTTTAAAGTATGATCGCTAGAATAGGGCAGGTCAGATCCCATGTTTTGGGGCTCTGATGAGGCCATTCTGGCCTGGGGTTCGATTTCTCTTGCATCGATTTCTGGTCGACAGGGTTCAAGTTCAAAATACTTCACGAGGGTTTCTAGCTTGGATCCTCTAGCAATTGTAGGGATTGGGGCAATTAATCAGCAGTTCTACCTGATTTTGTCAGCAATTTCAGTTTGATTTCCACATGAAAGGGCATCCGCATCAAACCCCAGTCCGCGCAGGTTCTCCATAGCCAGGTAAGTTGCGCTACTTGTGAATGAATGGAGATGGATTAAACTGCCTCTGTGACAACCTCTAAGAAGAAAACATCTTCAGTAGTTCCTTCCAAGGGTCACCAATACTTCTGCTAGGCTAAGCTCTTCCATAGCTGAGCTCTGGAACAAGTGAAAGGTTGAGGCGATGATAAAGGATAAGGGAAGCCTGATTTCTTTGGTCGAAATGTAATATCTGATCCGCAATCAGAGATGCGTGCCAGACCTACCTATGGCGAATATTCCAAAAACCGTGCGCTGAGACCGATCTGCATCGTTATGAAAACTATGGTCTTGGTTGTAGGCCACAACCAAACAACTTGTTCTTTTTTCCTTTTGGAAAAGTACAATCATTGCGCTCTGTTGTGATAATAAATTTTAAATACCTTGATATATTTTGCACCATAGAGTTTTAAGGGGAAAAATGTTGACCTTCAGTACAGAAGATTCTATGGATTCTTCCACAATACAAGGGTCCTGAATTGACCATAAAAAACATGAACTATAAAGAAATATAAATAAGAAAGGAAGCCTTTATATAATTGGAGCATGATAACACATAAACTTTACAATTTCTAGAGTTTCAAACAAGCTTTGAGTTTCCCTTTGCTTTCTTGCTTTATTATCTTTTGTTCTCGTTGTGATGTTTATAGCTTATAGTTGTCAGGCTTAAAATGCTCCTCTTAGCACACTGCCCATTCGCACTGGAGCACATCTCTTAGAACTAAAACCTACAGATGAGCCCCTGAAGGGCATGATAACAGGATATGTCAGTGCTCTGGAATGAGAGGGATTGAAGATGAATGCCATACTCTTCAGATATGCGCCACATTTGCGACAGTCCGAGCACAATATATTTGTTTGATTACGCCTAATCAGAAACTATATGTGCTCTCAGATGCTTGCAGTCATGGCACTAGCCTTTTTGACATGCAAGCTCAATTATATCCTACTACAACACACGAGATGCATAGTAAATCAACGAGCTCATTTTCGCTGAGATTTTTCTCTCGAAAACCCTTAGGGGCATGTGTTTTTTTAATTCTGGACAGTATTGGGCTTGGTGTGCCCCTTCTTGCGCTCCTTATTTCTTGTATTGGGTCCCATAAATCTTTTGGTCTCTATGGATAATAAAATTTAATTCAATTTTCCTTCTCAAGATTATGTATTTATGCGGTATTGGAGTCGGTTAAATAGATTGCAAACTATTTCAAGTACTTAGTAGCCAAACTTTCATGCCTCATCACACATGGCCATCGAAAATTTGGTCTTGGCTGTGAAACACACAATATATATATCATGGCTATGCTTGTGCATTAGCACGTCCTTCTAGAAAAATATCAAAGCTTTTCTAACAATAGATTTTTTCACTGTAGAATAGGCAGGGAAATGGAAATTGCTACTTCTTCCACCAAATAGTAGGAACTTTTCTTTTTCTTTTGTTTTGTAGTGGTAATGAAATTGATTATTTAAAATTAAAAAGCCCTATCTTATTGGTCTCCCACTTGGATTTTAGCAAGTTCAAATTGTTGAAGTTCTTTATAAGCATGGAAATGGAAGTTGCAACTTCTTCCTCCAAATAGCAGGAAGTTTCTTTTTTCTTTTCTTTTGTATGATGGTAATAAAATTGATTATTTAAAAGCAAAAAAGTCGACTGAATATAGCAAGTTCAAATTGCTGAAATTTGGGTATAAGTTACCTTTACAATTATATTTCGATAGCGCTTCTCTAGATCACGCTTTTAGTACCCATATCACGTCTTTCATAGGCAAGTGTTTCCACTTGACCAGATATTGAAGGATCCGACCTTCGCATCTTCTTGGATGTTTTATTAAGTATTAACTCGGGAATAATTTCAAATTGCTCATCAGTCACTCCTAACAAAGTTGGAGTCTCCAACAAGTCGGAGTCTCCAACAAGGTCCTCCGTGTTTGAAGTGTGTTTCTTATATAAGCTTACGTGGAAGACCTTATGGACCTTTAGATGAGCAGGTAAGTCAAGCTTATAGGATTGGCTCCCTATTCACTTAACAAAAGGGCCATTATATAAGCGAGTGCTTAGTGGGACTATCAATTTTGACCCACCCAACCTATAATGTTATTGATCCTATCAAGTAGTTCATTCGTAAAACAGTTGCTAAATTTATAAATCTGAGTTGCTATTACTGCTAATAGCCCATTAGAGCCTTCTTTTTTGCTGTAAAATACTGCTAAGCTATTCTCTCAATGTTTTGGATAGATATTGGGCAGTAGAAATAGCCTCACAAAAAGCACTAGCCTCCCAAGTACAGGGGTCAATGAATAACATTACATTATATGGGCACATAATACATAAATAGAGGTATAATATAAGCCCATATATAGAAGCTCCAGCAAAATCTCTAGACCAATGTCAGAATGTAAGGATCTTAGTTGGCATAATGTACAAAAATGGCAATTGGGTCTTTGGAGGCTGTATGTCAGTTCTTCTTCACCATCACTCTTATGACCTTTTTTGATGCTATAAGCTTGACACAAAAACAGATGTATTTATCTTCTAACTGGAACTGCTGCTCTTCCAGGAACAGCTGCTGCTGGCGCCCGACCAGCACCGCGAGCCTATTGAGAAACAGAACTTGTTTATCAACACATTTGGTTAAGCTACAATTAGCACAAACCATTCTGGGAAAAAGGCTTACCCTTCCGCGCATTCCTGCTCCCCTACCGCGGCTGACTCCAATCCCACCAGACCCTCTACCCTGCAATTTGTAAAGAAAGTTAAATAAAGATCAGATATTCCCAAATTTTAAAACTTAAAACAAAACAAGGATTGATGTGCATATCATGAACCTTGATTCTGGCATCAAGCCGCTTGAACATTGGAGCATTTTTTAGCATGTCTGGTATGACCATAAACCTGCACATGGGCAGTTAACTATCTCACAACAGTGATCACTTCAAAAGCAGCATGTTGAGAGTTCAAATTTTTGATGATCAACAACATACCTGACTTTACTTCCACGAATAAAGACATGTTCCAACTGTGATATCCTACCGTCCTGAGAAAAAAAAAATGAAGAAAACTACTTTCACCATAAGAAAAATAAGAAGCTTTGACGATATGAAAGTTTCAGAAAAATAGATATAAGTGCAATGCGGCATCAAACAAGGACAGGTTGTGAAAGAAAAAAAGAACGTACCTTGGCAGTGCAGGTGATGCTTTCTAACTGGCAGTTCCAGTTGTCTTCGCATTCTATAAGAGAACCGCGATATAGCTCTCCACTTTTAAGCTCGACGGTAACAATGTGACCTTCTGCTTCATGAAGTAGCTTCACCGGAATACCTAAGCTTCTGCTCATGTTGATCCGGCTTTGCTCTCGATTAGGTTTTACAAATAGACCTTTCTTTCCTTTTATAGCTCTGTTGAATATACTGCCTTTCAGATCTATCTATCTATAATAAAGGTATAACACTCTTGTATGTAGAACTTCATGGGTAGGCCTACTCTATGCAAGTTTTCTTCTAACATGGCTTGCTTTACCTACCAAGGAGTGTCCACATCAGCAGTATTTATTTTTACCGCGGGATTTTTATATTTCTGCATCAACGGCCATAAAAATTAGATAAGCTTTGAAAATTGTCTCCTTTCTCTTCTAACTTGTGTCAGCGTGCTTCACCACCAGCTCTCCCCCAGATGAAAACATCTGGATTAGGTCTTCCTTTGTTTTTTTTTCTCCCCCATTTCCCTTTGCATTTTGAAGCTATGAAAATGCAGGTTGTGTCTTGTTCTCTGGTCTCAGAGGCATGCTCGCAGGTTTTGATCTAGTAGCACATGGAGGCCTACGCCCCACAAAAACTGTCTACCTGAGACTGTCCCTTGGCCCGTCTTGGCACAAGGTTAGAATCCTAGCTCTTCCAGAGTGGTATTTCACTAATGGCTCGAGCCCCCCCGGAAGGGGGTCTTTTTCGCCTCACATGCACTGGATAACCACCATGTATCTGAGGTGTTACCTGCACAGGATCAAAGACAGCCTCTCCAGGTCGCAAGATAACGGAAGGGCCTTGCCTTCCACCTTACTGCATTGCGAGCCTAGCCTGGCCTCCTCTCGCATTATCATTATCCGAGTAAGCAATTTATTTCTAGAAGATTCTTATCATGAAAATGAAGATACATGTATTCTACATTCATGTATATAGATGCAATTATGGAGTTGCAAATAGCTTACCCTAGAGCACTTGCTTGCTTGCATGTTGAAGTACCATGTCTATAAATAAGAGGTAAAAACTATGGCATGTGCAACGTCGTCATCTATAAATAAGGAAAAGACCATTTTGCACCACAATCATGACGAATGTTAGCCATTGATGCCAAAGCAATCTCTGAATTACATAGGATATCAATCTTAAGAAAAGTGCCTTCAAGGGATTGTTAAAGCAAAAGCGTTTGAATCCTAGGTATTAGTGATATGGAATGCAATGCACATTAGACCTGAGAGGTGTCTGAACGCCTTGCAGAAAATTTTATCTCATAAGCACATTAGGAGAAAAATTCTGAACGGTAACATGTTATTCCCAAGGCTAGGTGTATAAAGTTAAGATAAGATAAGTATTTTAACATCACACCATTGGACATGTGACGACAGAACAGGGGACCAAAGTCCAAAATATACCGAGCGAAAAGGGGACTTCCCATCACAAAACAAAAAGGGCAAGATCCCATCACCACACAATATACATGTTGAGGGCAAACGCCCAAACCAAATCAAGGCTGTTCATGCTGGGAGACTATATCCCAACCAGGGGTTTGCAGGCCACTGGTCAAGAATAATTGCCGAGCCTCCCCGATATACGGCCCATTTCTTCTGGAGCCTGGCCTCACGAACTTTGCATGGTTCATCTCGTCGTCGAGTTAACTGGACTGGAGATAGGTCCTCTTGTACCAAAAGGTGCGCACCCTTGAGGTGACTGCCATGCTGCAAAACATAATGCCTATCTCGTGGTGCCGAGAAATGAACCAATAGATGGCGAGGCCGATCAGGTCGCTGGGCACCCATTCTCTTCGCTGTGAAGGTGCCTGGACTAAGTGAGCCGCTGCATCCATATCTGACCCAGAAGACGTTTCGGGATCTCCCACGAGACTTCTCCGAGACTTACGTTCAGGTGACGATCATGCTCAGGCTAATGTGCGTTGTCTATGTCGCCTGACACAGGCCCATGCATATGCTCTTGAGCTACCTTAGGTAGGGGGCATCCCTATTCACAGGTGAATGCTGCTCCACTGTGACGCTCCCTACAAAATATACGGTGCCCGGCTGTACACTTCATAAGAAATCCCCCATCTGGTCCTTCTACCGCACGGGCCCTCCGTCTATCCCGCACTCGAGGCTGTCCCTAGTGCGGGAAGGGGACACGAGCGCCCTTTCCCTATGGGCTTCTATAACAGCAGAAGCATAAACAATGTCAGCATTAACAATAACAATACATCGAACTACCTCGAAGGGTAGCGCATCCAACTACCTCGAAGGGTAGCCATAAATACCCAAGGCTCGAACTCATGGGGAGGTAGACTGACGGCTAGGCCACAAGATAGATCAGACCGAGGCATAACAATGGCGGGGCTGGCTATAGACAGGTTAGGGTTGACCACTCCATCCGCCCCACCTGTGCGTACTTTGCAGATGGGCTAAATCGGGCTCTGGCATGACTATAGCCTGGATACGCAATCTCATGACATCACCCATCGAGACTACTCCGGGTTGCATCTCCCCGGTCCGATGAGGCAGGAAGGGTTGCATCTCCCCTTCCCGGGGTCTAGAGGTTCCATGGGCGGCTAGAGAATCGTGGCGACACACGATTCTTACCCGATTGAACCCCCCAAAACAAGAGCCAGGCCGACACATACAACTCTTGAGAGGCAGGGTGACACCATTGCCCCAGGAGGTGTCAGACCCATACCCAGGAGGTGTCAGACCCATACCCGGCCCACTCGAAGTGAGCGGTTTCAGGCTTAGCCCGCTATGGTCCCCAGTAGCTGCGCTCAGCAGGGACCTCCCTACACTTTGCCTCTAGCCCCGTTATGTGGTGCTACGTCACATCATAGCCCCCGTAGCCCGGTGGGTTCCTATGCACAGGCTGCATATAATAGAAACTAAGGAGTCTAAACTAGGAGCATCAACTAAGTAACGGCTACTAGGCGCTTTGAACTGTCGGAATGTCATCATAAAATAGTTGGAATTGCAAGCTTAGAATACCACAAGAACCCAACTTAAATGGTTGATGGATGACATGTATTATCATCAAAACACTAGGTGTATATCCTTTCACAAACACTTCTTTGACAGTCTCCATAAGTACGTATGTTAGCACTTCTGCATCTAAAAATTCTGCAACATCGAGTACCCAAAAATGGCACATTGTTTAAATGCAAGTCCGAACATGTGTTTTTATCATATAATTTAAGAGGCTAGAATCCAGAAATTCGCAAATTCCAAAAGCAGATGCTTCTTCTAACAATGTTTATTACCAAAGGCCCCACTCAAAGGCACTACTTTTTGCATTTATTGCCAAAGGCCTCTGTTGTTTTATTTTCCAGACTCTTCTAAAGGTTTACTAAAACAAATTGAGAAACAAGATCAAAGGTCCACCCTTGCCTGTATATAAATGAAGACCAGGTCAACAATCTGCTTTACAGAATAGGAATTGATCTAAGGATCTGCAACAACAGATTGAAACTCCAATAGAAAAAAAATACTATAACATATAATGGAGCAACAGATAACATCTCTTAGCACATTCGATTCTATAATATACCTGGACATATGAAGCTACAAAGCCATTAACTTCAAGAAGCTGTTATGTTTTAACAAATTTTGCAACAGATCCTTCCATGTCAGCACCCCTTCATCATAAACGGTTCCTGTAGAGTATAACCTTAAATAGAGTTTGTAATATCCAGTGATTAAAGCTAAATATTATATTCTAGAAGAAATTTGCTCACCAATTCATTGAATACTGCATCTTTGAGATCTTTTGCGGACAAACCTCTGGCATCACCATCTGCCATATCAATTTCTGGGTTTATGCTTCCATCTATCTCGTGTCCAGAAGTAGATGCTACATTGCCACCAAGCGTTTCTACCAAAACGGCCATGTTGAGCGGCAAAGCTCCTTTAGGGTTTGCAAGCCGTAGCCAAGCCTGACGAAAGGTTAACTGCAAAAACCATAACCAAAACCACGGCTTCCTATTAGGGATGAAATATCCCTAAACGCAAGTTTGGATTTAACATAGCCTAAGTGCCAAAACCATTGCATAAATGGCTGTGAGCTCACAAAGCTCCTGTATACTCAGACTTAGGCATGCTGATCTGCCATGGGCAAGATCTAGGAAAGAAGTCGTGCTTGAACTGAAAAAGCCAACTCAGAAACAATGACTGGTGCCACTGTGGCTACCGAAAGCAAAAGCCCCTTGCTTACCATGGATTTGATGAAATAAAAAGATCTGGTTATAGACATCAATACGTTGATGAATCCTAAATCACTAAAGCGAGGAAAAGAAAGATATGGACTATCTGGACAGTCCAACCCTTAACACAAATCTGGACCGTTGAATTTAGGGCGTGGTTCACGACACACGCCAAAACATTATAATATGAGATATATGCTATAAGTATGTATATTATACCACCACGCCTAGTACATAATATCACCAAGATGACATGTCAAGTTTAGATGTCGCATAGCCGAGGAGTGGTGGCCATAGTGCGTGGCAACCACTAAACAAATTGCCGTATTATACTGATAATATAATACCCAATGGTGCTAGATATATTATGTATGTTACATAATATATCCCTCTAGGGGGCAACCTCACTAACGTGTTATTTTAACATGTCGCACATGTGTGACATTAAAGTTACACATGTGGGCTATTCAAGTTATGCATGTGTGATACGTGTCTAATTACATGAATGGCACATGCCTAGTTAGTTATATTCAGAAACAAATAGCTATTCATAGGTATTTATGATTGGAACCCATCTGCCACATGGTAAAGCGCCATTGGGCCACATGGCCCAATTGCATGGAGAGCCCCAATTTCGAGTCCTATACAAGGGGAAGCTCATAACCCTAAAACCTTTTTAGGTTTTGGGATAGTGGCGGGTTGAAGGCTTTCTCGAGGTCAGTTTGAGCATTGGAGGGTAGAAGCGAGCTTCAGAACTCGAATAGGACTTGCATATATAAGGCACCCTTAGTCTTTGTGGAAGATCGCCATGTCGGGAAGTCACAGTGGCGATTTTGGAGTGGAATCAAGTTAGTCATAGTTTAGTTTATAATCCTAGCTTAACTATAGGATTTAAGCTAGAAGGCATCTCTATTTTACTGTTAGGCACTCTTGGATCACTAATCCTAAAGCCTGACTGACTAAGGAACACTAACCTTTGTATTCCTTAGGATTAGTTATGATGTATTACTGTTGTTCTATCATGTATGATACTCCATTGTGCTTGTGTATGGAGATTGGGGGAGGGGGGGACCTAGGAGCCATATGTAGCATGGTCCTAGCAGTTAGACCTCTGTAATTCCCATTACAATGCGGCCTGTGCATAAAGGACCCTCCAGATCGTGGGCCGAGGGCCTTGACTGACTTAAAATAGGGGACTTGTCCCGAATGCAGAGGAATTTAGAGTGGCATTGTCTATTAGGAATTCATAGCAAGCTAGGCCTAATACCTTGCCACTGCGAGAGGGAAAGGTATGGGTTTGACCCCTCCTATGTGTCACCTCAGTGAGGTTAGGTTGAGTACGAGTGGGGGCGGCCTCTCTCTAACTGCTCGCAGTGTCAAGGTAATCACCATTCTTGAAACCATAGACCATACCCCAAAAACAATTCAATGGGTTATTATAAAAAAAATAAAATAAAAAAGATTTAATAGAAAAGATAAACAGGTTAACTTGCTGGTTGCATTGGTTAAATCATTTTGATTAGAATATTGAATTATTTTGGTAAAGGCTCGAGTCTTCGTATTGCATATTTCAAAACCTTAGCGAGCATGTATTTCATATTTCAAAATCAGAGCCACTCCCGATCATAAGTAACCATAATCGAAACAAGAGGTGCCCAAAGACCCCAACATATGATCTGTGCCATAGGATGGACAGATCCTATGACCAAGGTAGTCCAGGCGCACCTTATTTAGAATATGTCGCATAATAACAGGGGTTCTAGGGGAATTTGATATGGATGCATAAATCACCATTCCTAAAACCATAAGCCATACCCCTAACAAAATTCAATGGGTTATTATAAGAAAAAAAGAAATATAGATTTAATAGAAAAAATAAATATGTTAGCTTGCTAGTTGCATTGGTTAAAGCATTTTCTTTAGGATATTGAATTATTTTGGTAGAGGTTTGAGTCTTCGTATTGCATATTTCAAAACCTTAGCGAGCATGTATTTCGTATTCCAAAATCAGAGGCGCACCCAATCATAAGTAACCATAATCAAAACGAGAGGCGCCCAAAGGCCCCATCATACGATCTGGGCCATAGGATGGACGGATCCGACCACCAAAATAGTTCAGGGCATGTTTTTAACATAGTTCCTATAATTTTGAGGTCAGATTGCATGGGATCTACTATTCAGTACATCTAGAGTGCCTTGTATTTTTTTAATTTTTAAAAATCCCATGCTTTCAATGATTACCCCCTCCATTTTTCTTAAATCATTTTTTTTTTCCAGAAAAGCAAGCGCATGCAGAGCTCGAGATTGTTGGTACTAGCATTTCTTTAATACCGTCTCTTTCTTTGAACACAATAGATCTATCCATGTTCCCACTTCAAATAGGGTTTTTGGAGCAGCTCAGACTGGGCAGATGGCGATAATTTTCCTCTTTCAAATATATTTTGCTGTTTGGTGCAACTTACTGGCAGCAAGATGCTCTTGGATTTAATATACTTCATTCACTGTTTTTGTGTCTGAGTGGTTGCACGTTGTTTAAGTAGGGACTCCTACGGTGCATGTTCCTATGGTGCAAGTTCCAATTTTAGCATGTGCCCATGATGCAAGTTTGAATTTTAGTTGAGATCCTCTTAGATTTTGTCCTAGATTCTTTGTGATGTTATGAAGATTCTCTTAGATTCCCCTTAAATTCTATGACATTCCAGTAGATTTGCTTACATTTTATGATATTCCCTTAGATTGTGTTATATGTTTCTAAGATTCCATTAGATTTTACAAGAAATTTATCGCGGCGCCAAGGCCGCGGCGAACATTTCTCTTCCCAACCGGCTCACTTCTTGGTTTGACGGTATGCGTGGATATTTGAACTTTGTTCTACTTTAAGCCACATTGTAAAAGAAGGTATTAAAGTTAATTAGACACATTTAAATTAATGTTTGCTACGTTAAGCTGTTGTTGGCATGATTAATGTTTTCTATGCTAATTATTGGTGGCATGAGTGATGGTGCCACGAGTCAGAGAGTTTGGTGCAAAAAATGCATAGGTTGCCTCGTCAACATAAGTCAAGATATAATGCCATGAAAAAAATTAATTCCAAATTTATAGTTTTACCTAGCTCAAGATAGAACAATGACAATATGGCACAAATATACCAAGGTCTTAATGATGTATCATGTTAATAAATAGAACATATTGGAGTAGTACCCCCACCACACTGTCACAAATCTAATTCATTTTAGCAACAAAAGTTGAGAAATCCATAGACTGAGTCTTGGATATCTGTAATAAGTAGCAAATAGCGACCGATGCTCTCAAAACTTCTCCATAGTGACTTGATCTCCAAATTGAAGCTATGATACCCATTCAATTGAGAGCCAACGTTTTGAGCAACAAAGTTTGGACAGTGAGACCAAGTCCAAGTCCAAATCCAATTACAAAGAACTCTTCTTTCTAATACTTAGTGTGTTGTTATTAAGTTGTTAAAAATGTAGCCATAAGTATGATCTAAGTGAACGTAAAAAAATGCAAATGGCTATCAAATTAATTTTTGCACATTGAAAAGCCACGAAGAAAGGAGCTTGAATTCCAGTTTTTGCTTGAAACAGGGGACGAAGGGCGGCACTGATGGCAAGGTCGGCGATGGCATTCCCTGGCGGCAATGGCAAGGTCGGCCATGGCAAGGTCGGCGATGGCATTCCCTGGCAGTAATCCAGTTCAATGGGAGCAGAAAGGGGCGAAGATTTAAGAATTTGAAGGCCGGAGTGGCCCTCTGCGCCAGAGCTGCAGCTCTGAGCCATATTAAAGCCACCCGCGAATTGGGCCATTGCTTGCATGATGGCTATGGCGTTTCTGAGAATATCATCCAAGGTCGTCGCCTCTTACTCAAGGCTACTGTCGTGAGGCCCCCGCCTGGAAGCTCTCTGTTCCTATGGCTATGGCAGATCTCAAAAAACATGGCTCCTCTCTAAAATGCAAACTTGCCCATCACCTTTTCATCTGTCGTACTGGTATTGTCGTCGAGCGCTTTCATGACTCTCGCCCCTTTCATCAGCAACTTCGTGATTTGGGTTCCCAGATTCATGCTCAGATTCATGCTATCAATCATCAAATTGATGCATTGGGTTGTTCTCATAATCCCAGTGGTCGAATTCGTGAATTGGGTTCTAGGCCCATTCAAGCTGAAAGCTATTCTTTACCTCGTTCCAGGGTTATTCAAGCTCAAATTCAAGCTGCAGAGAATTCTGCTACTAAGTTAAACAAATTGGTTCCGAATTCAAGGCCTGCTCGGGAAGCAGGAAATAATTCTGCAGCGAGAAATGGTAGATTCGTGCTGGATTCTGAAGACCAAATCAATCAAGAGGATGTAATTTCGTGGAATGAAGCAGGAAACAGTCATGAAATTGATGAGCAGGCTGAAGAACAGAGGGCAGCATATTATGCGGATGAGAGATTGATCGCATCAATGCGGCAATTCTTTTGCGCACAGCCCAGATTGCTGCATATTGCAACGTCCAAATGCTCATCCTTTGCAGACCGGATTGAGGCTGTATTCGCATTGGCAGTGCGGAAGGCCCGAGGCCAAAAAACACAAATTTAGACGCCATCCACCGCCATAGCTAGACACGTTACCAGAATCTGATGGAGAAGATTGTCCAGGAAAAACGTGGCAATAAAGGAAAGAAATAGATTGCGGCCCAGAAACTTTTTAAGGGAACAAAAAAGAAAAAAGGAAAATTACAATATCAATTACATATGTAGAGATAAGAATTCCTTAGATTCTCCAAGGCCTCATGAAGATTTTTGTAGTTTCGATAGATTGCCTTATATTTTATGAGATTCCTTTAGATTTTTTTGAGATTCAAGCATTCTAGAATGTTGTAAAACTTCATGTACGGTGCATGTTCCAGTGTTCCTACGATGTAAGTTCCTGTCAGGTCTCATAGATTCTCCAAGATTCTATATAGATTCCTTTAGATTTTATGAAGATTCCTCTAGGTTGCATCAAGATTCCCTTAGGTACCTTTAAATTATATGAGATTCCCTGACATTAGGAAGGTTCCCTCACATTCTCTTAGATTTAATGAAGATTCTCCCAGTATCTGTAAAATGAAGACTTGCTCACGCCAAGAATCCATCTCAATGCTCTCATACATAACTTCAGGCCCCTCAATTGATAAAGTAACCTTCCTGTGTTTTCATCATAGCTGGAGTTTCTATACAATGAGCAGAAGAAATTAATCCTATCTTTCTAAAGCTGTCTAATGTATTGGGACCTTATCTCCACGAGGTCATCCACACTGTACTGGACTGTGCAATCTAGATTGCAATACTCTTGTCCCCTAATTGCCTCTAGGTTTTCTTTGGTTGGGGCCATACTTTCCATCCTTTCTAAATATTTGTCATTTCTAGCCCTCTTGGGCACCCTTGGCAGCCTTTTTTGAAAAATGTAGCGCCTCTTCCTTGTGATCAAAGGATGCTCATCCACCACTCCACATTGCCTGGGGTGGGCCTTGGGGTATGTAGTTCAGTTGGGCCTTCCAGGTTCTCACCATTCTTGTGTGTAATATATCTAATTGGCCATCTTAACTGAGTTTGGGACTCCAACAACCCAGAGCACACAATGCAGTCACTAGAGCTTCCCTGGGACTTGATTGTATCAACTTGGATAAGAAGCTTCCCAATGCCAACTCCAAGATGATCAGCTCCCAGCCTTTCATCATTCACACTATCTAAAGGATCAACTGCAGTTATGATGCCCTCTGCAAAGACCGTCTCGTTGCACGAGTGCAACAATAAGCAGGCCATCTTCCTCCATTGGAGCCGAGGGCAATGTCCTGTGATGGGCTTCCTTGACTCCATTCTGCTCATCTCACATGCTCCCTAAATGAAAGAGCACACATTAAAACCATATAGCCATGAACACTACAAATCAATAAACAATAAAATATTAAGATAAAACCATATAACATATAAACCATATATAATACAAGAAATTTATCGCGGCGGCCAAGGCCGCCGCGAACATTTCTCTTTATTGATTCCCAGGTACTCTATGAAGAGGAATTCTTGGCCACTATGGACGTTTTCCTATCTGATAAACAACATGAAGTTGGAAGTTCTGAAAACTAGCCAACAATAACTAAAACCGAAGTAGTCATGAAGCCCTTATGGGACATATATTGGCCTCAAGGGGTTACACATTCTATGCCCCTAAAGTCACTTTTAGCTAGAGAATTTAACTTTGAGTGTAAGTTACTTTTTGCCAAAGTTAGGCCATGGTTATAAATGCATAGGATCAAGAGATGTTCTTGGGACTGATTTGTTCTGAGACAAATTTACCTTGAGCTATGGTGGAACATTGTAATGGTTTGGGACATTGATTCGAAAAAATTCTAATAAAAAGGAGCCTTTTTTATTAGTCATAAAAAATGCTAAATGAGAATATAATATATCATATATATCAATAGAACCGTCTAGCCTAGGCCTAAAACAAGTGTTTTTGAGAAATAACTCTACAAATGTTAAGCTATCACAATATTACAATGATACCCTTCCCCTCGGAAATATTCTTGAATACGGTTGCAAAAAAAGTGAGAATAGCATTGCAAAAAAAAAGTGAGAACCCTAAATAGCATCAGCGGAATTACTGCTCTGGATTCGGCCTTGGGTTTTTTAAGAATTGTCATCCAGCATTTGTTTAAGATATATTTAATGATAACAATTGTTTAATAAAAATGTGTCAAAGGTATCTAAATGATGACGTGGTGGTACGAAGTCGGTGCAGAAAAACAGATAAAAACTAGGTAACAACGATATTGCATACAGTGGAAGCAAGAATGGATCGGATTCGGGATTGTAGAAGCCCAAAGCTGAAATTACTAACGTGAATAAGGGACCAGAGCCTAAATCAAATTGTTTGCAGGAGGAACCAAAGACTGGTAGTGATCTGGGCCCGAAATTGTTGGAATGATCTTAAAATCAATCGATGGCAGAGGGCAGATAAATTGTAGGAGACCTTAAATGATCTGGAGGATCACTGTGTTGAGAAGATTTAAGTGAAGTTTCATGTGTTTTCACTTGCAGGAAGGATGTGTTGTGTTTCCTCTGTTTTTTGTTTCGATTATCAAGTTACAGGTAATAGCTCTTGGGCCGCTCAGCTTTCTCTAACCTGAAAATAACAGTAGAAGTGCAGCCTTTATAAGTTGCAGGTGTTGTAGAGGTGTAGAGGTGTTGGAGGCTCAGTATTGGAATTTATCTTGGTTACCTTTAGATCATCGCATTGAAGCCAACATTGTGAGTGATTTTCTGTCTTTTTTGCAAAGTCCTCTGTGTAAGCAATTCAACTTGATTTTGGAAGAAGCAATTACAAACGGATGGCTCATAAGCAGTCAATTCTGGATCCAATCCATGTCATTTTATATGCAATGACATCCATCCACCTATCTCCGCAGTTAATTTCACGCTGAAATTAATGTCACATTAAAGTATTACAGTTCAGAGTATTACAGTTAAAAGAAACGAAGCGACACAATTCTGATCATAGATCTAAATCCGATTGTTGCCTCTTAAGTCCACATGCGCTTTAATTTTGCCCAAATCACAGAAGGAAAGGTCTTTCTTCCCTCTGAGGCTGTGTTTGCAGGAACAGAGCTTCCCCTGCTCTTTCACTTACATAATACAAAATCCAGAGCAACTAGTTGCCGAATTGAATTACTTGCTAGATTGAACCCTGCAACCGCACATTATGACATGCCAAACACGACAGAAGAGGCGATCATACGCCTCTCAGTTTTCCAAAAATGCGGAAGCCCGGAAGCAATCCATCTGAGGAATAGACCTACCAAGACGCCAAATTCAAGTTCCAGAGGCCCGAAATTGAGGCAAGCCTGCAGGAATGCTGCTAGTATAAGAGGTCCAGTCGTGTCCGCCGTCCCTGTTGCCATGTTGCTACCAATAGATCGCGCCCATAGCTGTATCCTTATACCGTTTGCCAGCTTATACTTCACCGAAAATTCTTCACCGGAAATTTGTACCCAGGAAAAAGTAGGACAGGTGTCAACAGAAAAAGATAGAATATAGGAATCGAATCTTTGGAGAATGACTTATATATGGGTAGAATAGACATTAAATATAAACCATACAACCATATAAACATATATGTATACAAGAATTTAGCGCTGGCAGGGCCAGCGCCTTTTGCACCCCTGGGAGTTTCAATAATTGTACTTTGTCAAGTGCATAAATGAGCTCTATTGCACTACAAAATAACGTAAGAACCAGAGTTGTAGATATGGGTGATACCTTGCTAAATTGGAGAGGGACTTAATAGAGAAAAGAGAGGACGAGAAGATGGTTGAGGATTTGGCATATTATTGGAATATGATGAAGTGAATGAAGTTGAAATAAAACATCCCAATTGAAGTTTCATATTGTTATAGTATTGTTATGCGATATGGTTATTGAAGGTTTTAGGCTGTATTCATATGCTATGAGCGTAGGTTGCTGATGATGTTGCCCTCGATTATGTCGTAAGATAGAGCCCACGGTATCTAAAGCTCTTCCCAGGTTGGTAAATCATGAGCTTTACAAATCATGCGATTTGTCTAAGGTTTCTATCATGCGACAAATGATTTAAGTGATTTTCTCTTTAAGTGAGCACATGCGTTGAATTGATCTAAGTGAAAGATATTTCAAAGCCCATGGATTCACCATTGATGTGAGTTTGCATATATCCTAAACGATAAGTTTTAATGGTTAAGAGGTGATATGTATATCTCCCCTTAAAGAGTAATTTAGCTTTCAATGGTTTGAATAACATAGAGTAAAAGTGTGAGCACCCGATAAGTGGTTGGCTCACCAACACTGAATGAGTGATAGAGGGTTTTTCTAAAAGGATAATGAGCAGATTCAGTCCGAAATTAGGCCCTTTTTGCACAGAAGCTGCAGGCTTCTTAGATTTTGCAGATGTGTAAGGCCGGCCAAAATTTTTCCTTCAAGCATATTCTGAGATAGGTCCGAGGATTACATCTACAAAGCAATTTAAGCCATTGAAAATTAGACATGTCTCTGAAACTGTACTTTTGCAGATTGATACGTTTTTATCATCTGATACAATTTCTTCATCAAGCCTTATAAAAGAACAAGATTTATCTTTACTGCTCGAGTTTTGCTCTCTAACAGATGAAAAAGTCGAGTCAATTCCAAAAAAATTGCAGGGGAGGAGGATGAGATGGAGCTTCTTAGTGAATTTAAAGACGTCATTGGCATTATGTGTCTCTGATTCTGCTTAAGATCACAGTAACAATTTCAGCCACAGAGATTTATAGTCCTTTCTGTTCTTTGGTTCTCTGTAGGCAATTCAAATGAAAACTCTAATCCGAGGTACAATCTTCTATTATTTATGAGATAAAGCCTGTCTGTTATGAGTTATAAGGCCCATGGGCCTGATTCCCATGCCCCAAAGCAGGGGCCTGGCCTGATTCACAAGCCCCAAAGTAGGAGCTTGGTCTAGTTTGCAGACCCAAAACATATACAGTGATTTGGGTATGTACCTTGATGGAATATGCATTGGACGTGGCCTTTTGGCTAAAGAGGGACATGGCATATTTAGATGGCCTTTTGGCTAAAGAGGGACACGGGCCTTTAAAGGCCAAAGGACGTGCAGGCTATATAGATGCTCGGGGGAGAGTTCAAGGACAGTTATCTTTTGGCTGTGAGCTCGTGGTTGGGTAGTGAGTTGGCTTGCAACGTCACGAGTTCATTTCAGTGGTATCAGAGCAACAAGTTTCGATGGCCGGTTCCCCTGCCAATGTTAACTTGGAAGATGAAGAGCTCAAGGAAAAACTTTTTGAGTTAGAGCGTGATAATTCGCTCATGAGAGAAAAACTTGCAGCTGCCGAGGCTCGAATTGCGGAGCTGCAAGAACTGGATTCTCTGCGAGCGCAGGTGGCGCAGTTGCAGCAAGCTGCAGGGCGTCCACGTAGTGGCATCAAAACGGGTGCCAACGTCAAAATTGAATTCAAAAAGTATTCCGCTGCCACTAATGATGCTGATGAACTTTTCGCATGGCTCCGGGATTTGAATTCATATTTTGCGAAGACTAAGGATGACGAAGACACTCAGTTATATTTTGCTGAGCGTCATCTGGATGGGGTTGCAAAGGACTGGTGGCTGGATATCCAGAAGAACCAGCCAGTCGATCAACCTATTGTTACATTTGCGGAATTTGAAAAGCAAATCAAAAATCGTTTTTTGGGTCATAATTGGGAGCGAGATCTTATTGCTGAATGGAATAAGTTGACCCAACAAAACACGGAAACTGTTAGAGCCTTTGCAGCACGAGTTTTAAAGAAAGGACTTCAGCTTAGTAAAAATGATACTGAGAAGTCTGAAAAACTCATGGGTGGGGTTCATCGTTGGGTACGAGCAAAGCTCGACCTGCAAGTTGCCAATCTTTCTTTTGGTGAGCTTTGTAAGATGGCAGAGAAAGTCGAGGAGGAAGGTTTGGCCCTTACTGAAGCCATTAATGCTCAACGTGGCCTCAAAGTTTCTATGAAAGAGGCGAGTGGTTTTCGTGATAAATCAATGGGATCTGCTCCAGGGTCTGGGCCATTCAAACGGCCGCACACAGACGTTGCAGATAACGAACCTGTTGGGGCCAAAGAGCCAAAGGAATCGTATCAAGCGCGCAAGAAGCAGCTTATGCGGGAAAATAAGTGTTTTGTTTGTTATTCAACTGATCATAAGTTTTATGAATGCCCTACTTACTTGGAAAAGAAGAAAGGGGAACGAAAGGAGGCTACACCTACTCTTAAGTCTGGGACTAAGAAAGAGGATAAAAGTAAGAAAGTAGCTTCTGTTCGCGGAGATGGAAAAGGGAAAAAGGTGGCTACGGTCCGGGAAAAATCGGATATGGATTCTGTTGAGAATAGTAGTCTCTTACGATTTTGGGCTACTATTCAAGATCAAAAAGTACATGTCTTATTCGATCCGGGTAGTGAGTTTGATTTTATTTCTGCTCGCTTGGTGAAAGAACTAAAATTAACTTCTATTCCTTTATCAAGTGATGTAGAATTATCTTCTGCTTTCTTGAATGTTGCCCCTCCGCCTTCTTCATTTATGGTCAAGGATGTTGAATTTCAATTGCAGGGATATATCTGTAAACGTTCTTTCATGGTTTCTGACCTTGGAGGTATGGATATTATTCTAGGCATGCCATGGCATAAGGCTATTAATCCTCTTATAGATTGGAAAGCGGGTGTTGTTATGTTATCCTTGGAAGGGGGTAAAAAGACCTTCAAGTTTGTGAAGGATGATATCGTTTCCCGTATTCCCACAGTTTCTGTTGTACAGTTTAAACGTTTGGCAATGAAAACTCATTTCGTGTATTTGGTGGTTTTGCGTTCTAAGCTAGATGTATCCCCATTAAATGAGCGTCAAACAAGCTTTTTGCATTATTTTGATGATGTCTTTTCAAATGAAATTCCACAAACTTTACCACCCCAACGTTTGGAGGACCACAGGATTGATCTTCTTCCTGGGAAAGAACCTCCTAATCAAGCTCCTTATCGGAGAATGCATGGCCAACAAGTTGAGATTAGGCGCCAGCTTGATGAGTTGCTTCAAGCTGGATTGATCCGCCATAGTTCTTCACCTTTTGGTGCTCCTGTCTTGTTGGTTAAGAAAAAAGATAATTCCTGGCGCATGTGTATAGATTATCGCGCTTTGAATAAGATAACCATTAAGAATCGGTTTCCTATACCACGGGCGGATGATTTGTTTGATGAACTCCAAGGTGCCACAGTTTTTAGCCGTCTTGATCTTAAGTCAGGGTATTGGCAACTTAAGGTTGCGCCTGAAGATGTTCATAAGACTGCGTTTAGGACAACCTTTGGACATTATGAGTTTTTGGTCATGCCATTTGGACTTACAAATGCGCCAGCTTCTTTTGCGAGGCTAATGGGGCGAATATTTGAAGATGTGCATGGCGTTTATGTTGTCGTGTTCTTTGATGACATATTAGTTTTTAGTAAGTCCGAGGAAGACCATTACTTGCATTTGTGGGAGGTTTTCCGTCGGTTGAGGGAGGAGTCTATGACTCTTAATCCTAAGAAAAGTATCTTTTTCCAATCGGAAATTGAATATTTGGGTCATATTGTTTTCTTTTGAGGGTCTTAAAGTTGATCCCAAAGAAGGTTCAAGCAATTGTGGATTGGCGGTACCTACCCGGTTCTTTGCATTGCGTTCCTTTTTGGGCTTATGCGTTACTATAGGAAGTTTGTACAAATTTTGCTTTCGTTTAGCTTCAGATTTATATTTGTTGCTACGAAAAGATGTTCCTTTCCAATGGAATCATACTCATCAGTTTGCTTTCCAAGTTTTAAAGGATGCCATGGTTAATCCTCCTGTTCTGCGTTTGCCAAAGTTTGGTCTACCTTTCTTGTTATGTGTTGATGCAAGTGGTATGGCTTTGGGCGCAGTTTTGATGCAGGATGGTCATCCTATTGCTTATGAAAGTCGGAAGTTTTCTGATGCGGAAAGTAGATATAGTGTGTATGATAAGGAATTTCTGGCTGTCATTCATGCTTTGAAAGTGTGGCGACACTATCTTATAGGGTCCACAGTTCATATTTTGACTGACCACCAAAGCATTCGGCACATTGTTTCACAGAAAACCTTATCGGAAAGGCAGTTGAAATGGGTTGCTTTTATGCAGCAATACGATTTCTCAGTGGATTATCGTCCTGGTAAAGAGAATGTTGTAGCTGATGCTTTAAGTCGACGTTATGCAGTTTGTTCTCTTTCTATAGCCCAATCCAACCATTTGGAGGAAATGAAGCCATTGTATGCCACTGACCCTGATTTTAAAGATATTTGGTTGTTAGCTCAAAGTGGCAATGCATATGGATATAAGATCGTTAATGGGTTCTTGTATAAAGGTCCAAAGCTATGCATTGTGCGGAACTTTCGGTCACTTATTCTTAAAGAAGTTCATGATGCACCTACTGCGGGTCATCGTGGCGTGGGGGCAACTTTGGCAAAGCTTGAACCATACTTTATTTGGCCTGGATTGAGGAGAGATGTTTTGGTTCATATTCGGCATTGTGTTACTTGTCAACGGATAAAGAAAGCGAACAAGAAACCTCATGGTGTTCCTTTATCCTTGCCTATTCCTGAGGCAAAGTGGGAACAGATCACTATGGATTTTATTGTTGGTCTTCCTACCAGTTCTCGCAAGAACACTGTTATTTGGACAATTGTTGATTGTTTAACTAAGCATGCTCATTTTATTCCTTGTTCGGATAAGTTGACGGCTTATAGTGCGGCTACGCTCTTTATCAAAGAGATATTTAGGCTACATGGGTTGCCAAAGATTATTATATCTGATCGTGATACAAAGTTTACTAGTAAATTCTGGAAGGCATTGTTTATGCAATTGGGGACGAGTTAAGGTTCTCTCTGCGTTTCACCCTTAAACCGATGGACAATCCGAGGTGGTAAATAAAGTTATTTGTTCCATCTTAAGGGGGTTTGTCAATGAACATCAAGGTCATTGGGAAGAGTATTTGCCTATTGCTGAATTTGTGTATAATAATACCTATCAGTCTACCATAAAGATGACCCCTTTTCAAAGGTCTATGGTCAACTGTATGGAGCCACTCTTTTCGAGTGTGTGAGGATGTTCCAGTGCCGATGATTTGGTTATTGAGCATAAGGATCTCATAGACTTGCTTCAAGCTCAGATTGAGATGCTCAAGCATCTTTTGGAAATAAATCATCTAAGTTGCGGCAACCAGTGGTTTTTAAGGAAGGAGATTGGGTATGGATGAGGATCCATAAAGGTCACTTTAAGAAAGATGCGCGCAAGAAGGATCTTAAGTTGGCACCCCGTTTCCATGGACCATTTCAAGTTATTAAAGTGGTCAATGAGAATGCATATCAGTTAAGATTGCCTCAAGGTTGGAAAATGCATGATGTGGTGAATGTTTCATTCCTAAAGGCTTATCATGGTAAGGAGTTACCTCAACTTGGGAGGTTAACTGAGCCAGAATTGATTGATGATTCCGAAGTTCTAGAGACGGAAACAATTTTGGCGGATAAATCCACTAGTGGTTCAAGACAATACTTGGTTAAGTTTGCTGACAAAGCTTTGGAGGACGCTTCATGGGTACGTGGCAATGTTTTAGATGACTATCTGGATATTCTACAAGAATATAAGGACCGGAAGGCAAAGGAAGCTAAGGGACAACAAGATGTCCAAGAACAGGCTTCTACTAGCCGGCCTAAGAGAGGGCCAAGGAAAGATTATGCTAAGATAGCTAAAGGAAATTAAAGACCCCTTTTGCAGCAGAGGACTGCTGCAATGTCAAGAGAGGGGGAATGGAATATGCATTGGACGTGGCCTTTTGGCTAAAGAGGGACATGGCATATTTAGATGGCCTTTTGGCTAAAGAGGGACACGGGCCTTTAAAGGCCAAAGGACGTGCAGGCTATATAGATGCTCGGGGGAGAGTTCAAGGACAGTTATCTTTTGGCTGTGAGCTCGTGGTTGGGTGGTGAGTTGGCCTGCAACGTCACGAGTTCATTTCACTTGACATGGATTATTTATGGCTTTTCAATTTCTCAGCAAGCTCAAAAACTGTATCTGTAAAAATTGCTTCCAAATCCATCCACTATATCTCAATCACACAAAAACCATTCGAAGCCGTGCTTTCAGATCTTAGATTTACAGGAGGAATTTTGGCATAAAAACGATGGCGAAACAGGGGATTTATGGTAAAAAAATGATGAATTTGATGTGATTTCAAGGCACAAATGCTGCAGAGGAAACTGGCTGTTACCTGAATTGCTTGTCCAAGCAAGTTTCCTGAATTGATCTCTACTAATTTAACCGTAAAGATTGCTTCCAAATACATCCACCATATCTCAATGACACAAAAATCATTCGAGGCCTTGCTATCAAGTCTTAGATTTACAGATTTATGGCCGAGGAGGAATTGTTTGGCAAAACAACGATGGCAAAACAGGGGGTTTATAGTAAAAAATGCTGAATTTGATGTGAGTTCAAGGCATAAACATGCAGAGGAAACTCGTTGTTACCTGAATTGCGTGGATCTAAGCAAAGTTTCCTGAATTGATCTCTATCAATTTAACCGTTAAATTTTAATGGCTCCATAATAAGATGCCTAACCTGTATTCCTGTGCTGGAGCCAACATCAGAAGAAACGACCTAAATAGGAATAGCAGATAGAAGAAGAAAAAATACGAAGACGAGCAGCAGAAAATAGAGGCAATAGCTAAGCTGGGCTATGGTTGAGTGGTTCTGCAGAATAGAATAAAACATGAGAAATGTGACCTGAGTGAGTTGCATTGAAGTGAATATCTGCAACAATATAAGAGGAAGGATTGAGAACACAAACAAAGCTCTTCTCTGTGGCATGCAACAACACAAAAGGCCAGAGCTAAACCCAGAGGAGAAGAGGCAATGAGGGCATAGCCATGGTGCGTATAGCCGAAAGAGGCCTGCCGGAAAGGAATAGTTAATTTCGAAAACAAATTTTACTCTGCATTCTGCATTCTGCATGCAAAATAGATTAAAGCTAATTCCGAAATGGCTTCCATGTGCACGCCGGAAAGGATAACCGGAAAATATAGATAATTCCAAAAGTCTGTTTGGAATAATCTTATCTCTAACGTAAAGATCGGCTGGGGCCAATCCAGCCGTGCCACGTGGCAGATAAAAGCAGAACGGCAGGTAAAAAAAGCAGAGAACGTGAAGTAAGAAAAAAGTAAAAGCAGAACGTGGAGTAAAAAGAAGTGGAACGGCGAGTAAAATTTTTGAGCGCTTTTCAGAGTTAGAAAAGGTGCCACGTGTCATGCTAGGACTGGTGGAGACGGCTGGATTGGGCCCAGCCGTTCTTTACGTTTGGAATAATCTTATCTCTAATATATAATTATAATATGGAGGATAAGAGGGCAGCTTCCATGTGGGTTGCTTAATGTTTTTTCTATGCTTAGGATTAACACGTGTAAACACCTAAATAATTTGGAAGCATGGAGGCTGTTCTAGAAGCTACTGTGGAATGCGTTACAACCTTCTCTAGTCTTCGATTTTAGGGCTGGAATTATCTGGACGGTACCTTCTAGAGTCTTCGATTTTAGGGCTGGAATTATCTGGACGGTTCATTGTGTTAGTATAAAAGAGAGCAGCAGTTTAGACAGAGAAAGTTGGAGCGCCCAGCAGCTGGAGAAACGAGTCCGATCAGGTATTTTTTGGGTGGGCAATCCGGCAAGTATAGTTGCCTTCCTTTTGTAGATGCGAACAATCTGGTAGCGCCTGTAACGGCTTACTTAAATGTGCTCTGTTTTAAATCTGGTGGCGCCTGCAACGGCTTATTTAAATCCTCAAAATGCAGATTCACAGGTTTTTTTATCGTTTGAATGGAGCGTTCCGGCAGCTTTAAGTAAGATCAAGGCCTCTGACACTATCTGCTGGTGAGGCAACTTGAACGGGATGTGGCTTCATAATTTCGATTTAGAGAATGAATAGACGATATGGGTTGAAGGATCAAGTTGTTTTATGATTCCCTGGCTCCAAATTGTTGATCGAAACTCTGATCCGGAAAACTCTGATCCGGCTCTTCAGCTGAAGCTGTGAAAAAACCTCCCGCGGACTGCATGGGCCTTTTGGACTCTCCATAGTGATGGTGGAGATGTCGGGAGAGCTATGTTTTGAAGGCCGCATCAAGATAAAGTAAAAGCAAATTTGTTTCTAATTGCAGTGTCAGTTCACTAGAGTTATCGCCAAGAAGATCGATTTCTTTTCTGCAAGCAGTTCCGTTGATCCAAATCTGAGTTTCTCTGCATTTTTGGCAAGGCGTGTGGTACAGCAGTAGATTGAGTTTCTCTGCATTTGCTGGCAAGGCATGTGGCACAGCAGCAAATTTGTAGCACGACGGAATGGTAATGTTTATTGAAAAGAAAGTCTCTTCTCTGTTTTCTATTGATCCATTCGCAAATTGGCATGTCAACTAGGCAAAGAACAAAACGTGTCTATGGTGCCACTGCTGTTGGCATATTCAACAACTACAGGATGCCGCAGCAGCTCCCACAAAGACCTGAGTGTTTCAAAAAACGTTTTCATATGAATATACCCCAACAATAGGTATCATTTACCGTTAAAATCTTGGATATAATCCTGAATGTTTTTATCTTTAGATTCTGATGCTGAGAGGGTTCCAGATTGGCAGAGAGATGTCCTAAGGCAGGGCAGCCCTTTGCCAAGACAATCGAATGAAAGATGGCCAACAAACCCGCCAGGTGCTGTATTACTTCTCAAATATTCAGAGCAACTGCAACAAAATATTGCAAGGTCCTGGCCTTGAATGTGACTTTGAATCGTTTATATGCAATTTCGGATGTAAATTCTGTGCAGTATTATTCTACTCATTCTTTTTATATTTCTTTCTATATCTTTATTATTCTTCTATTCCTTCTTTTTATATTTCTTTCTATATATCTTTATTCTATGGTAGTGGTGGTTCTCTCATTCAACAATGTTCAATGCCTTGCAAGGAAAAGAGTGCCATGTTTGCATCTTACAACTTAAAGTGCGTTTGTAAAATTCGCAATAGGCCTTTCTAAAAACTGGATTTAAGTCATGAGCAGAGATGGGGGTTAATACTTTCGTACTTCCAACAACAACATGGAAATACTTCCAATGGCATCATGCATTTGACACTATAAATAGTGAATTTAACTTCCATCTATAGTTGAAAATATATGGTTATGCTTGAAAATATATGGTATTTGCTATGATACTATGTCACACATCTTATGGTGGTTGCATAGTTCTTGGTACATGAGCTTATTCTACCGTGTTTTTGGTGGTGGGTGGTGGTGGGTACATGGTTGTACATTGGTATGATCAATCTTGAACTAGCCATGACGTTCAAGTTGTTGTACATTGGTATGATCAATCTTGAACTAGCCACGACGTTCAAGTAACGCATTGGTATGATCAATCTTGAACTAGCCACGACGTTCAAGTAAGGCAGATGGAGTTGAATCATGAAGGGCTTTTGGGTTTAAAGGGGATAAATTGAATGGCAAGCAATTTAAGCACATTCGGTGAGGATTAAAAGTAAGAGATCAAATTAAAAAATGACCTTCGCTTCAAAAAATTGAAAAAAGAGGGAGAATTGTTGCCAACAATAATCTAAATCGGGTACATGGTTGGTCCGTGTTTGTTGTGTTTCTTTCGATCTCAAAATAATGCTGGTTTGTGTTAGTTGGATTTTGTAGGAACGGTTAACTTTCCTTAACGACAACTATGAATTGTACATTTTGCCGAGTTTTGAATGTCCAGCCTATGCCAATTACAGATTCCTTTGGAGGAATGATCTATTCTCCTTGGAGGAATGATCTATTCTCTGCTTTGTGGATTGTTATGGAGTATAACAAAATCTATATGAAGTATACAAAAGTTTTATACTGAAAAAGGTCCTTTTGCACATGTTTGTTTGAGACACGGTTCATCATATGCTCTTCTTTAGAATGAACTTTTGTGATCAAGTTGAGGTTGTTAGGAGATGTGTTGGATTTGGATTACTTTGGATAATCATTTATTGGATTTGGCTTACTTTGGATAATATGTACATGATTGAGGTTAGAAAACGATTTAAAACTTTGACATAAAGCAGCAGAATGGCTAGTGCAAAATTTTGTTAAATCTCTTATATAAGCACCTACTAAAAGAACAAACTAGCGGCGGCGACTGCCGCCGCGACAAATTCTTGTATATAGTTAGATAGATAGATAGATAACATTAAATATAAACCATATAAACATATAACCATATGTCAATTATCATAACCATACATATAACTATATAACATTAAAAACGTAAAATATTAAAACTATAACATTTTACCATAGAATATATAAAACATTTTAAGATTAAATATTTTATTATGGCCACGTGGCATTTCGTCAGCGACTGCTGACGTGGCCATGTCAACAGTCCGCACACCCACGTCACGGATGGCATGGCCCGCACGTGCGAGGCATTCATTATGGCACTTTTACGAGGTTCGAGGGTGCAGCCAGAAATAACTGCACTCTCTTCCCCTTCCTCGACCCCGACCGATTCATCCTCCCCTGTTTTCTCGAAATCCTTCATCCTTCATCCTCCTCTGTTTTCTCGAACTCTCGAACTCCTGTTAGGCGATCGACCGACGAGCACTTCTGCGACTTGATCTTATGACAGTCGCCTGGTCGACGGATCGTGATGCATCCAGCGCCGAAGTTTTCGCGCAGATTGAGTCCTCCAAAGGCCGCTATTGTGTAAGAAGAAAGTGAGGTTCTTTTCTGTAAGTTTTTAGCACTATTTTCACAAGTGTTCTTGTTATTTCGATATCCTTTACTGTATTCTTACTTACACCTTTCTTTTATAGTATTTAGAGGATCTTTCTATCCCCTGATACAATTTTCAGCCCGACAAATCCCTATTCTCGATTTGCAAGCGCTTGTATAAGCAAGGAATCAGACATGGAAGCTGCCTCTTCTTCCAGCAAATCTGCCAGGTACCTTCTTTCCTTATGTTCTCTGTTTTTTTCACTGTTTCACTCTTTTTCACATCTTCTTTTCACTATTTTTTGTTTTCTTTTTCTTTGAAAGCCAGTTACGAGTTCTTTGTTTGTATTGTTTAATTGAATACCATTTATGCATAACTAAGATTAGGGACAAGCAACCGAAATAGGAATCCTCCAAAAACAAGTGATAGGATGAAAGAAATTACATAGCAAGCATGTACACAAAAGAAACAACTATGAATGTTTCATTGCACAGAGCATTTCTAACACCTAATTCAATCCATCAGGTTATGTAGCTTAGAGCATTGCCCAGAGCTTTCTAACTCACAGTATCCTCCCTTGCAGAAAAGGTGCAGTCTACACCCTGCAATCTCGACTCGCGAGTCGAGAATCCCTCACCTAGCCAACATGTCTTTTCTCGACCCGAGAGTCGAGAATGCCATAGCCAGCTAATGTTTCTGTGTGCATTCTCCACTGTGTGGTCGCAGGTGCCTCGACCCAGTCAGAGCCACTCTCCTTCGAACCATCTTCCTCGAATATTGTGAAGGGGAGGGGCTCGGACTGGATGGAGGCCTCTGCAACTAACCACAGGGGAATGCATTTGAACTGCATCCTTAAGGCGCGCTGGCTGCGTTCTCGACTCGCGAAGGCCCGTGAGTCTCACATACAACAATGCAAAGACCTTAATCCACATCCGCCCTTCACCCACTCAAGCTCTAGTGCATTCTCCTGTTACGGGTCGCAGGTGCCTCTACCCAGTCAGAGCCACTCTCCTTCGAACTATCTTCCTCGAGTATTGCGAAGGGGAGGGGCTCGGACTGGGTGGAGGGCTCTGCGACTAACCACAGGGGAATGCATTTGAACTGCATCCCCTAAAGGCCACTGGTTGCTTTCTCGACTCGCGAGTCGACAAGGCCTGCGAGTCTCACACACAGCAATGCGGAGACCTTAATCCACATCTGCCCTTGACCCGCCCAAGCTCTAGAGCATTCTCCTGTTTTGAGTCGCAAGTGCCTCTAGCCAGTCTGAGCCACTCTCCTTCGAACCATCTTCCTCGAATATTGCGAAGGGGAGGGGCTCGGACTCGGTGGAGGCCTCTGCGACTAACCACAGGGGAATGCATTTGAACTGCATCCCTAAGGAGTGATGGGGGCTTTCTCGACTCGCGAGTCGAGAAGACCCTCGAGGCTTACACAGAGCTGGAGTCTTACACATAGAAGGCCCTCGACTAATCAATTTCAAACCTGGAGCTGTTCGCGAGTTACTCCGATTTGTTGTTTCCTTGATGAGCATCTCTCAACCCAGAGAGTATTTTGACGCTGAAATATGCTCAACAAGGAAACAAGAAATCGGTCGAGCTTTTGAGCAGTTCCATGATCTAAACAGGTCTAGCATGCCTAACAGAGACTTGGATTGGGTGGAGCCGTTTGTTTCTAAACACAACGGAATACATTCCAACCAAAACAGAGGACACATGGAGCTGTTCGCGAGTTACTTCCGATTAGTTGCTCCCTTGCTGAGCATCTCTTAATGCAGAGAGTGTCTCGACGTTGAAATATGCTCAACAAATAAACAACTAATCGATCGAGCTCTCGAGCAATTCCATGTTCTATACAGGTCTAGCATGCCTAACAAGCATTCTAATAAAATAATGAAACAAGCATCTCTAAAACTCACCGCCTCTCGCAAGTTCTCTTTAGGCCATTGTATCACAGATCTCGCAGCCTCTCCGAGAGTCTTAGCTTCTTCTGTTGGCCTCATAAACAAGGCATCTGCATCAAAAACTTGTCTCAAAGCGATTCTTGTGTATGTCTTCTCCATGGCACTGTAGTGAAGAGTGCCCGTGTCCTCCAGCTCATCTCTGGCTGCTACCTTCGCCCCACACAATCGATCAAATCAACTAGTTTGAACAAGTCACACAGTTAGAATGAGACACAGATTAAACCGTTGTTAGGAGCTTACAGCGTCATGGCGCCATCCGGTAACTCATTCAGAATCACTCTCGGCCTCCGGCTGCTAAGACCCAATAAAATTATGCGCCCGATAATCTCCACTGCGCTCGATACACTTAGTCCCTGGAAATGATCAATTTCGAATTAGTGTCTGGGCGGGCTAAAGTTGGCCGTGCTGTACCCTTAGCCCACTTTTTTGCCTTGAATGATTGTATGTCCTTAATTTCAAATTTAAGAATAGCTAGTACCTTTTTTTTACGTGCAGTCTCAAAATCTCAAAGACCTGGAAGAGACTCAGTTAGAAGGGAATTCGAGCAGCAAGAGACAGCGCCGGCATTCTGACATGACGACTCCAACGAAGAAGCCGGGCACCGGAGCGGATGCGGGTTCTAGTGGAACGAAGAAAAGAAAGACTATGACTCCAGATAAGCTCTCAATTTTGATTCAATTCATCCGCCTTTTCTGATTCATCTTTTTGTCTTGCAGCATTTATGGCAGAGATGTTAGTGATCATTGGTAGAACTCCATTCTTCGTTATTGAAGGATTGGAGACAGAGCTACTAGAGGTAGTGTCGAAGTCACATCCTGTGGGAAGGAGAAAGATTTGTTCCTTTGGCAGAGGGATAAAAAGAGTTCCGACGACAAGTACAAGAAGGTCGGTGTAGTCCTCTCCGTTGCTGCCCCATTATATGTGGAAGATTGCTTGAAGTGTAAATTCTATCACACCAAGAAATTATCTGTCTCCAATTATTCTTCCACTTCAATGAACAAGGCCAAGGGACCGACAAAAGGCCGGCGCCTTTAAATTGC
The DNA here is from genome assembly GCA_021234155.1 of Isoetes taiwanensis. NCBI lineage: Eukaryota > Viridiplantae > Streptophyta > Lycopodiopsida > Isoetales > Isoetaceae > Isoetes > Isoetes taiwanensis. The sequence continues at coordinate 562,466 of JAJEKV010000005.1, forward strand.
CAGAACCTTGGCTGGAAGGATTTGGAAGGAATGAAGGAGGCCGGAAGCCTCACATCAAGAGAGCTCGGAATGGAGATTTCTAGGGTGAGAGAGAAGCTTTTCAACATCAGGAACTTCACTTACAATGTGTTTAAGACTTTAAAGCACTTTACAGTTACTAAGGATGTAGGGGGTGCCCATATTCCGTGCACTTAAGGTTTGAATAAAAAAGAGGCTTAGTTTTTCTGATCAAAACAGGAAAAAAAGCACCGTTCTGGAGAGCTCGAGACCGGATCTGTTACGAGAAACAAAAATCAGAGAAATCGGGTCTCCACATCTCGAGTTGTGAGCCTTCAAAGTATGCCTATCATCTGACCATCACCGTTCACCTCCTGCCCATCTAGCGTGCACCAGACTTTTCAGTTCATTTTTCATGAAGAGGCACGATTCCATGGCTTCTGGGTGCACGGTTGCAGGGCTTTTGTGAGCAGAAGCTGGTACCAAAACTATGGCGGAACCTGGGCAAAGGCACGGAATATGGGCACCCCCCCTAGTTCAGAAAGAGAAAACTCCAGAGAGGACTGCAAGTGTGGAAGTAGAAAGTACTCGAGAGGATTCAGATGCAGATGAAGAGGATGAAATGGTTGATTCCCAATTCTTGAATCCAGATGACCAGATAAGAAAATCACAGAGAGGTGCCCAAAAGATGGAGCGGCTGGCTCAATATTATCCATTGGGAATTGGTCACAAATTGCTGCTGGACATAAGACAGTTGAAGGTTTGCACTGGCGATGCGGTCCTGTTCAACCACAGGGAATTTAATCCAGCTCACATGCTAGAGATTCTGAACCTCATGGTGCGTCATCCCGTTGCGGATCCAATGCCTGCGGATGTCATACCATTTAGCACTACTAGTGAGTTGTTCAGGTGGAGAACTGAGGAAGACCTGAAGGGAAAAGATGTGAGGTTCTGGGTTGTGGATGGTCAGTATTTAGTGAGGGCAGCACAAGTATTGCAGATAGAAAAGGAAGTCCCGCAACGGATCAAGGATCAATATTCCAAATGAGAGTGCAGAGTTCTCTCAGTGGACATGCCACCAACAAAGCTCGCCAACATTAGCCACTGTCAGAATACAATAGCAGCAAGTGCCAGCTACATAAGGTAATTTATTGTCCCTGCTCCAGGGCGATTCTCGACTCGCGAGTCGAGAAAGACCGCGAATCCTCTATTTTATGTTTTCCTCGAGTCGAGAATGTTAAGACGTGATGTCGTGACTGGGAGTTGGCCATGCACCATGCAAACGGTGCAACGGTTACTTCGGTAACCGACCCTTCTCATGGCAGAAATCATGCCTTGATTGTTGTTTTTCCTTTCTTAGCATGCTTTGTCATTATTTAAGAGATCTCTGATCTCCTCCTTGTATTAAGTTCATTTTCATCAATGATAATCGACTCCTAGTTGATTCTCCACTTTTCTCCTGTTTGATTCCTGTCTTTGCATGGTATCAGAGCCGTCTCTCTCTAACTAAGTGAGAGTACCGGGAACAAGAGAAAAAAATGGATCAAGCCAATCCTTCCGTTGCAGCCCAATCTACCGAAGGCATGGATCCAATCAAGGGATTGGAGCGCTTCAGTATTGAAAGATTCAATGGTGAGAACTTCCACATCTGGAAGTATTGCATCAAAATGTATCTCTCAGCTGCAGGTCTGTGGAAGTTTGTCGATGGATCTGAGCCTAAGCCTGGTCCTGATGCTAATGAAACTGCTAAGCTCAAATGGGCAGAGAAAGACTCTAGAGCGCATGCTATATTGGTTGGATGCATCCACACGTTTATTCTCACACGCATCCAAATTTCGGAAAGTGCTCAAGAGTGCTGGATGAAATTGGTCAGAATGTGTGAAGACAAGTCCATGGCAGCCCAAGTTCTTCTGAGAAAGAAGTTGCATGCACTCAAGTTTGAAGCGGGAACATCCCTCAGCGATCATATTAATAGAATGCGGGCGTTAATGAATCAAATTGACAATGCCAAGCATTCAAATCGGTGCCAAGACTGTGTCAGAATCCCAAATTACAAGACCTGCATGTCTTGTTCTCAATGGGAAAATTGTTTGGTGCTGTTGTCAAGCCTGCCACCATCCTATGAACATCTGGTGATCGTAATCTCCAATCAGACTACACCTTTAACCTGGGATGGAGTCACTAGCAGACTTCTTCAGGAAGAAGCCAGACAGGTGGAGTCTGGAATGGGAACAAATGATGTTGCACTCTTCACCAACAATCGTTCAAAACCTGACAAGAAGAAATTTCCTCTCAACAGTCCAAACGCCCACGGTGTGAGCATTGTCGCAGAAAAGGCCATGTTAAGGTAGACTGTTGGAAACTTCAAGCAGAGGAAGCAAAGGCCAAATTGCAAGCCCATTGTACTCAAACTGAGCCTGCAGTTATCCAAGGTGCATTTATGACTGTAACATCAACAATCCGCAGTCAAGCATGGTGGCTGGATTCAGCAGCCTCTCATCACATGTCTGGCCAGCGCTCTCTCTTCATATCTCTGAATAAGCTTCCTCAAGCTCAGGTAATTACCTCCAGCAATGGCGGGCAACTTATTGCTTCAGAAATTGGGAAAGTTCGCATTGCTCTAGCACCGGATCACTCACGAATCATTTCCAATGTGCTACTGGTACCAGGTTTGAACCATAATCTACTTTGCATTGCTCAGCTAACAGACTTAGGTCTTGCTGTGAATTTTATATCCAATAAAGCTATAATTCTAGATGCTGCCACTGGTCAAGTTTTGGCTACAGAAACACGCCAGGGAAACTTGTACAGGTTGCAGGCAATGGATGCCACACTGGCTCTTCACACCATCAGCACTTCTTCGGATCAGGTATGGCATCGCAGGTTGGGGCATGCAGGAGCAACAAGCATTCGTCATACCCTTGCATCCAAATCTGTTGATGGCCTATCAAATTCTTTGACCATTCAAAATCCTTGTGAACCCTGCTTACTTGGCAAATTGCATCGATCTCCTTTTCCATCCTCTGACAATCGAGCCACAGCTCCTGGAGAACGCATCCACTTAGATCTTTCTGGCTATCATCCTGCTACCTTGCTGGCTCTCTCTACTTTGCTACTTTTATTGACGATTTCTCACGCTTTGTTACTGTTTATTTTCTCAAAAAGAAATCTGATACTCTTTCAGCCTTTCAGCAATTCCATAACCTTGTACAGACTCAGCTTGGCCGTCCAATTCAATGCCTCATGACAGATAATGGTGGAGAATATTTCTCCAAGCAATTTGCTTCTTTTTGTCAAGACCATGGCATTCTTCATTGCTCAACCATTGCAGGTACTCCTCAACAAAATGGTCTGGCTGAGCGTATGAACCGCACCTTAAAGGATTCTGCTAGATGTCTTCTGCTTGATGCAAATCTTCCGTTTACCTTTTGGGCTGAAGCCATCCATACTGCTGCATACATCAGAAATCGTCTTGTCCCTCAACATGCTGCCAAAACACCTTTTGAGCTTTGGAAGGGGTCTCGACCAGATGTAAGCCACCTGCGTACCTTTGGATGTTGGGCCCATGCTCTTCAAGTCCTTCCCAAGCCCAAGACCTCTTTCCATCCTCGCAGCATTCAGTGCATTTTCGTTGGTTACTCAGACACCAAAAAGGGCTACAAACTGTTTAATCCTCGCAGCTCCACCTTCTTCTATAGTCGAGACGTTGTCTTTGATGAAGGACATCTGGGTTATTCCTTACCTCCTTCCTCTTCTCCATCCAATGATATAGCCTTACCTGACCTCCCAGCTGCTGAACTTCCTGCTGTACCTCCGGATTCTCCACCACAGCCAGAAGAAGAACCTACTCATGATGCTTCCGAACCTCTTCCAGCCACCCGTCGTTCCTCACGGACATGGAAGCCAACACCTCGAGCTTTGGCCTATCACCAAGCTGCCATGAATCATCACGATATTTCCCCTCCTCAAACCTTTCAAGAAGCTTGTTCTCATCTGCATGCCTCAGCCTGGAAAAATGCCATGGATCAAGAAATGCAAGCACTTCATCGCAATTCCACTTGGACGCTGGTCCCATTACCTGCTGGTCGCCGTGCCATTGGTTCCAAATGGATCTATAGGGTCAAGCTCACCGCTGATGAAAAATTGGACAAATTCAAGGCTAGACTTGTGGCTCGTGGCTTCTGTCAAATTCCAGGACTGGATTTCTGTGACACTTTTTCCCCAGTGGTCAAAATGGCTTCAATTCGCATTCTTCTAGCTTTGGCAGCCACAAATGATTATGAAGTCCATCAAATGGACGTACAGTCAGCCTTTCTTTATGGGGATCTCCATGAGGAGGTGTACTTAGAGCAGCCTGAAGGCTACAGAGTTTCTGGACAAGAATCCTTGGTTTGCAAACTGCACAAAGCTCTCTATGGGCTTAAACAGGCCCCAAGATCTTGGTATGCCAAAATGGATCAATTTTTGATTGACAATGGTTTTTGCAGAGGCACTGCTGATTGCAATCTCTACATCAAGCGTCATCACCAAACTTTTGTACTCCTCGGGTTGTACATTGATGATACCATTCTGGTTGCCAATGATCTTCCTTTTCTGCATACCGTCAAGAATGCTCTTACTGCTTCTTTTGCCATGACAGATTTTGGTGACATTCGCAGTTGTCTTGGCCTTCGGATCACACGCAACCGTGCCACTCGCTCCTTGTGGATTGATCAGGAATGTTATGCCTTAGAAGTCCTCCATAAATTTGGATTGCTTGACTGCAATGGCACACTCATTCCCATGCATCCAGGCATTCAACTTGCAGCTGCATCCATTCCACCCTCTGAGCATGATCTTACGCTGATGAACACCATCCCATATCGCAGTGCCATTGGATGTCTAAATTACCTTATGGTGTCTACCCGCCCTGATTTAGCATTTGCTGTCAGCAAGCTTAGCAGCTACCTTGCAGCACCCAATCTCACTCATTGGCAAGCACTCAAGCAAATGCTGCGGTATCTCAAGACCATCAGTAACTTTGCACTTCATTATGGGCCATCTTCTTCCAGCTCGATCTCTTCCTTCCATGGTTATTCTGATTCAAGGTCCACCTCAGGCTATTGTTTTCTTTTCTATAATGGAGCTGTCACATGGAGCAGCAAGAAGCAACCTGTCACTGCCTTATCCACCACTGAGGCAGAATACATAGCTGCCTGTGAGGCAGCTAAGGAAGCTGAGTGGCTGCTCAAAATTGTTCATGATCTTCAACTTAAGCAGGAGCTGCCTCTGATCATCTACTGCGACAATCAAAGTGCCATTGCGCTCAGCAAAGATGCCAAATTTCATGCCAAGGCTAAGCACATTCAGACTCGATTTCATTATTTGAGGGAGAAAATTGCCGCTGGATCCCTGATTCTTCCACATTGCTCTTCTTCCTCCATGATCGCTGATATTCTCACGAAGCCACTTCCCAGGCTGAACTTTGAGCAGCACAGATCCTCTCTGAACATTGTTCCTAGGGTGCAGCTTAAGCAGGAGACTGAAGATAAGCCATCACCCCAGCTCACTCCATCAAGCAGGAGTGTTAAGACGTGATGTCGTGACTGGGAGTTGGCCATGCACCATGCAAACGGTGCAACGGTTACTTCGGTAACCGACCCTTCTCATGGCAGAAATCATGCCTTGATTGTTGTTTTTCCTTTCTTAGCATGCTTTGTCATTATTTAAGAGATCTCTGATCTCCTCCTTGTATTAAGTTCATTTTCATCAATGATAATCGACTCCTAGTTGATTCTCCACTTTTCTCCTGTTTGATTCCTGTCTTTGCAGAGAATACCTAGAGGAAAATAGAAAATAGCTATACAGAGGCCCGCTGCGGATGGACAACTTTCTCGACTCGCGAGTCGAGAAAGCCCCTGCATCCTCTTTTTTCCTTCTTTCTCTTGCTTTCTCGACGTGCATCCTCTATTTTCCTTCTTTCTTTGGCTTTCTTATCTCCCGATGTTTTCTGTTTTCCTCTAGATATTCTCTACTCGCGAGCCAAGAATACCCAGAGAAAAACAAAAAACAAGCATGAAAGAGTTCATTAGAGATTAATGGTTGATGAGTAAAAAAATTGAGCCTTCCCAATCTTTCTTTCCCCGCCTCTTTGGCCAATGTTGGTTTACATTCTAAGTTCCATCGTTCAAAGAGGCGTGAAAGCAAGATTTGGGAATGCGGGATGCTTTCACTCTGGCCTTCTCGACTCGCGAGTCGAGAAAGACTCTATATGGCTTCCTCTGTTTTCTCTTCTCCTGTGGGTATTCTCGACTCACGAGTCGAGAAAGCCCCTGCATCCTCCTTTTTTTGTTTTCTTCTGGGTAGTCTCGACTCGCGAGTCGAGAAACCCTGTGGATGTACTCCTTCCATGCTCTGACATAGTTCCATTTATTGATTGCAGCCCATATCCTGACCAGAGCATACACGCTCGACAACAGTATAAAGCATTGGATTGTCCTCAGGGACCTAAAGGAAACAGGGCTCCCTCGGATAAGTAGAAGACCTTCGAGAAACTCTGCAGATATGTTCTTCTGGAAGGCCAGGAAGATGACGAGGAAGATGACGAAGATGAGAAAAAGAAGAGAACACCAAGAAAGAGCAGGGAATCTCTATCTGACCAGCAATATGACCTCATTCTCTACGGTGAGGCAGTCTGGGTAAAATGGACTGAGATATGGGCTCTCTGGACAAGAGGCAAGCTTAAGGACAGTAATGGAGAATTGCCAACTAGGTCGGACCAAAAGTTGTTCGACAAGCAGTTCATGAAAAGGATACAGGGCCTGACGGACAAAGAAACGCTTGTCCTATAGGGCAAAATCCTAGATGGGACAATCCTGCTAAGGAAGACTAGGAGTTCAAAAATGCAGGACGCAAAGGATTATGCCACAATCCTAAAGAGACGGCGTGCGTTGGAAGAAGGCATCACAGAGTTTTGCAATGTTACATCCAATGCATGCCATGATTTTGATTATTATAAGGAGAAGGCTACACTTGATGAGGATGACATGAAGGAGTTGAACTGGCTATGTCAACCCTACATCAGCACCAAGCTAAAGCGTAACGTCAAAACCGCCCCCTTTCTTGAACGTGCTATAGCACTTTTGAAGCGGAAGCTTGGATTCGGGGATTTAAGACAGACGATAGCTCCTCTCCCTTCTTGGTAACCTTGGAACACAAGGGGTTCGGTGGTCTGGAACTGATGGCTGGGCCCGTGGTCTGAAAAAGCTGACATTGAGCAGTGGTACAAGACGTGTCTGGACATGACCGAGCTGGATACTTTCAGTTTCCTTATCTTTTGCATGCCGGGCAATCAGACAACTACTGTGTCACAATGGGCAGCTGATATTAATTTCACCAACAAGATCTTGTATTCCATATACGAACTGGAACATGAGTGTAGACTTGGCCTGCCGAAGGCACCAAGTTTTGCCAACATAGTTTTAGTTCTGGTTTCAAGGTCGAATGCAGACCTAGACAAGTGATGGTCAAGCGAGCACCTCGATAAGTTCATGATTTCTCAAGAGCATATGGAACCCTGGAAGGGCGGCATATTTATGGAGGATGTACCATCGATTGACAAAGTCAACACTGATGGTGCGACAGGTCCAATACATAGAATTCCTATCCCGCCCCAGAGTTATCAAGTACTTCATAACTAGCTTGGTGAAGGGAGATCAAATTGTATGCGATTGGTATATGAATGGCCTGTTCTCTCAGGGGGCTATACTCTATGGAATGAAACCAATATCTGTGGTTGGGAACAAGGATAGTTGAGACCATTCGGTCATACCTGGCCTTGCTTCATGAGCATTTTCAAGAGAGGAAGACAGCTGGAAGTAGTAAGGACGAAGATGACGGAGACAAAGCTGATAGCCAGGGAGATAAAGATGACGGAGATGTCCAAGATTTGGACGAGCTTGCAGCGGAACAAATAATGGAGAATCTGAGATTGAGGTGAGTTCACTTTGCTTTCCGAGGGTTTCTCGACTCTCGAGTCGAGAAACCCTCTGAGTCTTTAACTTTTTCCTTTTTCGACTCGTGAGTCGAGAACCTCGTTTCGTAACTGATGACTTTCATCATTCCAGGGACATCGAGCGCAACCAATCTGAATCATTGTCGCTATCACAGGGATCTGCTGGTGGTTCAATTCCACGGGAGAACACTGCATCCAAAAAAGACAGTCCAGAACAAGATAGCGCGACCACCAAGAAAGGACCTGAAAGAATAATGATCCCGCATATGGATCCCGATCAAGAAGAAATCTGGTCAGAGCCAAACTCTAACTGGGATCCAGAGGGACCCACCAAACTTGTAAATTTTTACGTCAATGGAGTCTTGACTGCAGTTTAGCTTAACACCTTGCAGAAGCCGACAAAAGTAGGGTCTAAAATCGTGTATCCTCAGCCTAAAGCAAAGGAAATTATTGAATGGTGCCTGGAACGGGGATTCAAAGTGGCCATATAGTCTTGTATGACAAAGAAAAATGTTGTCAATGTCCTTGGTGTTCTCGGCCTTTCAGTTTTGAAGTGCAAGTCTGTTTGGGAAAACGAAAGGGTCGAGCATGTGTCAGACCTCGATCCGGCCATCACAAAGGGGAAGCCTATTATGGTGAAAAGGTTGGAAAAGGTTTATGAAGCATACCAGGATTTTAACAAACACAACACGCTTCCGGTGTTGGCATAATCCCTGTTTTCTATTCTTATGGCCGACGTGATTAGGAACTGTCCCAACCTCAAGCAGGTCGATCTAGAGAGCAGCGCGATCATGAGGGCTATGGACGATAAATATTATGGTGATCAAGAAGAGTGACATCTGCTTTCAGATAGCAAAGTTATGTGAATTTTGTAAGGACACGTGAATAATTGTATCCTATTGTTTAAATTTGGATTTTCCGGTTTGGTAGGAAACTTTTTAGAATATTTGGTAAGCTATTTTCCTAAGGTTTTGATGGTTTTGGCAGTCGGTAAAAACGTCCGGCTATCCAAAAATTAAAAGATTTTTTTTCTAATTCGTATGACTTTAGGTTTCCTATTTTTAGTGTGATTCTTGGGAAGGGGGCCGGCGCATGCCATGCCACGATTGCTAGCGCAACTGCCGATTTTAACTTCTGGCGGTGTTCTTAAACCCAGCTCTTCGTCGGCCCATGGTAGCCATTGATGTTACGATGAGCAGCAGATGATTCCAAGCAGCAGATGATTCTTGAAATACATAGAGCATACAAAATCCGACGACTGCTAGGAAAGCTATCTCAGGTAATTCCTTTGTATCAAGTAGTTGCATTTTTGCATCTTTGCCTTCATCGTCTGTAGACCCTCATTTTTAGATTTTGTTTTTCAGGATAAGGTCTCTCTCCATGGCCAGACTTCGTTTGAGTGCATGCAATCTTGGTGCCTGCATTGTGGCATGTGCAGATATCATGATGATATGCTCAGGCGATGGCATGGAGAGCATCGACATCCAGAGCTTTGTCCAATCAGCAACATCTTCCTTTATGAGTTCAGCCTTATGTGCTTATGAAGGTTAGGAGATTTTTGAAGAATATTAGGCACAAATCCTCCTTCACGATCCTTTCTGTTTATATGTATGTATCCATTTTTGCATTGATGATGGTATTGTGGTCGAAATTTTTAAGATCCATGTCGAAATTTTTCCCTTTTAGCAATTTTTGGCATGCATGCCACAATTGCTCTAATGTTGCTGTTCATGCCAGTTCGAAAACCCCAAGGTGATTGTCTGAAGAGTGTGCTACAAGATTTGCTATGATGTGGAAGGTTTGACACTCTTCAACTTTAGCTTCTTATATGTAAGGATCTTAATCTTCTTTTGCATGCTCTTACGTGCAAGGATCTTATGGTTTTACTTCAATGCAGATATCACATATATTCGGCATGGTTATGTAAGCATTGTGTTTCTGCGAAGCTTTCAAATCGGTTCTGGAGTTGAGGTTGGTTGAAGCAGGAAGTAACAAATCAGTGTCAACGAAAATTTAACTCCTTTGGGAGGTATGCCTGATGTTAAGAATGTTCTTTCATTTTCAAATGTTTTCTTCACTTTATTTCTGCATACAATTATCACCTAGCTAATACTTCCAGAGCTTTATGTTATGTACTTTATTTCAGTTAGATTTCACAAAATCATCAATAAATCACATTGACTGCATACTCCTTGATGTATGCAGAGTTTTGTGGGACATCATTGCACTGATACATATGACAGGGAGGGTGGGTCGAAATATGGTGGGGCAAATGGGAGCTATTGTTTTCCAACTTAACTATGGCAGTTTATGTCTATATCCTTATGCTTGATACACAGATCTGCATGATGCTTTGGGAGCTGTTAATTTCAACCCAACTATGGCCGTTTATGTCTATCCTCATGCTTGATGCACAGATCTGAATGACACTTTGGAATATATGAGACTCTGCAGCTACAGAGACAAGTTTGTGTTACATGTAACATGCATCAATTGCTCAATTGCTCGCATCATATAATTTGTCCTTTCATGTATAAGCAACTGCTTATGCACAAACCTGCTACATGATTTCTCTGCTCAAGTGTTATGATTGCAACATTTGCTCTAGCAGCGTGAAATACTTATGTACAATCCTATATGACAATATAGCTTTGAGGTATTTATAACCGCTGAGGCACAAACCATATATAGTTGTAGGTGCACATGATTGTAGAAATAGCACTGGCATAGCTAGAGGAGAAAGCATAATATCTCCAATCGGTCAGGTTGTTACATGATGTTCTTTCCAAGCCCCCTTTCTTCTTTTCAAAATGCTGCCTCCTAAAAACTCTGAGAAAAAAATTCAAGCTTCGAAAGTGAGACAAAATCTAAGCATCGAAAGCAAGTTGCTTGAGTTCATTGTGGATATTGAGATATGCAGAGCAGATTGCATTGTTGAGGTTTGATTCATTGGGGCAGTATGATTTGTGATATTGCTCATGCACATAGCTTCTCATTTTGCAGATGGATTGAATACATATAATGGCTTCCAGAAATATCTGTGCAACTAGCAAGGTTTAGCAATCTCTTGCCAATAGTTAATATTTTGCTTAGATTCATGATATTTGCCCTTCAGATTTTTAAAGATACTTTCAAGCTTCTTATCTTCACATGTGTGGTTGCGGTTAAGGAATAGTTAAGGAGTCTCTTGATTGAATCACACATGGTTGCAGCCTGAATCTCTTCCAATCGAAAGTGCTGGCATGCTATAATCTCAACAACTACACTTGCAGTTCTACAATTGAGTGGCATTGCAAAATACTGTTTCTATCCTCTTCAATCCTCTATATGCAATGGAATTCTGCTACAAATTGCACTATATGGAATGGAATTCTGCTACAAACTGGGTCAGTCTACTTAAACATCATTTTATATATTTTCAACACTTTAGAGATGTTAATTGTGCTTTATGATGCATATAGTTTCATCCTGCAATGTTCTCAAATGGGGCGTTCTTTTAGCTCTCATATTTTGTAGCCCATCATTGTCTAGAGCCCGTATGGAGTGTGTAGGTTGGAATCTATTGTTGTATTATAAGAAGCTTATGAACCTTTAAATCTGAAGCTTTTAATTAGATTGGGTATGGTTGAACTGGTTAATCATAGATGCATGCATCACATTTCTTATTTCAAGTCGCAAGCATGATATTAATTCTGCGGAAGATGTCAGACTGGATTCAACATGTAGATAGAGCTAAAATTTAACATACTAATTTTCTTTGGGATGATAACTTTGGTTTTAGAATTTATTTGTGAATCCTGGTGCCAGAGACTTCATGGAAAATAATTCAACCGCCACATCAATGACTTCATGAGTTCTTAACCAACACAGTGGAGACGTATTGCACACATTCTCTAGAAAAAGGCTAAGCATTAACAACTAAGTTATCCTGCAGTCTATTTGATGTAGAAACACAGTTAATATGCTAACGACTTTGTATATCTCATTTGCATCTGGTCAATTTGATGTAAGGACATAAAAGATATAATGCAATTGACTTTGTATATCTCAGCTTCATAACACATATCAGACGAGTTTGTTAAAGTGGGACAATAGCTATATGAACAGGATTATTAGCTTTGCAAACAATGATACATCTAAATAAGTTCTGCAAATTTTGGGCCTTCTTTTACTGCACAATTGATAAAATTGCATCTACTATTTAAGGATAACATTTTTATTGATTGTGGCAGGTTTTGCAGGCGACAAGTTTACATTAGTTGAACTATCTGAACTGCTCACGTCTGACACCATTCTTCTATGGTGCATCAGTGAAAACAAAATAGTATCGATGAACATTTCTGTTAGGTCACCAGACAAGCAACCACTCAAATGCAACATTTCTTGCACAGGAACTGTCACCATTTGTTGTAATCAAACATTTTGGAACTATTTTAAGCTACATTGAAATAGTGTCCATGTATATGTCCACCCAATCATGTTGCTTACTGATTTCGCTTATGAAATCCAATTATGTTCATCCCCATTCAAAGCATATTTAAAGGGAATACTGAATATCATGATAAAAGACAAACAAAAAATATCATTCATTCCTTGATCTAATCTACTTTCCAGGCATGACTATGGAACACCACTTCGAGGGGTAAGAGTTTTCAAACCACTTCGAGGGGTAAGAGTTTTCAAATCAATGTCACTTTGTGCTTTAGTATCTGTATGCATTCAATATGTTAAGTTCTAATTCGTATGACTTTAGGTTTCCTATTTTTAGTGTGATTCTTGGGAAGGGGGCCGGCGCATGCCATGCCACGATTGCTAGCGCAACTGCCGATTTTAACTTCTGGCGGTGTTCTTAAACCCAGCTCTTCGTCGGCCCATGGTAGCCATTGATGTTACGATGAGCAGCAGATGATTCTTGAAATACATAGAGCATACAAAATCCGACGACTGCTAGGTCACAAAGCTATCTCAGGTAATTCCTTTGTATCAAGTAGTTGCATTTTTGCATCTTTGCCTTCATCGTCTGTAGACCCTCATTTTTAGATTTTGTTTTTCAGGATAAGGTCTCTCTCCATGGCCAGACTTCGTTTGAGTGCATGCAATCTTGGTGCCTGCATTGTGGCATGTGCAGATATCATGATGATATGCTCAGGCGATGGCATGGAGAGCATCGACATCCAGAGCTTTGTCCAATCAGCAACATCTTCCTTTATGAGTTCAGCCTTATGTGCTTATGAAGGTTAGGAGATTTTTGAAGAATATTAGGCACAAATCCTTCTTCACGATCCTTTCTGTTTATATGTATGTATCCATTTTTGCATTGATGATGGTATTGTGGTCGAAATTTTTAAGATCCATGTCGAAATTTTTCTTTTTTAGCAATTTTTGGCATGCATGCCACAATTGCTCTAATGTTGCTGTTCATGCCAGTTCGAAAACCCCAAGGTGATTGTCTGAAGAGTGTGCTACAAGATTTGCTATGATGTGGAAGGTTTGACACTCTTCAACTTTAGCTTCTTATATGTAAGGATCTTAATCTTCTTTTGCATGCTCTTACGTGCAAGGATCTTATGGTTTTACTTCAATGCAGATATCACATATATTCGGCATGGTTATGTAAGCATTGTGTTTCTGCGAAGCTTTCAAATCGGTTCTGGAGTTGAGGTTGGTTGAAGCAGGAAGTAACAAATCAGTGTCAACGAAAATTTAACTCCTTTGGGAGGTATGCCTGATGTTAAGAATGTTCTTTCATTTTCAAATGTTTTCTTCACTTTATTTCTGCATACAATTATCACCTAGCTAATACTTCCAGAGCTTTATGTTATGTACTTTATTTCAGTTAGATTTCACAAAATCATCAATAAATCACATTGACTGCATACTCCTTGATGTATGCAGAGTTTTTAATGGGACATCATTGCACCGATACATATGACGGGGAGGGTGGGTCGAAATATGGTGGGGCAAATGGGAGCTATTGTTTTCCAACTTAACTATGGCAGTTTATGTCTATATCCTTATGCTTGATACACAGATCTGCATGATGCTTTGGGAGCTGTTAATTTCAACCCAACTATGGCCGTTTATGTCTATCCTCATGCTTGATGCAATGATCCGAATGACACTTTGGAATATATGAGACTCTGCAGCCTACAGAGACAAGTTTGTGTTACATGTAACATGCATCAATTGCTCAATTGCTCGCATCATATAATTTGTCCTTTCATGTATAAGCAACCGCTTATGCACAAACCCGCTACATGATTTTCTCGCTCAAGTGTTATGATTGCAACATTTGCTCTAGCAAACCGTGAAATACTTATGTACAATCCTATATGACAATATAGCTTTGAGGTATTTATAAATTTGAGGCACAAACCATATATAGTTGTAGGTGCACATGATTGTAGAAATAGCATCGGCATAGCTAGAGGAGAAAGCATAATATCTCCAATCGGTCGGGGTTGTTACATGATGTTCTTTCCAAGCCCCCTTTCTTCTTTTCAAAATGTCTGCCTCCTAAAAACTCATTCGAGAAAAGGAAAAATTCAAGCTTCGAAAGTGAGACAAAATCTAAGCATCGAAAAGCAAGTTGCTTGAGTTCATTGTGGATATTGAGATATGCAGAGCAGATTGCATTGTTGAGGTTTGATTCATTGGGGCGGTATGATTTGTGATATTGCTCATGCACATAGCTTCTCATTTTGCGATGGATTGAATACATATAATGGCTTCCAGAAATATCGTGCAACTAGCAAGGTTTAGCAATCTCTTGCCAATAGTTAATATTTTGCTTAGATTCATGATGATCTTGCCCCTTCCAGATTTTAAAGATACTTTCAAGCTTCTTATCTTCACATGTGTGGTTGCAAGTTAAGGAATAGTTAAGGAGTCTCTTCAGATGAATCACACATGGTTGCAGCCTAAATCTCTTCCAATCGAAAGTGCTTTGGCATGCTATAATCTCAACAACTACACTTGCAGTTCTACAATTGAGTGGCATCGGGCTTTGTTTCTATCCTCTTCAATCCTCTATATGCAATGGAATTCTCGCTACAAATTGCACTATATGGAATGGAATTCTCGCTACAAACCGGGTCAGTCTACTTAAACATCATTTTATATATTTTCAACACTTTAGAGATGTTAATTGTGCTTTATGATGCATATAGTTTCATCCTGCAATGTTCTCAAATGGGGCGTTCTTTTAGCTCTCATATTTTGTAGCCCATCATTGTCTAGAGCCCGTATGGAGTGTGTAGGTTGGAATCTATTGTTGTATTATAAGAAGCTTATGAACCTTTAAATCTGAAGCTTTTAATTAGATTGGGTATGGTTGAACTGGTTAATCATAGATGCATGCATCACATTTCTTATTTCAAGTCGCAAGCATGATATTAATTCTGCGGAAGATGTCAGACTGGATTCAACATGTAGATAGAGCTAAAATTTAACATACTAATTTTCTTTGGGATGATAACTTTGGTTTTAGAATTTATTTGTGAATCCTGGTGCCAGAGACTTCATGGAAAATAATTCAACCGCCACATCAATGACTTCATGAGTTCTTAACCAACACAGTGGAGACGTATTGCACACATAACTACCATTGACATTAATTAACACAACCATTGGGTCCAACACATTTAAATTAAAATCCCCCTTAAACCCCCTTTGGTTTGGGTGCATATTCACAAGGGGGTTGACGTAGGGCAGCGAGAGCCCTCATAATTGTATTTTGCACGTACGAAATCAATACCATATAGTATTCCGCTTGAAATCTTATAGTATTTTGCGAATCTTGTTATACAGTATAGCAAATTTTGTACTTGCATACCCCACAAACGAGGAACTTTACGTACGGTGTAGATTAAGGAATAAGGAGTGAATATGCCTATCCAACAGCTCTCGTTGCCCGGAGTCACCCCCCGTGTGAATATGCACCCAAACCAAAGGGGGTTTAAGGGGGATTTTAATTTAAATGTGTTGGACCCAATGGTTGTGTTAATTAATGTCAATGGTAGTTATGTGTTGGTTGTTAATGTCAATGGTTGTTATGTGTTGGGAGATTTAATTTTTATATGTTGGATGTTAATGGTTGTGATTTAATTTTTATATGTTGGATGTTAATGGTTCGTGTTGCAAAAAAAAAAATTTGGCCCCGAAGTGTGACAAAAATTTTAGAATTCAAACCAGAAAACTAGAATTCATTTGAGGCTTTCATCACCTGTAGCTTTTGAATTTCATCACAATAAAACAAATAGAACATAAGTAAAAGTTACCATAAAGATAGAGCAGATTGATCCCATTATTCTGAAAGTCATAAAGTTTGCAACATCCATACACAAACATTTTTCAACTGGAATTTAACAGTAGTCTTTGGCCTCCATGGATTCTTGTGGTGAGAAACCAAAGTGGGAAACTTTTCTGCTTGTTAGCACAAGGATCTAGAAGCCTTGGAATTTGCTTAATAACTGCCTCAAAATCTAAAAATGCATGGTAATTTTTTGCAAGCTTCATTCGGAATGAGCCATAAAACAATATCCAATAGCGCAATCCTGTATTAATCAGCTGGTAGGATGTGAAAGCCTATCAAACCCGGCCGAAAAATTGCTGTTTTAGCATAGATAACTTAACCAAACATATCCATATCATACACTATCAAAAAGATCTCAGAGAGAGCTTTCCAACGCAATAAAAATCATCTCAAACAGAGCTCTGGATCAAAAGTTATGATAAAAAATGTGTTGCCGGTGGGGAAACTGCACTACATGCGCCCTTCAAACCCTTCATGTGCCCATTATGCACCACACACACAAAAAGAGGGCTTTTGTTGTGAGCCATTGGTTGTTGACCATTATGCACCACACGCACAAAAAAAGGGCTTTTGTTGTGAGCCATTGGTTGTTGACCATTGAAAAAAAAAAAGGCTAAAATCAATGGCTCAGAAATGTGCACTCTAGATGTACGCATTAGTACATCCATTTGAATACATCACAAAATCATAGGAAAACCTTAGTGAAAAGCGTACAAAAACACAAAGAAAACCCCATGTTATTATGCTACATATTCTCTAGAAAAAGGCTAAGCATTAACAACTAAGTTATCCTGCAGTCTATTTGATGTAGAAACACAGTTAATATGCTAACGACTTTGTATATCTCATTTGCATCTGGTCAATTTGATGTAAGGACATAAAAGATATAATGCAATTGACTTTGTATATCTCAGCTTCATAACACATATCAGACGAGTTTGTTAAAGTGGGACAATAGCTATATGAACAGGATTATTAGCTTTGCAAACAATGATACATCTAAATAAGTTCTGCAAATTTTGGGCCTTCTTTTACTGCACAATTGATAAAATTGCATCTACTATTTAAGGATAACATTTTTATTGATTGTGGCGAGGTTTTTTGCGACAAGTTTACATTAGTTGAACTATCAAACTGCTCACGCCCGACACCATTCTTCTATGGTGCATCGGTGAAAACAAAATAGTATCGATGAACATTTTACGTTAGGTCACCAGACAAGCAACCACTCAAATGCAACATTTCTTGCACAGGAACTGTCACCATTTGTTGTAATCAAACATTTTGGAACTATTTTAAGCTACATTGAAATAGTGTCCATGTATATGTCCACCCAATCATGTTGCTTACTGATTTCGCTTATGAAATCCAATTATGTTCATCCCCATTCAAAGCATATTTAAAGGGAATACTGAATATCATGATAAAAGACAAACAAAAAATATCATTCATTCCTTGATCTAATCTACTTTCCAGGCATGACTATGGAACACCACTTGAGGGGTAAGAGTTTTCAAACCACTTCGAGGGGTAAGAGTTTTCAAATCAATGTCACTTTGTGCTTTAGTATCTGTATGCATTCAATATGTTAAGAATACAGGAAATTGTGGAGTCGAATGGATCATTCGTATCTAGAGAGAGATACATGCAAGATTTTAATAGGCTTAATTTTGATCTATAACAACGGATCTCAAAGGTGCAATAAATTGCACATCATCTTTGTCCCTATGGTTTTACAACAATTTGAATATGAACACAAAACTATATAAGTACTCGGTAATCAATGGTTGCCAGCCTTTGCATTTGTAAATTTGTTTGTAGTATCTCTAGCTTGGGGGCACATTCGCATAGTCAAGGAAAAACTATTGCTTCAAAAACATTAACATCATTCAATTACACTTGGTCTATTAGTAATTGGACAACGGGATTGATTTCTTTATAGTCAAGGAAAAATCATTGCTCCAAACTAGAATAATGGGATTTCCTTCTTGATTTTCTCTGTGGACGGGACAAATGACAAAAGCAAAAAGGATTTCATTTGCAATGCCTATACGACTTGCCACAAACCTCAAGCACATGATTGCCAACTTCATTAAGGCGTTAAAAAATGAAAGATCACAAACAATTGCTAAAGTATGGTCAAACATGATGCAATGAATGATTCCAGACAGCTCTTTGTCAAATTCCCACAATTCTTTGTTACCTTTTGTCTTCTTGCCTCCCTTCAACCTTAAATCCAAACAAGATAAACACTTGAGAAACCCCAACTAATCAACATTAGGACATCTCAAACTTCCTTATATATAGACCTTTCAATGAATGATACATTTCATCCACATTGCCACATTGCGTTGAGTAAACTTAATGATCACCCCTTCCACATACCAAATTAAACAAATATACTTTGTTTCATATTTATACATCCATGCCCACATAATGTGTTGTAGCTAAGGCCCGGCAACGCCGGGCAATGTTACTAGTTATATTTTGTAATGAAAATACTTCTACATTGAGTTTTCGCGGCCTTTCTCGACTCGCGAGTCAAGAAAGGCACGCTTGTCCTAATGATGAGACCATTTGTATGCTTCTTTGTGTGATTGGATGCAGCTATATTCTGTAAAAAAAAAAATGGTTGTATATTCCCTTTCCAGAGCTTTTCTGATTCGTGAGTCGAGAAAAGCACTGCCTATCCCAAGGATTAGACTATTTGTATGCTTGTTTGTGTGATTGGATGCAGCCATATTCTGTAATGAAAATGCTTGTACATTGACTTTCCAGGACCTTTGTCGAGAAAGGCACTGCTTGTCCCGTTGATGAGACCATTTGTATGCTTCTTTGTGTGATTGGATGCAGCTATATGGAATGAATGCTCTCCAATCTATTTTGAATTCTCCATTCTTTTCTTCGTTATGATTAATGGCACCGTAATTGTTAATCATGGACTCTCTTTGCTCCAGGTGGTTCAGGCACAGATCCCGCTCAGGCTACACTCCTGCCAGGGTTTTGGGATAAGCTTCTCGTGATTGCAGACGCTATGGGACCTCAAGGGATGAAGAAGAGAGGAAGAACATTTCGCAAGTCCAGAAAGCTCAAAGGATCTTGCAAGCATTACATGACATCCACGGAGGTTGGGAAATGAGCATATTCAACTCGGCGATTGATGAAAAGATGCGAGAGGAGCGTGGAGAAATCGGGTGGACAGGTCAGCGAGTGGCTCACGAGGCACCTCCTCGTGAGGCATTCCACATTCTTCAAGTTGGCCCCAAGGCTTACAGACGACAAGAAGAAGCCCCGCACGTTCTTCCCCTAAGGTGGACCACCTACCATGATGATGTAACTGTAGTGATAGCAAGACCACCATGGTCTCTGCGTTCGATGTAAAATACATTGTAACTATTCAATTTATTAAAAAAAAATCTTTTTGGTTTCAATCTGTAATGAAATTCCTTTGTTTGCATTGTATTCTTCTTGTTCTCGACTCGCGATCCGAGATAACTATTCTTTTCTACGTAAGCGAAATAACTATTTCGCTTACGTGAAACTGTTTTCGCGTAAGCGAAACAAAGGTTTTGCTTATGGCGAAAAAAAAAATCGGAAATTTTTTCGCTGCGGAGTTTAAATAGTTGTTCGCTTTTATGCCAAAACAGCCACAGAAGTTTAAACAACAACCATTTCGCCTTAACAAAAAAAAATTTTGAATTTTTGCATTAGCGACGTGAAATTGCTATTTCGCTTACTTGAAAATACGATTTTTTATTTTTATTTTTCTTTTTGAAATTTCCCGTAAGCGAAACAGAGGTTTGGATTACGCGAAAAGTTTTCGACGTCGGAACTTTTTTTTGCCATATTTTTGACGTATTATATATACTTCAAATTTGTACTGTATCATTCGAATAATACATAGTGAGTATAAAATGTATTGAACTTATCCCTGCTCTAATTAGAGAGAAACCCTAAATCTTCCGTCGCCTCTAGAAAGGATTTTAGTTTCTGTTGGATCAAAGTTAAAATGTATCTTGAATACTGGTGACTAATTTGTAGTATAGTGGTCATTAAGATCCTTAAGCTTGAAAAGACACGATCAAAAGCATTGTTAGCCATCTAGATAAATATATACGATTGTATATCTACATAAATATTTTAATTCAATGTACTGGATATTATATTTTTTTACACCATTATGATAACTGTTGTTCTTAAATAATTTTAATAATGTATGTTTTGTATATAATATATGATACTATAGGGAATAATCTATAAATAGAATATCAATTGTCATAATGTCATGTTGCATTTGCGATCTAATCAGATATTTAGATATCATAATAAATTAAATATCATATGTCATTTGTCAAAATTGATATATATGATAGTAATTTGTTATATATCTCATAGATGTCAAATTTGTAAAATTAGTCATATATAACTATAGTCATATATATGTGAAATTTTATATTTTGCCAAATTTGTCATAAATGTTTAGAATGTATCATATAGTAGTATATATATATTTATCATATAAATCTACTCCACGGTGCCTAATTAATATTGTGAATGTCGTGAACCAGCCCAAGTCAAATCCTCCCCTAAGTTGAACTTCATATCTTCTTCGCCATCATTCGAATGTTTTTTCTGTAATTGAGCACACAAACATAGGTTTGAGGGAGTAAGGCCCTCGTGTCCTCTTCTATTTACAATCTTTTCCCAAGGTATAAAAACATAGAGACAAATTTGAAGGAATGAAGGCTTTCATAGATAAAGGTCTGCATTTAACCCTTGCATTGGTGGGCAGGTACAAGCAAAGAACACTTCCTCTAATCAACTTTGTTAGTCCCACTCTGGTCCAAGATCCTCTCCTAGCCACTTTTTGGCCCCACCAACTTCTGATCCACTAGTTCGAGATCAGAGCTCTGATTTGAAAATCATTTTCGACAGCCTGAGTTGCAGTAGTAGAGGAGGTCTTGTATTAATACCCATATTTTACATATAAAATATGTTTTTTCAATACAAACGTACTTTACATATGTATGTAAAAAACCTTGGTCAAAATTCAACCATTTCTTTTGTTTTTATTTTTTAAATAATTCGTTTTTCAACCATTTGTTGACTACATTTATGTCCATAGACTTACTTGAGACAATAGCCAAGCATCTAGAGCCAACATATAGCCAATTTCAAAGATCATTTTAAAGGAAAATAAGAAAAAATTATCATTAAAAAAAAAGTTTTTGTTAAAAATATTTTTATCAATACAATCTTGTACAATTATATGTTTTTTATAGGTATGTATGTAAGATATGAGACAACACTGAGTATATGAACCCGGTTAGGAGCCTCCATTTGATGTATTGATGTATATGATGTATTCTGTATATTGGGATGGATGTTTACTACCCTTCGAGGTAGTCTTGTTGTTATATGGATGTTACTACTTATGTTGTATATATTACTTCCACTGATATAGGGACCCGTTGAGGACAGGCCAAAATGACACCTCCATGTCCTCTGCTCGTTTGTCTAGCCATCCAAGACGCGAATTGGAAGGAGGCCCCATGCGACGGGCTGTCGTTGAATGGAGAAGACCTTTCGATATATACGGCGGGCTATCATACATAGCGTTGCTTAATATCCTTGAGTTTGAAGTCGTGGCTGACATTTCGTAACATTTTGAATGTCGAACGTCCCTTTAAGGCTGGAACTATCTTCTCTCATGGCAAGTCCTATGTTTGTGCAGCCCTCACTAGTAAGAGTGCATCTCAAATGTATCCCAAGCGAAATTAAGGTAATGCAAGGCCACAGATCTCTTAATTAGGATTACATGGTCGATGTTCTCGCGAAGTTTGGAATGAGTACCGAAGCTGGAAAGTGTTGATGGCAAGTAAACTGCCTCTCCTTCCCTGTGGCTGTATTGTTTGTGGAAAACTACTATATGACCCTGAATGAGCGAAGGGAGATAGTAGCATAAAGCTTCCCCATCCCGACTGCGGAGCTAAACTTTTTTCTCATGGTTATTTGGCCTTGTATTTCTATTGCCATTAGATCTTCACGATCCTTCTTCATCAAAATGGCACTATCAAGGTTAATATGACTGCCCTTCAGGGTTTGGCCCCATGATGACGTGACTTGCTTAGGTATGACCATGCTCCAATGCTTATACAATCTTGCTTGAATTGCTTGAAACTCCTCTTGATCTAGAAAATCTTGATGCTGCATCCAATGCTTGATAAAATCATATGCTTATATGTCCATGATATATGACCCTCTTTCGGCTATTTTCCTGAAAATTCCTGCTTTGAATCATAAAATCATCATTATAGGTATCAATGATCATAAATAGGAGTTCATCTATGTGAAAGTCTTGATCAATCTAATATGGTAGGTATAGGATGTCAATTGCTAAAAAGTACTCCTCCCCTTCAATAATAATTGGTATAAGAGATGTGATTCTACCTGGGGGAACTATTGCCTTTCTTGGGAGGTCCTCTATGGTCTCGACATATTTCTCTAATTGCTTGGCTAGTCTGGCTTCGTTTTCAAAGTTATGGACTTCCTCCTCATAGTCCTCTTCTCCTTCCTGATACTCGGGTGATGGGCCTTCTAAAAGATTGGCCTTGGTGTCGAATTCTTCTAAATATGGCCTAGCTACTCTCATATAGTGCTAGGTCAAGTGGCTGCACTGACGGTTCCGCTGTCTTGTTTATTGTCTGATAATGCAAGAAGATTGCTAAGCCTGCTTGTGTTGATAGATATTTGTGCCCTTGGACCTTCCATGTCATATACTCTGGCATTCTTTCAGTCATTTTCCTAGTTGGTTTCTCTTGTGCACGACTCATTGCTGTTGTGATAGCTTTAAGAGAGATCCATATTCTGCTTTACTCTTGGAGTCTCACTTCCTGGCCCTGGAGCTGTTGATTATATCAACTAAGGATATCTTGATAATAAGGTGTTTTTTATGTTGTCTCATAAGGATCAAATATGTGCTATAAGACTTAAAATACCCCGTCAATTGATGCCTCTTTGATATGCTCTAAGTTGCAATACCATTCAATC
The DNA here is from genome assembly GCA_021234155.1 of Isoetes taiwanensis. NCBI lineage: Eukaryota > Viridiplantae > Streptophyta > Lycopodiopsida > Isoetales > Isoetaceae > Isoetes > Isoetes taiwanensis. The sequence continues at coordinate 585,820 of JAJEKV010000005.1, forward strand.
AAATTCTGTAAGCGCCACAGAACTAGGCAAGGTGCAAAAAAAAGCTACGTAAAATGATGAGAGGTATGAAAAATCGTCTGAGTAAACTCCTTGTGGTTTTAAGTAGTAGCGGGAGAGGGTTTTTATACACAAAAGGCGCTTAGGGTTCCGTGCCAAAATCCTAATTTTTCAAAGTTTAGGTTTTGTCATGTGAAATGAGTATTTGGGGCTTGAAAGTCAAATAATCCATTTATCTCCTTTTAAACTACTTAATGTCACTAACATGACAAGTTGAACTAGTTAACAAAAAAAAGTTAATGCCACTAACAACTTTTTCGAACTTGCACAAGGCCTAGGCATAAGGTATAATTTGACAAGGGCTAAGCACAAGTGTATTGGCACAAGGGTGTAATGGTGCAAAGATGTAGTGAAAGAAAAAAGAAATTATAAGGTGTAATGTAATATTCATTAGGGTTGTAATATAACAAGGAAGGAAGGAAGGAAGGAAGGAAGGAAGGAAGGAAGGAAGGAAGGTATTTTTATCGTCCACGGAGACCAATCGGTCTATGGGACCTAATACAAAAGTGCAGCAAGGGGATTACTACCCGGATTAAAAAACCCCCGTCCCGAAGGGTTTTCAAGGGAAAAACTGTGGCAGCAATCAGCCTGCTGACAAACTGTTCTAATATACAAAATGCAAAAACACACAAATATATACACTCATGCACCGCACCCGTAGTGCCTGATCAGCGGGCAGCCATGCGGGGGCAAAGGTGAGCTCGCAAATCTAGTACCTCCTGAATGTATGACCCTAAAGCCCGTACTGAATGTGCTCCTTGTAATGGGCCGTTTTGACCTGCTCTAGAGCGTCGGGGTCCCAGAGCTTGCCAAGGAAGCAAGCGCCCGTGTACTCCCCAAGCAGTCGTCACGATCGGGCCTCTGTCCACTGCGACGCACATTTTGTTTTGCACGCTCCATCCGGGCGTAACCACCGATATCTCTTACCCTCCAACAGTTCCCCGAGCCGGCCAAGGGCCCATTGCCACAAGCCAGAAGCCAAAAAGGGGAGCCGAAAGCATCACCCATATTAACCACTTTCTGAAAAATAGACTTATGTGTCTATCAAGGGCTGCCACTGGCTGCAAGAATCCAGTTTCGCAAGCAAAATCCGATAGGGGACTCTAAGGTTTCACCCCAAGTGCGTGCCAAAAAATGCCTTATGCACCTGCCCAAGTCATTCCAGGTCGCCAAAGAGACGACCGGCCCCAAAACTCGACCCCCTACTGTAGGACAGCTCGACTAAAAAGGAAAAAACAGATGTGATCGATGGCCCCAATCATAGAGTCACCTGGTGATTGTTGTTCTACATGGCATAAAGCGCTTCTCGCCGGGCCGCCACCTTCAAGAAGCGGATGGACGCCTCCCAATAGAGCTGCAGGAGGGGAACTCCACCCCTAGGTACTTGTAGGTGGGTGTGACCTCTACAGGCTGTCCCCGATATGTGAGTGCAGGAGGCGTGGGGTGGCGTGAAGAGGATATGAGAACCACCCTGGTCTTGGCCAGATTCACGCGCATGTCTCAGAGTCCCCGATTGCACGTGTCTAGGGCATCCAGATGAGACTGCATAGCTTCTGGGGTCTGGGCCAGAAGGTCAACATCGTCAAGATAGATGAGCCGGGCGGATGACCCGGTGCAAAAAGTCGTATGCCATCCCCCCTCCCCATGCTCAAGAAGCCGTGGCTCTAACTGATCAATGTAGAGGCCAAACCATAAAAGAAAAAAAGACTACAAGACGTACTATAATGTTCCTACTATTGAGACGTCATTTTTAATATGTTTAAAGTAGAAGGTAGGTTTAAAAAAAAATAGGTAAGACATAGAAGATAAGGTTTTTCAAAATAGGTATGTACGATAAGATCAAGGCTTATTATTTGGGGCAAAAGGGAGAAATGGCAGAGCATGTTTAGGTAAAAAAAAAAAAAGAAAAGGCAGAGCGAAAGGGGTCGAGGCTGCATTTTTTTAACGAACCCAGTGGCTTAGACTAGCTTATAATTGCATGTTTCTAGTAGGGTAAGGGGCGTAGTGGCTTGCCTTGCACCAGTATCGGATTGTGTAAGATCATTCTGATATGCTTCCATGGGTGTGTTGGGGCGGCATTTAAATCTACAAAAGCACATTAGCTAAGGTTATTAAAGCATTAAAAGGTTAAATTCAAAAAAAGTGAGCACACTAAATGGGGGAAGAGCAAAATCGTGGCTGCCAGATAGCAGCATTCCAATTAGAGAGGCATGTAGCATGCCAAATTAACATATGGCTTGATGGTGAAAGGAGGAGAAAAGAGAAGCGGATGGAGGTTGAGCAAAGTGGAGGCTGAGCAAGAAGAAAGGGTCCAAAGCCAAGAATTCAGGTGGGGATTTGATTTGTGTCTTGATTTTACGGCCTGATTGAGGGGGCGGATTGTGTAGAGCAGTTTTTGTGAAGCATAGACACCATCGCCATGTGATCCAAATCCCAGTCTAGAAGTAGAATCCTTCATGTTAAATTGCTCTGTCAATTCAAAAGCAGTAGACCCTGATTGAATTCGGCCTAAGTTTGCATCTGATTTCTGTGAAGAACCATCATTTGGCCTGTCTACTTTCTCGGCCTTAGAATGATCTGTAGATCCATTCTTTTTCCCTGATTCAGTTCTCAAAGATAGTTCTTGTCTTCTAAATCCATTTTCGGAAGAGATTCCTGGCTTGGGCGAGCTAGGAAATCCAGTCGGCCAGGCCAAAAGGGCCGCTGTTGGGCGCCGACGATGCTGTTACAGGTTTTTTTTTATTGCCAATGATGGTTCTTCACAGAAATTAGATGCAAAATTGGATTTCCAGATTCTAAAAGCCGAATTCAATCAGGGTCTACTGCTTTTGAATTGACAGAGCAATTTAACATGAAGGATTCTACTTCTAGACTGGGATTTGGATCACATGCCGATGATGTCTATTCTTCACAAAAACTGCTCTACACAATTCGCCATACTGAAACAGACCTAGCCCCTTGGCCTAGGCCGTTGCACTAAATAATTCGGATATAGACAACCATGTAACCATGAACTTCTATTCATAAAGCTTCGTTACAACAAAAAAATTTACATAAGGGCCAGGGCCACACATAATTGAAATAGTTCACAATTGCACCCACATAAATAATACCCACACATTATATACATAACCCAAGCAACAACGTTAAGAAAACTCCCGACTTATTAAAGGCAACCATTGCCGATATGCTATTACCTGGATCTGATGAGAAGAGTATAAGAAGGCTAATCAGCTTTTTCTGAGCCATATCACATGGGGTACCTTCAAGGTAGCATTTAAACTCCATTATTTACCTGCTGGGTTTGAGCTAGAGCAGATGAACAAATTCCAAAATTTGGTTCAAGAAGATACAGTAGAAGTATATGCCAATGCATTTAAGGCATTGCAACCATATGGACCCACCATGACAGTGGCACAATTAGCTGACAAGTTTATTCGTGGGCTCAAGCCGGACTGGAGTTGGCTTTGTTAGTTGGAAGGTTGGAAGGGTAACATATCCCAGCTTAAAAGAAGCTATCCGAGTCTCCAAGTTTAAAGAGCAAGTCCAGAATCGGATCACCAAAAGTCGAGAGGAAACAACCCAACCTTGGAAATCAGAAAAGAAATACCCTCATAAGCAGAGAGAAAGATCTTTTGCGGCTTCTGGAGATACCAGAGGAAATGCACGCCCTACTCCAGAGAGGCAGCCAAATGGACCAAGCTGGATGAGTTCCGAGAAACAGGAACGTTGCCGCCGAGAAAGATTGTGTTACTATTGCAAAGAAGCTGGGCATATTTCAGCTCGTTGTCCTAGAAAGTGGCAAAATAAGGGCAATGCAGGACCGCAAGCTAGTAGTGGGAACCCAGGAAACGCCAAGTGTTAGTGGACCTCGAAATACTCGTACGGAGGAGAGGCCTGCACGAGCTCAAGCGGTTACATTAGAAGAAACAGGACACCCGATATGCGTGCATACGCCATTGGTGGAGACCCTGCTGAGTATATTGCTACTGACGTTATCCATCTACCAGGTAGTATTCGAACGCAACCTTTTTATTTTCTGATTGACAGTGGTAGCACACACAATTTCATTTCACCTAGATTGGTTGCTCAGATGGGTTTGAGTGTCATTGCACAAAATCCTAGATCTGTAGAGTTAGCAGATGGTGTGATTAAGATGTCAAATGGGTTTGTGCCTCGCTTGGACTTTAAACTTTGTGAGATAAAGTTTCATACTAACTTTGAAATCCTTGATCTGGGTAAGTATGATTTAATTCTGGGAATGTCGTGGTTGAAAGCCGTAGGGGCCTACATCGACTGTAAAGGCAAGGCTGTCCTTTGCACCTTGTCAAATGTCTCTATCAAGAGATTGGGTAGTGATCGCGCATGCTTTCTGGGCCTTCTATTGACCTGCAAGCAGGCAAAGCGCTATTTGCGCAAGGGAGGAATCATGTATGTTGGAATGATAAGTAAAGTTGCAAAAATGCAAGAAACTATTGTTCCAAAAGCTATTCAGATTGTGTTAGAAGAATTCAGGGATGTGTTTCCTGACAAGTTAACAGAACTACCTCTCTTTCGTGATGTGAATCATGATATTGAATTGCTTCCAGGATCTGCACCACCTTTCGCGACCTCCTTATCGTTTTAATGTGGTAGAGATGGCAAAACTTAAAAAGCAGTTGAAGAATTGGTAGATCAAGGCTTTATTAGGCCTAGCACATCTCCATTTGGAGCTCCTGTCTTATTTGTAAAGAAGAAGGATGGAAGTCTGCGTTTGTTTGTTGACTATAGGCTGTTGAATCAGGTAACTATCAAGAATGGTTACGCTTTGCCACGAGTAGATGATCTAGTTGATCAATTAAGTGGTAGCAAGTTCTTTTCAAACATTGACTTGCAATCTGGCTACCACCAGATCCAGATTAAGGAAGAGGATATCTCTAAGACTGCTTTTTGCACCAGGTATGGGCATTATGAATTTGTGGTAATGTTATTTGGGCTTACGAATGCACCCAGTTGATTTATTTAGGCCATGTTGTCTCTAACAAGGGAATTGAGCCGGATCCTGAAAAGGTAAAAGCTATACAAGAATGGCCACAACCTCAATCTGTAAGGGAGATCAGGGCATTTATAGGATTAGCTGGATATTATCGCAAGTTTGTAAAGCACTTTTCCAAGAAAGCAGCTCCATTGACCACCCTGCTTCAAAAAGATCTAGCATTCCAATGGTCAGAGGTATGTAACCAAAGTTTTCAAATTCTAAAAGATGCCTTGACGCATGCCCCAATTTTAAAGATTCCATCTATGGAGCGGGACTTTTGTGTGGTAACTGATGCCTCAAGCACTGGGATTGGATGTGCTTTATTACAAGATGGCATGTATGTGCGTATGCATCAAAGAAACTTAATCCAGCTGAACGGAATTATCCAACACATGATTTGGAAATGCTTGCAATTGTGCATGCTTTAAAGTTATGGAGGCATTATCTTTTGGATAAGAAATTTCTCCTCAAGATCGATCATCAAAGTCTTAAGTATTTCCTGATGCAGCCTCAGCTAAATAATCGCCAGAAACGATGGATGCAACTGTTGCGGGAATATGATCGCATCATAATGTATCAGCCTGGAAAAGATAACGTAATTGCAGATGCGTTGTCCCGGCGATCATATTGTGCTGCCATTAGTGTTGCTAATACGCAATGGGACAGCAATCTGACGCAATTGATCCAGGAAGATTCTTATTTCCAACCTATAATAGCAGCACTTGAGCAAGGGTCCCCCTAAGATAGAAGCATCCAAGTTATTCTACCACAATCAGTTGTGCATACCGGATATTGTCGAGCTTAAACAACAGATTATGAAAGAAGCTCATGATAGTCCAGTATCGGGTCATCTAGGAGTTCAGTAAACCCTTCGCAAGGTCCACAAGCAGTTCTTTTGGCCTAGCATGAAGAAGGAAATCTTAAGCTATGTGGCCAGATGTTTATCATGCCAGAAAGTGAAAGCCTCTCACCAAAAGATCGCAGGGGAATTGCAACAGTTGGATATTCCCAATACAAAATGAAAAAAAAATATAGATATGGATTTTATTGTGGGATTGCCTAAGACACGAGCCAGATATGATTCCATCTATGTAGTAATGGATCGTCTCACCAAGCAAGCCCACTTTATGCCAACCAAAATCACGGCTACTGCTGCAGATGTTGCTAAGATTTTCATCAAGGATATATTTCGTCTGCATGGTATGCCTAAAGTTATCGTGTCAGATCTAGACACGCGCTTCGTTGGCCAGTTTTGGCAAGCATTGTTCCACGGGATTGGAACCCAATTAAGGATGAGCACAGCATATCACCCTCAAACCGATGGTCAAGTTGAAAGAGTTAATCAGGTTGTCGAAGACATGCTCCGGATGTATGTGCCCAAACATCCACACACTTGGGAATCTTATCTGTACTTAGTTGAGTTTGCCTACAACAATACATATCAAGATTCCATAAAGATGAGCCCATTTGAAGCAGTATATGGGCAAGAATGCCGATATCTCTTGACTTGGTGTAGTCCGCAATATAAAGTTGATTTGGTCCAGACCATGGGGGAAGATATTGGGACACAACTCCGAATTATTAGACAAAATATTGCCAAAGCACAGAACCGACAAAAGCGACGGAGAAGACCTCTAGAATTCCAGGAGAATGATATGGTATTCCTGAAAATTAACCCTAAGCAGGGTACATTGAAGTTTAAGAAAGCTGGCAAACTAGCACCTAGATATGCAGGTCCTTTTAAAATCATACAGAGGATCGGCAAGGCTGCATACCGTTTGGAATTGCCTATTGACGTCAAGGTCCATAATGTATTCCATGTTAGCAACTTATGCAAGTATCTCAGTGATCCATCACATATACCGCCGCAGGATAATTTGGTTGCAGTAGAAGAGACACTCGCAGTAAAGCCACAAACAATTTTGCGAGTTGATACTAGGGTACTGAGGAATCGCACCATCGAGAAATAACTAGTGCAATGGGCAGGATATCCGCAAGAGGATGCGACGTGGGAAGACCTTGACAAGTTCAAGAAGTTATATCCGATCTTTCCCATAACGCATGAGGACATGAGTTAATTTTTACAAGGTGAGAATGTAACGAACCCAGTGGCTTAGACTAAGCTTATAATTGCATGTTTCTAGTAGAAGAACTATAAGGTAAGGGGCATAGTGGCTTGCCTTGCGTCAGTATCGGATTGTGTAAGACCATTGTGATATGCTTCCATGGGTGTGTTGGGGCGGCATTTAAATCTACAAAAACACATTAGCTAAGGTTATTAAACCATTAAAAGGTTAAATTCAAAAAAAGTGAGCACACTAAATTGGGGAAGAGCAAAATCGTGGCTGCCAGATAGCAGCATTCCGATTAGAGAGGCATGTAGCATGCCAAATTAACATCTGGCCTGATCCTGGAATTCAAAGATCTTGCCAAGTGTTCTCTTGATTTCAGGGCAAAGGTATATAAGAAGCAGAAGGGCTGGCCGGATGGTGAAAGGAGGAGAAAAGAGAAGCGGAGGAGGTTGAGCAAATTGGAGGCTAAGCAAGAAGAAAGAGTCCAAAGCCAAGAATTCAGGTGGGGATTTGATCTGTGTCTTGATTTTACGGCCTGATTGAGGGGACGGATTGTGTAGAGCAGTTTTTGTGAAGCATAGACACCATCGCCATGTGATCCAAATCCCAGTCTAGAAGTAGAATCCTTCATGTTAAATTGCTCTGTCAATTCAAAAACAGTAGACCCTGATTAAATTCGGCCTTTAGAATCTGGAAATCCAAGTTTGCATCTGATTTCTTTGAAGAACCATCATTTGGCTTGTCTACTTTCTCTGCCTTGAAATGATCTGTACATCCATTCTTTTTCCCTAATTCTGTTCTCAAAGATAGTTCTTGTCTTCTAAATCCATTTTCGGAAGAGATCCCTGGCTTGGGCGAGCTAGGAAATCCAGTCGGCCAGGCCAAAAGGGCCGCTGTTGGGCGCCGACGATGCTGTTACATGTTTTTTTTAATTGCTATTGAAGGGGGATACCAGGATCCGGTATCCCCATACCTTTAGAATTTCATATTAAAGTTAAAGTTTTAAAACCTACCCGCCTAGGCAATATACCTTATGAGACCCAAGATCCCAGCTAGCCGAGAAACTGCAGTTTTATCCTTGATATCCTAATCCTATGACCCTGTCTTAGAAATTGATAAAGTGTGACTGGCTCTTAAAAACTATCTAGGGATTGAATGCTATTGCCAGTCCAGTATTAGGAGAAGTACATGTCTTACTAGTATCTGATGTGGGATATTTATAGGTACACGTAAATTTGAAATTGCTTTGTAAATATGAATAGGGTTTGGGGGGGACACTCTACGGAAATTGCATTATATGAAGATCTGAGATGGTATTATGTGATATGGTGCATTTGCATTACATGATGTTGTGCATTTGCATTCAATAGCCCACCTTCGGAGGGGTGGGGTGGCCGTGTAACTCCGCATCCGTGCCAGATGGCCTGACGGATGAGTTAAATCATGTACGTACAGATGGAGAGAGTGGTCTCCTTGGGGTCGCCACCCAAGGATTACGCTTGTCATGTAGTTATGCATGGAATATGTAGTTATAGAATGTGCTAACCTATGCAGGGGGAGTATTGACATAGCAGGTAAATAATGTATTATTGTTATGAATGAATGTGAAGATCCCAATGCTCCTCTCCACTTAGTCCTTATGGACTAACCCCGAGTGTCTGTTTGTATTTAAAATGGCATGTCCTGAGGCTACCATCGTGTTGGACCTAGATTCCTTCGTCACCTGGTGGTTTAATGAGACAGAGGATAAACCTACTCTGATGTCCAAAGAAAGAGTTTACGAAATCATAATGTCATTATTCAGGCAATTGTACTATGCACAGATGCAACCTCGAATTGAGGCCCGGGACTCGAAGCGTGATGGGGAGTCTTCTTCCGGGGGTAGCTCTAGCAACTCCTCCTCGGTCACTTCCGAGGAGGGGGAAGAAGGGGATAATCACGAGTGACGGTGTTGCTTGGGTTATGTATATAATGTGTGGGTATTTTTTATGTGGGTGCAATGTGAACTATTTCAATTATATGTGGCCCTGGCCTTTATGTAAATTTTTTGGTTGTAACGAAGCTTTATGAATAGAAGTTCATGGTTACATGGTTACTCTATATCCGAATTATTTAGTGCAACGGCCTAGGCAATTTACGTAAGGGCCAGGGCCACACATAATTGAAATAGTTCATATTGCACCCACATAAAAAATACCCACACATTATATACATAAAAGCACAATTTCATTATAATGGGAAAATTTTTAGTAAACTAGATTTTTTTTATTATAGGGGTTGTATAGACCTTATGCAGGGCTTGTATACACGTGTACAGTGCCCTGTATCATAGACCTTATGCAGGGGTTGTATACACGTGCAGTACCCGTGTATCATACATACCTGAATATTTAGAGAACATATTAACACGGTATCATATACCAACTTCCAAACACAATAGAGACCGAAGTATGAACTATGTATGTCCCTAGTAACCTTCCCCTAGGTTCCTAACCCCTTCCCCTTCCCCTTTCCCTTCCCCTGCGAGGTCTAACCCACGCAGCTGGGTTAGGAAACTAGAGCTCACGCATATCCCAGCCTGATTCTTCCCACCATATGGGGTACCTAGTCATTGCAAAAAGTAATTCCACAGGATGATACTCACGGAAGAAGAGCGGACCCAACTCCACAAAACCGTTGTACTCATTGTAGTACGTCCTAATAAGGCCATACATCTGTCCCTTACAAATTTCATGAATGAACTCTGATATGTATCGATCCAGAGAGTGTGCTAAATATCCAGCACGAAGAAGAGGCCTCAATTGCTGTAGCATATCGTCCAGAAAAGGAGGGGGTTCAAGAATTCCCCTCATTGCAAGTATCCTATAACATTCAGATGGATTAATTTCCATCAGTGGCTCATGACCACAATCAAATTGCTCCAGAATGAAGTTGATCAACTCCATTGTAAAGTAGCCCAGGGAGGATTGGGTCCAATCATTTGCAAAAGCAAGCAAGGATCACCGACGTAGCAAGGAACACGGAGCGGAGCAGAGCAAGTAGCAAGATCAAGAGCAAGGAACAAGATCAAGTAGCAAGGAGCACGGGAATGAAGTAGCAAGGAACAAGAATCAAGATCAAGTAGCAAGGAGCAATGAACAAGGAAGATCAAGTAGCAAGAAGATCAAGGAACAAGGAAGATCAAGGAGCAAGAAGCAAGGATCAAGATCAAGTAGCAAGGTGAAAAGTGAGAAGTGAAAGCAAGGTGAAAGAATTTATAGCTACGAATCCAATAATGTTGAAGTATAATACCAATAATATTGAAGTATAATACCAATAATGCTGATGTATAATACCAATAATGCTGACGTATAATACCAATAATGCTGAAGTATTATACCAATAATTCTACAACGACTATAAAAGCAGCTCCATTTGGTGGTAGAAGTCATTCATCTCCTATGGCTTATAATATTTATGAAGATCGGTTTGAGACCATTATTTGCTCCATGAGATACAATGATATTGTTCGCTGCATACATAAAGATGTTAAGCTGGATCCTTACTTAGAATCCAAAGCTAGTGGTCGTGAGTGTCATTGCCCCGGCCTTACTCGTGTTGTGATCCATCTTCTTTGGCTTCCTGAGCGCCATGTCTACGAGCTGAATGGGATCACGTTAGCAGGGATTGAAGATGAGTGAATCATCGACTCTATAATGCCATCAATAATATGTGCATCTCAATTATATGTATGCCATCAATAATGTGTGCATCAGATGTAATGATGTGTATTAAACACCTATTATAAAAGATGTAAGGATGTAGTATAAGCATAATGAAAGCTAATTGATGTATCGACTGGGTATTAATTGTCCAAAATGCTTAAGTATTATAGCAAAAGAAATTACATACATGATCATCGAGAACATGACTGAGATTGAGAGCTTTTAACTAATGTTATGTCCCCCCACATGTCAACAATGTATTTTGGAATCTGGGTCTTTTGCCATTTGCATCTCATGCATAATGTATGGCATCTAACTTCTCATACCTTGATGGATCTGATGGATTGGGTCGTCAATGTTTAGTTAAGCAACCTGTATAGTCACGACCAACAGGCATCTACCATGATACATAAATGTGACCATAATTGGTAGACTCTGGATCTAGGATGGCATCTTCTTCTATAAAGCCCAACCACGTTGGAGTTTCATCGTCTCCAGGTCGGACTAAAATGAACATACCTTTCGTAATATGTGCATGAGGATCGAACTCATCCATAGGTAACACTAGACGCCCATCTGCTGGCCCACAATACGTCGGCAAAGGTCTTACAAGCACAGCGGCTTCATCGACCTCTGGAGTAAATGCAGCTTGTAGAGGTTCTTGCCTTGTACGCAACCAAAAGTTATCATTTTGAGGTCGTCCTGGAGATACATCTTCCAAATACAAAAGAATCTCGTTCTAGTAATCCATAGTTGCTTTGTACTGTCGTGCAAACACACTATCTTCTTGATTTTTGCAGAAGGAATTCCATAATGCTATGTACTTGTTGATGCTGTCTGCGAGGCCAGGGAGATCTTTCAATGTCTTGCTTGGAGGGATATTTTTAGGCACCCCTGTTGGTAACGTTGGCTCACCATTTTTATCCTCCTTCCACATTCTTATTCCTTTTTCTAGAATCCACTCTTTATGGGTTGGCCGCATCTTATATTGCATAATGGCCCATTTCCCATCCATTTTAAATCGGAATAGCAATGGGTCGGTATGGCCTGTTAGACGTTGGCTTTTATCAGGGATATATCCCTTGACAATGGGCAGGATATCCGCAAGAGGATGCGACGTGGGAAGACCTTGACAAGTTCAAGAAGTTATATCCGATCTTTCCCATAACTCATGAGGACATGAGTTAATTTTTACAAGGTGAGAATGTAACGAACCCAGTGGCTTAGACTAAGCTTATAATTGCATGTTTCTAGTAGAAGAACTATAAGGTAAGGGGCATAGTGGCTTGCCTTGCGTCAGTATCGGATTGTGTAAGACCATTGTGATATGCTTCCATGGGTGTGTTGGGGCGGCATTTAAATCTACAAAAACACATTAGCTAAGGTTATTAAACCATTAAAAGGTTAAATTCAAAAAAAGTGAGCACACTAAATTGGGGAAGAGCAAAATCGTGGGCTGCAGATAGCAAGCATTCGATTAGAGAGGCATGTAGCATGCCAAATTAACATCTGGCCTGATCCTGGAATTCAAAGATCTTGCCAAGTGTTCTCTTGATTTCAGGGCAAAGGTATATAAGAAGCAGAAGGGCTGGCCGGATGGTGAAAGGAGGAGAAAAGAGAAGCGGATTGGAGGTTGAGCAAATTGGAGGCTGAGCAAGAAGAAAGAGTCCAAAGCCAAGAATTCAGGTGGGGATTTGATCTGTGTCTTGATTTTACGGCCTGATTGAGGGGGCGGATTGTGTAGAGCAGTTTTTGTGAAGCATAGACACCATCGCCATGTGATCCAAATCCCAGTCTAGAAGTAAGATCCTTCATGTTAAATTGCTCTGTCAATTCAAAAGCAGTAGACCCTGATTAAATTCGGCCTTTAGAATCTGGAAATCCAAGTTTGCATCTGATTTCTTTGAAGAACCATCATTTGGCTTGTCTACTTTCTCTGCCTTGAAATGATCTGTACATCCATTCTTTTTCCCTAATTCTGTTCTCAAAGATAGTTCTTGTCTTCTAAATCCATTTTCGGAAGAGATCCCTGGCTTGGGCGAGCTAGGAAATCCAGTCGGCCAGGCCAAAAGGGCCGCTGTTGGGCGCCGACGATGCTGTTACATGTTTTTTTTTAATTGCTATTGAAGGGGAATACCAGGGTCCGGTATCCCCATACCTTTAGAATTTCATATTAAAGTTAAAGTTTTAAAACCTACCCGCCTAGGCAATATACCTTATGAGACCCAAGATCCCAGCTAGCCGAGAAACTGGAGTTTTATCCTTGATATCCTAATCCTATGACCCTGTCTTAGAAATTGATAAAGTGTGACTGCCTCTTAAAAACTATCTAGGGATTGAATGTTATTGCCAGTCCAGTATTAGGAGAAGTACATGTCTTACTAGTATCTGATGTGGGATATTTATAGGTACACGTAAATTTGAGATTGCTTTGTAAATATGAATAGGGTTTGGGGGGGCACTCTACGGAAATTGCATTATATGAAGATCTGATATGGTATTATGTGATATGGTGCATTTGCATTACATGATGTTGTGCATTTGTATTCAACAGCCCACCTTCGGAGGGGTGGGTGGGCCGTGTAACTCCGCATCTGTGCCAGATGGCCTGACGGATGAGTTAAATCCTATACGTACAGATGGAGAGAGTGGTCTCCTTGGGGTCGCCACCCAAGGATTACGCTTGTCATGTAGTTATGCATGGAATATGTAGTTATAGAATGTGCTAACCTATGCAGGAGGAGTATTGACATAGCAGGTAAATAATGTATTATTGTTATGAATGAATGTGAAGATCCCAATGCTCCTCTCCACTTAGTCCTTATGGGACTAACCCCGGGTGTCTGTTTGAATTTAAAATGGCACGTCCTGAGGCTACCATCGTGTTGGACCTAGATTCCTTCGTCACCTGGTGGTTTAATGAGACGGAGGATAAACCTACTCTGATGTCCAAAGAAAGAGTTTACGAAATCATAATGTCATTATTCAGGCAATTGTACTATGCACAGATGCAACCTCGAATTGAGGCCCGGGACTCGAAACGTGATGGGGAGTCTTCTTCCGGGGGTAGCTCTAGCAACTCCTCCTCGGTCACTTCCGAGGAGGGGGAAGAAGGGGATAAGCACGAGTGACGGTGTTGCTTGGGTTATGTATATAATGTGTGGGTATTTTTTTATGTGGGTGCAATGTGAACTATTTCAATTATATGTGGCCCTGGCCTTTATGTAAATTTTTTGGTTGTAACGAAGCTTTATGAATAGAAGTTCATGGTTACTCTATATCCAAATTATTTAGTGCAACGGCCTAGGCAATTTACGTAAGGGCCAGGACCACACATAATTGAAATAGTTCATATTGCACCCACACATTATATACATAAAAGCACAATTTCATTATAATGGGAAAATTTTTAGTAAACTATATTTTTTTTATTATAGGGGTTGTATAGACCTTATGCAGGGGTTGTATACACGTGTACAGTACCCTGTATCATAGACCTTATGCAGGGGTTGTATACACGTTTACAGTGCCCTGTATCATAGACCTTATGCAGGGGTTGTATACACGTGCAGTACCCGTGTATCATACATACATGAATATTTAGAGAACATATTAACACGGTATCATATACCAACTTCCAAACACAATAGAGACCGAAGTATGAACTATGTATGTCCCTAGTAACCTTCCCCTAGGTTCCTAACCCCTTCCCCTTCCCCTTTCCCTTCCCCTGCGAGGTCTAACCCACGCAGCTGGGTTAGGAAACCAGAGCTCACGCATATCCCAGCCTGATTCTTCCCACCATATGGGGTACCTAGTCATTGCAAAAAGTAATTCCACAGGATGATACTCACGGAAGAAGAGTGGACCCAACTTCACAAAACCGTTGTACTCATTGTAGTACGTCCTAATAAGGCCATACATCTGTCCCTTACAAATTTCATGAATGAACTCTGATATGTATCGATCCAGAGAGTGTGCTAAATATCCAAAGATTTAAGAAGAGGCCTCAATTGTCTGTAGCATATCGCCCGTAAAAGGAGGGGGTTCAAGAATTCCCCTCATTGCAAGTCTCCTATAACATTCAGATGGATTAATTTCCATCAGTGGCTCATGACCACAATCAAATCGCTCCAGAATGAAGTTGATCAACTCCATTGTAAAGTAGCCCAGGGAGGATTGGATCCAATCATTTGCAAAAGCAAGCAAGGATCACCGACGGAGCAAGGAACACGGAGCGGAGCAGAGCAAGTAGCAAGATCAAGAGCAAGGAACAAGATCAAGTAGCAAGGAGCACGGGAATGAAGTAGCAAGGAACAAGGATCAAGATCAAGTAGCAAGGAGCAATGAACAAGGAAGATCAAGTAGCAAGAAGATCAAGGAACAAGGAAGATCAAGGAGCAAGAAGCAAGGATCAAGATCAAGTAGCAAGGTGAAAAGTGAGAAGTGAAAGCAAGGTGAAAGAATTTATAGCTACGAATCCAATAATGTTGAAGTATAATACCAATAATGTTGAAGTATAATACCAATAATGCTGACGTATAATACTAATAATGCTGACGTATAATACCAATAATGCTGAAGTATTATACCAATAATTCTACAACGACTATAAAAGCAGCTCCATTCGGTGGTAGAAGTCATTCATCTCCTATGGCTTATAATATTTATGAAGATCGGTTTGAGACCATTATTTGCTCCATGAGATACAATGATATTGTTCGGTGCATACATAAAGGTGTTAAGCTGGATCCTTACTTAGAATCCAAAGCTAGTGGTCGTGAGTGTCATTGCCCCGGTCTTACTCGTGTTGTGATCCATCTTCTTTGGCTTCCTGAGCGCCATGCCTACGAGCTGAATGGGATCACGTTAGCAGGGATTGAAGATGAGTGAATCATCGACTCTATAATGCCATCAATAATATGTGCATCTAAATTATATGTATGCCATCAATAATGTGTGCATCAGATGTAATGATGTGTATTAAACACCTATTATAAAAGATGTAAGGATGTAGTATAAGCATAATGAAAGCTAATTGATGTATCGACTGGGTATTAATTGTCCAAAATGCTTAAGTATTATAGCAAAAGAAATTACATACATGATCATAGAGAACATGACTGAGATTGAGAGCTTTTAACTAATGTTATGTCCCCCCACATGTCAACAATGTATTTTGGAATCTGGGTCTTTTGCCATTTGCATCTCATGCATAATGTATGGCATCTAACTTCTCATACCTTGATGGATCTGATGGATTGGGTCGTCAATGTTTAGTTAAGCAACCTGTATAGTCACGACCAACATGCATCTACCATAATACATAAATGTGACCATAATTGGTAGACTCTGGATCTAGGATGGCATCTTCTTCTGTAAAGCCCAACCACGTTGGAGTTTCATCGTCTCCAGGTCGGACTAAAACGAACATACCTTTCGTAACATGTGCATGAGGATCGAACTCATCCATAGGTAACACTAGACGCCCATCTGCTGGCCCACTGACGTCGGCAAAGGTCTTACAAGCACAGCGGCTTCATCGACCTCTGGAGTAAATGCAGCTTGTAGAGGTTCTTGCCTTGTACGCAACCAAAAGTTATCATTTTGAGGTCGTCCTGGAGATACATCTTCCAAACACAAAAGAATCTCATTCCAGTAATCCATAGTTGCTTTGTACTGTCGTGCAAACACACTATCTTCTTGATTTTTGCAGAAGGAATTCCATAATGCTATGTACTTGTTGATGCTGTCTGCGAGGCCAGGGAGATATTTCAATGTCTTGCTTGGAGGGATATTTTTAGGCACCCCTGTTGGTAACGTTGGCTCACCATTTTCATCCTCCTTCCACATTCTTATTCCTTTTTCTGGAATCCAGTCTTTATGGGTTGGCCGCATCTTATATTGCATAATGGGCCATTTCCCATCCATTTTAAATCGGAATAGCAATGGGTCGGCATGGTCTGTTAGACGTTGGCTTTTATCAGGGATATATCCCTTGACAAAGCCTTTCCAATCTGGAACTTCATCCACAAAATATGGAACAGGAGACTTTGCATTGCACTTGCTAAACAAGTAAAGCAACTCAGGCAAAGTTAGAGCATCCGATGAACTCATTAACGTCGAAAAGTTCCCAAACAATGCATCAATATCGTCATGAGTATGCCCAACCATCATGAAGCCAACCTGAATCTCATCGAATACCTTAAGCCATGTCAAATAAGAGAGGTAGGAGAACACATATCTATTTTTATTTTGACCCGATGCATTATCCAACTGTAAGTAGAGATTTCGAGGAAGAGGATTGAAGCCTTCTAAGTAGGCACTAGAAGATGAAGGCATCTTCTCTTGTGTCTGCGCTAGCTTATGCTGCAGTGGTCGAGTATCTTTTAGGGCTTGCATCAATTTGCAATCTGTAGTTCTGCTTCCACACAGATCACCACACTTGTCTTCTTCCGACAACTCAAGATAGTGTAGGATCCTAGAAAGTGATCCAACATGAAAGTTTGAGTCATCCTTCTAAAGATCAAGAGAGAAATGGCCATAAGCCCATCCACCATGACCATGTGTCAATGCTCCTGTCAAGCTGCTCTTCAAGCGATCTCCTCTCCAAACAGACTTTGTGAGATGGTGACTTCTTGGTGTGAGTGTTTTGACCTGATCCATCTTATCATGTATTATGCAAAGGTGACTTTCTGGCGAACGATGTAATAATGCATGCCAATGCCAATATTGACTCCTACAGGAACGTTGTTCCAACATATGTGCCCGCCGTTGAATTGAAAGGTTGCGCCTCTCCCTTGTATCTTTTGTTCTTTCCAATTTCTGCTTGATGACTACACATATGTTACACTTGGAGAATCTTTGTATTTTTAGTTGTGGCCGACGTCCCTGAAACTCTTTCTTCCAAATATTGTAAAAAGAGGGCAAGGTTACACTCTTTCCTGTCAATTCTTCCACCACGGCACCCACTTCCTTATGTATGCTCTTCTTATTAAGGATGGAAGGAAGTTTGCGAACATTCTCCCTTATATCATCCTTTCCTTTTTTGCTTCTATGTGGAATGCTCTCCGCATTCTCACTAATGAAGGTATCAAGCACACTTTCTGTAGCTAGTGTCACAGATCTAGGCTTCTTAGAGCCTGTATTACCATGCTCCGCCCGTTTTCCACCTAACTCAAACCTCTTCCTCCAACTATAAAACGTAGATTGAGCAACTCCTAAAGCCACGCGCCATGCGAATTGACAGCACTCCACTCCAGAGACCACTACTTTCGCCTCCGACTGCCCTGTATAAGTTACACTCAACACATCAAAAACAAGCGTAATCCTGGCACTGCTTGATTGAGAATAAAATTCTTTTCTTAAGGCACATACTTGCTCTCGGCTCAGTTTTTTGACACATTCGTCCTTGCAGCATGTTGATTTTAGAGCACTCTTGATTGACTTGGAAGCGCACATCCTCTCCTCCTTGCTATCCCCCTTTGGTTCCCTCCTGACCCTCTTCACATATGTATATTTCCTTTTCCTCTTGAATTGCTTCTCAACATCAACTTCCAAGCACTCAACTTCTAAGTCATCCTGTTCGAGAGCAGCTCGAGCTTGTAAATGTTGTGAAACTGTCCTACTATCATGAAGCAAAACATCATGGGTCTCCCAGGTTACTAGACTGTTAGCTAGAGGCCTCTCAGCACAAGCATGACATGACCTAATATTTTGGTTTCCCGTTGGATCTATTGAAAGCCCGACCTTTGATACACCCAAGAACTCATCGTCTATAGCATCCCGAGGATCACTAAAGACTATATTCGCCTTCGAATACTTAGATCCAATGCAGGAGCGAAGAACATCTTGAGACTTAAACAACCTGAGACCAAGACGGGCAGCTAGATTCTCATGACCTCCAATCTCCTCTACTATCTCGTCTTCTTCATTTGGGCAAAAGTATGCTGGTGGGTATCAAATAAACGCGATGCAGCACCCAGCACCCAGCACTTTCCAGATTTTTTTTTTTGTTTTTCATAATCGGCCATGCAATTCGATCATACATGCAAAATTTCAGGGCCTAATTTGGGATATTGAGTGAGCAATTAGAGAAAACCCATTTCTGCAGCAATTTTGGTAAAACAGAACAAAATTTCTTAATTCAGTCCAAATTAAGTTAAATCAGATGGGGCTTTTCAGATTTTCATAATCAGCTATGCACCCATATCCTACGTGCAAAATTTTAGAACCTAATTTGGGATATTGTGTGAGCAATTAGAGAAAAACCATTTCTGCAGCAGTTTTGGTACAGTGAAGAATTTTTTAATTCAGCCCAAATTAAGCTAAATCAGCTGGGGCTTTTCAGATTTTCATAATCGGCCATGCACCCATATCCTACGTGCAAAATTTCAGAACCTAATTTGGGATATTGAGTCAAAAATTAAAGAAAAACCATTCTTGCAACAAGTTTTTTGTAAAATAGTGAGAAATCTCTTAAGTCAGCCCAATTTAGGCAAAATTAGATGGGGCTTTTAGGCTGAATATGGTCGAAATGACAATCCTACCTTGGTGGATAAGTTTTATGAAAAGATATGATGGATTGAGCAACTAATTGGAGATTCACATGCCAATTTGGAGTTTGGGTCATTTTTGCGCACTAGTCAGACTCCAATCTAATGAAATCGATGCTAATCTGATGGAAAATTCGAGCAATGTGGAATTATTCTTGGCTCAAGAATTCTCTTAACAAATGAAGAGTGTAAAAAAACGAACCCACCAGCACCCACGAGCACCAAAAAAAAAGCAGGAAGCAGGGGTGCTAAAAGCATGCGTCTGGACGCATGCTTTTGATACCCACCAGCATACTTTTACCCATTTGTTGTTGTGTTGCTTGGTTCACCACAGTGAGCAGTGAAACTGATGTCCGGCGGGCTACTGACAGATGGTGGACTACTAGATGAATCCTCTTCTGAAGAGGGCAAATTGAGGGATGTCGAAGACGTATCTTCAATTGAGGGGCACTCAACATGTTTTACATCCCTCTTAGGCCACTGAATGAATGTGTCTACTGCTTCACCAATGTTATCTGCCCCTCCGCAGGGGACTAGAAGCTCCGTCGATGGGATCACGGACTCCGTGACCTCAATTGCTACATTTAAAGGATCTATTTCCGTCCCATGAAGAGTGGTTATATCCAAGAACATATGAATTAGACGAAAAATAAGCAATAAACAAGCAAAAATGGCGCCATTTAGTACAAAAGAATAAATTTTGGTCTAAATTTGGAGTTAAATGGCGCCACGGCGCCATTTGGTCGAAACGGTGAACACTTGGAACAAATGGCGCCATGGCGTCATTTGTTCCAAATTTACACCTATGGCACATTCATAGGTGTGAATTTGGAACAAATGGCGCCATTTGATCCAAGTGCACCACTTCGACCAAATGGCACCATGGCTCCATTTGTTCCAAATTCACACCATTTCGATCGTGCAACAGATCAAGCGAATGGCGGGTTAAAGCATGGTATAGTGGCTCAATATGTTAGTTTTGCAACATCAAATAATAGATCCAAAATAGTGGGAATTTTAGTCCAAAAATAGCTCCAAGAACTTCGACCAACTCGAATGGCGAGAATGACGGAATTTTGGGGGGAACTGTTTGAAGCACCCAAGAGCTTAGCCTTTACAGCATCTCCAGAACCAGATATTCACACACAGACGCCTCCATCAAGAACACGATTTGGGGGCTTGCAATTGTGGCGTCAATTAAACAGTTACAACAGGATTTCGAATTTTTCAAGGTCGTATTTGCACTGCATGTATTGACAGGGTGACAGGGAAGCTACCATTTGAAGATTCGAAGTTATTGAGTAAGATTGGTTATGCACATAGACTATTACAATTTTTTCTTTAGCCTTGGCATTCGATTTGCTTCACCCCTTTATTCTAGCTTTGGTGGAACCTTTTAAATCCACTCTTTGGAGTCGGATTTGTGAAGACCTGAGAGAATTTTTTGGTTCCCAGATAAGATAAATTTTAGATATGAGCAGCAAAGCCATCTAACTGTGGCCAAGAATTTCATATTGAAACTTTTCAAAGGTTGAGCAATATGAAAGAAGTGGCTGCCATTTAGAATACATTTGTTTTGTTACAGAATTCTTATTAAAGAAAGCATTGTTGATTACAGCATTATTAAAGTCTCAACGCATGTATATGTAAATGGCTGTGTGTTTCTTGTTATTTGCTTTAGCAGGCTTTGCTTTTTATTGAAGCTAACAGGTAAGTGCACATTTGCAGGAAGTTTTGCACATTTGTAAGTCTGCAAAGCTTGCATTTGTATCATTTTTGGCTGTGGCCCTAATATTAGTCAATGACTTGCTACATATCAAAGAAACAGTAATGATGCGACATAAAAGAGTTTAGAACACTCATTTTCCCAAAGAAGTCTTTCTGCTTTATTATTATAGTCAGTTTGTGGTTTGTAATTGTGCTTTTCATTTTTTATTTTCAGGTTCATGGAAGAAGATAAGCAGAACATGACCGACAAAGAGAGAGGGATCACCTATAAGGATTTGTATAAATCTGAGGAGAAGGTCGATGACATTGAGATGCGGAAGATGTGGGGTGAGAAAGTGAAGGGTAGAGCTTGTTACAGATACAAGCTTCTACAAGAGAAAAGAAAGGAGTTCATGGATCTATACAAGAAAATATTCAACAGAGATAAAGTTTTAGGGCGGCGGGGTTCGTGTGCTTTAGCGATGGCTTTTGTGTTACATTGCAATGGGCAGACGGTAGATTGGCTTAGCTTTTATGAGCATGCATCTTCAGCCTCAAGAACTAAAAAAAAAAGAATGAGTCATAGTGTCAAGATGTCGTTACAATTGATGAAGAGGAGGAGAATGACGTACCTAAAGTCATATCGTCTCCAAGAGCACCAACTCCTATGTAACATCTAACACTAAGCGAGAGCAACTTCCAAGCAACAATCCACAAGGTAATTTAGATGTATCTTTCTTGTTTGATGAGTGTATAGATAAGTTGGCGGTTTGCCATAGTTCATAGTTTGTGTCGTAATGGTCGTTTGCATACGTTTAAATTTACATTTGTTTATTCCGAGCTCGTGTTCATGTTAGTTACATTTGACATTTGAGTGGCAGTGTTAGTTTTAGTTAGTGCAGTCTTATTTTTAGTTAGTGTTAGAAGTTGTTTATATGCAGTAATAGTTGCAGTGGCAGTTAGAACTGGTGGAGTTCTAGTTTGGTGTTCAATTTGCAACTTTGGCAGTTGCAGTTCGAGTTGAAACTACTTTGAGTTACAGTTCGAATGTCAGTTGCAGGTGTAGTGTCAGTTGCAGTTCGAGTTGCAACTACTGTTGGAGTTATAGTTCGAATGTCAGTTGCAGATGTAGTTACAGTTCGAATGTTTTTCTTGGTAGTAGTTGCAGTTGGTGGTAGTTTCAGTTTGTTTTAGTTTCAGTTAGCTATTAGTTGCAGTTTCAACTCAAACAATGCTCATTTGTTGTTGCAATTTGTATATACAATTTTGTCTAATCAGATGCATGTTACAGCAATGTCAACAGGGTTGAAAGAATGGATTTCAGGGATAGAAGATAAGATTAGCAGATTGGCATTGGAAAGCCAGTCAATGAATGACAGGTGCAATGACTTAACTGACAAAATCAAAGGCCTTGGCAGTAAACAAGCACACTTGGAGGGTGACATTGGCAGATATGAAGCATTAATTGCAACCTTACCCACTATAGCAAGGGTTGGCATTGAGGCTGTCATTGACCTACAGAAAAAAGAACTTGCTGAGATTACACCTATCATAAAGGATGCAAGTAACGACCTGTTACTTTCAGAAATTTCTAGGGATGGCACAATGGATGAGCTGAAAAAGTTGAAATCTTGTCTTAAAAGAATGTTACTTGCTAGACAAACTATGAGTCAGTCATTTGATTTGGATCCTCCGCTGCCACAGGGAGCAATAGTTATGAGTAATACGAAGGATAGTATTGAATTGAACGAAGCGTGCCCATTTTGTCACAGATCATTGAAAACAGATGGCATGCTTCTACCTACCATTGTTGCAGAATGCATGCATGCATATCATCTCCCTTGTTGTCTTGTGCATTTCAGGTAGTTGAACATTATCACTCTTTTGCCTCATTTTCTTTTAACTATTTAACCATGTATGTCTCTGTGTGTAGTGTATCGGAAGAATGCTGCGAGATCCATTGTGAGCACAAGATATCAATGACATGGATATCTCTACTTGGTCTGAACGGATGAAAAAGAGTGCAAATGAACACAATGATAGAGTCTTGTGATGGTTGGTTGTACATTTATGATAAGTTTGAAATGATCATACCTTATATTGAGGAATGTTTATGCATGTGGAGCAGATAGGAATGGAGGATTTGCAATGGCTGCCTTTACTCCAACATCCATGTCCTCTGCCAAGGAAAACAAGCTGCTGCCAAGACGTTTGAGTGCTGATTTAACTGTTGAAGAAGAACACAAAAAGACGGCGTTAGTCATTACTAAAAATAATGTCAAAGAAGGTAATGTACTGCTGTATGAGTTGAGGTTATATGCATGTTTAAAATGACATGCAGGTTATGACAGTAGGTGCAAGTTATGAAATTGTTACTGCAGGTTTTGATTCGAACACCAAGGTTGGAGCGGTTTTAGCTGATATTAAGAGTGAAGCATGTTTTGAAGTTGAGAATGACATTTATCTTGAAGAGACAGAAGATTTGGCCACAATGTCACTTCCACCAGGTAGCTTATAGAAAAATGGAAAGGTCAATAAGTGAATTCTTAGTTCTTACAATATTTAAAGTGTTTGCAGATAAAGAACATATGCCGGAGAGGCCATATCATGGACAAGAACTAAGTGATACTGCATCATCACCTAGTATGAAAAGCAAAGTTGATCACAGTCCATGTAAGGAGAAAAGAGGGACTAACCAGGCCTTAAGCAGTGAATTTGAGAAGAAGAATGTTGAGTACCCCCGTGAAAAGAATTGTACGTTGAAGGAGGCAGTATAGGCAGCCCAAACAAATAAGTCAATCCTTGAGATCGGAGGAATCATATTCACTGGTAACTTAGAAATTCCATCTCTTAACTTCCACTTAGTAATGCGTGTTTTTAACATTTAAATTCTACAGGAAGTACAAGAGAGCGGTGGCTACTATAAAGAAAAGTAAACGTGGCGGTGACATACATATAGTCCCTCTATGTTCTTGAATCAATAAGCGGCTTAAACCGCCTATGAAGCTTTTAATTTTTGAGCTTGAAGGAGTTTTGTGCAATTTGTTTGAGAAAGGGGAACTATTGCCCGCCAGCCTTCAAGATGATGCAGAGGCAAAGCATCTCAATCTCTCAAAGATATTGGTTTTGCGCCCAAGAGCATTGAGTTTTTGGAATGGTGCGTGGAGCACTTCGTGGTTGCTATCCGGACAACATTGACGAAAGTGTGGCTGCAAATTTAATCCTGAAGCATACCTTTCCAAGGAGTCTTAGAGACAAGTTGCTATTTACTTGGCTTTTCGATATGTGCACAAACACATCATTTAAAGTGAGCAAAAGCCTATTCTCGCTGAAAGATCTCAACAAGGTCTACCACGACTCTAGATACAAGGGAACATGGGCTGAACACAACACGGTTTTGATTGATGACATGTTATACCGCTGGGCTACAAGAATATGCTGGCAACGCAGTAGTGACCCCAAAGCAGGTTATCGACCATCTCGGCCCCGTGAAGGTAATTTTCTCTTGGAGCATTTGAAACCTTTCCTTGCGGGGCTGTTGGAAGTTGAGAATGTGAAAGACTACGTGCTTGAGAAGAAACTATCCAATCTGTTGGATAAAGAATCTAAGCAAGCAATGGATATCCTGAAAAAGTTTAAGTACTCTTGATGTACCTGATGCCAGATTTGCATTTAACATTTTGGATAATGAAGTTTGATTATGGTTGGTGATTGATCAAAGATCATGTTGTTGCCATCTTGATAATGTAAATTGATGTACTTTTTGAACTGCATTTGTACTTTTTGATGTTCAACATTGCCCCGCCTCCGGGTTTGGAAGTGCATCAGTTGTAACTAGTTTGGTTTTTGTATTTCCTTTGACAGTATTAAGTAGGACTTGCAGAAAAAGATGATTCACATAGTAAATACATTAATAGATCTGGAGAAAAGAGATTACACAGTTTCTGGTCAAAAGCTATTACACAAAGTTTCTGTCATATATTAAGGTCTTGTCCAAGTAGGACTTGCAGAAAAAGATGATTCACATAGTAAATACATTAATAGATCTGGAGAAAAGAAATTACACAGTTTCTGGTCAAAAGAAATTACACAAAGTTTCTGTCATATATTAAGGTCTTGTCCAAGTCTTGTCGAAGCCTTGAGTCCTATACTTTTGTGTTAACTGCATTTTGTTGTAGAAGAGGATTAGAGCCAGAAACCGAGGTCTTTTCCAAAGAGGTAATCCCATATCTCGCCCAAATAGCAAAAACTGTCTCTGTTAACAAACCTCAAAAAACCAAACGGATACTATTGCATCTCAAAGGAGGCACATGTCAATGTATATCTCATCGGGGAATGGTAGGAATCTTTGGATCATCGAGTTTATGGCAGTATTGAAGCAGGTTGGTTATAGGATTGAGTGAATGAATCGCCAGTTCCCATGACATAGAGTCGGCCATCCATAGATTATCCCTTATTAATCAAAAATCCTCTGAACCATGAGAAGTATAAGGGTGCCATAAGCATCAGCTAACATTCTATGAGTGTAGAACATCGCCTATATTTCTTTGAATCGTCTTTTCGGTGAATTCATGATGGTTCGAAGTTTATGAACCAAAACATGTAAATCATTTGCATAACTTCTCTTGTATATATACTTGCCCAAATCCTTTCTCTTGCCTTGCTTATTTCATTGTGTCTCGATCATCCGTCCCGATGGACCATTGATTATGGGGAGGGAACTTGACACGGTGTTCATGAATTCTCTCATCTCCATATAACTCGAACTTCAAACCTATCCGCTCCTCTATCAATTTTTCCTCCTCGATGACCTCTGATAGCTCCATGTACCCTATGAGCAAGAAATCGGTTAGAAGTATTATAAGATGGTAAAGCATTTATGGTAAGGCCTTTTTTGCAGAGAGAGCAAGTGAGACCAAAGGTTAGCTATGTTGATCCCTGTTTTGTTTACTTTGAGAATGACAGCGAGAATTGGAAAGACATTTCATTTTCTCAAAAACCATAGGAGAGTTTAAATGAATATACCGTGCACGAAAGAGCAAGTTTAGATCCTAGTTGAGGCCGTTCATTTTGAAGCATATTGTCCCAAGCAAACATCGAGAATGGACTTCAAAAGAAATTTGGACACCATAAGGCTCGGGGAATGCCAAGAGAAAGATCAATTGAAGGCATAACACCAAGGAAATTGGGATCTTCGAAAGTGATTATCCCATATTGGCGCAAGGCGGGTCGAGAAAGAGGCTCCATTAATTTGCTTTGAAGAGTAAGATCCCGAAAATTGCCAAAGGAAATGAAAGCTGAGCCTTTGGACGAGATTTCCTTCAAGTTTGAAAGCTGAGATTGCTGATCTTCTTTTTGAAGCGCCAAAAAACAATGGAGAAATGGCAGAGTTTTGGGCTTTAGGTTAAAATCGCTCTTCATTTTGGCAATGATAAAGCACAGGTGGATGCAGCAAAGGGGAAATTGAATCGATCAAAAGCAGGGGAGGGTCGGAAAAGAAGGGAGAAAGTGGAAAAGCTTGAGAAACATTTTCGGAGAACACAAGAAGATCAAATTTAGACTAGATGTTGAAAGGAGAACACAGATAGTGGTGTCCATTTCAATTAGATGTGTTTGTTTGTTTGCTTCAGTTTGGTTGCTCTGGTTTGGAAGTGCAACATTTGTAACTACTTTGGTTTTTGTATTTCCTTTGACAGTATTTTTAAGTAGGACTTGCAGAAAAAGATGATTCACAAAGTAAACACATTACTAGATCTGGACAAAAGAAATTACACAGTTTCTGGACATAAGAAATTACACAAAGTTTCTGTCATATATTAAGGAAAAACCATCAGGTGGTTGTCTTACAGGAAAAGCAAGCTCGAAATTACACAAAGTTTCTGTTTGGTACTACATAGAAGGAAAACCATCAGGTGGATGCTTTACAAAAAAAATCAAGCTCAAGCTCTAAACCTTAAACCAAAAAAACAAGCTCTAAGGCTGCTGGACATTATATTGGCTAGTGATCGAGGAGGGGCATCTGCAGCTCCACATAAAGATAAAGTCCATCGATTGCATGGTCATCTCCGCAAAAGGCGCTCCTCATGAGGCAAAACACGGTCAATCCATCTTTGAACTCTCTTAGAAACTTTAGCTCCTTGCTCAATGACTCGATTGACTTCCGTGATGAAAATTTAGCAACAAAGGTCATTTGCATGCCCCATTCTTTGGAAGTGGAGGAAGGGGAGGATTTCAAGGTCGGCCTTCGGCCGGTGGTACTTGATCCTGACCATGTCTCTCTGGAAGAAATTGGAGGACTGAGTGATCTGAATGGTAAGAACAAGGAACTGGATGTCGGAAGTGAGTGGAAGACGAAAAAATCGCGCGAAATGGCATTATATAGAAACGGCAGTAAAGGTGCCATCAATGTCCTTGCCTCGGAACCCGAGCCCATGCAAGCATACCTAGATTTTTTTCGTAAAGAGAATGTTCTACATAAATTTATTCTTTACATTCGAGTCTAAAACTTATGTAACTTATGTGATGTAAAACAATTTGACCATATGAAACTTATGTAGACCATATTCAAGTGATGATCAATAGTTCAAGTGTTCAAGAGAATGTTCTACATAAATTTATTCTTTACATTCGAATCTAAAACTATGGAAGCATCAATAGTTAAAAGAAACAATGTAGACAAGTCATGATTTCAATATAAGGCACATTGTGGCACTTAAACCATGTGACCATATGTAGAAACTTATGTGATGTAAAACAATTTGACCATATGAAACTTATGTAGACCATATTCAAGTGATGATCACGGAATTATGGCTAAAGAAATGGAGCTAGATTTTCACGCTTATGTAACAGATAGGTAGTGAATAAGTTCACAGTATTAACACTACAAGAGAAGGGGTCCATTAGTGTCACCAAAACGTCACTACAATATTGAAAAGTGTACACTATGACATTATTAGTGACATTTTTTTAGAAGTGATGCTACAGGTGCCACAATTTGTGTCACCTATAGCCTCACTCTTTATGTCACCAATAATGTCAGTAACTTGGTTATGACGCTATAGATGTTGCTATTAGCATCAAGTATACCGTCACCAGTTGTTGCACATATAGCATCAATGTTAGTGTCAGTGCCTGCTAGTGACGTTATAGGTGGTGTTATTAGCATCATATATAGTGTCAGTAGTTGCCACACCTATAACATCAGTCTTAGTGTCATTGTCCATCAGTGACGTTATAAGTGTTGTTATTAGCATCATATATAGTGTCAGTAGTTGCCACACCTATAACATCAGTCTTAGTGTCATTGTCCATCGTGACGTTATAAGTGTTGTTATTAGCATCATATATAGTGTCAGTAGTTGCCACACCTATAACATCAGTCTTAGTGTCATTGTCCATCAGTGACATTATAAGTGTTGTTATTAGCATATACCGGCTTTTATTTTATTTAGTTCTGGTTTACTCTTTTGGTGGATTTTGGCAGGTTTGCAATTTGCTCGTTGGAATCGGCTCTGCTCCGGAATTGTGTTCTGCTGTTTACCTACTGCTATTTCATTCTACCAAGGGTGGTTGCTGATCGTTTTTCCTCCTTAATCTGAAGACTTTATTTTGCGCTCTGTTTACACTCTATTATCAACTGCTACACTTTACTATATTTTGATATGCTTCTTCTAAAAGCATATTTTGCTATGTACTCTGAGATTTCATAATTAATGATAAAACCAACTCTTACCTTCAAAAAAAAAAAAAAAAAAAAAAAAAAAAACAAATATAGTGTCAGTAGTTGCTACACATATAACATCAGTGTTAGTGTTAGGACCCACTGTTGACATTATAGGTGGTGTTATTGGAATCGAATATAATAGCACCTTTAGTGTCACACGTTTTGTCAATGTTTGGGTGGTCATTAGCATATGGCCCTCTGGGTGAGTGCTGCTAGGACAAGCTGCCTCGGGAATTTTTTTGGGGTCCGTTGTCGGGACTCTTCCCTCTGGTGACGTGGCCGTGCAAAGCCCTGGCCTTGTTTGGCTTGGGGAAGGGTACCAGTTATGCTTGCCCAATAATATAGGCTGCCCAGACCGTTCTAATGCTAACTCTTTGGTCCGAACCTCATTTGCTAATTTATGGCAAATATTTGGCATACAAAGTATCTGGAACCATTGGTTATGTAGGCACTCGACATGGAAGAAAATCCCTTTGCATTTCTTGAATGGCATACATACCACCATGTCAAACGTCTATTTGTGGACTTCATGGAGGAAGTTTATATTAGCACACAATACTAGGATGTTGGCCTTAATTTATAAAGGCACCAATTTATAAAGACACAGTTGTTGTAAATCTAACACAATACACATGACACTATAGTGATTATTGGGACTTCAGATGTGCACATAACACTAGGAAAAGGGTCTTTCTGAATTAAATGCCATAGCTTAGGGAAAAGTGGAAAGATCGTTGAACTGGTTTTTATTAGCCTTGTTAAAGATTCAGCATTTTAGACAATCTACCTTATCTTTATCTTATCTTTATCTTTATTACTTATTGTACCATTCATATATGAAAAGTCAATAAAACTATATAGTATTATGCTAAGTCACTAAGATTGCATCACAAACACAAAAACACATTAATGATTACCATTAAAGATGAAATAGGCCATCATTAATATAGATAGAAACATATATGACCATTTGAAAAAAAATTATACAGTCAAACTTATAAGTGATTCCTCATCCCTTATATCCTGCTCAATATCCTCTAACTCATCATCACCAAGTTGTAGTTGCAGTAGATGTTGAGGCACACTTTCAACTTCAACATTCTCATCAACGGCATAGTCCATGACAACATGATGCGATGATTGCATTGGCAAAGGTAATACATCATTCTCAATTGGACTTTGATCATCTTCGTATTGAGCATGTGTGTCGATCTCATGTTCTGGAATATCTATTTCATCATAGGTTTCATCATCAGTCTCAAATGTAGGAGGAGGTGTCTGGTTTGCTTCCTCAGAAGATTCATCATGCAAAGTTAATGGATCAATCATACGACGAGATGTAGGGATCGCATGAACCACAATCCACCAATCATTATCTTTCTGGTTCTTATGGAAGAAAACCTGTTCAACTTGCCTTGGAAAAACAAAAGGCTCATCCATATCTCTCAAAAACTGAGTGGAGTTTACCTCATAAAAACCTGAAGGATGTTGCCTCATTGTGCGATTTCTTCCTCGATAAGATGCTTTAAACCACTTCGCCTTCAAAACATTCACTTTGAAGGAACGAAAATCAACTTCAATAATGTCTGTTATTTGACCAACGTAATTGAGATCACTATCTACTGGTTGGTTGTCTCTGATAGAAGCTTGACTCTTTTGCTCAAAACATGCTGCAACGCCACAATCATATGTAACCCTGCCCTTGTCAATGCTCCCAACACGAAAATGCTGGCCATATGCCCACATGGATGTGTGGAACCTTGCCTGCAATGCACATGTATTATCACTATGATCAACAACAAAGATAACAAAGTTAATGCAAACAATTGAATATACCTTTCTTGAACATCCAATTGCTACATTGTAGGCATCTGGACAAATTTCAATGCCCTTCTCTTGCTCCTCTTCCATCTGACATATTAACCACTCACTTGGCATGACGTTAGGCAACTTCTCAGACACACTTGTGACCTTTGAACGTTTTCCATGACGAGATCGTTTGGCCAGGAGTTGGTGTCTTCTATCATCCTCATCAATTTTTCGTGCAATCTCATACTTTTCCCGCCATTTATCTAGGCTATCACAATTTGCCATCACAAACTTGTTTATCTGTAAATACATCTCATCATCAAGTCTGCGTTCTACCCCACGGCCTTCAAGAACTTCTCCTATATCCTCCATACGTTGCTCTTTCTTCCATATATGTGGAGCATCCTCTTGTATTGATGTGGTGGCATCAGTCATGAAGAAAAGGATCTCCTGCACCAAATGCCCTTCTGCCATACACCCTTCTGGTCTAGCCATTTGACGAACAAAACCCTTTAAAACTTTCATATATCGTTCCAAAAAGAACATCCAACGTCCAGGAGCTGGTCCAACCAAACGAATCTCCTCCGGAAGATGTATTAAAAGATGCACTTGAAGGTCAAAGAAGCTGGTAGGAAAATCTCGCTCTAAGATGCATAATAACTCAACGACTTCAATCTCCATCTTTGATATATCAGAAGCATTAACTTCCTTCAGGGAAACCCACCTATGATGCATAAAATTGCTATTAATACAACTTCACATACGAATTAAAAAAAACCATAGATTTTATACCTTGCAAATTTTCCTAGTCGATAAATGATATCCCGTACTTTTGGTGTCAAGCAATTATCTATAGCGCATGGCAGAACATGCTAAAATGAAAGGCAAATCTTGGTATCAGAAGATTATTTACCATGCATTGTCGAATATGGTAAAGTAAGCTTTAAAGCAGATGCATGTAATTACTAATATAGTAAACAAATGCGGATGTATATAATTACAGTTGATTTGAAATGTATCTACTAAAGGAATTCAAATACTTACTTGTAGAAACTTGTGCCAATCGTGTGTCTTCAATCCCTTAAGCTCACCGTCTTTGGTGAATGCCTTACGTAAAGATGCACCATAACCCGTGGGTGTTCTCATACTAGATATTACTTGTTTGACTTGCTTCTCCTCCTTTTTGGTTAGTACCCAAGGTGCACTTTTGCACTTTCGCCCATTTTGTGGTGGCCATAATTGGGGCATTATATTTTGATCCTTCAAATCATTTCTACTAGCCAGAGTATCACAATCACCAATTATGTGTCTCCATAGCGAGTGGCCAACATTTTTAAAGATGTGCATAGGATCGAGCAAGTGTGCAATTTTTAGTTCTGACCAGTACTCAAGGCAATAGAAAATGGAAAGCTGTTTCATACCAGGGGGTGCAACCACTAAGCTATCTTCAGTCAAATTTTGAGATCCACGAGCTTCTACCCAAGTATCTAGCCAATCCTTGGGAGTTCTTCTTTTTGGTTTTTCAGTATTTATACGTCCACGCATGTCATGTGTAGGTGGCAAAAATTTCTTATGGCCACGATATATTTGTTTACATAAATGTTTCGAGCGATAGCATGGCAACTCAACTCCACATGAAGGGCATCCGAACTTTCCACTTGTTTGCAAACCTATGCATTAAGAAATGAAAGATGAGAAATCTACACAATCGTCAAGGAAATATAGCCTATATTATATTATACAATATATAATATGTATCACACACCTGATGCATAACCAAATCCTGGATAGTCATGAATGGTATGAAAGGTAAAAGCCTGAGGCGACCTGGTTATATCATGCATTTGAATCCCTTTCCATAGTATTTGCAACTCTTCAATGAGAGGCTGTAGATATACATCCATATTTTTTACTTGATACTTTCCTAATTTGAAAAGAGTTAGAAGATATGTGTTGCCACTGCATATATATTGTACTTAAATGAGATTGATATATACCTGGAACAATAAGAGTCAGCATGAGGTACCCTGCCTTTGTTGCCATCCAGGGAGGGATGTTATAATTCACCACCACAACAGGCCACACACTATGACTTGAGGACATATGACCAAATGGGCAAACACCATCTAAGCCAATGGCAAGACGCAAGTTTCTTGGTTCTGTTTTGAACATGGGCCACTTGTCCTCGATATGTTTCATTGCTTCACCATCAACTGTCAGTCTTAAAACTCCATCTGTGCTCCGATGCTTTGAATGGAACTCCATAAGTGCACTAAGTGATGGGCATCGAAACAGCCTCTGCAACCTTGGTATCAATGGCATATGACGCAAGATCTTCCTTGGAACTCCCACAGTTTTCATCTTAACATCATATCTAGGCTCATTACATTTTGGGCAAGTCTCCAAGTTTGCATAGTCATTGCGGTAGAGAATACAATCATTAACACATGCATGGATGGAGTTATACTCTAGTCCTAGTTGGCTCAAACATTTATATGCGTCTCGTCTATCTCTTGGAAGGCAATGCCCATCTGGTAGGATATCCCCTAACAAACTACAAAAGACAAAGTGAACATGCAGCTATTCACAATTATAACTTAATAAAAGCAATATGAAGCATTAATCTTACTTGAATAGTTCTGAAACACTATTGTTGCTCCATCCGAACTTGTGTTGGAGATTTATAATCAATAGGCATGCTGCCAAACGAGAGATTTTAGCATTTGGATATAATGGTTTGCGTAACTCCAAATTAAAAGGCTCATCCATGACTTCATTGTCATTGCCTTGGGCTTCAGATACAATGTCAACGCCTTCAGTTTCCTTTGTCGGGAAGAAGTTGTTAATAGCTTCGACTAGACCAGGCTCGGGACCAAAATTCCCATCCACTGATTGGTCTGTCGAACTAGTTGACGTCTATAATCAAAGAACTCCGATATAACTACATGGGCTAATCCTTTATGAAGTATAAAATTATAACAATATCACCTACCTCATCTTGTGCTCCAACAGGTGCATTGAGACACAATCCATAAGCAAATCTATGTTGCTCTCGAGTGTCAAATGTTATCCGCCTACTGCCTGCACATTTTTACACCAACAAGGTGCAACTTCATCGAAAACAATGTCACAAGGATCGCTTTTAGAAGTCGACGGTGATGAAGAATCCCCCCTAGCAACAATACAGGAAAAAAATCTATGAGATTAGCTATAGTTTCACGAAAATTTTGCAAAAGGATAGCAATGAGATTAGCTATAGTTTCACGGTAATTTGGCAAAGTTCACAGTATTAACTAGCAATGAGATTAGCTATAGTTTCACGAAAATTTTGCAAAAGGATAGCAATGAGATTAGCTATAGTTTCACGGTAATTTGGCAAAGTTCACATTATTAACTAGCAATGAGATTAGCTATAGTTTCACGAAAATTTTGCAAAAGGATAGCAATGAGATTAGCTATAGTTTCATGGAAATTTGGCAAAAGGAATGGCTGTTCATGGATTCCAGGGTGCCAGGGGTCCATGAACAACCAATCCAACCTAAATTTGTGCATAGGTCCAAGACAACTGTGCATCAAGAAGGCATCCAATGCCCCCACATTAACCCATTTACTAGAAATAATTTTTTAATTGCTTATATGTGAAGCCCTTTCATTTGGGTTAGGCTTGTGGGATATACGCCAGCAATAACCATTGGTTTTTTTTTCAAGGGTTCACGGTTCACTTCCTTCCGGATCTGCCCTAAACCTGAAGTCGCCAGCAAGAGTGGTACATGTTCCTTCCTATGCATGCGAATTCTGCTAGGAGCAGAAAAGATGCTTTTTATACATATATTTGCCTAATTTGGTTGCATGGCCTTTTTGGGTTGGCCTTTTTTTTGATCTCAGTATCGGCTATTTAAAGCGAGGACTTTATGTATGCAATCCCCGATTTGTTCCAATCTGTTTTGTAATATAAGTGTTCATGTTTTGTATCAGGAAGTTTTGTCTTAGAGCCCTTCCAAATCAAAACAGTGATAATACAAATACACATCCAATCTGATATTTCCAAACCAGAACAGGGATATTTGTTTTATTCAAGAAAAAAGAACAGTACAATAGAAGTCCAAAATTTGACTTCAAAAATTAACTGTTTGTTGATGATGCAGCAGCAAACATCAAGAACTTAATAACAAAGATACATCATAGTCGCACACAATATAAATCGGACCCTTCGACTGTTTGTTTCACTTAAAGCTTCAAGTACAGGGGCGCAACACTAACTACATTCCAACCGTGAATCGAATATTTAATCCTCTTCGTCTGATAGCACATCAGGGAGATTGTCTAAAATCTTTTCACTGTCAGCTTCACAAAGTTTGTAAACAACCTGGTTTCCTTTCAGCCTATGTTTTGCTTGTGCCATATCAAGTCTTATTGAGCAAACTTGGGTAGCATAAACAATGCCTTTTGGCTCATTAGAACATAAAGTGTAACCTGTAAGCGATCTTGGGACTTTTTTGTAGTAAGTTCCCTCCAAAACTTCTTCCCCTTTATAAAACCAATTCCCATAGCTTCAAAATCTGTCTGAACCACATATTTCTCTTTCGTACACAATAATATCCAAAATAAAGTGTCCTCATCATTGTCCTTTGGAGCTGCGACAGCGAAGTTATCTCCTTCCCTTACCAAATCACTCAACACAGCTGCATCTCCAGAAAATAGAGCTCTTTCAGATCTGCGCAACTCGTATTCATCAGCTATAGCCTTGCTTGGCTCAACAACTACGACATATTCCTTGTTCAGACACTTCTCCCATTGTGCATCAAGGCAATATGCACAAAAACAAGATAAACGCCTTATATGCAATTGCGTAGGAGATGCTAAGTCAAATGCATGCACATAATGAATGTTCCTCGTGTCCTCCACAGTCTCAGCACCCCATGCATTCTTTCTATCCACATTTTTCACTTCCCAAAATGACCTTCTTACTGGTTTCTTGTTCACACTTGAAGATGGAGCAACAACAGTGAAATTCTCCCTGGCTATATTCACAATATCAGCAGCACATTCTACTTTTACAGACTGTGATCTCTTCATCATCTCCCTTAGCCACCGTTTCAACTCTGCAGCCTTCCCATCATGCTCCCCTTTGCCGTGATTGGAGCCGAAAAAATTCCACATCATTTCAATGAGTGTCTCATGAGAATACCTTCCTACAAAATAGAATGGCCGGGCAGCTTTGAATTGGGATGCAGCTCCATCTGAAAATACCCAATGCTTTTTTGGATGTATGCCCTGTTCTTTCATGAATTCGTGATGCATCATAAATGCATCTTTGGACTTAACAAGTGTGTCATGTTTTGTATCATCAGATATATAGTAATGGGTGTCCTTGATGACATCACCGATGAAGGCTCCAAATAGTATGTGATTTGTACAAGAATGGTGACTGTTTGTTTGTTTGAACTTGTCCAAGACGCAAATTGAACTTGAACTTGATCCCTACCCCAGAAACCTGAGGTTGTCTAACATATCCTAAAAGTTGCCATTTGTGCAAAGTCTACTACAGATACAATAACCCCAAAAGGGATCCCGGGGTTGTCTAGAAAACATATCCCTAAATCTTCAAAACATCGCTTGCCATTTGTGCCCCTAAAGTATATGTATCTTCAAGGAAACTTTGGGCCAATCTGGCTATCAATCAATGTGTGCATAAGATCTTTTTTGGTTTTGTTTTCCTCCACGCATTTGGAGTACTTTCTTGGGTTTCCCCCACTTATCCTTACCTCCTTCCTCATAATCCCAGTACTCCCAACTCACAAATCCTTCTTCGGACAACTCTAGAGGACACACAGGTAGCCGAGACACACCACACTGCTCACAATCTCCATAAATGCAATCTTTCTTGTGGAATTCTTGATTTTCTTCTTTAGGACACAATATGGATTGCCAGAGCTGAGTGGTTGACTTATACTTCTTAGTCTTGGCAGCACATAGTTGGCCTGTAGATTGGCATACCTCACATGCACAGGTGCAACATTCTACATGCATATTTCTAAGTGAATTTAAGCCATCCAAGAGCATCTGCAGTCTCACATGATGAATGCAACAACATGAATTGAACTGTTTCAATTTCATTACATACCATGGTTTTAGTTTTTCAAATGCTCTTTGGCCAATTGTAATTTGCGGGTGCTGCTCTTTGAATTTAATGAACATCTCTGACTGCAAAACATAATCAAGAAATATGTGAGTAACATGTCAAATAACAAGTACACATGAACATGTAACTCTACTCTAACTGCAACTATAAACTGCCACTGTAACTCACTATGACAACAGAAACACAAACTACAAACATACAACCTGCAACTAATGGTCATAACTGCAACACCAACTGTAACTGCAACACCAACTGTAACTGCAACAAACATAATCACAAACTGCAACCACTGACATAACTCGAACACTTGCTGAAACACTAACTGTAGTCTAACTATTTAACATGCTCTCGCAACACAAAACTGAAACTATGTAATGGAGCTCAAACACTAAGCGCAACATCAAGCTGCAGACTAACAACCTAAGTTGAATCTCGACCACCAACCTGCGCAAAGCTTCGAAATGTTTAAGTTGCATATTAAGAACTCGTACTTCAAACCTTAGCTGCAACACCAACTACATCTACATAAGCCGCAACAACAACTACATCTACAAATGATGCACATATCACCAAAAAAAATCAACAAAAGATAATTTGCACCGAGTATCCTCCGGATAATGTGTAGCATGTTCCTCCTTCACATTTCTTTCCGGTTTTCCGAACTTCACATCCTTTGCATTAGGGGAAACTCTTGTATTTGTGTCCCAAAAACTTTGAACCAGTTCAATGACATATTTGTCAATTGAATCAAACCTCCGTGACCTTCTAAAATATACCCATCCCTCCTTATTAAACTCCACTTCTTTACGTTTTTTTCCTTGGTCAGCCGCAATACATCTAGGATGGACTCCCAAAACTTTTCCCAAACTTCTCTTGCTAATAGCTTGATTTAAAGTCTCCTTCCCAATAGACATGGCAAGTACACTTCTTCTTGCAGCCATAGAATCTAAACTACTAGATCCTTTTATAGTTTGAATAGATTCTCGAATGTTCTCAATCACATGGCTTTTGACTTCTGAATCCTTCAAGTGATCAGCAGTGACATCCTTCATTTCTTTGTGCTTCAAGAAATCATTTAGCACTTCCCTTTTATCTTCCAAATCCATTTGACAAACTTGCCTTTTGAATGAGAACACTAGATTAGACACAATCTTTTGTTTACTCACTTGATTGGCATAAGCTTTGGACTCCAGCATCAAAGCATTCTTCTCTTCTTTTTTTCTCTTTCTTTGTTTCCTCTTCTTTAGAGTCTCCTGCTCTCTTGTCCTCTTCCTCTTTCCCATAAAGTTTCTTTGCTCCACTTCTTCCATCTTGTTTTTTTTTAATTGAAGGCCTGTATATTGATATATAGATAAAGTTACAAAATTTACTTTTTACAGGGAAGTATAACCCAGAACCTTAATAACTTAAGAGTTATTTTTATATAGAGTTTAAGGATAAAGATAAAGCGATCAGATCATGAGCTACTTTCGGTCCAAAATAAAGTGATGTCAGAATCTAGATTTCCCTGAAATCAGAAGGGAGCCCTGAGATTATAGTTCGTGATTTTTCTTCCTCTCCCCCTAACCATAATGGATAGGATGCAACAGGTGCATAAGCAAGATGCAGCTTTGGTCATGTTGAATCTTCCCCATCGTCTTTGGCGACATAGAAGGTCTCTTGAACGTCCGGAGGTTGGTCACAAAGCGGCAATTACATAAGCACGGTTCCTCATGCCCTTGCGGGTTTGGCGGCCCAAAATCTTGATCCATTCCATGTTGGTTGTGGGATCCGTCTTCTTCCATTTGATTTTCCGAACCAATATGAAGATAATCCCTGCAAAAGCCAATGAGAAGAGTGTAAGATTAGATGGCGTCATTAATCCATTTAATATCATATGAAATGCGATAAGCGCCTCAGGGTGAATGATTTCATTATTAAAGATAAGCGTATTCCTTCCTTTCCACATCCTCCATAGAAGAATGTAGATTCTCCAGTCATTCGGGTTATGAGGCATGAAGAATTCTATGGAGCTCATAGAACAGAGGTTATAGCCCAGGAAATCTGAAGCTAACTCCAAGACCCATTCGGACCAAATACATTCCCCTGAACAGGTGGTTCTCGTCTTCTCTTTGTCCCAAGCATCTTGGACATACATCAGAGTCTGCCATCTACATTCTATATCTCTTGTGATTTGTGGCTAGAGCTTTGTGCCATAGCTGCCACATAAATGACTTTATCTTAGGGTAGATCGGGCTAGACCACATAAACTTCAAATTCCTCCTACATCTATCTCTATCTGTTTCCCCATTTCTCACGGATGGTCATTGAATTCTCCCTCATGAGAAACCTATAGGCCATCTTTCTTTGTTAGGGTGGTTACGCCATGATTATTCCGGTTATCATCCTCCCTCTCTCCTTTGGCCCCAGAATGCAGTATTGCGGATGTTGTTGTAGAGATTTTTTTACAGTTTTCTCCCTCCTCCGCGGGACTGAGTTTTCAAATGGTATGATCCCATCTTCATTGTACATATCCCCGATTAGGTTTACTCCTTTGTTTCTCCAAAGCTTTGCACGATCCGGAAAATGACATGCTAAACATAAAAGGGGATCGTTAGTTAAAATGGGGGTTCGGAAAATAGATTGGTCCATGGATAAGCCTTTATCGTTAAATAAACCCTTTCGTCATATTCCAAGCTTTAATCCATTTCTTGATTAAAGCTGGGGACGGACTTTGGTACGATAAATGGGAAGTAAATGGCATAAGGAAGAACAATTTTGACCACGCCTCCAACCAAAGGACCAACACTTGCTTAAATAGTGCGATGATGATGGATCTGGGATCGTGATCAAGTTATGGGCTGCCTTGAAAAAGTATTTATTTGCCGGGGCCATCCCCCGCTTTTCAATGTTTATTACTCCCAATCCACCATCCTTTTTCTTTTTGCAAAAGATACGCCATAGCCAGGAGTCCAAAGACCTTCTCTTTTTTTGGCCACAAGAGATGTACCTGCCAATTATACTTTGCAATTTGTTAGAAACCTTTTTTGGGGCAAGGATAACCGAGGACTGGTAAACATGTGATGAGGAAATGACAGAATTAGCTATAATTGCCCTTCCCTGCTTTGAGATATACTTCGAATTTAGGTTATCCACCTTTTTTTGAAATTTTTCTATAATATCAGCCCAAGTATCAGAAGGGCTACTTTTTAAAGCATAGGGTATTCCCAGAATTTTTGAGGGAGACGTAGGGGAGATATACTTACAGCCCAAAATGTCTGCCGTGTGCTCCCCCTTTACCTGATCCTTAGCCAAGACCTTTGATTTGATAGGGTTGATCCTGCAGCCTGAAACATCTCCAAAGGCTTCCAGAATTATCTGGGTATTGGTAATGGACTGAAGATCCATAGATAACATAATAAAAGTGTCGTTTGCAAAGTGACCATTCAGGAATTGGTCAACTCCTTCATGGTTTTCTGGAAGATTTAGCCCTTGAATTAGATTGGAGTTCTTGGCCTCCTCCAATTTGCAATGGAGGGCCTCCATAATGATTAGGAAAAGGAAGGGGGCCAGGGGGCACCCTTGTTTTACCCCCTTTTCAAAGGAAAAAAAGGGATTTGCGGTCACCATTGATCGTAAGCAGAGGATCTTGAGTTGTTGAGAATAGCTTTAAAGATCTGAGTCACCTCTTCAGAAAAACCCATAGCCCTGCAGCATTTACCAAGGAAGCTCCAGCTGACTGTGTCGAATGCCTTTGTTATATCCAACTTTAGTAGGGCTATATCCTGCTTGGAATCCTTAGCCCAGTTGAGGCCAAGAATAGCTGTCACAACATTATCCAGAATGAATCTGTCCTTGAGATATGCAGCTTGAGAGGAACTTATAATTTTATCAAGGATAGGCTTGAGCCTTCTTGCAATCGTCCCTGAAATTAACTTGTAAACCACATTTGATAGGGAAATAGGCCTATAATCCGAGAACGATCTTTGGCATGTCCACCTTAGGAATCAATGCTATCAAACTTGTATTTATCCCGGCATCCGGACATTTCTTTTCCCCCGAACTTCGTTAGCCATATTTGTTATGCTATCCCCAAGTAAAGGCCAAGCCTTGAGGAAGAATTCCACCGGTAGACCATCGGGTTAGGGAGTTTTCCCCTTATCCATTTTCTGGCGGTTTGGAGAATCTCATTATTTGTGAAAGACCTATGGATAGTGAGATTATCCTCCCCTTTGTCACTCTAGGCTGAATATTAATGAAACCATCCATCCTATTATTATGCACAATCAGCCTTGGTTCCCATAATGTTGGTGAAGTGCTTTCGGTGGCTTTTGCTTAATTAGATCTTCCTCTACAATCACCTCATCCCCAACCTTTATATCAAAGATGTGATTTCTTTTTATTCTCCCTTTGGCTTTGGCAAAGAAGAACTTCGAACTGCACCTCTCATCATCCTTGATTTCCCTTATTTTGGCCTTAAGCCTCCATCCTTGTGCAATTTTGATCTCCTCTCTCTCGATGTCCGCTTTAATGCTGTCCTTCAGGTCCTCTGGAGCAGTAGAGAGAGATTCTCTCAGGTTAGTAAGCGTGGCTATTTTCTGTTGATGCACACTCTTCCCCCATTCTTTTAGCCAATTTTTTATGGCTTTGGAAACCACTATCCACCAAAACATCCAACCCTTCTTCCATCTTGATTGCTCACAAACGCCACCTTCGCACCTATAATAGTCCCTGCTTACAAAATTAACGAGACGTAAGAAAGTATCATATAGAAAAGGAATTACATAGCGTAATACTTTAAGTCTTCAATATGCCAAAAAAAAAAAATCAGAATTCACCACATTAAACCGGATATATTTTTCATGCATGGCTCTTGAATGCATGCCGGATATAATTTTCTGGATGATTACAAGAAGGAAACCAAATCTACATGCAAATCAAACACAAAACAAAGAGAGCACTACAATCAATTTTAATTGCTAGAATGAGAATAATCTGTGATTAAAAGCAAACTTTGAATGGCAACATACCCAAATTTTAGTCTTCAAACGAAATTTCAAGAGGCCTTACAATCTTGAAATTCGAATTTGATCTTCTGCAAATAATAAGAGACCCGAAAAAATTTAAGGAAACCAAAGGTACATGCAAATAAAAAACAAAGCAAAGTCATGTCTATTGAAATCAAATTACAATGAAAGAAATCTTGGATTCAAAGCAAAGCAACATACCCGAAATTTTGTCTTCGAAAGAAAGTATGCAAAAAGGCTCTACATTCTTGTAAGGCCGAATTTGATCTTCTGTCAGACCCAAATCTTAGGAGAAAGTCCATACATTCTTCTTCATCAGTGATCAGTGATGGTGCACCGAAAATTCTCCCCCAAATTTTGAATTCTCTCGGGCGGGCGGTGGTGGTTGAAGCAAGAAACGAAAATAGGTAAGTGGCTAACTACCTTTCGAACTAATTTTCGAACTAATTAGGGGGGGACAGGGGGACAACTAAAATAAGACACTATAGCATGCTTTAACCCTGGCGCTATGGCGCCATTTAGACCAATACATCATTTTTGTGGTGTATTTGGAACAGAATGGCGCCCTGGCGCCATTTGATCCAAGTGGGTGCCATGGGGCGATTTGGCTTAGCTCCATCACAAAATCTACACGAGGTGCCTATGTTATGCATTCTTGCTCCCATTGCTGTATATGTGTCAATAAGAGCAGGCATGCATAACATGGGCACCCCATGCCAACTTTGCAAGTGAAACCAAGGTTCTTAGTGTCCTAGCAGTATGAATGTCAGCATTTGAACACGCTATACACATGGCAGCAATCTTATATTATAATGTTATTGTGTAAGTGTTGGACCCAGCCCTAATTTGGGTGGCCCAGATTTGATGAAATCAATGGATGAAAACGGTTGTGGGTGATCAGATCTGCCGGAACAAGTGCTTTTGCTTGGCGATGGTAGCTCAGGCTCCAGCTTTGGCAACTGTCGCATCTTTTGTTTTGATCGCACGCCCTAGATCCCGAGATTTGGCGGCCTAGATTTTCTCTTTGCACTGATGGCCATGGTCAGTCTAAAAAAGGGGCGAAAAAAAAATCCTCCTCATAAGGATTTGTTGTTCCGCTCAATCTCTCACAATCTCTAGCCTTTATGAATCGCTCTTAAGCCCCTCGAGCTCTCCCGCAATCCCTAACATCGGTTATGGAAAGCAGGGGAGTATCTGTCTACATGGCCAAGCTTGGCGAGCAGGTTGAACGGTTGAAGAAATGGTTGAAGCCATGGAAAAGGTTGCAAAAATCGTAGTTATCAAATAGCTTATTATTGAAGACCTCCTCTCTGCAGCTTACAAAAATGTCATTTCGTCTTCTACTTCTACGGATACTTGGCGATAATGACAATGGCTTAAGGTTTTTTTCTAGCGTGGACCATCGGTATGCAAAACTTAAAAATATTGTCATTGTTTTAGGCCATGTGTTAACCATAAGCATTTTGTTGTAGTTAACCACGGTGGATATGGTTGCATAACCATGTTGCGTAAATCATTTCATCATCTCGGTTTTGCACTTTTTTATCGGTTCTTGGAATAAGCGATCTATATTTGAGCATGAGCTAATCAATGTCGTAAGCTTTATCAAGTGCATTCTTTATTGTTCTAAGCTTACATCATATTGGTCTAAATGAATTCGCCAATCCAAATAAAGCATAGAAGGAAGCGGATTTAGATTTGCCTTCGAGCTGCGGACAACAAAGGTACATCATGATTAAATCTTGATAGTAGGTGATTTAGCTTTCTTGAAAACCCCGAGGCTTTCGGCTCAAGGGCAACCATGGCTTCTCCTAGCATTGCCTCCCCGGCTACCACAAATCAGAGCTGCTCCATTTTCTTCCCAACTTGCTATTAAAAGGTCCTACGAATGTTTTCCCCGAAAAAAAAAAAAAAGGCCATGGCTTACGCTAACATTTGCTCTTGGCTACCACAAATGAGCTGCTTCATTCTCTTTCAAATTGCTATTAAGAAGGCCCTATGAGCGTTTTTTCTTGAAAAAATCCAAGGACATTTTTTCGCAATGTCATTTAGAGATCTTGTTAAATATTTCGAGCTCTTGCAAGGCCATGGTTCTTGGTTGAGGCACATCGATATATTGCCAACCCAAAGGTGTAGGAGCTGGAAGTGCAGACAACGCGGTTGTGCTGGGTAAGTTGATAAGCAATGTTCATTTATTTTCTTATGTATGAGCTTTGCCTATTTGTTGTTTCCACAAAACCAAGCCAGTTGATTAGATCAGGGAGATTTGTTGATTCTTCATTATGTCTGGGTTTGATATATTGTCATGTTGTGTGGATAATTTAATGTTTTAACTCCAAAGTAATTTGTTTATATTAACAATGATATTGAACTAATTGATATTCTTTATGTAAAAAGGTGGAGAGAAATAGTCCGCAGAGTGGATCGATGCGAGAAGCTTTTTGCGTAAAACTAAAACCTATGTATTGGTTTTCAGTTCACTTACATACAAAGTTTGCTGCCTTAGTTGAACACGACAATAATCAAGTGACAAAGCTTCTTGCCTTAGACAAATGTCCGCCTGGAAAGTCGTTTTACAGGTGTGTTTTGCATCATTTTCATTAGCTTAGGATATATGTGAAAGGTGGACCTCTTTTTTCATAATGAACAACACTATTAGTAAATTAAGTGCAACCCATACCTAAGTCTGTTATTTTCTTGCTGGACAGGTCATTGATATCCCTGCAGCTTCTGGGCCCCTTGAGTTTTCTTATGATGAAGATTAGCTTGCAATCACCAGGGCGCACAATCCAGTTTTCCCTATGAGTAGAGGCCTATCTAACTTTCTGTATATTTCTTCACCCTCCACAATCCGTGTTCTGGTTATTTTTTGCCAATTGAG
Organism: Isoetes taiwanensis; assembly: GCA_021234155.1. NCBI lineage: Eukaryota > Viridiplantae > Streptophyta > Lycopodiopsida > Isoetales > Isoetaceae > Isoetes > Isoetes taiwanensis. Next base: position 630,496 of record JAJEKV010000005.1, read on the forward strand.
TGCTTATTTAAACTTCTGAGGAAGTCAGCGCCTTAATTACTTTTAATTGTTTTATGTTACTAATGTTACTATGGTTTTAGAGGTTTATGCACAATATAATAGACTATACCGAGATTGAAGATGGATTCTGCTTAGGCCAAAAAATTATGTGAAAGTTCAATGGGCAATGCGAATATTCAAAGTCTTCAAATGTCGCATGTTTGATGGGAAAAATAGTGAAAGATTTTGCAACCATAGCAGTTATGAAAGAACACAAAACAAATGTACAAGTTCACTTTTTTATTAGAGGATTATCCAAGTATACAAAACATTGTACAAAATATTGGCTGTGACCCTGAGTTAAATGTGTTAATTCAGAAAGGAGCACTCAAGCATGTCCTACATTTAAGCTTTCGCTTTTATGTTTTGGGAGAAAAAGATATGTATAAAATTTGTTAAGGTTTAGGCAAGGACATTTGACCGCGATTTATCACAAATTCGAAAGCCTTTGGTTGGCTTTCCAATCTTATAAAAAATAAAGAAAGCATAAAATAAACTTAGGTTCAACCCTCCTTTGTTTGAGGTTTTAAAGTGACAATTTGCAAATAAAAGATGTCTTAAACAATGGACAAAATGACACATGCTTTGTCTGATGCAGCCTTTCTAAATTTAACTTAGCCAATGAATTTGTCCGTTATGTAATATGTAAATGCAGCCTTTCTAAGCTTAACTTATCCAAAGGATTTGTCCAATTCGTAGCCAACTTAATTGTCCAATTTGTAGTATATCAATTCTTCTGTTTCATTTAACACACATCAATGTGACCTAGATGTTACAATATGTAAATATTAGAATTTCTACCTTGAACATTGTAAATAGCATATTTACGATTCAACACTTCTATATCCACTTTCTCTGATTATGAACTCAAAAAGGGAACGCTGAAGAAAGGCAACGATGACAGGCTCAACTTACAGGTTCACCAACTTATGCCCAGCAACGCTGGGCATCGTAACTAGTAGAACATAATTCCTACCAGAAATAGTGGACTTACTTGATATTAGATAGATCCATAGTGATATGTACTGGAGCAGTAGATGGAACAGGAAAAACAAGCTGATCCCAGCAGATGAATTCGCAGATAACTGAGCGTCAAGAAGAAAGCGCCAAGAATCACCTGGGATTTCTGTGAAGAAAGCACCTGACAGCACGCATGCGCCTTGCAAAGTTTCTGCCCAGGCGCCTGAGAAAAGAAGCGCGCCTTATGTGAGCGGCAGCTGAAATGAGCAAGCGGATTCGAAAGCTCCTGAACCGTGCACGAAAACGTCGGCGTCGTGCCATGGTCGCTTTAGGAGGGAGAATGGCGACAAAGAGGGAGCTTTAAATACAAAGTACAATTTTAAAAGCGGACGATTCGAATTTGGACAGGTGGCAGTCAAATTTCAATTTACGGGTGGAAATTTTGAATTTTATGTTAATTGCACAGGTGGCAAATTTTCAAATTACGGGCGGGATTTTTGAATTTTATGTTCAAATTTGGGCGGGCGGGCAGAAGGGCAGGAAATATTCGAATTTGAAAATTCAAATTTGGGCGGGCATGGGTGCCTGGACCGCCACGGGCATGGGCAGGCATGGGCCCCTGGACCGCGACGGGCATGGGCGGGCATGGGCGGCTGGGCGGGCATCGCCTGGACAGCCACGGGCCCTAGTTGGCCGCCTGTGGTACAGCAGACAGCCAGCGGCCAAAGTTAGTTATGCCTCATTGTTTTTCTGGAGGACCTCATTTGTTTTTTCGTTTTCGATTCCAGCTCTCAGCGCCTCGACCTTAGCCGCCAGCGCCTAGCGCCCAGCGCCTCGAGCAACCCTTTTTCGGCCTCTGTTTTCAGTGTTTTCTGGCGCCATTTCCCCACAGTTCAGCGCCTCACCCCATCAAGCTACACACCAATTTCCGGGCCAAATTCAAGGCGCTCGAAATGGAAATCGACAATTCTGGAGCTCCTCAGAATGTGGAGACGGCGGCTAAGCGCTTATAAAGGCGCGGTATGTCATCTACTTGCATTGTTTCGTTTGGTCGAAATGGCGCCACCGCGCCATTTTAATTTCTTAGCTTACTCTTCGGTCTTATTGTTGGCAAATGGCGCCACCATGCCATTTAGATGCCTGGTAGCTTACTTCAGGAGTCTTGTTGTTGGCAAATGGCGTCATGGCACCGTTGGATGCCTATTAGCTTAATTTAGGGTCTTGTAGTTGACAAATGGCACCATGGCGCCATTTGGATGTCTGAGCGTACTTTAGGAGTCTTTGTTGTTCGCAAATGGATGCCTATTAGCTTACTTTAGGGTCTTGTAGTTGACAAATGGTGACATGGCGCCATTTGATGTCTATTAGCTTACATTAGGGTCTTCTTGTTGGCAAATGGCGCCATTTGTATCCGAGTCCAGTCCATAAACACTAATGAAAGCATTCGCATATGTATTAGCAATAAGAAGCATTCGCATACGTATTAGCAATAAGAGTCATATCCTTTGGAGTCAGGCTACAAATATATTAGCAATAAGAACCAATCTACCAACCAAATGTTGATAGATTGCTTCTCATTGTGTTGATAGATTGCTTCTGTTGACTCTCCTTCGAGTCGCAGGTGCCTCGACCCAGTCAGAGCCGCTCTCCTTCGAACCATCTTCCTCGAATATTGCGAAGGGGAGGGGCTCGGACTAGGTCGAGGCACCTGCGACCAAACACAAGGAAATGCATTCGAACTGCTTCCATGTGCTTATGCACTGAACTCGGATGCATGGCACCATTTGCCTAGTCGTCTGGTCTGCCTCCTTGTTAAAACCAGACGACTCGCCATTTGCATCCGAGTTCAGTGCATAAGCACAGAAGCATTCACATATATATCAGCAATAAGAACCAATCTACCAACCAAATGGCGCCATCGCGCCATTTGCTTGGTAGCTTGCTTCTCATTGTGTTGCGTTCTGTAGTGCACTCTCCTACGAGTCGCAGGTGCCTCCACCCAGTCAGAGCCACTCTCCTTCGAACCATCTTCCTCGAATATTGCGAAGGGGAGGGGCTCGGACTGTGTGGAGGCCTCTGCGACCAAACGCAGGGAAACGCATACGAACTGCTTCCATGTGCTTATGCACTGAACTCAGATGCAAATGGCGCCATGGCGCCATTTACTTAGTCGTCTGGTCTGCCTGCTTGTTTCAACCAGAGTTATTGATGCCTCTTTGTTACTGATGCCTCTTTGTTGCAGCTATATTATGTCCAGAAACACAATTTCAATCCGACCAGACTATCATGCTAACAGACAGGAACTGGTGCATGGAAATAATGCGGGTGAGCCTCTCGCTACTCTGGGGCTCGAAAGGAGATGCTGGAGAAGAGAGCTCACCGCTTATAAAGGAGACAACCCGAATCGGCCGAATTTACCCGGTAGGGTATCTTGGTCAGCATGAAGATGGTTACCAAGAACGGTCGCGATGATTGCATCCGGGTGGTCTGTGAGGATACTATGCAGCAGAGAATAATTGTCTACTATGTGGACTGGAAGTTTTATGATCCCACTGTAATGTCTGCTAGTATTGCAAATGTAGCTGGTTCGACGAAGAAGCAAGGCTGGGCGCTGCCATCATACAACAGCTTTGAAGAAGCTGACATCAAAGGTCCACAAGAAATCTTGAGGGGTTTTATGATTCTTCGCAATTGTATGAACGAGTCGAAAAACTCGTCTTCATTCGTTGTCAAGACATTAGCCCAGCAGAAACTACCCGTCATTGTGGACATGGCCTGGCTAAAAACAGTTAGCAGGAAGAAGACAAGACAAACTAAGGAGGCAGCTGCAGCTGCAGCCGAAAAGACTCCTCATCTGCTACTGAGGATGTTGGCCAGGAAACTGAGCAAGGAAAGTTGGGGGACAAGGGGAAAGTTAAGAGAAAGGATCACGAAGATCCTGAGAAGGAAAAGAAAGAAAAGAAGGAAAAGAAAGAAAAGAAGGGAAAGAAAGAGAAGGAAAAGAAAGACAAGGAAAGGGACGGGAAAGGGAAGAAGGAAGGAAAGGCGGGACAGGAAAAGGAGGGAAAGGAAGGGGAGCCAGAGGAAATGGAAGGGAAAAAGAAGAAGAAGAAGCACAGGCTAGAGACCTCTGAGAAGGAGAGGACACCTAAAAAACAAAGGAGAGAGACTCAGACTCCTAGTCCTGCTGGAAGTCCAAGACGGACGGAGAGGAGCGACGAGCAGGCCAGAAGTGGTGGTGACATTCTTGCAAGCCCATCACATATCCAAGATTCTGTAGTCACACCACCCAAAAGGGTTGCCATTCAGAAGCCAGAGCGCAGGCTTACATTAAGAATAGCTCAGCACTTGCTCGAGGTGCCTGCAAATCTTAAGGTGGAAAGATCAGAAGAGGAGAAGACGGCAGAGAACACGTTACAGAAGATCTTTGACCACTGCCATCTTTTTCCTCTGGGCATCCTTTATTATAAAGTTTTAGTGTATGTCGTGCATAAAACCCTAAAACTTTTGACGGCCCAGATCTTATATTATCTTATATCATAGCAGATCTGACGGTCCAAATTTAGACAAAACAAAAGGCCCTTAGGTCTTTTTCGGGCATCGAGCTGGCCAAACAAAACAAAAGGCCCTAAGGTCCTTTTCGGGCAAAACTGCATCGGGCTATGCCAGCATGAGGCTGTCGAACCATTTCGACATCGCCCAAGGTTTTTATCCTGGCAAAACGGCTCTCTGTTTTGTGAAAAGGGTTTCGGATGCTTCGTTGCCGGAGTGCAGTAGGCTTTATTGGACGACCAAGATTCAACACAAAAAGAGCAGCATCGTTGCCCTGTCAGGCTTTACGGTAACATAAGTTAGCAGAGGACGGGCAGAGCAGAAGATGGAGCAGAGCAGAGGCGACGCTGATGGTTCTGCTGAAACAATGGGCAAGGCAACTTAGCCGCTTTGCATCAACTGCTTCTTCAAATTTGGCCTAGGATAGATAGATAGATTGGCTAGCCTAGGAATGGCGTTGGAAGTTTCTTTTATTTTTATGAGTCTTCTGAACATTCTGCCGGATTGCAGGTTTCGAAGATGGCCATATCTAGCAGCTTGCAGCATTGCAGAGACACCATGTTTATGGGCTTTAGCTATTTTGCCAACTCCAACACCATGGATTGCTACTGCTCTGTTACCTATTTTTGCTCTGTGTACAGCCTTTGATGTTATTACCAATGCTGCCATTGCTCAGAATAGCCGTGTACAACCTTTCCAGATGTTGTTACCAATGCTGCCATTGCTCAGAATAGCCGTGTTTTTCCACAGCTTGCAATTGATTTACATGTACCTCTTTATATTCTTTTGTGTTCAAATTAGAAAATAGGGCTTTGTTTAAGCATAATACATGACTAAAAACAGCGCCTTTCATGGGGGCTGCTTGGTTGTGGAATATCCACTCAACCTCTTTGCTTCTAAGGGTTCTTAAACAACACCGGGCCTTGAGAAGAATAAAAGAAGCCATTGCGGATTTGCTTGCAGTCTTTGGTTGTTGCTACTGCACTCCAGATGTATGCCTAAAGGGAGCTGTAACATGCAGATATTTTGTTTTCCACGGTATCTCTGCACTTGCCAACCCTTCTCCTTTATTTTTCAGCATCAAATCATCATGTAGTGGCATTCCTTTGTAATAGAGGATTCTGCTTAGAAGCGTTGCAGATTTAAGAGTATTAATGATTACTTGCATGTCATTCTTCATGTTTCCTTCTCTGTGGTGAGCTTGATTTTTGTGAAACAGAGGCACAAAAGCCATAATGTAAGACCTACTTATGTGAAAAAGACATAAAAATTTGATCTTGACAACACATCCGCGATAATTGTGCGAGGCTTCCTTAAGCGGTAATGATTTGAGAATATGTTACATGCCTCCTCAAAGCGACTGCTGATCTCTGGCGGAGGTAAACATTTTTTTAAAATGGTCCAGGATATCTTTTTTGGATCTCAATCTGCATTAGATCTCATGCATTCTTTCTGCGACAATTTGCACCTAAGTAATATCATGTATATGCACATTCAACAGTTTCTGTCTGATGTACTGGACTATCACCTCATGTTGTCCTATTTACTACATTGCTATCGTCATGCACATATTCTTAGCCACAACATTGCTCAAGGGCACAAACTATGAAGTCATGCACATATTCTTAGCCACAACATTGCTCAAGGGCACAAACTATGAAGTTCCGTCTGATATAAGCAACTTGCCATACATGTTTGTTCTATCCAGTTTATTACAAATTGATTTGTCTAATTGTAGATATCTCTTAAGAACAAGAACATGTGTAAGATTTGTTTGTGAGATCTCCATGCTTTCAAGTTTTATCTTAATTTTGGTCTAAGTATTGACATGGCAATAATTTTGTATATATGCTGCGAAGGGGCTCGCATTGTGCAGTCTATTGTTTATGCAAACAACAGAATTGATGATGATGTTTACTGAGAGATATTGACAACCAATGGATCAACCATGTTGTGTGATGGCATCCAAAGCACAAGAACAAGCATAAGAACTTGGGTATATTGAAGCCTGATGCTATAAACAACATGCTGGAATTCAATCAACTTGAGTATGTGTTACTTCATAGTTATTGGTGAAGACTTATAAGCCCATTTTCGACATATCATATATGCCATACCCCATAATCATAACCCAAAGACATGCTATGAATGTGCTACAAAACATGCAAAGTTCTTTAATTTCTAGCCAATGCAATGTAAACTCTACACATCAACCACATGGAGTGCCCACCTTTGTCATAGACGTGAGTGCCTACCTTTGTCATAAACGGAGTTCATCATTAATTTCTAGCTAATGCAATATCGTGCCCACCAATTTTTAGCGAATGCAATAGAGTGCGGCACTCCATTCCCACACTCGCACGTAAAAATGCACATTTTAAAAAAGGCCCAGCAATTTTTAGCCAATGCAATGGAGTGCACACCACACTCCATTGCCACACCCACACTTAAGAAATGCACACTTCAAAGAAAAAAAAAGGCACACTAAACACACACTGTACTAAGGCAAACTTCATTTGAAGAAAGGTTTGTTTTTTTAAATCAAACTTTTTTTTACATAAACGCCATGACCTTTTTCACTTTGCCTACTTTTAAAAATTGCCTACTTTTAAAAATTGTTTATGAAAACGCAAAGATACAGAAAACATTAGCATATCTCTTCACTGTCAATAGAAAACTATGCTCAACCTTCATGGAAGCTAGCTCGCCTTCCTGCAAGACGATGCGGAGTGGGAGAAGACGCGAGCATCTTCAAGATGCCAATGCAGCTACGCCAGACATTCGCATTCATTGCAAGCAAAACATTTACAGACTTCCAACTTATGCCCAGCAACGCTGGGCACCGTTACTAGTCACATTTATAAAACGAATAAACGTGTTCAGCCTATATCAAGGGCCTGCAAATCTGACATCTAGGCCAAGAAATATGGAGCACGTGAAGACCTTAGTGGAATCCTTTCGAAGAGACCCACATCCGGTGTTTACTCCTGCGGACGTGATTCTATTCAATCCCCTCACAAAGAAACTGCACCCTTGGAAAACTGAGGATGACCTCATGGGGATGCACTATTACATAGTGAATGGCAATCATTCTGTTATGGCCGCTCAGCTTGTATGTAAAAGACTCGGCACATCAAAGTCCCAAGAACAAATGGCAAAGATTTACGAGTATCGGAATTGCCGAGTCTTGTCTGGCACGGTCAACGAGCAAGAGTGCCTGCAGCTCAGTTGTGAAGTCAATGATATCGCTGCCAAGACTATCTTCAAGGAGCCTTACATTGTTAAAATAACCCACCTACGGCAACAATATGCTCTTTGCGGGAAGCCCGATCCATCGGGACGCGGGCAATCACGCTCAGAACTATACAAGGTACATCGTGTTTTAAATGTTGGCAAGATTAGCAAATGGCGCCGTGGCGCCATTTCCTCATGAAATGGCGCCACGGCACCATTTCCTCACCAAATGGCGCCACGGCGCCATTTCATAATCATTTGCATTCAAGACTAACTTCTTCTTGTTTCCAACGTTATCTGGCTTTGGCTGAAGTTACCATGCGTGGTAAGCAACCGAAAGATTTCAACCAGTGGGTTTTCATGCCAGAGGATATTTTTCAGCTATTCATGTCCCTATGGAACTTGTGGAAATCTTGCAATCTAAAAGATAAGGGACAAACTATTACCTGTAACTGGGCAAAAGGTGACTACTTCAGTCAGACCTACCTGAGGTGCATGAGAGGTCTCGACTATGAAGACTGTCGGATTTTGTTCCAGGAAGTGCTGGATGGAAAGACCTACATGAAGGTCACCACTGATTATACAGGTAAGCAATTCTTCAAGACAAGGGCAAAGACACTACGATCTATATCGTTCTTGAAGAAGGAGATTTTTGAATATGTGAAGGATAATTTTTCGAAGAAGTTCACATCCTTCACTGATCTCAGTACTGCCGTGGCGGGTTTCGAGGATACCGACTTGATTTCCATGGCCACCTTGCATAGTAAGTGGGTTGAAGTTGGAGTGACCAAGGAAGGAACGTGCCACCTGCTTGGCAAGATTTATACGCAATGCTGTCTTGCAGAGAGAGGATACTGAAGACTTCCGTTGCGAAGTTGAACTAACAGATAGCAGGGGCAAGTTGTTTGCACTCCTGTACCAGCATCCTTGATAGCCCTGGACACTAGAGGCATAACTCCAATGTGGGACAAAACCACACTATCTAACTTCTTTAATACAGCTGTAAAGAACACCACAGCTGATTCTTTCTGGATAGTGTGCTTTGCAAGGCCAGAGCATAACTTTTTGATTTCATCTGTGTTGGATAATCTGGATTCCAGATCCAGAGTTTTTATTGGCATGTATGAGGACGAATACAAGAATCCGCCTGCCACAGGAGTTCAGGAGCCCCATGCACTAGTGTACGCCACAAAAATTCAGGCCACTGCAGGTCATCCTGTCGATGAAATTGACCTCAGATTCCCGTTTGCCGATCATCCTCAAGAACTGCCACCAGTTCCGGTACCTAACAAAGAAGACGCAGACGGGGAGACCGAGGCTATGGCCGGGAAGCTCTGCAACAGCAGATTCAGGTACAGCTGGCAAGGCTTGCCAGGGGACATAATCATGAGAAACCAGCTGGGGCCTGCCACATGCTCCTACCTCGTCCAGAAAATGGTACTGCCAGGAACAGGAGTGTTTGATTACTTCTCCTGTGGTTCGTTTGGCCGGGCTTCATTGATGAATAAGAGATTTTGCATTGTGTTCGAAAGTGACCCGGTTAAGCGGCAGTGCCTACAGGGCATTCTTGGTAGGCTTGACCGCCTCCTGAATCCTATCATCGCAGCAGTTCCTGTGACAGAGAGACAAGGTGATGTTGCTGAAGAAGCTATAGATCCACCAAATCCAGTGATACCTGAAGCTCAACCCGATGTGGACTATGATGTGATCAGGAATACACAATTCAATCTGGACGTTCTTGATGATCCCAATTTCATTGCCACAGCGTTCGAGAGCTTTCAAGGAGATCCTATGGGTGCTTCTTCTAGCCATGGCACTGGCGATGCGGAACTTGATCCTGCTGTGGAACCTGATCCTGATGCGGAACCCTGAATTTTGTGTGATTATAATGTAAATTATACAATAATACTTTTGTAAACAGACTCTCTCTTCCGAGTCCTTGCCTGTTGCGGCAAATTTATGGATATGCAGATCTCTGAATTTGGAAATTTTTACTGATTTTGTGATCTCATGTTTCTTTAACTTCATTTAATGCACTGTCAGTATTTTTAATGGCGCCAATAATTGGCACTTTAGATGCATATTTTTGCTAAATGGCGCCATAATTGCTCTAAAAAACGTCAAAAAATGGACTGAAAAGGATTTTCGTCCCTAATTGGAATCACAAAATTTCTCATTTTAATGAAATTGTGCTTATAACCCAAGCAACACCGTCACTCGTGCTTATCCCCTTCCCCCTCCTCGGAAGTGACCGAGGAGGAGTTGCTAGAGCTACCCCCGGAAGAAGACTCCCCATCATGCTCCAGGTCTCGGGCCTCAATTCGAGGTTGCATCTGCGCATAGTACAATTGCCTGAATAATGATATTATGATTTCGTAAACTCTTTCTTTGGACATCAGAGCGGGTTCATCCTCCGTCTCATTAAGCCACCAGGTGACGAAGGAATCCAGGTCTCCAACACGATGGTAGCCTCAGGACGTGCCATCTTAAATACAAACAGGCACCCGGGGTTAGTCCACAAGGACTAAGTGGGGAGGAGCATTGGGATCTTCACATTCATTCATAACAATAATGCATTATTTACCTGCTACGTCAATACTCCCCCTACATAGGTTAGCACATTCTATAACTACATATTCCATGCATAACTACATGACAAGCGTAATCCTTGGGTGGCGACCCCAATGAGACCACTCTCTCCATCTGTACGTACATGATTTAACTCATCCGTCAGGCCATCTGGCACGGATGCGGAGTTACACGGCCACCCACCCTCCGAAGGTGGGCCGTTGAAAGCAAATGCACAATATCATGTAATGCAAATGCACCATATCACATAATACCATCTCAGATCTTCATATAATGGAATTTCCATAGAGTGCCTTCCCCAAACTCTATTCATATTTACAAAGCAATCTCAAATTTAGGTGTACGTATAAACATCCCACGTCAGATACTAGTAAGGCATGTATTTCTCCTAATACTGGGCTGGCAATAAGATTCAATCCCTAGATAGTTTTTAAGAGTCGGTCACACTTTATCAATTTCTAAGGCAGGGTCATAGGATTAGGATATCAAGGATAAAACTCCAGTTTCTCGACTAGCTGGGATCTTGGGTCTCATAAGGTATATTGCCTAGTGGGTTGGTCAATGGTAACTCCAAATGTAAAACATAGGTTTTAAAACTTTAACTTTAATATAAAATTCTAAAGGTATGGGGATACCAGACTCTGGTATCCCCCTTCAATAGCAATTAAAAAAAACTGTAAGAACATCGTCGACGCCCAACGGCGGCCCTTTTGGCCTGGCCGACTGGATTTCCTAGCTCGCCCAAGAAGAAAATGGATTTAGAAGACTTCATTCCAAGGCAGAGAAACTAGACAGGCCAAATGATGGTTCTTCACAGAAATCTGATGCAAACTTGGATTTCCAGATTCTAAAGGCCGAATTCAATCAGGGTCTACTGCTTTTGAATTGACAGAGCAATTTAACATGAAGGATTCTACTTCTAGACTGGGATTTGGATCACACATGGCGATAGTGTCTATGCTTCACAAAAACTGCTCTACACAATCCGCCCCCCCAATCAGGCCATAAAATCAAGACACAGATCAAATCCCCACCTGAATTCTTGGCTTTGGACTCTTTCTTTTTGCTCAGCCTCCAATTTGCTCAATCTCCAATCCGCTTCTCTTTTCTCCTCCTTTCACCATCCGGCCAGCCCTTTTGCTTCTTATATACCTTTGCCCTGGGATCAAGAGAACACTTGGCAAGATCTTAGAATCGTAGGATCAGGCCAAATCTTAATTTGGCATGCTACATGCCTCTCTAATCGGAATGCTGCTATCTGGCAGCCACGATTTTGCTCTTCCCCGATTTAGTATGCTCACTTTTTTTGAATTTAAGCTTTTAATGGTTTAATAACCTTAGCTAATGTATTTTTGTAGATTTAAATGCCGCCCCAACACACCCATGGAAGCATATCACAATGATCTTACACAATCCGATACTGACGCAAGGCAAGCCACTACGCCCCTTACCTTATACTTATTCTACTAGAAACATGCAATTATAAGCTACTCTAAGCCACTGGGTTCGTTACATTCTCACCTTGTAAAAATTAACTCATGTCCTCATGAGTTATGGGAAAGGTCGGATATAACTTCTTGAACTTGTCAGCGTCTTCCCACGTCGCATCCTCTTGCGGATATCCTACCCATTGCACTAGGTATTTCTCGATGGTGTGATTCCTCAGTACCCTAGTATCAACTCGCAAAATTGTTTGTGGCTGTACTGCGAGTCTCTTCTACTGCAACCAAATTATCCTGCGGCAGTATATGTGATGGATCACTGAGATACTTGCGTAAGTTGCTAACATGGAATACATTATGGACCTTGACGTCAATAGGCAATTCCGAACGGTATGTAGCCTTGCCGATCCTCTGTATGATTTTAAAAGGACCTGCATATCTTGGTGCTAGTTTGCCAGCTTTCTTAAACTTCAATGTACCCTGCTTAGGTTAAATACCATATCATTCTCCTGGAATTCTAGAGGTCTTCTCCGTTTATCCGCATATTATTTTTGTCGGTTCTGTGCTTTGGCAATATTTTGTCTAATAATTCGGAGCTGTGTCCCAATATCTTCCCCCATGGTCTGGACCAAATCAACTTTACATTGTAGACTACACCAAGTCAAGGGATATCGGCATTCTTGCTCATATATTGCTTCAAATGAGCTCATCTTTATGGAATCTTGATATGTATTGTTGTAGGCAAACTCAACTAAGTACAGATAAGATTCCCAAGTGCATGTCTTCGACAACCTGATTAACTCTTTCAACTTGACCATCGGTTTGAGGATGATATGCTGTGCTCATCTTTAATTGGGTTCCAACCCCGTGGAATAATGCTTGCCAAAACTGGCCAACAAAGCGCGTGTCTCGATCTGACACGATAACTTTAGACATACCATGCAGATGGAATATATCCCCATTTTGTCTCGGGAATATCCAAGGGTTGCAATTCCTCTGCGACCTTTTGGTGAGAGGCTTTCACTTTCTGGCATGGTAAACATCTGGCCACATAGCTTAAGATTTCCTTCTTCATGCTAGGCCAAAAGAACTGCTTGCGGACCTTGCGAAGGGTTTTCTGAACTCCTGGATGACTCGATATTGGACTATCATGAGCTTCTTTCATAATCTGTTGTTTAAGCTCGGTATTATCCGGTATGCACAACCGATTGTGGTAGAATAACTTGGATGCTTATATCTTATAGGGATTCCTGTTTTCCCCTTGCTAAAGTGCTGCTATTATAGGTTGGAAATAAGAATCCTCCTTGATCAATTGCGTGAGATTGCTGTCCCATTGCGTATTAGCAACACTAATGGCAGCACAATATGATCGCCGGGACAACGCATCTGCAATTACGTTATCTTTTCCAGGCTGATATATTATAGTGAGATCATACTCCTGCAGCAGTTGCATCCATCGTTTCTGGCGATTATTTAGCTGAGGCTGCGTCAGGAAATACTTAAGACTTTGATGATCGGTCTTGAGGAGAAATTTCTTACCCAAAAGATAATGCCTCCATAACTTTAAAGCATGCACAATTGCAAGCATTTCCAAATCATGTGTTGGATAATTCCGTTCAGCTGGATTAAGTTTCTTTGATGCATACGCACATACATGGCCATCTTGTAATAAAGCACATCCAATCCCAGTGCCTGAGGCATCAGTTACCACACAAAAGTCCCGCTCTATAGATGGAATCTTTAAAATTGGGGCATGCGTCAAGGCATCTTTTAGAATTTGAAAACTTTGGTTACACACCTCTGACCATTGGAATGCTAGATCTTTTTGAAGCAGGGTAGTCAATGGAGCTGCTTTCTTGGAAAAGTGCTTTACAAACTTGCGATAATATCCAGCTAGTCCTATAAATGCCCTGATCTCTCTTTCAGATTGAGGTTGTGGCCATTCTTGTATAGCTTTTACCTTTTTAGGATCTGGCTCAATTCCCTTGTTGGAGACAACATGGCCTAAATAAATCAATTGCTCTTGAGCAAAACTGCATTTGAAAAGCTTCCATAAAACTTATGTTGCCTTAAAAGCTTCAAAACTGAGCGCAAATGTTCAACATGCTCTTCAAGTGTTCTGGAATAAATCAGCAAGCACAAATTGGTCAAGATGAGCCCGAAAAACATCATTCATAAGCCTCATAAAAGTGGCTGATGCATTGGTAAGCCCAAATACAAATTCATAATGCCCATATCTGGTGCGAAAACAGTCTTAAAGATATCCTCTTCCTTAATCCGGATCTAGGGATATCATCTTCTTTAATCCGGATCTGGTGGTAGCTAGACCGCAAGTCAATCTTTGAAAAGAACTTGCTACCACTTAATTGATCAAATAGATCATCTACTCGTGGCAAAGCGTAACCATTCTTGATAGTCACCTGATTCAACAACCTATAGTCAACACACAAATGCAGACTTCCATCCTTCTTTTTTACAAATAAGACAGGAGCTCCAAATGGAGATGTGCTAGGCCTAAAAAAGCCTTGCTCTACCAATTCTTCAAGCTGCTTTTTAAGTTCTGCCATCTCTACCATATTAAAACGATAAGGAGGTCACGAAGGTGGTGCAGATCCTGAAAGCAATTCAATATCATGATTCACATCACGAAAGGGAGGTAGTTCTGTTACCTTGTCAGGAAACACATCCCTGAATTCTTCTAACACAACCTGAATAGCTTTTGGAACAATAGTTTCTTGCATTTCCGGTTAGTATGAAGCTTTATCCCACAAAGTTTAAAGTCCAAGCGAGGCACAAACCCATTTGACATCTTAATCACACCATCTGCTAATTCTACAGATCTAGGATTCCGTGCAATGACACTCAAACCCATATGAGCAACCAATCTAGGCGAAATGAAATTGTGTGTGCTACCACTGTCAATCAGAAAATGAAAAGGTTGCGTTCGAATGCTACCTGGTAGATGGATAATGTCAGTAGCAATATACTCAGCAGGGTCTCCACCAATGGCGTATGCACGCATATCGGGTGCTATTCCTGTTTCTTCTAGCGTAACGGCTTGAGCTTCGTGCAGGTCTCTCCCTGTCATGCAGTATTTGAGAGGTCCACTAACACTTGGCGTGCTTTCGTTCTTGGCCTATTCGGTTTCACGGGTTCTTACTACTAGCTGCGGTCTGCATTGCCCTATTTTACCACTTTCTAGGACAGCGAGCTGAAATATGCCCGCGTCTTTGCAATAGTAACACAATCTTTCGGCGGCAGCGTTCTGTTCCTCGGAACTCATCCGGCTTGGTCCATTTGGCGCCTCTGGAGTAGGGGCGTGCATTTTTCTGGTATCTCCGAAGCGCCAAAGATCTTTCTCTCGCTTATGAGGTATTCCTTTTTACGATTTCCAAGGTTGGGTTGTTTCCTCTCGACTTTTGGTGATCCAATTCTGGACTTGCTCTTTAAACTTGGAGACTCGGATAGCTTCTTCTAAGCTGGGATAGGTTACCCCTCTAACTAACAAAGTCAACTCCGGCTTGAGCCCACGAATAAACTTGTCAGTTAATTGTGCCACTGTCATGGTGGGTCCATATGGTTGCAATGCCCTAAATGCATTGGCGTATACTTCTACTCTATCTTCTTGAACCAAATTTTGGAATTTGTTCATCTGCTCTAGCTCAAATCTAGCAGGTAAATAATGGAGTTTAAATGCTACCTTGAAGGTACCCCATGTGATATGGCTCAGAAAAAACTGATTAGCCTTCTTATACTCTTCCCACCAGATCTTGGCAGGTCCAGTTAATAGCATATCGGCATCCTCACCTGTGGTATCTTTACCACTAAATGTCTCCATCTTAAGTTGCTTTAAAACGTTGTTGACCTCATCAAGGTCAGCGTCCTTGATAATGAAAATTTGGCTGTTGCATATATAGTGGCAAGTTCTTTTTGCATTCACCAAACTTTGCTTTCGATTATGGTAGGGCGATTGCCACTTCCCCGACTCTTGAATTGTTATCATTATTTTCGGACATCCTGCTAACCACACAGGTTATTTTCCATAAAACAACTCTACTTTTCGGTGAACTTCTTAAGTTTCTAACCCTTAATTCCCATGGCGAAGGTTATAGGAACTTTGGGCTCGATACCAAGCCCGAAGCAGGACCTAGCCCCTTGGCCTAGGCGTTGCACTAAATAATTCAGATATAGACAACCATGTAACCATGAACTTCTATTCATAAAGCTTCGTTACAACCAAAAAAATTTACATAAGGGCGGGGCCACACATAATTGAAATGGTTCACATTGCACCCCACATAAAAAATACCCACACATTATATACATAACCCAAGCAACATCGTCACTCGTGCTTATCCCTTTCTTCCCCTCACCGGAGTGGCCGAGGAGGAGTTGCCAAAAACTACCCACGGAAGACTCTCCATCACGCTCACGGGTCGGGCTAGTACAATTGCACGAATAACGACATTAATATTTACGTAAACTCTTTCTTTGGACATCGAGGCGGGTTCATCCTCCGGAATCTCATTAAACCACCGGTGTGAAGGAATCCAGGTCCAAACGATGGTAGCCTCGGGGCGTGCCATCTTAAATACAAGCAGACACAGGGGTTAGTCCACAAGGACTAAGTGGGGGGGAACATTGGGATCTTCACATTCATTCAAACAATAATACATTATTTACCTTTCGTCAATACTCCCCTGCATAGGTTAGCATATTCTATAACTACATATTCCATGCATAACTACATGACAAAGCGTAATCCTTGGGTGGCGACCCCACGGAGACCACTCTCTCCATTACGTCTGATTTAACTCATCCTTCGGGCCATCGGCATGGATGAGTACCACGGCCACCCACCCCTCAGAAGGTGGGCGTTGAATACAAATGCACAACATCATGTAATGCAAATGCACCATATCATATAATACCATCTCGGATCTTCATATAATGCAATTTCGGTAGAGTGCCCCCCAACCCTATTCATATTTACAAAGCAATCTCAAATTTCGTTAATGCGTATAAACATCCACATTAAATACTAGTAAGGCATGTACTTCTCCTAATCTTTGGGTGGCAATAACATTCAATCCCTAGATAGTTTTTAATGGCGGTCACACTTTATCAATTTCTAAGACAGGGTCATAGGATTAGGATATCAAGGATAAACTCCAGTTTCTCGGCTAGCTGGGATCTTGGGTCTCATAAGGTATATTGCCTAGCGGGTTGGTCAATGGTAACTCCAAATGTAAAACAACTTAAGGTTTTAAAACTTTTTAATATAAAATTCTAAAGGTATGGGGATACTGGGACCCTGGTATCCCCCTTCAATAGAATTAAAAAAAAAACCTTTACTTGACATCGTCATTACTTGGCAATGACCCGTTGGCTTTGCCCATTTGGATTTCCTAGCTCGCCCAAGCCGAGGGATCTCTTAGAAAATGGATTTAGAAGACAAGAACTATCTTTGAAACGAGAATCGGGGAAAAAGAATTGATCTGAGATCATTCCAAAAAGAGAAAGTAGGCCGGGCCAAATGATGGTTCTTCCGAAATCGGATGCAAACTTGGATTTCCGATTCTAAAGGTCGAATTCAATCGGGGTCTCTTGCTTTTGAATTGAGAGAGCAATTTAACATGAAGGATTCTACTTCTAGGCTGGGATTTGGATCTGCGTGGCGATAGTGTCTATGCTTCACAAAAAGCTGCTCTACACAATCCGCCCCAATGGGGCCATAAAAATCAAGACCTGAGATCAAATCCCCACACGAATTCTTGGCTTTGGACTCTTTCTTCTTGCTCGACCTCAATTTGCTCAACCTCAATCCCCTTCTCTTTTCTCCTCCTTTCACCATCCCGCCCGCCCCTTACGCTTCTTATATACCTTTGTTATTATATTTTCTTATTATTATTATTATTATTATATACCTTTGCCCTGGGATCAAGAGAACACTTGGCAAGATCTTTGAATCCTAGGATCAGGTCAGATCTTAATTTGGCATGCTACATGCCTCTCTAATCAGTCTTTGCTATCTCATGCGTACGATTTTTGCTCTTCCCCGATTTAGTGTGCTCACTTTTTTTTAATTTAACCTTTTAATGGTTTAATAACCTTAGCTAATGTGTTTTTGTAGATTTAAATGCCGCCCCAACACACCCATGGAAGCAAATCACAATGATCTTACACAATCCGATACTGACGCAAGGCAAGCCACTACGCCCCTTACCTTATAGTTCTTCTACTAGAAATATGCAATTATAAGCTAGTCTAAGCCACTGGGTTCGTTATAATTTTTAGGGCAAGAGGATCTCGTCTTACGAAAGTCTAGCATAGCCCCTGGGCATGGCATGACTCGCCTCCGAACTTCCTTCAGGTCGGAATAGGATGCTTAAGAAATTTTTCTAGATAGAATCTATGTTGAATGATATCTTACTACAAGTATTTTATCGAAGCTTTGACAAAGAAGAAAAAAATAGTCCTTTTGATATAGATGCGACTTACCCCACTCTTGGGAGCTCTACAAAGATTTTGATTGAGGCCAGGGCGCGACGTGAGTCACCCCTGTGCCTAACTTCTATTTTCTTTCTATAGCCTTTGTTTCTAAAGTTTCGACCCTTTTTCTGCTACAGCTTTTCTTTTAATTACATATTCTATTAACACAAACTCTAAATTTAAGCTACTACCACATATTATATTCAACCCATATAGATCGAATCTAAGATATTAACAGAGATTCCAGAATTATGTTTAACCTATTCATACAGATTATATAGCGTATTAACCTATTAATAGAGACTTCATAATATATTTTCGAGCAATTACAATAGCATTATATATAGGGTTAACTAAAAACAGATATATTGAAACTTAGGGTTTTTAAAAGCAGAGTTGCATATGAGGACCTCTTAACATGCAAAACCGAGTTCTACAGAACTAATTTTTAAACACAGTTATATTAACATAGCTACTAACAATTAAAACAGAGTTTTATATGAGTTTATAAACTAATCAGAAGTACCCCAATATCTTCTTTCTTTGAATTCATCTTGCCAAATTCATGTCCTTTGGCGTAACATTGACTCGTTTTGCATGGATAGCGCATAGATTGGACTCTTCAAACAACTGACACAACTCCACCTCAACTGCTGACAAACCCTCAACATAATAGGGGTAACCCTATACTGCGTTGTGAACTCCACCATAATTTCTTGCACTAGTCTTTCGAAGGGAGCCCTTTGAATCAAAGGAGATTAACACATTGTTGAAAATGCCTAATCTTTCTTAAGGCCCTATAGTGCTTTGAATTTAACCAGTGTCTTTTTGGTTTCTTCGGTTCTTCTGATTGAGATGGAGGCTCCGAATAACTACTGGAGATCTGCCCCTTTTTACAAATTTGGGAATTTTCAGTGTGCTATACCAATAATAAGCTATTCTTCGCTCCTGAGGTTCTTGATCACGAATTTCCAGATTCGAATTACCATATCTATCAAGGCAACGTTTGGAGGACAGGCTTTAACATAGTTCCATGAGGAAATTGGCCCTAAAAATTGTGCATGCTTCATTAAAATGCTCCTACAGATAGAATCATGTTGAGGATCGTAAGTTACACCATAAATATATCGGTAATGAACCTAGAGGAGAAAGATCTGGAAGAGCAAAACACATTTGCAGAATATCTACTTCGAGTAAGAGATGGATGTAAACCCACATTACTTGACATTGGACCTAATGTGGTATGTCTCATAAAAGAGGTTTGTTTTAAGTAATGCAGATCTTTATCCTACTATATTTTTGAATGCACAAGCTCTAGGTGGGATACCTCCACTAAAAGGAGTTCACGTAGTTTTAGTTATATGAAAAATGTGAGTGACCCATACATGAAAAGGTTTTTTTGGTGATTCTAGTGAATACGTAGCTAGAATGATATTATTATTATTATTATTATTATTATTATTATTATTATTATTATTATTATTATTATTATTATTATTATTATTTTAAACTTCGGAGTCTTGTAAGGGTTTTTGGTCGACCCCCTACATGCACATGGCAAAGCTATTCCCTATTCATTCTTATTTTCTTTTGTTCGCGCACCGATTCCGTTTCTTTTGCTATCAATATGCATTGGATATGCAAATAAAGAAATGAGGATCTAACCAACTGGGCTGGGTATTCGCTAGAGAATTGGGAATGCCTATTGTCATGCATGACTATTTGACAAAAGGTTTTATTGCAAATGCTAGTTTAGCCCATTATTGTCCAGACAATGGTCTAATGGGAGTTCAACAGGGGACAGAACGGACCATCTCCTGAAGCACAGATAGATAAAGTATTTTTGTTCTTTCTCGCTACTTAATAGAAACAAGTTAATGGGAAGAAGTAACTCCCTATAGAAGAGGTGTACCTCCTCGGACGACCACATAAATTGACATTCAAGGTTGGCATTATTATGTAATGGACCCATAGGAGACTGCTCAAGTAGATTTTGATTTCCCGAGACACTGACGTAAATGGACAGAAGCAACTACCCATAAACGTCTAGATGGTTTTGCCCAATTTGGTTAAGGACATCGGTCAAGAATGTTACATCTGGTATCAGAGCAAAGCTCGAGTTCGAGTCTCCATGGTGCAAGTATGACCCGGATACCATGCCGCGGATACCATTAGACGATATGGTCTTGCCTTGGTCTTAGACACCATGTGATAATGTGGTCTATGGTCTTGTGATGCTCGAAGACGAACATAGTTCTAGTGGGAGAGATTGTAACGGACCATGGGAGACCGCTTGAGTAGATCTTAGTGTTGCGGTCCCGAGACATCGGCATAAATGGGCAAAAGCAACTAGTCATAAATGTCTAGACGGTTTTGCACAGTTAGTTAAGGGGATGTCGATTAGAAACGTTACATATTATCATCTTACTAAAGATCCACTTCTACATATAAAGAACTCTAAAATTGCATCCACTTCGTTTTGTATGCATCGAGAAGACGTGTTATAGATGTAGAGATTGTCAAATGCATTCCTAGTTTGAGAGCAATGCCAGACTCTCGTTCTAGTTTGAGAGCATGCCATTTGAGAATAATCAATAAGTCACACTACCAACCGAAGCAAATCGTTGAGTTGTATTTAACAAATCTAGTATTCAGTCATTGACAACTCTATGTGGCACTCTCAAAAACTTAAAGAGGTTCAATTTTAGACAAGCGTTTACAAATATTTTATCATAGTATATCACCACTTATAGCATATAATTAGAGTTCTGCAATCATTCTTCCATTCAAGTTTAAAGTTTGGAATTCAAAAAGAACCTTGGCCATTCATTTTTTTGCCCCTTTTGCAACGGTTCCATTTCCCTTCTTTCGTAGCCCTACATCTGTGGACAATTCGCCCAGCCCCTAGTTCGCCCAGCTGCATGGAGATCTACAGCTGGATCGGCACATGGCAAATCCGAATATGCGGGTCTATATCTTCTAGTTTTGCAGAACTGTGAGCAAAAGGAGGAGAGTGTAGAATGTCTTCCTCTGGTTTTTTCTTAGATGACGAAGGATGCCTGTCTTAGAGTATCTCAGTTGCTGCATCGAAATTACACACTGTTGTGGAGGTGCACTGTGATGCTCATGCTCTGAAAATTGTGGAGCAACATGAAAATTGTGGCCACACTGTGATGCTCTCAACCAAAATTTCAACAAAATTCTGATACAGTATTGTATCCACCGTTGCGCTTCCTGGCAAGGATGGCCACTCATCCATGTTCTTTAATGGAATTCGTAAAATAGGTCCTATATTATTGTCTTGCCTTGAAAAAGAACCAATTGGATGATCAGATTCTACATCAACCCCTTTGTCATCTGGATACTTCAGATGAGAATTAGATGGATCTATCATAGATAAGTCTGCCATTTAAATAAGGCACCATCATGGGTTTGTGCTTGGATTGCATGGGTTTATGCTTAGGTTGCTTGGATTTGTGCTCTGGTCTATAGAGTTTGTCTTCTTGTGTTTCCAAGCCACGAGTTGAAGATGGAGCAAACACATGCAGGATTCGAAGAGCAAAGGGCCTCTTGCTTGCTCGCGCCTGTCGGATGTCGCCTCTCGGCCTGCGATGGCTGTCCTCCTAATTTATGTTCGATGAGCAAACCCATGTGCATGATGCTATTTGTGGAAATTTGATATCCAATGGCTGAAATGGACCTAGCCCCTTGGCCTAGGCCGTCGCACTAAATAACGCGAATAGAGACAATCAAATCGTGAACTTTCATTGATCAAGTTTGGTTACAATCAAATCGTTTACATATATAGGCCTAAGGCCACACATGCTTGAAAAAAACTCACATTGCTTCCATATCACAATACACACCCATAATATACAAAAACCCCAAGGCCACCCCGTCACCCATGCCTAATTGGCCCTTTGATCTTCCCCCTCCTCAGAAGTGACCGAGGAGGAGTCGCCAGAGCTACCCTCGGAAGACTCTCCATCCGTCTCCGGGTCTTGGGCCTCAATCTGGGGTTGCCTTTGCGCATAATACAACTCCCTAAACAAAGATATTAGGATCTCGTAAACTCGTTCCTTAGACATTAAAACTGGCTCAGCCTCCGTCTCGTTGAACCACCAAGTAACAAAAGAGTCTAGGTCCAACACAATCATGGCTTCAGGACGTGCCATCTTACAACACAGCAAACATCGGGGGTTAGTCCACAAGGACTAAGTGGGGAGGGACATTGGGATCATCAAATTCATGCATAACAATAAAAATAACAATAATCGTGATTTACAGTGCGTTGATATACCCCCGCAAGGTTAGTACATTCTATGACTACCATTTTCCATGCATACTATATGTCAAGCGTAATCCTTGGGTGGCGACCCCAAGGAGACCTCTCTCCATCTGCGTCATACAGGGCTCAATTCATCGTCGGGCCATGCAGCGCGGATCGCGGAGTTACATGGCCACCCCACCCCTCCGACGGTGGGCCGTTGAATGCAAATGCACAACATTCTTGATACAAATGCACTACATCCATAATACCATCTCAGATACATAATACAATTCCGTAAGGTGCCCCCATACCCCATTCATATTTATAGAGCAATCTTAAATGCACACATAGACATCCCACGTCATATACTAGCTAGGCAGATTCTTTTCCCTAATCCTAGACTGGCAACAACATTCAGATCTTCGTTTTGAGTCTTCTCTAATGAATCTTGAATCCTAGTCTAGAGTGAGCCCGCGTGAAAAAAAAACCGTAAATTCGACGGATGAAAACTAACTACGGCTGCAAACAAGCAGAAAGGAGGAAATTGAGAATGACCTCTTCGAGCGCAAACAAAAGGAAACTGTAAATCTAACGAATCAAAATAAGATAAAAAAAATCAACGGCCCAAAATGCGCGCACAGATTATCCCAAAAACTCCTTTATTACTGTATATATATATAATGCATGAGGACTCTAAGGAATTATTAACATTGTGCAGAGCTATGTAGTTATTTTACTGGTTGCTTGAACAAAGGTAAAGACCAATGGTTCTATGGCATATATGTGACACTAGGGCTTTATGGATGCAAATTGATACAACTTGCTAGGTGCTAATTATTTGACCTAAGGACATTATGAAGGGGATAAACACCCACGAGAGCCCATTACCTCGGATAAACCGGCGAGAGCCGGAGGGGCGAGCCAGTTTATCTGAGGTAATGGGCAGCGGGCAATTATCCCCTTTAACCGGCTTTGCCTCATCCATTCTTTGGATTATCGAGAGGTTCAGGCGAGGCAGCCGGATGGGTTATCGAGGTTTGGGAGGCTGCACAGCTCGATTATCGAGGTTGGGGCTGTCGGATCGATTATCATAGGTTCGGGGATGTCCCTCCCAAGTCTGCCGCTTGCCCCGTCCACCGTTGCCTTGTTGTTGTGCCTCGAAGTTTTGATTGCCCTGTTATGCCCTATCACGGGGCATGAATCAATGGCCGGGAATGCTTGGATCCAAGCGCTGCGGTTAAGGAGATTACCGCGATTACTATGGATAACTTGAGACATAGCAATTTGGTAACAATGGTGAACATGTCATTGGGCATTCACCTACGGTATTGGCATTGGCATTCACCTATGGCATGAGCATGTTTACTTCTGTTGGTCCGCGATAAGGAACATTGTGCAACATTGAAAATACCATGGATAAATACATTATAACCAGGCACAAATTCGTTTTTGAGGATAATAAATTCGTTTTTGACATTTAGGTTTACATTTGGCTTAACCTAATAGTATCGTCAAAGCGGCTACTCTGTATTTTCACCGCCGCTGCTCTGATTGTGGAAGATCCGAAATGCCTAAGGGTTTATACATTTGTGGAAGCAGGGCAGAACAAGTTGTAAACTCTCCACCTAAGAAACATGCATGGCATGATAATGGAGGAAAACAAACGAATCAAAGGCAAGCTGCCATGACCAGGAGCGACCAAACCCAGGTTTTTATAATCTATCTGATTTTGTAATCTATTTTAGATATTGATTCATGCAAAAACAGAGTTAAAAATGGAATGATACAGACTGATAAATAGCCGGCTTTTTGTAATACTCCATAGCCGGATATGCATACATCTACAAGCTTTATGTGATACTCCATAGCCGGATTTGCTAATATCTATAAGCTTTTACTGTTTATGAGCTGTTTATGAGCTGTTGTACTTCAATATAAAATGCTAAATGATATTTTTATGCTGGTTTGTACATCACAGACTTTAACTGTTTAGGATTCGTCCCCTTTGCTTATTAAAAGGAGCATATGACCCCATGAGTGTTGTGCCAACAAAATATTAAGCTAATTTCATGATGTTAGAGCGGCCAGGTTTTAGATCTCAGGTTACACTACTTGGCATGCTTGAATCCATGCACCTTGCATATTTTGAGTAGACGTGTTGATTTTTTTACTGTTGCATGAGATTCTGCCAGTGGGCTGATGATTTGACACCTAGTGTGGTTTACATCTTTAGTCTTACAGTGTAGACATGATAAAACAAAAATCCATGCAGCTTAACATATTTGTGATCAATCCATGCAGCTTAACATATTTCTGATCATGGAAAATGAAAACAGATCATTAGAAAACAGGGCTGGCCTTAGGATTAGAGTATGAAACTATTTGTTAACATTTATGTCTGATGATGCAGTTTCATACCTTTGGAACAAGTGGCTTCTATGTGCTATTGGCATGGTTAACACTAAGAATTACCTAGACTGAAGCTTCCAGAGTTGGATCTAGCTGTTTGAAATGCCTCTATTAGCATGCAGGCGGCGAATTACGGATGCACTTAGATTAAATATAGGGCAGGAGCTTAGATATTCTTTGCAGATAAAATTTTCCTATCTATTGTGGTTCTTTGTCTATTGTGTTTATCTTATGGACATGTCTATGGTGTTTATCTTAATGCAAGATGAAGGGCAGGTTCATTATTTAGGGCAGAGTTACTTATATCGTCTCTGCTTGATTAATATGCATGTCTATTGTGTTTGTGTTAACATGCAAGGTGAATGGCGATAAGCCCAAGGAATCCGTAGCTTACCTGTTAGTGACTTAGGCTCTTACCCTTCAAAGGCTAATTGTCCTCTGGTTTCACTGCAGGTAACGGGATTTCTTGCTCCTATGTGTGTTTTCCCATATATTCAAGTTGGAAAAGGTACAAGACATGGTGGCATTGCAGATATAGTTTTGACAAGTCTATTGAGCTCTATGGTGTTGAAAGACAAGGGAAACTCTAAACTTTAATTTTAATCTTGTACTTGTTCTAGAGTACTCCTTTGAAGGTATAAATGATGTATTGAACAAAAACATTAATGAGATTATTGTGAAAGGAAATTTTTATTTGTTAATAGAATCTTGGTAATTTCATATGCTTTAGTAAATGTTAACCATTTTTAAGGCTTAAGTCAAATTTACACATGTTTTGGCTTAAGGCTGCATATTGTACTGAAGTGGTCTTTGCAAAAGTCCATGGATGGAAAAAGTTTGTTTGAACAGATTTTAAAAGGTTTTTTTTTCATTAACTCAGTTCCCTAGTTATACTAGGGGCCTTAAAATGGTTAAAATTCAGGTGTATATAATTTCTTACTAATACATTTTGGATCTTTATATAGGAACTGGCATAGGCTGGAAATGACGATTCTATATTTTCGATCAATCTGGCAATTACGCACTAAGACTGCCGATGTGGACGAATAATCATTGCTGGATTATCAATGACTTATTGTGAAGCATATTGTATTTGAATAGTGTTGTTCAATGCAACCGCAACAAGGCCTTTTGGTAACGTTTATACATGGTGAGATTGGACATGTTTTGTCAAGAAGAATGTCATATGAAATAAACTGCCATTGGGCTTATGAAGTCTATGAATTGCCATTGGGCTATTGCACACCATAGCTAGCGAGCTTTGAGGTAATCCTCTCCTAGATTTTGCCCGATATCTATTCTCACTCAAATGCTTCTGTTATTGTTTACAATAAAGAAGGTTATGATCAAGTTTTCAAAATGTAATGTCGTAGATTATATTCTTTGGAACTTATATGGGATAGGCGGGGCATTGGCACATATTAGTACTCTTACCAAGCGGTATTTCTTACTCATTTTATTGGTGAACTTGCTTTGCCGGTTGGCTCGTTAAGAAATAATAATTACTTATGCGGTTAGGCAATATATGTAGGGTAGGGCTTTGGCAACAAGGTCCTACTCTCCTTGTTGCTAACTCTATTTATGAATTTTGGCCCACCCTGACCTACGGTAGGAGGCAGGTTTGTTTTTATTATAAGTAATGATGGCTCTAATGCATGAGGACTCTAAGGAATTATTGCTTCATGCAGTATCTATGTAGTTATTTATGCGGGTTGCTTGAACAAAGGTAAAGACCAATGGTTCTATGGCATATATGTGACACTAGGGCTTTATGGATGCAAATTGATACACTGCTAGGTGCTAATTATTTGACCTAAGGACATTATGGAGATTGCACAGTACTATGGATAACTTGAGACATAGCAATTTGGTAACAATGGTGGGACATGTCATTGGGCATTCACCTACGGTATTGGCATTGGCATTCACCTATGGCATGGGCATGTTTACTTCTGTTGGTCCACGATAAGGAAAATCGTGCAACATTGAAAAATACCATGGATAAATACATTATAACCAGGCACAAATTCGTTTTGAGGGATAATAAATTCGTTTTTGACATTTAGGTTTACATTTGGTTTAACCTAATAGTATCGTCAAAGCTGGCTACTCAGTATTTTCTTGGCGTTGCTCGATTGTGGAAGATCCGAAATGCCTAAGGGTTTATACATTTGTGGAAGCAGGAGAACAAGTTTGACCTATGACTTTAATTATTTTTTTTTTTTCTTTGGTAGATGCCTTGATAACACAATTTCTTGAGGGCCTTGCCATCATTCAATCTATACTACATTCATATGCTTTATCTTAGACCTTATTCGACGTTATCGTATTATGTTATAGACATAACTATAATTAACCTTCTCTCTCTAGTGTCTAAACCTTGCCTCATCTCAGTTCCCGGACAAAGGTTTCTTTTAGCCCAACCAACTAGGAATACGCCATGCACACCCCTCTAGACCATGGGTAGCTTTAATCCTACCACCCCTCACTACTTCTTCTCAATGGTGGAGTGTTCTTTTCATGGACCATTTTTCCCGGACCACCGGTACCAACTCCCAGAATACATAGTGAGTGCTTGTGTTAGAACCCCACTTTTGTGCCAAACTTCCACCGTCTATATGGATGTGATTAATTATCGTGCCACACGCTTTGTCAAAGTGATGACAGATCTACCCTCTTTTGGAGTTGTTCTCCGTACATTCCAATGCCACCCAACCATTGTTGATTACTCACCCCTTTCTAGGGTACCTAGATAAGGTGCGAGCCAAATGTTTCCAACCATTATTTTAATACCTAAAGCGTCTTTGGGTTTACGCAAAGCGAACTTACATATTCCAAAGGATTATATGAATATCCCAAAGGACAAGTACCACCCAAAGACCTCTCAAGATAGGCCTCCTCTATTCGGAGATCTTGTGTTCAAGTCTCTAGGGGTCCGTCATATGTCCTCATGGGCGTTGCCAATATGGCATGGCGTATAAATGCTATCTATCTATCTATCTATCTATTTATAAAAGGTCCTTGGTGAACTCAATTCACCATGTTGTCCTAAGACATGGGCGTCTTCTTCCCTAAGCCATCGCCAAATCTTTAAAGAGTTTTTAGGCTCTTCTTTGCCTTTCAAAGTGCGGGTATATCTTTGCATGTTAGCAAAAGACTAACCTTCATGTTAGGAAATAACCTTTCTATCTAGATTGCTAAATATCATGCATCGGGGTCCTTTATTCCTTCTCTTCTTCAATATGTTTTCTCGTCTATGGCGATTTTGATTATCGACCCTTTCGCTTACGACTACATATTTCACTCTTTGTTTGTGACCTTTATTGATAGAGTCACCAATCCAATTACTCCTTTATGTATTCATTAACCGTCTTGTCGGCTTTTGAGCCGCTATTATATGCTCCCTATATTGTTAACCCACCTATCATTGTGGGTTATGATCCAACGTTGTCCTACATCCTCGAAATGTTAGTCATTACATTTCTGCGTCATGATGCTATCTTTCGGGCCGTTACGGCATTCCAAATGACTTGGCATTTTCATTTAAGCCATAGTCATGGCCTAAGAAGCGGGTGAGCCTTAAGTAAATTACACGGAGTCATCAAGGTGCTTGCCTTGTATTTTGTGGGCCTTTCTACAATTACCCACCGCCTAATATAACCCGGGCTTGTATCAATGTTTGAGTCCACGTATATGTTAACTTGCACCCCCATGTAACCCATGGCCGTCACCTTCGCCTTTGATCCGGTATGGATCATGTGGGAAAGCTAGTCTTAGGTGTCTATGCAAAACACATTCGAACATTTAGCGGTAAGCGCTATTCGCTACTTATCACGGAATTGTACTATTGTACTACTCAACCCCACTACCTTAAGTTTTATTCTATTGGCCGTTGACATTTATTTCAAGTGCCAACTACTACCTCATACCCTAGCATGCAATGGATTGGCCGGTCCTTTTCACATTTCAAGCGTATCTCGGATCCTTCCTCAAGTAACTTAAGGATACCCTCGTCTTTTTCTCCTTGCGTAGCCACCTAAATTACCTCCACGAGATGTTTATCATTATCACGTACATGGTATGTACATAATAAACGTATCTCCGGACCCACAATGCTAGAGCTCTGCTCTAACTTAGCTAAAGTGTAAGCTTGGTAGTCCTTGAAACAAAACCTATTAGATTTACTTGAGCTAGCCGTACTATTCCAATTATGAGGGAAAACCACTCCAATGGCATCCAATACTTCATCGGAGGGGAAAGCGAGGCGAAGCTCATTAGCTAAAAGCATTTTGCGAAACAAGCACATGACCAAATACAAAATTTGTTAGACATGATGAAAGTTTTAATTTCCAAGGAAAATTAGATTATTTTGAATTTGTAAGCATCATATTAAAAAAATCAGATTTTCCAAAAAAAAAATTGGGATTCGGCTGGAACAAATCAGATTTTATTTAAGCATCATAATAAGAAGTATGATTTTCCAAAAAAAAAAAAAAAAAAAAAAAAAAAAATCAGACTTTTGGAGCAAAATCATAATTTTTTAAGCATCAAATCACTATTCATATAAAACAATTTCAAGCTAGATCATGCAGAGGATATTATAAGAAAACTAGTTATGAGCAAGAGAGTTTCATACCTCTTTCATCTCATGCTTCACCTTGTCCACCACATAACCAAAGTCCTCGTATTGAAACTCAGCTTTGATAAGTCGATTGGCTCGTCCACGAGGTTTCTTCATTGTCAATTCCATGTACTTGTCCCTCACATGGGCACATAATATTCCCCTTTCATTACATGCTAGAAAGCTCTCAATAGATCCAATCTGCACTAATTTCCTCCACATGGAAAATACTTTATGGCGCTCAAAGCAAGTCTGCCGAGTGTTAGGATCATCAATGTATAATTGTTCAATCTCCACTTGCATTGATTTGCGTGCAATATTATACTCAGGTATGAAGATATTACCATCTTGCGATATTGATATTAAATAATAAAGCTTATGTAAAAGCGGTTCCAAATGCAAACAAAGTCAAAATAGTTTTCTCCATCTACCAAAAGATTGTAAAGTTCGGTAGCGGTGTTTTACCGTTGCTCCATCGATCGCTACATGTAAACTCATGCGCACATGCAATCAAAGATGCATATTCTTCACACAATCTTTTGACAGGACCATACAAAGATATCCACCTCGTAGAAACATTCTTCAATGTTCTTTTTCCATCCGTAAGTCCCTCTGCTAAGGATTTGAAAGCGGCACACCTCTGTGGACTTTTAGAAAAGAATTTATATGCCTTTTGTACCAGTAACTCTACCTTGGCAATATAGGAAAAATCTGAAATTACCTTATATGCCAAATTAGTGCGATGACTCATGCAATGTATAACCTGCAAATAAGGAGCCATATGCATTTGAATTCTGACTCTTAATCCAGATCTGCTGCCCTGCATAACAGAAGCTCCATCTGCTCCAAAGCAAATCAATTTCTTTGCACAATCTCTTGCCGTCATACCAACAACATTGGAGATATGGTCCACAATGACATTATACAAAGTTTCAGCATTAGAACTGGTACTCAACTTGAAGATGCCGAGATAGTGCGATTTTCTTTGATATCCCACAACATTATATAAATGCATTGCAGCCCAATTCGTGTTATCAACGGCAGTAACCATCAAAAGACAAGGACAAAAATTCAGAATTTTCTACCATATCGCGAAGATCACTCTTCACGGCCTCGTTCATAAAACCAGCAAATTCCCAACCTGCAGGAATAGACCAATGATATAATGGACATAAAGGCAACTCATTAGAGAGAAATAGCTCCCTAATTTCTGGGTATTGAGTCATGGGCCTGCCACTTTTCAGCAAGAAGAAGATAGCTTTCATTTGAACACTTTTTGTTCTAAACTCCTTCTTGTCCTGTTCAGAAAACATCAAATGTAGAGGCGTTGATTTTTCTTCCACCTGGCGTGCATGCATTTTAAATGCTTCATACTTTTGTAAATTCTTTTGATGCTTATTTTCAGGACAAAACTCAACCACTTCATAACTTTTACCATTCTCATCTGTTTTCATCACCTTTTTCTTTCCGTGATGCTTTACAATATTATCATACTTGCATTGGATCAAATGCTCCCTCCGGAAAGCCCAAGTGCAAATTTTGCACTTCACACTTTCAACGCCATCATACTCAACTGACTCAATATCCGGAAACTCAGCCGCCCACTCTTTCTTGAACGCACGGCCAACAATGTACTCGCTCTTTCTTTTCTTTCTTCTCCTAGGTGATTTTGAGCTACCTGTTCTCTCATTTTCCTCATTTTGACTAGAGGTTGATGGAGGAAGATAATTAGATGTTGGAGGAAGATCCATCTCCCCATTATCCGCTGCTAAGAAAATACCATCGCCATTGTCCTTCTTTGAAGATTCCTCCATATGACTATTTGAAGAAGATGGCACCGGTCCTATATCCACATCTCTAGACAAAAATCGCTTGAGGCCCACTTGACGCTTCATCTACATTGTCACCAAATATTTAAGATTAGAGAAATATCGCATATAATATAGGTCCTTGATGCAAAAAGAAGGGCATACCTTTTCTAGTAAAAAGTCTTTAAATGTGTTGTGTACTACAAAATACAATAATATGTTAGAAATAAGAATCGTACTAGATGTTAAAGAAAAAATGCATAAAGATGCATATGAAACTTCAAAATGTTTTCCATAGCATAATAGTGAAAATAGTGAACCACTTTATACAAAAGGACATTAGAGACAATATGAGTTAGTCCGGAAAAACAAAATGTTCTTATCAGAAGAAAATATGTGGTTTGGAAAAGTTTAACTTGATTGTGAAGCATAATTCAGAAATGCAGAAATGTAGTGCAGTACAGACTTGCACAAGACATTTTCTGTTACTGCATAATATGGTTGAAACAAAGGTCCTGTTTAAGGAATTATGCAGCTTGGGCTCAAAGCCATGATTTACAGAATAAGTGCAGTTCAGACATGCATATCATAACTTATTAGATTCAATATCATATGATTATGCAATTATGCAATAAAGGAGGAGTGTTAAAAATATGTTATTGCATAATATGCTTAGGCAGAATGCCACAGCTGGAGCTGGGAAAAACCTCAAATGCTCTGCATGCACATTGGTGCACTATGAGTGCAAGGCTACCTTGATCTGAAGAGACTTATAACCTAAGGTTCAACTAAGGGGTTTACATTTAACCTAAGGGTCGTATGGTTGAAAGGTAAACCTTGGGACATCATATTCATTAAGACATTGAACCATTGGGTTATCATATTATAATATGGATATGATCGAAGAAGTTTTGGAGGCAAACAAAACTTGAAATTAGAAACCCCGGACCGATCTGCAGAACCGTCTCCTAAACCGTCGAAGCTGATAAGAATAAATACAAGCAGATAGAACTGAAGGACATTGATCGGATAAAGGAATCCGGCATCAAGGAAGAGCATTGTTGGACACGAAGTGTTGATCTGTATGGAATTCATTATTGACTAACCATTACTTGCTACAGTAAAGTTGTCTTAAGTGAATTATATTTCATAACATGGTTAATGGTTAGTTGGTTTCCTATGATATTTTACCATGGAAACGACAAATAATAAAACAATGAATAAGAACCCACCTTGTGTAGGCCAACTGTGTCTCCACGTCGTTCACTAGAATGTGAAGAAGCTAGTCGATCCTTCTGCCCCTCAACTGAGACTTTGAAATGCCTAGATGCCTTTTGAGGGCATAGTGATGTGCCGCAATAGCTGCATTCTAAATGCCAAGACCCACCGACATATATTTCTCGTCCATTCCTTGCTCATGTAAGCCTTCAACTTAGGAAACCTCGTGCCATACTTATTTTTGAATGCATCCATCTTCTGTGTAGCTTCAATTCTGCAGGCTTCTGCGTACACGCCCACGTAGTTTGTCCCTAGCTTTCCCCTTTCGACACCGCCCAAAATTGCTTCGCCTTGACCAGCATATAAGCCTACGTGTGGATTGCCTATCCCATACATGATCGCTCCTAGCTCGGTGAACATCTTATTTTTGACGTCCCACGTTCCTCAACAACCACTTTAATTAGGCTCTCCTGACATGCCAAATGCAAATTTGAACAGGCACTCCCAGAAACACTTGCATTGCAATATAAAACAAACAAAACCAACATCAAACACAATTTGTGAGATACTAATTTTCCACTTTAAGCAATGAAGCGATTCATCACCGTCTCACAAGCTTTGACTTCGGCATGGGCATCGTCCATAATGAAGCACGATGGTCGCCAAGCTGGATCACAGAGGTGGACTGCATCCCTCAATGCTACGGGCCACTGCAATATTGCACTCTTGGTTCAGCTATTGGTAATAACCCAGGCAACCGGCATCCCATTGCAATGGTCATCAAACGCAATTAGGGTGAAGAGATAATACCTTGCAAAGTAATTAGGGGGCATCAATGTGGAATTACTAAGAGCTGCGATAATTTTAAGAGCACTGCCAGAGGATTACTTTTTGTGATTTGTCTTGAAAGTAGAGTCCATACATATCGCTTTGTCCTTCCCAAACCGGATCAAGACTTCCTTCTGGAGTTGCGTCATCACACCTAGCTGGAATAAGGCTCCTTGTTGGTGGACGAAGACACTATCTGCATTCAAGCAAGCCCACATATGGATGCTAGTAGGCAGGTCCTCGTGTAATTTCCAAGTGTCAGGCACGACAGACTTGTCTACATTGTAGATATCTGACATGTACAATATATCATCCCTGTTCAAGCTTTCTTTTCCTTTCACAGAGCATTTCAGGTTCCATCTCTCCTCGTGTATGTTCAACACACTGCGGGGGGTGTGGTCCCGCACAAGTTTTTGACGAATCCATTCCTTCTTCTCCTTGGAGATCCATGGTGCAAATCTGAACCTCATGCCCTTTTGCAGATCAAGTGCCTTGCCGTGAGCCACCTCACCGCGCAGGTTAACATGCTCAAACCAGTAATACGTGATCTTAGAGCATTTGAATGAGATAGAGTTGGCGGACTATGAAGTGGCATCAACAGCCCCTGCGAACACCCTCTCCTCTTTCAACCTTTCTTCGGCCCGGAACCTAGACGTATGCTTTCAACAAAGTGAGTGTTTGTTGAGTAGTCCTGAGGCCCGTAAGTACACCAATACCTGGCCGGGTTTATAGGATTAGTCTCAAACGAAGTATCACATTGCATCTTGAATAAGCCTGCATGCCATACCTTTTTATTGAGAGATATGAGTCCTTAGTTGGACATTTTAGATGTCGATGGGATGCACTGCTTCTTAGATAGAAATTACACGGGGACTCTCTGAAAACTTGCTCACTGGCAACAAAGTCAGAA
Source organism: Isoetes taiwanensis (assembly GCA_021234155.1). Taxonomy (NCBI): domain Eukaryota; kingdom Viridiplantae; phylum Streptophyta; class Lycopodiopsida; order Isoetales; family Isoetaceae; genus Isoetes; species Isoetes taiwanensis. Next base: position 664,868 of record JAJEKV010000005.1, read on the forward strand.
ACTTGCCCCATGGGAATGCAACAAACCATGACGATCATGGGTACACCGGATGGTAGAGAATGCTCCTCTGCATTCCATAGGAGTTGGCTGTGATCAAAGTAACCATCCACAGGCTCCTGCACCCTGATAATTTCCTGATGCTACATGGGATTGGAATTCTTAGCACTGGTGCTGCTTACGGTAAATGGAGTAGGGGTAGTAGATTACCAGCCCATCCGTTCACTCTACTTCCACCATTCCGCGACAAGCGCATCTCCAAACAGCCTCTCCCCTGATCGGGTGCCATGGTTCGGCTCTTGTGCCATTATTCACTCGGATCAATCATAACCCCAAGTCTGTCAGCCGTGTTGGATGGACAGCGTGGATGCACCCTCATAGGTTTGAGGGGCAAGATCGTTCCGGGATCGCTACCTTGGTGAGAGAGTGGGATCGATCACCGAAGTGTGCAGCGTCCGGAATCCACTACCGTGATTAGGCGATAAATCGTCCGGGATCGCTACCTTGGTCGGCGGGGATGCGATCGCCGGCATTGGGCAGCCCTTGAGAGACAACCATACATGATTCGGTAAACCCGGTGGCAGGATCGCTTCTGGCAATTAGCCATACATGATTACGGCTTTCTGCTTCCGGCGCCCGAGGCCTTGGCGTTTGTCGATGCAAAGCGAGGATCCGTCAGCCCGAATGCGGCTGGAATCTCGGGCATAAGTGATCCCGAGCCACATATTTCTCTTACTCCCGTTATTGTGGACATGGTGCTTTTTGGAATCATGATTACGTGATTCCGGGCCGTCGCGGTTAGCGGAAAAGGATCTGGCGCCAGGCATGCGGTGTACGATTACTGGCGATGCTCAACCCGGAATCCACAAAGGCTGGGATCGGTAGGGATATGGCGGGGATGGGATACCATGTCGGGGAGAAATTCGGAGAGATCCCAGTTATGGAGCCTTTGCATGGGCGATGGAGATGCTTTCGGATTGCGTCGTGGTCCGATCTTATCAACGATTCCTGGACCGTTGTCTGATACGAACTGACAACGATGCCACGTCGTCCAGGTTCGGTTAGAAGTAGCCACGGGTGGACGAAATCCCCCGTTTCGGTATCCTGGCAGAAGGGCTCTCCGGTTTGTGCTCCCAAGAGCCGGAATGCCTCCGGGATGGAGGCGAGGGGGTAAACCGATCGCTAAGACCGCAGCATTAGCGATGACTTCGGGTCTTCGGACCGGCGACAATGGTCGGGGTTGCCACCTGTGGACCCACGCCAAATGGGTCCGTGGAGAATAGCAGGGGATCCCGGAATCCGGTTTATTTTGCTCTGAAATCTACCAACCCGGGGTATAATTATCTTGACCCTTTTTATATGTGGCAAGAAAGGGTTTTTGCCGTTCTGGAACATAAAGGGACCTTTTCATAAAATGCAAAGTGTTGGGTATGTTATAAAGGTTCCTTTTCGTAAAATGCAAGGTAATGTATTTGGTATTTAAAGGACTGCGATAGCGAGGGGTTCAAGGTGGGTGAGATCATTGAGGCATTGGTCATCCTTTGGCAATGACGCGACTCTGAACTTGACAACTTCTTGAAGATAATTCCTCTTCTTATCCATCCTTTCACGCCTGTAAATGGAAGGCCGTATGTATCATCTGGGAAGTGGTTTTTTCGGACACGGATGTGGTTAATCTAGACACTTGTTATCAACCACGAAGAACTGCGTAGTTTGAAGCCCAAAACCAACTATTTTTGCCAATTTTTTGATCGATTCTGCTCTATTTCACCTCAAATCTCTTCCTCTCTTCATCAATCTAGCATAAAAGGAGATATAAAGCTATTGACATACTTTTTAAAGCGGATCAAATGGCTCATGGAGCAGCAAGAACGATTTGATCAAAATTTTTGCCCTGCCGCACAGTTCCATGCCTGGTTTCTTATCCGGACTAACCACTTTTTTGTCTTGACTAATTACCTTTTGTCCGGATTAACCACATTGGCTGATATTGGATGTCCGGATTAACCACACGACTGTGTCCGAAAAAACCACTTCCAGGATGATATATACGGTCTTCTCCTGTAAATGATTACCGCAATATAGCATGTATTATATTGGGAGCTACAAAGAGCTTTGATTTAAAGAAACTAATATAATACAACACGATGAGGTCATGGTTGTTTGACGTGACAGTTTTAATCTTCTATTGTTGTTCTTGACATCTTAATCTTCTAGTGTTATTCTTATGTTTGGATTCGTCAACCACCTCAAAGCCCTACAGGGCATAATGGCTCTCCCTATGTGAATTACATACTACAGTTATTTTTCTAGCATCCCTATGTTTAGAAACCTTTTTGTATATTTTTATGTTTTTTAGAAATTTAATCTTTTTGGTAGCATGTGATAACCCACATTCCTTTTCCTTTTAATCTGTTTAGACCCAAGACCTCAGCCTAGACCCTTCAATCGATGGTGGCAGGTAGCCCTTAAGAGCGAGTTAAGCCAAAAGGCTATTTTTAAAATTGTCCTGAGAAATTTTGACGCCAAGCTATGGTAGAGTAGGGGCCCGTTATAGATGAATAAAATAAAATTAGCCAACGTTTCTACAAACAAATCTCACTCCACTTGAAAATTCGCCACATCCACTAAGCGTCATAACTATGGATTCGCCTTATCCTCTACCCTCCATCTCGAAGATTTCCTAAGGAATCGCCTAATATTCTAGGCTTTCTTCATAACCTAATCTATTCTCCATATCCATCCAGGTACATATGATAATTTTAAGAGTTATTTTTGTAGCTATTGTGTTTCAAATACCGAGGATGCCTTTGGAGAGCATTTTTTAGGACCTCCTTTTAATAGATTTGTTTTATCTACAAGGATAAACAACGTTCTCATTTGCAAGGTTAAGTTGTGGTCTTGCATCATGCAACTATAGTTATAATGTGTTTGTGTCCTTGATTAAATATGGATGCCGATTGAATAAAATTTTACCACGAAATTGCGCTTGAAAAATAAAGACACTTAAATCTTGGCAAAATAATATTGGCCATGGTTCGCCTAGATTTCTATAAAAACATTTATGTCTAGAAAATATTTCATGACATAACTAATTTTACAACTCTATTATTCGCCCGACCTTCTAAATTATGCTTAGACGAATTTAGCCTTAAGGGCAACCCTGATGGTAAGATACATGAATAAAAGGTTTTTGTTACTCAATTGTCCATTCATTCTGCAGCTCGAGTTTACACTTATATGAAGATTGTGAAACTAATTTCTATTCTCCCGCCAATAACATTTAAAGTTTGAATAAGTTACGTTCACGCTGTAATGCATTCATACCATTATACCATTTCAAGCAACATGAAAAAAGAGTAGATGCCAATTCACATAAAGAGTAATGCTCTGGTACCTGATATAGAGGCAGATTCTGAGGTTATAATTGGTGTTGCACTTGATGCTCAATTGCATTCTCAGGCACTGCCTTTAAGAGAGATGCTCTTGGCACCAAAAACTTCCATACGGTCTTCCACCCCATATGCCTACAGATGGATTGCCAGCCCTAGCAGGTGATATTGGCTCATGGTCTTGCTCCCATTGTGGGGCAACGCAGTAACCAACACATCTACACTGCCATGTGCCTACCACACCCATTCCTAGATTAGCTGCTGCAGTTGTATGCATCCGGTAAAAAGTTCTTTGACGAGAGTTTCCCAAAATTGCCTTGGTTTTAGCCTCCTCGCTTTTTCGTGACTTACTTTTCGGTGAATTAAATTTCATCAACATAAAAGTTCTATCATAAATCTAGGACCCAAACTAATACTGCAAAGAAAAAGAACGGTAATGAAAACTATTAATAGAGAAGCATGAGCTGCAGCAAGCTCCCGAAGGAGATCTGCTAAAGTAGTGTGATGTTTGGACAAAAATACAGTATAGTTAAGCCCTAAGAATTTAAATGCCACATGGCAGAATAGTAATCCAAGAGACCGATTAGTATAGTTCGCGGGAATACTGGGCAGCATGACCAAGTACTTACCTCGAAAGAAAATCCACAAAAAATTGAAGATCGACCCGGTAGCCCTTGGATGACTATAACTAAGAAGATGAAGAAAATGGGATTGTAATGAAAAGGATACTCAATAAAGAGTGTTTTGCCCTAATCCGGGCTAAACGTGCCTAGCGTTAAGCTTTGAAAATCGCGCCAACCTCCACCGGATAGGCTTAAAATTTTGCGCAAAATTTGAAAAGAGCAAAATTACAAAAGGTTGTATGGTTTAAGAACAGGTTGCTTTCGGAAGCTATGCCAAAGAGCTTCGGTAATTGCGTGGCCTCTCTTTATCTGGCGATTAGAAGACAAGCTGCTTTGGACATGGCACCCAATCCTTCTCTGTTAGACTTCAACATTCTCGCCGCAAGAGTTGAGTGCTTTCTACAGCAAAGGCCTATATTTTGGACCAAATTCGCGCGATCCTCACGGTTTATTCCTTCCGATTGATGACTTTAAAGGTGTGAAACCGTAAAAAGTTGCTTTATATTTTACCATTTTTGCAAAAAATATGGATTCATGGTTTACTAAGGATCGTCAGCTAAAAGAACTCATAAAGCCAAAAAATTTGATAATAATTGCATCCCAATTATAGTAGTAAATTAAAAGCCCAAATTAATGGATATTTTGCATTAAAAACCCCGATTTTATGGTAAAAACATCAATTCTACTAAAACTGGTTTATAAAAAATGTTGGAAAAATAGGAAACAATGCCACCATTTCTATAGTTTAGAAGAGGCTGCTAGAGGATGATAGTGTCATCATTGTTCCTTCCCTACTCCATTATTTTTGAAAGAATTGAAGGAAGGGCATCGGAATGGATGTACCCAACAGGTTAGCTAGTTTCCAAAGTGGCTGCCCAATACTTCAGCCACTTTGCCAGGTTTACATTAGAGAAAAAAATGGGGTCTCCAACCATCCCTTAAACTTAATTAGTGAAATTCCACATAGGTTTACACATGGATCAATGGGAAGACACCTTGTATATTTCCTAAGGGCACATTAGGTGGCAATAGAAACATTTTTTTTCCTTATTGTAGCATCCACATGGCGACATTTAGTTGGACGCGTGCTTCAATTAAAGCTTCTCTTATGTGGGTAAAGATTTCTGAATCTTACTAGATTCATGTGTGCACAAAAATCTAAACCCACGAAATCTTCAGAAACTTTTTAATTATAGAAACTTTTGAACATGTTACAGAAATTTTTTATGTACTTCCTTCCTTCCTTCCAAAAAAAACTTGTGTAATAGGGTTTTGATTCTGTCTATCCATATAATCATTCGGTTCTCTAACATATTGGAAGGCAAAGAAAGACAGATCGGGTGTAGTTCTTGCTAATTTATATCAGAATTTTTTCATGATGTGTATCATGGCGAGGAGGTATAGCTACCCAAAAGGCTTAGAAAAATGCTTTCCGGCCTACAAAAGTTTTGTAACTCTTCTTTATGCTCGCAGATCAATTTGATTGGAAGAATGATGCTTTTATTAGTTCAAAGACGAACCATTCGGTGAACATCTGCATTACTTTGTGGCCTTTCTATTTCGCGGTATGATAGATCCTACAATCCCATTATATTACGTGACATCTAATTTGCTTTGAGTTTAACATGTCATTGTCATTTCATACTTTTATAGACATTGAAGATGTAAGCTTGGGTTTAGATAACTGTGTGTATCTAATTGTGTCATACTATTGTTTCATGTGCATCAAAAGAAGTTCCTCAATCTTGTTCTTTTAGAAATAGTAGAGCTGGTATCTCCTTGCTTCTTCTCCTTCTAGTGCTTAGTTGCAATGGTTTGGTTCTAAACATTTCCGTAAGCACTTCTCATGTCGTTTGCATGTATAAAATTGTTCCCCTTATATTTGTTTGCCGTCCGAGATCATCCGAAAGCTAGGAAAGAACGATTGGGAATATTGTAGGGAATGCAAAAATAGAATGTTAAGATTGTAAGTTCTCAAATGTAATCATCATAAAAAATCAATAGTACAATAGGAAAAAATTTGTTGGATCTTTGGATCTTGAGGTTCAATTCGGAAATTTTTAAACGTGTAGTCCTCATATCTTATAGCTCCGGTACATGTGCATCTGTATTTCTAAGCATTCCAAGACATGCATAGCTTGCACAAGAAAATCCATAAGAAAATCCTTTCTTGTTTACGTATGCTCAAGGCCTGTACTAACATACATGGTCCCCAGACTGTCTCTTGTGACTAGGAGAGATCATGAGGCATCCAAAGCACGACAACATCAAGGCTCTAATAATCATGGAATATATCTAGTTTGTTGACTACAACTCTAGTATGCAGACCTTGCAAATATGAAGCCGCATGACTTTATACATTTGTGCGGTCCTTAACTTGCTTTGGGAACATGTAAGTCAAATTCAAAAATGGTTCAACTCATTCTATATTGCATATGGAAAATGTCAATAACAAGGTTTTGAATCCCTCGTAGTACCTGGCCAAAGGATATCTCTTTACATATTGTCTGCCACAATAACAAGATCGAAATATGGAGAAAATTCCATGTTCATTTTATCCAAGCGATCATCAGAGAAGAGAAATTTAGAATCTATATGAAAAATTAAATAGACAAAAGCTGGAAGAAACCGTGTAAGCATAACAAAATGTTTGTATGGCTAGTAATAAACTTGAGACAGTAATTGTGAATAGCCAAAAACTCACCCCGTTTGTTCATAGCATGCATGCTAGTAATGCATTTTGTTAAGCATAAAAAATAGTACAAGCTAAGGCCAAACGAATTTCACAGGCTCAACGATACATTTCCTTCAATCATCTCGATCGATTTCTTTTCATCTCTAGCCCTATTCTCAACTATGCATACTCTTTCGGTGGGAGCACTGGTTGTGCCATAACAAAACCCAAACGTAATGAGCAAAAATTTTGGTGGATTTAAGTATGTGAGAGTTTCGGTGCCGTGAAATATTAAGTAAATGAGGATCACGGACAACACATGAGGCAAACCCCATTTTTTATTTTTTTTTTAATATGTGTGCCACATAGATAAAGGGATAGTGTCTCGAAGTTATAAAGATATGTTCTAAGCATTGAAGGATTCTATAAAATCTCCTTGTTATGAAGGCAAAGAGATGATGTGGAAAAAGAATTAAAAGTAATAAAGGAAATGACACTGGCATTCTTCTTGGGAAGACGGTTGGAGACCTCATTTTTCTCTAATACTTAATATGAAGTAAGTTTTGGAGCCGTTATTGAAATATTCACGGAATATGCCAGTATGGCCTTAATTTTTTAGCGTGCGTATGTTTGAAGGTTTTAGAGGAAAGAAGGGAATAATGATGGCCCGGATGAATTACGGCCGATCTGCAGCACCCTAAACCATCTTAGGGTATTAATTTTGAACGTTCTACTTTTCTTTTCAGTTTCTTGGCCAGTTCTAAATGGGAGCATTGTACCCTTGCTTATTCTTCTTGTTCTTAGGGAATTCTCATTGGATCTTAAGAATCCATCATCATTTGAATCCATTGATTTTTCCGTGAGTATTTGCCTCTGGTTCTTGGCGTTTGGTGCAAATACTAAATATGTAAGGAGGTATTTCTTTATAGGCCTATTTTGTTTGAAACATATATATTTTTTTATCTTTGCACAATCTCTCGATAAAACTTTAATCCATCCATAGCCACCATTCTCAACAAACCTCATACCATGGTTCAATTATCCCTATTGCATCAGAGGGGTACAAATTTTTGAAACCCCTTTGGTCCCTCTTGTAAGATATTTATGTGTTTTTTTTGTGTTCTTTTCCGCCGCAGTATAGCCCAGGAGCCTTGAGCATTGGATTGGAACTGGGGTTTGATTCCCCAGGCTCATGTTATGGTGGAATCCCGTTCATGTGTTTGAGTTATAAAGTATTGGACTGTATTACTTGTATTACTATGACACTGTATTGTACAAATGCCAGAATACTATTTTAACCAATGGTTGATGGTTTCATAGTGCCTCCTTTAAAATGGGGCCAACAAGGGCGAGTTTGACTCAATAAAGACCCTAGATGGGCGAACAGGATCTGTGGAGGGGGAATATCCTACCAAATGTGCCAGGATCCAAGGGCCAAAAACAATTGGTGAACTCTAAATCGCAGTTCTGTGCACATTATGCTAAAATCGTAGCCTCTGACCATTTTCGCTCCTTTTGTGGTGATGCCCAAGGTCCTTAGGCAATGCATGCAACGTATTGGCCATAAACCAGAGCAGCAGTAGGATGGTCGAAATTAAAAAATGAGGGGGGTTTGAACGATGGCAACCACATCGGATTTGCTACGTTATCGAGAGGTCTAGTCTCTAATATGTTCGATTATTTGAACTAGTTTATCTGGGCTGTTGGGTCAGTGTAATTGAATGAAGAATTGAGCCTTCTTCAGGGCATGCGCAGTGAGAAGCCTAGAAGAAACATGTAATTGCTCTAGATGTAGCAGCATGGGGTGCAATGTTCGAGGCATGTGCTCAGCATGGAGAGGCCATATGGCTCTAGAAAGTCTTGAAAGGATGGGACAAGAGGGTATCAGTTCAAATGAAATCACCCTTATAAGTGCCTTAAAAGCATGTCTCAGAACAGGAGCATTGGAAGAATGTAGATCCATACATAACAGAATTACCAGTGATGGGCTCGAGTTAAGACCTGTTTTGAATGCACTCATCAATATGTATGCCAAATTTGGTCGCCTTCACGAGGCATCCCATGTCTTTAATGGATTGGCCAAACCAAATATCATGTCATGGGGAGCAATGATAGCAGGATATGCACAGCAGGGAGATGCCAGCTTGGTCCTAGAATGCTTTGAAAATATGCAACGCGAAGGCATGAAGCTGAATAAAGTCATATTCTTATGTGTCTTGAAAGCATGTGCAAGAACAGGAGAACTAAAGGAGGGCAGGTTCCTGCACAGTCGTATTATTGAAGCTCAATATGGATTTGATGTTGTTCTAGGGAGTGCTTTAATTGACATGTATGCAAAATGTGGAAGTCTTGAGGAGGCATGTCAGATTATCAGTACAGTTCCAAATTGTAATGTCGTATCATGGAATGCTCTCATTTCAGGATGCAGCCAGCATGGAAAAGGTTGCAGAGCTTTAGAATTTTTTGAAAAGATGCAAAATGAAGGCACAAGCCCAGATGAAACGACATTTTCATGCATTTTGAAAGCATGTTCTAGCATAGGACAACTAGAGAAGGGGAGGCTCATCCACAGTGATGCTATAAAACGTGGACTCCAGATACATGTTTTGATAATTAATACATTAATAAGTATGTATGCCAAATGTGGAAGTTTAATGGAGGCACTTAAAGCCTTTAGTAAACTAAGAAATCGGAATTCAATGTCTTGGAATGCCATCATTTCAGCATATATATTGCATGGTGACGGCATTAGAGCCCTAGATTGTTTTGAGGAGATGCGTAACGAGAACATGAAATCCACTCAAATTACATTTCTGAACATCTTGAAAGCATGTGGAATCACAGGACATATAGCTGGAGGAAGGCATATTCATGAAGAAATTCTAGAACTTGGACTTCCTTGTGCTGACGAGATAGGAAGTACTTTGATGGATATGTATGCCAAATGTGGAAGCTTAGAAGATGCAGATAGAGTCTTTGTCAACTTATCTTCGCGAGATGTTGTATCATGGAATGTGATCATTTCGGGATATGCCCAGCATGGAAATGGTTCAGTGGCTCTAATATGCTTTGATGAAATGCAAAATGAAAATACGAAACCAAATGAAGTGACATTATTGGGTGCCTTGAAAGCATGCCTAAGCATGACAACAGTTACTTATGGAAGGCTCATTCACAACAGGATCATTGAAACTGGTCATACAGATGTTCTTATCGGGAATACACTCATTGATATGTATGCCAAACATGGTTCCATTGAGGAGGCTCATAATGTCTTTGACAAAATGTCAGTTGTAGACATAGCATCATGGAATGCAAAAATTGCAGCATATTCCCAAAATGGTGAGTGTCTTTGGGCACTTCAAACTTTTGAACAAATGTGTCAGGAAGGCGTAATGCCCAATGTGGTGTCATGGGGTTCTCTAATTACTGGATATGCCCAGTCTGGTGAAGCATCTCACGCCCTGCAGTTTTACAAGGAGATGCAACAAAAAGGAATAGAGCCAGACATAGTCATCCTTTTAAGTGTTCTGAAAGCATGTACTACCATGGGAGCACTCGACCATGGGAGAACCGTACATGAGCAGATTAGAAAATGTAGGGTACAATTGGATGTGGTTATGGGGAGTATATTGTTGGATATGTATGCCAAATGTGGAAGCCTACAAGAGGCGTGCAAAATGTTTGAAGAACAACCTAGTCAAGATATTGTGTTGTGGAATGCTATGATCATGGGTTATTCCCAGCATGGGGAATGTCTTCTTGCTTTTAAGTGTTTTGAGAATATGCAACAGGGAGGCATAGGGCCAGATGAGAATTCATTTAGCTATGTACTGATTGCCTGTGGCCATGCCGGATTTCTAGATGAAGGCTGGTGGTATTTTAAACAAATGAGAAGAAAACATGGCATAAGACCGAACGTTTCTCATCACATCTACATAATTGACATCTTGGGTCGTCTGGGTCTCCTCAGTATGGCAGAGGAGTTTCTTCGAGCCAATATCGAGATCAGCACCATGGCATGGATCTCACTGGTTAGATCTTGCAGAATGCATGGCAATGTGGAGCTGGGAAGGAGTTGCTTTGAAAAAATTATCTGCTTGGATTCCTCCTGTGCTGCTGGATACGTGATCATGTCAAACGCTTATGCAGATGCTTATGCAGGAAAAAACAAGAAGGTGCAATGCACATGAATGAAAGAGTGTCAATGAATGCGGGTAATGCCTGTATGCAGATGGTTATGCAAGAAAAAACAGAAGGTGCATTGGGTAATGCCTGTATGCAGATGCTTATGCAAGAAAAAACAGAAGGTGCATTGGGTAATGCCTGTATGCAGATGCTTATGCAAGACGAAACAAAAAGGCGCAGCAGGAAAAGTGTGCATAAGATTGCTCTTGACTGCAAAGTAATCATTTCCCTTATGGTTACGACAATGATCATTGATGCACAGAGTTCCTACTACATTCGGCCACATGCAGTGCTCGTGTCTAGCCCATGGTCCAGGTACCCTTTTTTTGTTTTCTAAACAAGTAACAGCTAACTGATATTTAACTAAAGAGTTAGTTCTCAATTTGAATAAGAGTTTCCCTTCTTTTATCAGGCACAAATCTAAGTTCAGATAGTGCAACTTATTGGACAATTATGGAATGACGTCTTTATACAGCATTAAAACTGCTGAGAGATATTCATAAAAGGCAATTAATGCAGAAAATTTCAATTGCCATTCCTCAAGAGTGACATCTAGAAGCAGAACGGAACAAAATGAAGGGGAACCCATTTAGCTGTGAAAATGACAATCTCATGAGGAAGTTGGCTTCAAAGCTTTTCATTATTGCCTCCTATAAACTTTACAGTATGTGAACCCATAATCCTAGTGATATGGATACTGAGGTGCAAAATCTGGTTGACTTATGTACGACCCTGCTCCTTTTTGTTAAAATGACTGCTTGCATTTGACTACACAAGAGCATATGTGGAGCGCAGCATGTGATTTGTAGCTCCTCTTTTGTTATTCAAATACTGATCGACATGTTCCTCTACTGGTGGAGAACAAAGAAAAAAGAATGAATTTTTCTTGCAACACATGCATAAACCCAGATGTTCCAAAAATGATCGCAGGCCACATGCAGTTTAGAAAATTTTGTTTTACAGCACACTAAAATATAGAAAGTAACATCAAGTTCATTTCTTTCCCATTTTGTAAGACCCAAAAATGAAACTCTCATAGAACAAAACTGTCTCTCTTTCTTACACAGCAGAACTGCTGCTAACTAACGGTGCATAGAAGATGCCATGGCCTTACCCATCAAGGTTGCAGCTTCAATAAAACGATCTACACAGCGAGACACACAACTACTCTCGCTACCAGTCAAGCTGGAACTGGGTTTAGTCACACATTTTGCGAAACATTTGTCCCTGGCTTTCTGCATTGACAGCAAATTCAAGCTGCTTAAAAAAGAAAATTGGATAATAAAGTATAACAAAGTTTTTATTGTTGCTTATGATCAATTGTAAGCAAAAGTTGCAAGCCATCTCTGATTATTGCCAAAACGGTCAGAATTTGTACCAAAAAAAAAAACAAAAATTGTTTCTCACTTTCTGCATTGACAGATCATGTGAAAGGAAACGGAAGGGGAGACAACAAAAGAACGTCCTATGCTGTTTGTTATAAATTTATACGTTTCTGTGATTAAAAAAGAGAGACTTTGAATTTGAGGAGAAATTTTTACCTCAAAGAAATCTTTGGCATACGCCAACTCCAGCTCTGCCCTGACGCGATCCATTACTTCCTTCGAAGAAGGCTGTCGCTTCGAAGGCGCAGAAGAGTAAGAATCCATAGCTGCCTAAACCCTGAACCCTAAACCCCGGGTTTTAAAAATTGTATCACACTGTCGTCTTTTTGTACCCATAGGTATCTCTAACCCATATCTCTAACCCATACCTTCATAATAATTTTTTGGGAAATTTACCAAAATAACCTTAATTCTTGACTTAATTCCCAAAAAGCCCTTTGTATTTTTGAAATTCCCAAAATGCCCTTAATTCTTAAGTATTTTCACCCGTTTGTTACCCATACCTTAATTTTTTTACTCATTTGTTACCCATACCTTAATTTTTTACCCATACCTTAATTTTTGGGTTGCCCCTGGGGGGCAAACCCTCGTTTATGTGGGTTTATGGCATATCCAAGTATATGCCGGCATATACTTAGGATATTTGGTGGTATTGCTCAAACCGGGCTGTTGCCAATAAAGCTGGCGGTCATCCCTATTGCCACCCAGAACCCCGCCGGGGACCCATGCTATGGCTATGATGCTCGTAGGTGTTGCTCTTCTTTTTGCAGCGGGGACTCTTACAAACCGTGCTTTTTAGGGCTGCCGAGGATGCACTTTCTTTTCTCATCGGGCATTGTGTTAATTTCTTCATTTGCTATGATACCGGCTTGACTTCACCCCAAACTTCTGGGGATAAAGAGTATAGCCAATATGGTGAAAAAAGATAGTCGCGGTTTCTGCAGATACGAGCGCGATGTTCCGAGAGATCAATACCGCGTTAATTTCCCAAACACTATGGCGAGGGCGGGGAAGGAGCATCTCAAGCTTTCAAGGCACTTGCATGCATATATTTTGGTGATGCAAAGTGGTATTGCCCGATGGTTGTGAGCAAACATTTTTTTTTCGTTTTTAAAACTTAAGTCTTCCACATCGGGGTTTATCTTCGGGGAATCTGGCCGGGCTTGCGGGTAAGCAGGGTGTTGTAGTTTATTCGGTTTTGTTTCTTTTAAGAAGCGAAGGTTTTGTAATTGCATGCGGTGGGGTGTTGCAATGCTTGAGCTTCTCTGGCGAGGCCCGTTTTCTTCATGCTTGATTTGTTCAGCGCATTTTCACTTATTGAGGGCAAGGGGCTTCTCGGTAATGCTTTCGCTCCTAATTTTTTTTTTTTGTGAAATGTGTTTGGGAGGCTTTATATTGAAAGTTAGTGTAGTTTTGTCAAATGTAATACCGGTCGCGGCTTAGCTAAGTTCTTTGAAATCCGCTTTTGCAAAACCATGTGGAGGCCATGTAGCACATTAGGGACCTCTCCACGGACCTCTTGGTTTTGAATTTCTATTTTAATTTGCATTTTCGTCGGGGAAGTTGATATTAGAAATAATGACATAACTGAAAAGGCAAGCTTATAAAAAGGCACTGGGGCTAATAATCCAAGTTCTATTTTTTGAGAGAAATGCGGCAACATTAGTGTACTCGGCAATGGCGGAGGTTCAAGAGATGTTTTAAAATGCAGAATCTCACCATGAGTAGGCACTTAAAATGATTGTCGATTAACTTTCTAATTGTGGAGATAGAAAAAGCCATAGATGGAGTGGAATATAGACACGGGGTGCCTCATCCAGATAGTAGGGAGCATAAAATATTAATGTGCAATAGTTGCTCATATTGATAGCGTAGTTTAGTTTTGGTCGATTTTCTTAGCTCTTAACTTTAAACTTGATCTCGTTCAACTTTAAGCTCCGGGGCAAGGCGGGGCTTCAACTGTAGCTTCAAGTTACAATCAAACTCATGCGAGCATAATGTTGCGGGATGCGCCTTATGGGCTTCAATTGTGCGTGCAACTTGGCGCCTATTTGACCACGATCAACTCTTGCGAAGCCTCCTAATAGACCCTTTGCCTTATGCAGCTTGAGAGATCCTTTTCCTTAACCGGGTGAGCAATTTTTGCTCAAAATTTAGATGAAGTTGTACTTCTTAAATAAGTGACATGGCAGTTTGGATAAGATGAAGGCGGTAATTTAAAGGTTTGGATAATATATGTCTTTATTTGTTGAGAACCATGCTTGAAATAGGCTCTCCATATTCAAGACTTAATATGTAGGTTGTATGTGACCAATTAGACTGAGCATATTTGCATTGGGGCGTAGTAGTTTTAGCAAGGCATTAGATTGGCATCTGCTTGGGAAAGGAGTAGTTTGCATGCTACGTTCTCCATTGAAGGGATTGGAGAATGCTCAATGCGGCCCTAATGTATACGTTGTCGGCCCGCTTCATTGATGGAATTATCCTAGGCCACATCTTCATATTATTTGCGCCAAATTGTCTATGAAGCGAGGCGACTATGGGCCGGTGCGGTCTGCGTATTTGGAGAGTGCAAATCTAGTTTTTTTCTGGGCGGAGACTATGGTAAGCTGGAGCATTTTGCTTTGGGAAAGTCGGTTTGTTACCTTGAGCACTTGGCTCATTTTGTAGCTATGGATTTCCTTTCCTCGGTTCCTTACGTTGCTCAAGTTCGAATATTTTGATGTATTTTGCTTTGAACAACCTTTTTCTTGACCTTGAGGCAAATTTGGGCTATTCGTTTCCCACTCATCTTCACGATGCTACATATAAAGGTATTGTCACTTTGTATTAAATAGTTAAAGCTATTGATCGGCCTATAGAACATGCATGTTAGTGAATGTCTGCTGGTTATTTATTTTTTGGCAACATACTGTGGCACTACTATGGGGCTTTTCTTATCCCGAATAGCAATTCAAAGGTATTTTCAAGCATGGATTTTTAACGTCGTCCTCTAAGAAGAAAGTAAAATTAGGATTTAATGCTGGGTCCCTTTCTCTCGAAGATGGCCTGATCGTCATGCTAGCTTATATGCTCTGACAACGGTAAGATTCTAAACCAACGTCATAAATTGTACTAACGCCTTTGTTAAACTAGAATTTTAGGCAATATATTCTTGGGCCTCGCTAAGAACCCGGTGTTGCGATTGTTATGAAGACAAGTAATATGAATAATCCTTATGTTCTGAAAAGTTTAACGAGGTTGTTGGGCCATACCTATTTGTGTCATACGAATAGTAGCCATCCGATGCATGCATGATGTATGCATCCATGTGAATCATGCCCCTTATTCTGTTTCAAAGCTCGGGGATCACAATTTTGGGCTTCTGAAGATAAGCTTAACTTAAGAAAGCTCATGTATTTCTTTGCAGTGGAATACTCTTCTCGGTCTTTCTCATGAGATAGAGCAGGATATTTGCTACAGAGCAGAGTGTCTTCACGATTTCATTATTTTCTGTTGCAATGGTTGAAAACAAACCTTTGACTGCCTTAAAATCTGATGTGTGTTGAAAATGGCCGCAAATGTCCATTGTTTTGCTTATCATATTTAATTTTAAAAGCCGTGTGGTAACAATTGGTTCTAGTGATAATAAGGCACAAATTAAAGATAAGGTTAACGTACGCTCAATTGCAATGCAAATTTCATCATCTACTTGCCTTTGAAATTCATAGTGATGCAAACAGATTTACCAATTTCACACGTCACAAATCTCTTAGAGCTTGAATTGCACACTATACAAAGTGCATATTTTCATGAGTGTTGATAAATGTTGCGAAATGTTAGTGAATCTCGAACTTCTAGATTTTATATGTTAGACATGCAATATATTTACGCCCATGGGTTATCTAGGAAAATTTTGAGCAACGTTGAGGGAAATGAGAATCTTTAAGTATCTTCATAAAATCTTGAATAACCTTAGGCAAGATGCCATGAAGGAACATAATAGGAAACCATGGAGAGTCCAATGTGAAATCATAAATTTGTAGGCTAGTCCCAACATTAGAACTTGATGCCTTGATTTTTAAATTTCCCAAATTCCAAGCTTGAATTGGATACAAGACAAACTATTGGGTATCTGAGCGAATCTTGATAGAATCTCGACAAATCTTGCAGTATCAAATGACTTGGAATTTGGAGGGACTCGAAGAGAGTCTAGGCAATCTTGATAGAATATTGGGAATCTAAAGGAATTTTTGCAAAATGTTAGGGAAAATTAAGAGGATCTAGGGGAAATCTTGGGGGATTTAGTGCCAAATGTAGAACCTGCTATTCTAATCCACAATCAAACACAAGCTATTTGGCTTGATTTCATTCAATCTATGCACAAGTATCTTGCTCAAATTATGCAAAAAAAAACCTGCATCAAGATTTTGCCTACGTGCAATACATCTACACGATGCAGTTTCTATCAACACATTGGGCACTTTCCAAAACTCTTAATTGTTATCAAAGGTCCTAATATTAGCTTGGATTGTTGATCTTAGTTTCGACATTTTTTGGCATATTGGAAAGCATTCTCCATTAATGATATTAAGAGAAAACTAAACAATTTTGAGGGAGCTTTGGTATTGTGATGTACACGAAGCTCTAAGTAATGAAATCTAAGAGAATACTAAGAAATTTAAAGGGAGCCTATATATTATGATGTGCACAATAATCTAAGTCGACTTAAAAAGTTTAATGAAATTTGTTAACAACACAAACATATGGCACCACACTAACGGTTGAAGATGTGTTAACCGTACTAGGTTATTACATGTTTCAGCTTTTCTTAAGGTACAATCTGCAACTAAGAGAATCAACATGGGTTTACAATTTAGGATCCTATAAGAGGAATATTAAAAAGCATTACTTAGGAAGATTTCATTAATAAGATATGCAAGAACGGGAAAACTAAAATTGCAAGCTGCATTAATTGAGGCAAAAGAGTTACAAAGTTTGATTGCACACTACTTCCATAGAAAAGGTAAATCTTTTGTTATTGTAAGCTATGAATCCATAGCATTACCTTTTTTCTTCGAGGTTTCTAGCAATGCAGAAACTGAAGTTAAGTGACCTTGCCTTTTTGTTAGCAACTGTCAAGGGAGGACATAGTGAAAAAAGTTATATGGCACTATTCTCATCAAATTATCAAATTATTTTACAGCTTTATACTTGTTGGGAGTCTTTACCTTCTAAAGTTCGGCTTCCAATTGAGATGATTGAAAATATAACAATCTCAAAATAAGTTAATAGTCATAATTTGGATAGGCTGCAAATGTTCGTGAATGCATTTCATGTATGTTGTTGAACAAATAAGCTTATTGAGTTTCTCATATACTGACATAACTCATTCTCACTGATTGTAAGAATATGGTAGAGATCTACTTTAATTCAAATATAGATTGTGAAAACATGACTTCACTGTTTGATTTAGGCCACTTCACCCTCAAGAAACTGGAGGGCAACCCTCTATGCGCAGCACTTTGTTTTTTTTTTTCATTTAAACCATTAATTGTACCACCAATTAAAACATCTACCAAAACAATCATATAACGCACTGCATTGCGAAGAATACAGACTGAGAACTGTGCATTGTATTCACATTGTCAACATTAACTTTATATTGAATGTCCACTGTCATGGCACACACAGAACACAATACAACACACCAACATCAACAGCATGAAAACGTGTTGTACAAGCCAAAAGGCCACACGAAATCCTCACAAACAACCATCACCAAATGACGCCAACACCCTGTTGTACAAGCCAACTAAGGACCCAAGAAGCTCCAACCGGTTCTCCAGCACAACTCTATGCCTTCATAGTGCTGGAATGCTGGCGTGCCAGTCGGTCAATGGCATTGATATGGCGGATACGTATTCCCCTCAGCAGATTCATGTGGCCACGGAAGCCTCTACGCTGCCTGACAGAGATTTTCAGGTCCTCCATCTCAAGACACTCCAAGGCCTCCTGCATTCTTTGGATGCTGTTGCACAAACTCTCTTTGACACTCCTAATCCCACTCAGCACTTCCTTTGAAAGCAGCTCCACATCCACGTGAACGTGGAAGCATTCAGATCCCTCAACACTACCTGGCTGCAAGTAACAAGCATGAATGTCTCCAACTGGCTCTGCATCAGAATCGCTGTCCAAGTTGATAACAGGATGGACAAATCTATTTGCAGCAGCAACATCTTCACATGCTTCTTCCTTCACTATATCTACAACAGTCACAAGACCTACAAAACCAAGCATATATACAAGTCAAGATACGAACTATACAAGGAAACCTCACTAGCTAATTCACAGCAACAGATTTTCCATATGAAGTTGGATGTAATCTGGCCACGGCTGCGACGGGATGTCTACAGGGACTACAACAGGGTCAGACCATCGGTTTCCTGTCTGACAGGGCTCCACATCCTCCATCTCTTCTTCCTCGTCTTCCCTATTGCAACGTCCATCAACATCCCAAATTCTCTTTCTCCTCCTCCTCCCTACCTTTTCAACTGGGACAATTCCTGGCGATGTACCGAAGGTGACTGACCTCACATCACGAAGGGTCGCATGGCTAGGATCCAAATTCACCCTCCATGCAGCTTCAACCGCTGCTGTGAAATGAAGGCACAATTAAGCGGCAAAACCCATGCACTGCTAAGAATAAATTTCTCTGTCCTCAGCATCATTGCCACAGTTTGCTCCAACGAAGGCGAAACCTGCTTACGTCCATGGTAAAGCACAAAGTGTCGTGCTTTCTTCATGAGATTTCTATTATCCAAAGTGACAAAGGATTTGATATCACCGGCTCCATACAAAGCATAAAGCTCCTTCCCTCTCTCAATCTGCTCGGCAATGACTCCTTTCATGTGCTGGCGAAAATGCATCTTGCCGAGGTCCTTCATACAGTACCCAATCATTCCCTCATAGCAGTGGAGCCTGGTATCCTTCAACGCCTTGCAAATAAAGACTCCTCCTGCAGGCTTATGAGTGTCCCAACCAAGGTATGTCTTCAGCTTCAAATTGACACTTGCTGGAGTTCTCATCAGAACTCTAAACACACATTGAATGTGCAGGTGGTCCAATTCAGAACCTCTCTCCTGACTGACCACACCGCTCACGCACTCAGCATCTAGAAATCTACAAACACTCACATAAAGTCCATCCCACACATCGATTCCTCCAACACTGATTGTCACACTCACATCCAAAGATGAGGCCTCGTCAACATATTGGTTGTTCTTCATCCTCCCCTTTGTTATAACTTTCTTGACCACAACAGGCTTCTTCCCAGCAAACTTCTGTTTTCCAGGCCCTCTATCTTCAAATACCTCTGCAGGTTGCACAAACTGGGCTGCTCACTATGAACACTCTCATGCACACGGTTATCAGACTGCCCATGCTCCACAAGGGGTTCCGGAAGCTCCACAAAGGAGATGCTGTGGAAATTAGGATTCTCCGAGAGCCTAAACCCCTCCCACATGGACCTGCGTTCTGCCACAGCGCTGCTCTCTGCAGGACGGCCCTCTGCATCTATAGAGCCCACTGGAGCATGCCCATCTCCATCTAACCTACCCCTGTAGGACACCCCACGGGCCAGCCGCCTCAGAAACATCTCTACCTCACTGGCTTCTCCACCTCATAGAGTACCTGCAGCACCATCTCCTTCGGCCGCCATCGCTACCTCCGCTTGAGTCTCAGATGGTTCGCACAACAGGTTTTTGTGGGCCGGCTCAGATAAGCACAACAGAAATAGACAGGACCCTAATTTCGGGTCTGTAAAAGGCAACTCATATGACAGCATATCTCATCCTAAAAAAAATCCTTGACCCAAAAAAATAAAAAACACCACCCCACCCCCAACTACTGAAAACCCGCCCCACAAAAAATCTTTTGCGAACCTTATTGTTCTCAAGAAGTTTTTTTTTTGGGCATTTTTTAACGAGAGATATTTGCAGGGCTCTAGTTTGTTGGCTAAGAGGTGGGCATTCAACGTAAAGGCTGCTTACGTGTATTTCTGTTCCCATATCGAATAGGGAGCTTACACATGGCAGTCTTTCTATTAGGGAAAGTTCGGTACGGTTGTTATTGTTTTCAAGTTTAATTTGAACTATTGCAGAATGTGGGGTAAAATTTCCAGAATGTCTTCTGGAATGTAGGATAAGAAGATCAGAATGTACAGTGAAAATATTAGAATGTACAGTAAAAACATTGATCTCATCACAGTAAAACTATAAAGTAAAAACAATGTAGAGTAAAAGTAAAACGTTGATCTCATTGCAGTAAAAGTCTTTCCCTTATACAGAAACTTGCAGAAACAGGTAGAAACCCAAAATACAGAGAGTTGAGAAGCAACCAATGCTGCAAATGTGCTATGAGAGGCAATGTGGCCTGAGAACGAACCAATGGACTCTTATAATCCATCAATATTGAATTGCTTGTGTTGTTGCTGTAGACGCAAGACATTGCTTCAAAGGCCGCAGTGTAGACGCAAGACATTGCTTCAAAGGCCGCAGTTTTGGGAAAAGACTTTTTAGATACAATTCCAACCATTACAACCTACAACCTCGTGCGCTCCCAAGGTCTGCAAAACCTGAAAACCAAGAAAAAGATTAGTTACAGTAAAGAAAGAAACACAAACAAGAAAAAAAGCAGAAAAGACTGTTAGAAATATGAGACACACACAACTTTTCCCACAAGACAAGACCAAATTTTATTCATATGAGATACATATTTATACATCAATATGAGCCACTATTGGACTAGTGCCACAATAGGCAAGAGTGCTATATGTGACATACGTGCCATACATGGCAAAAGGTAAAGGTGCACGTCTCCTATAGAAAGGAGATTCCAAACACCCTCCCTCGCAACTTTAGCCTTTTTGAACAAAATAATTGTATCTCATATTTAAAGATGCCTCCAACCATCCCCTCCAAGCATCTTTAATCTAGTGCTTGGATCAAAAACCTTTTGTGGGTTAAAAGGAAAAAACCCAAGCACTTTGAACAACTCAAGTAACAACAAAAGATTCAACAATTCCAAGAGTGCTTTTGCACATCTCTTGTTTCAAGTCCTAATGCTTTGGTGAAGATGTCAGCAACCATCGTAGATGTTGGACAATATTTAAGCACAATAGTCTTCTTTCGTACTTCCAACTTGATATAATGATAGTGTAGCTCAATATGTTTAGATTTAGAATGGAAAACCTCATCTTTTGTTAATGCAATCGTACTTTGATTATCACACATGAGTAGAGTAGGCATTAGGCTCCACCGAAGTTTAATGCAAACAATGCATCAACCGTCGCCTTAACCAAACCAATTCTCTCTTGGCAAAGCCCGATACAAACAACATACCCGCCTAAACGTGGTGGAAACAGAAACACATCGTTGCGTATCAAGATAACTACTCCAATCAACATCTGTATAGCCTAGAAAAGTCAATATATTAACATCATTCTGCTTTGTGTACAACAATAAACCACAGGTAGAAGTGCCTTTCAAGTATCTCAAAACCCTTTTTGCCGCAGTCCAATGAACCTGTCCAGGATTGGTCATGAATTGAACAAGAGTATTAGCAACATAACTAATATCAAGGTGAGTTGCATTGGCGGAATACATCAATGCACCAACCAAACTAGCATAAGGACATTTTTGCATTTGCAATCTTTCTTCATCGGTGCAAGGACTCCGGGACCAATCGGGTTTCGCGCCTTTTTACGAAAAGTCGGTATTACTTGGCGGGTAGAAGGATGAAGCGGGGCTTACTTGGCATCCACATGGCGTATTTTCATAGGGGATGCTGGCGGCTTTTATTGCAACCATTTTAATGGCCCGTATTTTTGGGGAGTAAACCGCCCAAAATAATGGTGACTTTGACCGCCCTCTGTGTCGGCGTCACCAACTCCCTTGTCAAATTTTGGCGCCAAACTTACATCTTGTCACTCGTAGCCTCGTGCATCCTCTCGCCTTCACTCCTCATCGCAATCCATGTCTCCTGTAATTTCGTGTTCTTGCCCCATTCTGAGAACTCCCAAGGTCAAGAAGTGGGAGGTTTTGTCTCAATAGGTTAGGTGGGTGAGTATCTTTGCCATCAGCGAGGGGAGACATAGAGTTAAGCGACAAAGCGATCGGGCGATGCGGACACATTGGATAGGTAGGATAAAAGAGTTCAAGTTGAATTCTAGCGGCGGAAAGTGGAAAGTATAACAATACGACATGCATATACCCCGCCGATATGGCCAAAGAGCTAATCTCCACCAAAAGCGGCTTCCCAAAATTGCCCTTAAATGGTAACCACCTTAAGCGGATCACCACGGCCTTGAGAAGCTGGTTTGTCGACTACTTAGCTGCGTAGAGATAGTTTGGCGTCGTGTGATCTTCTTATCTTTCATTTCTTTCGTTGACGCGTGTTTACAAACAAATTTATTGTGCGGGTTTATGTTTATCGGGCGTCGTGGATGTCATTCGGCCGAAAGTATTAGTAGTGTACTTGTGGGTGTATCACATAGACATCGGAATTGTCCTTTTCAAGGTATGGATGCCGTGACCTTGCGGGGGTATAGGCATCTGGTTTTCTGGACATGATTATAGCGTAAAGGTCGGAAACCGAGCTTGAGGCGGTTGAATTGCCCCCTTTAAGTGAACTTTGTAAACCCACGGACTAATGAGAACAATGTAATTGCAATGAAGAAATGCATGGCTGACGAGGTGCAAGCGGGAATGTCTGAAAGCGGAGGCGTGAGGATGAGTTTCAAAATCTTCACACCGTTTGAGGTATTTGCTAATATATTCGGATGGCGCGAGGAAGTTGAAAAGCTCAGAAGACATATCGTGCTTTCTCCCCCCTTAGATTTTGTGGATGGCTTATTTTTTGGTTCCGACACGGGATGTTGATTCCACGAATCATCCGGTCAACTAACGAAGGTCAGCGTAGTTAAGTCCTCCTTTAAGTTCGGATACTTTCTTCCAAAACAATATTTATCGTTAATTGTCAACTAGAGCGAAGGCAGAGAAAAAAGAGGCTGCACAACTTTTTTGGGAGCCGTTTGAGGACCATAATAGACACTCCGTCGCGGTGGATATTGAGTATGGAGAGGGGAGGAAGTCATTTTCTCGACCACCATGGAAGCGAATGGCCATTATCGAGCTAAAGTGCTAATGGAGCAGAGGAAATTGCGGCGACTTCCATTATTTTATTGATGGCATTAGGGTTGGTTTCGAGGCAAGAGGGAAATGTAAAGTTTAGTGAGTTAGCGATCAACAAGAAATTGTCTATCGGCTGGCGCTTTGAATCTCGGTTTTTATTTGTGTTTTGTCGATGTTTTTAGGGTTCCATTATTTTGTCAGATATTTTTTAGGGTTTCGGTACAATTATTTAAAAACGTTACCATCATATTTTACTTTAACTACGTTTTTTACTATTTATCTCTTGCCGGTTGTCTATTTTTGTCGGTGTTAAGTAGTATAAAAGCGTCATCATTTGAGAAGCCATGGCAAGAACTAAGCAAAGCTGCAAGGATCCATCCAGTGGTGTAAGGCGGTGATTACATTAGTCCGCCTTCTTCATCGACTCACGAAGTCTCGATAGAGATTCTCCTCCTCCGACCATGCCTAACGAAGACCGGAAAAGAAATCCATGATGACGGACCCAGCGGGAGAAGCGGCTCCGGAGTAAGTAGGGAGGTGCACTCCGGTTCGAGAGGAAGGATGAAAATGTGAGACCGCCGTGGCGAGAATATGATGCGGATTAATTATTGGGCAGCCGCCTCTTCTTGCTCTTCTGCTCCTCTGTTCCTCGTGGAGGTGCGGGACCTTCAAATCAAAGGAGGAGGCCCGCCCGAGAAAGGGGAAGGCGACCGGGAATGTGAGGAGGCGGGCCCGGAAAGAGTCGGTAGAGGAAGCGACTGCGATGAATCTTTTGGGGTGAGGAGGCGGCGGAAGAGTCGGCCGAACAACGAGCTCAAATCTTTTGGGGTGGGTGAGGGTAGAGGCGGAAGCGGAAAGCGAAGCTGGTATTAAAGCGCCAGCGAGATTAAGTATCGGAAAAACACGAGATGGTCATTCAGCGTCTCCCATTTGCCGGGCTCGTGAGAGATTACGCAAGAGTGTGGTGCGATACATCATACCGATTCTGAGAATTCAAGCAAGCGCCTTAAATGCTCTTCAAATGGCGGAGGCGGTTGGTGTCGGTACGTTCGAGGACTCGCGGACTTGCGGCAATACATGCCAAAGCGGGTGTTGTCATGCCCAAGGACATGCGCCTCGTCTTACGCATAAAGGGATCCGAAAGTACTATGGTCAAAATTTTATGGCTGAATACAACAAGAAGAAAGACCCCCGGAAAAAAAAAGGTGAAGTGCCTTTGTGTTTTTTCATATGTATAATATTTCTTAATGCAATGGCTTTATAAGCTTAATCTCTTAGTCCATTTCTTTCTTAGAAGCCTAGCCGCACTTTGCATTTTTTTTTTTTAATGTTATCGTGAGGATCACCACGGCCTAGCGACAAGCATTGTGCTTTTGTTGCACATAGTAGTCTTCGGCGTCGTGTGATCCAACCCTAACCCTAACCCTAACCCTAAAAAATGCGGACAAATCTCCCCACAGCGGTGTGTCCCCTTTCATAATCGACAGCGGCTACTTGAGTTCAAAAGTGGCGGCGCCTTACGGCTCCTAAACATCTTCTTGTTTTCGTCGTTTGCCGCCATGGATTGTTATGTGAAGTTCACGGAATGGTATGCATCCGCCCCTCATGACAACGAGGAAGTTGCGCCCGGCTGCGATTTATCCGTTCTATTGCAAGGAGTTGGACATCATGGCAAAGCGATGGCGAGCTTGGATGCTATCGCGAGGTTGCTTTAGCTTTCACCCGGACCGCTTGGTCTCCGGCGACGTCCTTTCTGCGGATGTCACGGCTCGTGGATTCCAAAACCAGCTCTAGAGGGCGGCTTCCCATTTGCAAAGCGGGGAAGATGTTTTCAAGAATCTTTGCATAGCGGGCTCCTCTGGCTGCGTCCTTGTGCTTAAGAAGGTATCTTATTTCTCTTTGCCGTTTGCATTTGCTAGTTATTGCATTACGCTTTCGGCCAAACCGAAGATACACTTGGAAACAATGAAATCTTTAAGCCAAGGGGTCGAGTTATGTGTGATGATGCTGACTATGGCGTAGAAATGGAGATAGATCTACAAGAAGAAGAGCAAGAATGTAGGAGTTTTAGCTTCGGCCTTGGCCTTGGGTGAACAGGAGGAGGGAGATGATTACGAAGGTGATGAGGATGGGGATGAGGATGAAAAAAGTTGTCGACATAGCGCCAATTTTAGTGGAAGGCAAAGAATACTTATTGCTAAGTGATATCTTGAGGAACCGTCTATGTTCGAATGTGTGCTGGGGAAGGCGAGCTTATCGATTACCTTGGCGAATGGGTAAACTTAGGCCTAGATTTTGAAGAGGATTTGGACAAAGAGATGTTTGAAGTATCTAATTATACCGGCAATGCTATAAAGCTTAAAGAAGCATATGAGAATTTTGGAGTCTCGATTTGCTCAAGATGGCGAATCTACCAGCGGAAGAAGAATTCCAGCGTCTCCGTGCAAAGCTGCCAAGCGGGATCTGAGGTTTGGCGGGCCCTTGATCAATGTGGCGGCGGCATAAGCACAGTAGATGAGGATAAATGTGAAGAAGATAATCTTGAGGGTTCTTATTTGTGGGAAGTAGATGATTTTTCTTGCCGACATGCACGCGCGGGGGACAGGGAAAGATTGAAGGACTCTACATTGTTAAGATATATCTCAAGATTCGTTAATGGGGAGATAATCGTCTTGTGAGAACTTTCAGTCCAAAGGGTGCGAGTTTGTCTATTACCTCCGTGCATTATGCATGTTCGGGAACCATTCCCAATTGGCATCAAAAACGAAAGGGTGATAGCAATTCGTAGGGGGATGTTGTGTTACAATATTTTGGCGACCAAGCGGTCTGCTTGGCGAGCAATATGTTAAATTTTTTAGCTGCTGGCTTGACTCACCCAAGGTTGGGTTGGGGTCGAT
This sequence comes from Isoetes taiwanensis, assembly GCA_021234155.1. Lineage (NCBI taxonomy): Eukaryota > Viridiplantae > Streptophyta > Lycopodiopsida > Isoetales > Isoetaceae > Isoetes > Isoetes taiwanensis. The sequence continues at coordinate 691,195 of JAJEKV010000005.1, forward strand.
AACATGGAAGTCATTGCCTTGTTGGATCGGTCTTGTGAGGGGGATTGAAAGAGCATGAAATTGGCGGCGAAGCTTGAGAAATTGGAAGTTATATGTTTTCCAACTTGTATCGGTAAAATTATTTATGTCGGATTGTCCTTAGAAATTCCTAATAAAAATTATTTTATTTGTATTTATTCACATCGCCTTGAAATACATCGGTCGATTTTTACGTCATATCTAGGTTTTGGCGTCGTGTGATATCTATCTCGAAGAAATGAAATATTATTGGAAAAAGACAATTAATTTATTTATTATTTTCGTGTGACTCATGTTATAAATAGAAGACCGATGTCCCGGCTGACCTCGATCGCCTTCGCCTTACGCTCATCTTCTACTTCCGGCTTCCGCCTTCCACCTTACGCTCGATGGCATCATCATCTTCCTCTAGCGAGCGACCCGCCAAGATAGCACTCCCGGCCCCAGGCTGCCGTGGACATCACCCTTGCGGTGGTGATGAAGAGATTCAAGGAGATCCATGATGAAAACAGTCGTCGTCGCCGAGAACAATGAGGCGGTCGGCAGTTAACCTTCCGCGGGGGCTGCTGCTTGGCCGGCGAGGCGTTGAGCTCGTGGAAACATTCGCCATGTACCAAGAGGCGACGAGCCCGCGAGGGCGAAGGCGGTTGAAAGCTGCTCACATGATTTCGCGGGCCTTAGAAGATATGGAGAAGAAGCTCCGAGCTGCGGAGGATGAGAAGCTTGACCTTACGGCAATTTGCGGGGACATGAAAATCAGCTAGAGGATCATGAAGATCCCTAGCCGTTGTATCTATCTATTTTTTGCTTCAAAGAAAAGTTTTCTCTATTTTTTGCTTCTATCTATCTGTTGTTCCAATGTATGTTACGTTTTATTAAAATATCACCGACGGCCGAAATGCCTTGCTTGCAATTAGGTAGCAATCAATGGATTTGGCGTCGTGTGATCTCCATACCGTTCTATTTTGCTTCAATGAGAAGTTCTATCTTTAGTTATGTATCGGTAAAATTACTTATGTATAGATTGTATCACCGAAATTATCAATAAAAATTATCCACGAGCTTTCTCACGGAAGAAAAGGCGTTAGAAGAAATAACGGTCCTTTTTCCTCACCGGGCGAGAAGTAGCGGTCGATTTTCACGACCCACGGCATCCCCGGCGTCGTGTGACTCAAGCTACTCGAAATCCCTGTTATAAATAGAAGACTTTCTATCTTGCCTTCGACCTCCGATCCTCTTAGCCTTAGCCTTCTTACGCTCATCTTCTCCCCTTCCGCCTTCCGCCTTCCGCCTTCGCCTTCTCCTCGATGGCATCTTCATCCTCCTCCTCCGATCTTCAAGCGGCCAGCCCGAAGCTGCCAGCGGACATCACCCTTCTTTGTGGTGATGAAGAGATTCAAGGAGGTTCCACGGCAACAACGGCCGTCTCGTCGTAGAGAAGATGGGCGATTGGGCGGGTTAGAATTCACTAGGGCTGCTGCTTTGCATGGCGAGACCTTGAGCTTCGCAGCAACATTAACCAGGTACCGAGAGGCCAATGGCCCCGTAGGGTCGGCGATTTTAAGCGCACACAACATTTCGCATGGTAGCTAGAAGATATGGAGAAGAAGCTTCGAGCGGAGGAGGATGAAGCGCGACTTTACGGCCGACTCTGAGGATCATGAAGATCCGTAGCCATTGTATATATATTTTTTTGTTTCAAAGAAAAATTTGCTCTATTTCTTGCTTCTATCTGTTCTCTTGTTTTGTTTTATTAAAAAAAGATCACACGGGCGAAATGCCATTCTTGCAATTAGGTAGCAATCAATGGATTTGGCGTCGTATGATCTCTAGCTAGCGATACACACCTCGTTGTATGTATAAATTCATAATTTATTAATGGAAAAGTGTATGTAACACAAATATCTAGCTAGATTATGTGATATAACTTGCGGGTAAATGCGAATTTGCATGTGGATGACAACGTCTATTCACATCACGTGGCTTGTGGATGACAAGCGTCATGCCAAGGGCGTGGCATCTTATTTGCCACAATAACTGCTTGTCTTTTATGCGGCCTGCATACGATGCGGCTGGGATATGGCCGGATCCCATGATGCGAACATAGGCTACCGTTGCCTAATTGAATGCTATAATTTAGCCTCGTGGGATTATTACACAACTTTATCGGTTTTCATAGCCGTAGTAGATTCCAAGCGTATCTCTAGTTTCTATATAAAGCGTCGGAGGCCTTTGTCTTCTCCTATCCGCCATCTTACGTTTCTACCACATCCGCCCTCGGCCATCACTCTGTTCTCCCATCACTTTCAATGGCCTCCGGCTCGGTTCCATCCCTGCTAGAGATCTTGTCTCAAGTTTTGGTCAAGGAAATTGAGAACAACATTTGAGGCGGAGGAGCGGATCCGCCTTCTAAAAGAAAAGAATGATGAAGGCGTCGCCAAGGCTGGTTCTTGGCGGAGGAAAAGGCCGCCTTCTGAGGGGAGGTGATTTTAGTCGCGACAATCGGCGGGCTGCCTTAGACCCCGAAGTGCGGCGCCCGCGAGATATAACCTCAAAGAGGCTTAGGGGCAATCCCGAGGCGGGGAGAGGCTGCCCGAGCCCAACTTCGATGGCGGGGAAGATAAGGTTGCGGAATATGAGAGCGTGGTTGCGGGGCGAGCAATCATGTTGGAGGAGCGAAAAAAATTATCAACGCCCTCCGGGAAGAGCTTGCCGGCGATCATAGGCATCGGGCTCCTCCTAGAGGGGCCGTTTTTTTTAATGTTTGTAATTGGTTTTATTTTTCAATGGGAAAAGTTTTTTGACAAATGTGCGAATATACGTTTCCTATTTTTAATTTTCAATTTTCAATATCCGTGGTAGAGAATGACAAAGGCAGATCACCTGGCGAAACCCTTCATAGGGTTTTAAAGCTTCGTGTGCGATTCAGCGTGGTGTGATATCTGATTGTAGTTAGAATAGTTATTAATGTGTTCGGTAGGGACGGTACCATTAATGTGTTCTAGCGGACAACAGAGCCGAGAATCCCCTCGACCGCGTCGCGGCGGCCGGGAGTGTGTTTAATATGTTCAAAGCTAATATGTATAAATTGAGGTCCTTGCATGTGCTCCTTCGCCCGGTTAGAGTCTTTGCTCCTCACTTCTATAATCTTAACGTCCCTCCCATTTGTCATCTATGGCCTCCACATCCTCAACCGCTGATAATGGAAGCGCAAGAGGATAGAACTCCCTTCCGACATAGTGTTGGGTGTTCTAATGAAGAGGTTGAAGGAGCAAGATGATCTTCTAAAGGAAAACGCCGTTACAATTCAGCGAAAAAGAAAGAATGAATTCAACCTTCTCCATGCCGTAGCCGGAGAGGCAAATCAGGCGGTTGAATAGAAAATTGGAGACGGATGACATGCCCCAACAAGCTGCTTGAGGTGGTTATGGCGGCAGCGAGGATGCTAATTGAGCGAGGAAGAACACGTTGTGCTATTGGGGACGGGGGGCGGGACATGTACAAAGAGATGGTGGACAGATTGGAGGAAGCGTTTGGATAGGGTGATTGCTCGCTTGAGGGGAAGAGATGAAGGCGAAGCGAGGGGCGGAGCTGATGATGATGATGAAGATAATGAAGAAGAGCTCGCCTTTGGAGCAACAATGAGTCGTTGTATTTTGTTTTCAATGTAACATCTTTCACAACTTTAATCAAAAGTAACCCTTTTTATTATTATCTTGTAAAGCTTCACACGGTGCGAAGCCACATAAATGCAAGCAATAGCGAACTCCTTTGTTCGCGTAGGTATGATAAAATAAGATCACCGGCCGAAGCTACTGGTTATTGCAAACAAGGTTGGAGGCAAGTACCCGGCGTCGTGTGAACATGCTACACATTACAAGTATACTTTACCCGATTCTTTGTCTCTTAGATCTCCCTTTGTTGCGATGCTAGTGGGGCCCTAAATTTTGCCAAGCAACTTTCCGTTTTCTCTTGACATTATGCCAATGGTGTTTCACGACTTACGGGTTGCTCCTTAAAAGCGACCTTCTTGTAAATATTTAGCCATCGCCCTTCTATAAAACCACTCGTCATCGTCTTAGGGGTTGGTTCCCACATTTCCACCCCCTCTTTGAGTGTTACGATGAAAGGCTATTTTAGCTTGTTTATCGCGACTTCTCCATGCCTTGTGCACTCCCACCTTTGCTAGGCTTCCATACTTCCTAAAAACCAAGGTGCATGAGCCCAAAAGATGTGCAAGTAGTCGTGACTTCACTCTCTCCCCATCGTCTATGAAAGCTTTAATAAATTTGTTATTAAGCTTGCCGCGAACATTTTACGCATCTTCTCTTGTGAGGTCCATTCTCACGAATGTATGGGAACAATTCGGACAATGCATCCCATGTTTTTTTTTTTCCTCAATGCGAGCGAGCGCCATGCAATGCGGTCTGCTCGCATCAACCGGCAATTTTCCAAATTCATAGACCTTTTCTCCCATCGGTTTCCGTTGAGCCTCTCTATGATTCTTTATGAAGCGTCGAGCTTTCATCCCCTCAATTGACACCTTACGAGGCACACTTGTTCTTCTGCCCGTTTCTCATCGAGCTCTAATCTTACATTGCCACCATGCAAACTGCTTACGATAGAACATGTTCAACTCTGAATTCCTTCCTCTCTTCTCTTCTTGTGCGAAATGTTCCCCCGAATCTGCTGACTCAAAAATATCATCTTGTCGATGATTCTCACAAAGCCGTGCAAAGTGCGGATATGAACCCTCTCTAATGGAATGGGGAAAATGCCATGGAACTTGGGATCTTCTTCTCCTCTATTAGGAGCATTTGCTTGGTTAAGGGACAAGGTTGAAGCAGTCTTCCGATTACTTGACTTCCTTGCATGATTGCGGTCTGAGACAACTTTTGCATGTTCCTTGTCCTCCTCCACTTATGTTGTACATTGCTTTCTCGGTTTTTAAATCGGGGCGCCAAGTGAAAAATTACTTTGTAAGATCCATAGTGATCTACTTGCAATTTTCCCCTCCCTCGAATCTAGATATTAGACTTCGGGATGTCGGTTTGATTGAACACCCATTTCAAAACCTCGTGGGTTTCTTTACGAACTTTAAAGAGACCTAACCACCGGGTGTCATCTTGATTGACATGAGAACCATTTTTCATGCGCTTCTTCTCCTCGTCGAGTCACCTCTACATCTTTTTTGTTATTCTTGTTGCTCTTTGATTTAGCATGTGCAATTGCATTCTCAATTGCTCTATTCATGATGACAGCGGATACCCTCTCATACTTCTCAAACTTGGTGGGTTCCATTTCATCCAATTTTATGCAAACTTCAATCTCACCATTAGTTTTACGCAAGCTGTTAAGTCATAATATTTGACAAGGAATTGTAAAAGAGTAACGAGGTCAACCCAAAGATTATTGCGTTCATTCATTCCAACTATATCACAACAATCCTTGCCATTCTTATCTTTTATGGCTATGGCGGGACCAGCACATTCAGCGTGGTGCATCTCTCCTAATATGGCATACACCATCTTTGTCCTAGTAACCCTTGTATTCTCGACAATTTGTGGGCGTGGGCGAATACTTTTTTGTGCCCATTCTTTTCAGCGCCGGTGGAATGGCTTGAATAGAAGCGGTAACCAAGCCCTACGATGCCTACATCATCACAAGCGTCGTACATCGTAAGCTTCTAACTTCTTGTAGATCTCCCCTAGTACCATTTCAATACCATCTTCTTGAGAGGAGAGTTGTAGGGGTGACAAATCATGTCCACTATCTCCCTGTTAGGTAAGCTAGGTTCTTCACTCGTAACCAAGATTGCTTCTAGTTTCCCCGGATCTTAAGCGGCCTTTGCTAGTGTTGTAAGCGGACCTTGTGGCGTGACCACAACGTCTGAATGCACTGATCCAAACCGGTTCCTCTATCGATTCGATAATGCTTCTTCCTTTCGCCAAGCCAAGGGGTGTTTTCTTCAAATTCTTTAACCTACATTGAAGCCCAAAGTTTGCTCTTTTCGAGCTCTTGGATCTTTTCTTGCAGCTGCCCTATCACCAATTTGGACTTCTCCGCCATTATCTCAAAGAAGTTTCCCTCCCCAAGCCGTCATTCCTTTCCTTCATCACGATTGGAGTAATGGGCGAGAGAAAAAAAGCTGCTTTGGTTTAAGTTATAATTCTCTTGTGACAATCGGAGGCGGCTCATCTCAAAAGGCGTATTAGATTCGAATGCCTTCATCCTCTCAATCTCTCACAATATCCCAAGAGGCGAGTTACCGTCACCACAAAATCGGACTAAACTTGAAGCGTCGAAATGGCGGTTTCACGCCACTCAAGCGGATCAATGGATATAAAGCGCCATCCGCCCGGATGTCGATACTTTTTGAGCACGCAAAGGCGCAACATGTCGAGTCTAAGTTCTTATTTTTTTAGACCTCTTTTTTGCGATTGAAGGCTGGAGCATATTCACGAGTCGGTTGGATCCTTATCCACACATCATTTGGAGCTTCCATACGCGCGTGGATCGCACGGCGCGAAATGAATGTGTACAATTTGTATGCTTGACACAATTAAGCCGTTTGAGACTCGGTCCAGGTACTAACCTCGTTTTTGAAATTTACAGCGTGCATATGGAAAAGTCCATTCTCCTACAATCCATGCTTTTATACAAAAGCAAATTCAAAATTGAATTGTAGGGGGGGAAGCCTGTATTGGGATGAAGTAAAGATCCGGTTACGAACTTTTAAAGGCGCAATCGCGGCGCCTCGAAGCGAAAAGTCTAATACAAAGCTTCAACCTACACATTCAAATTTTGAAATGTAGAAGGCGGGGAATGGACTCTAAATGAAAAATAGGGCAAGACAAGAATCGGTGATGCGCATGATTGGTATCGACAAACCAAGACACCGTCATGAGTTGCGGTATGCTATAATGCAAGTGGCTTTTTAGAAGCGCCCGTGTTGCGTCAATCTGTCGACAACAAGAGAATTAAATACATATGGCGCCATAGATATCGATTCCCCTTATTAGGAGAATATTCCAAGCAAATCGGCGGGAAAAAGGGCGGAAATATGGCGATGGAATGGTTGATAGGAGGCCATTTTAGTTCATAAAACATAATATAACTTGGAATGATAGATATTTTATATGCAAATGGGAGACTATTGTGAAGGACTTGTGTTTAGTTTTAATTTGACAACAAATAAGAAAGTGGATCACCACGATGCGAATTTAGTGTGTTCCATTTTTTTGTTGCATATGTACTATTAAACTTGGTGTGATCCTTGAAAAATAATATGCTCTTTGAAAAGGGATGATGACTTATGTACTTAAGAGTGATAACACATATCTGATAAAAAAAAGTTAGGTATTCAAATGGAATTAGAAGCAAAAACTTTTTACATTCAAAAATTTTTATGGCCGTATGGCTTTACATCATTTTGTAAATTTAAATGCGGGAGGCTTCAACTATTCACAACAAAAAGCCGGGAGGCTTGCGGTCATATGGTAAGAAAATTTGGAGGCAAGCTCGACTAAGAACAAAGAAAAAAAAATAAGAGGTGCTCTGCCCTAACAAATTTCATTCATCGCTTCATCATCGCAAAAAAAAAATAAGAAATAACCGTTAGTTGAATGCTTAAGAAAAGAAAGAAAACATGCATGTACCATGAACTAACGCCATGAGCTCCTCGAAGTCAGTCGTGATTCGTCTTCAACTTCTTCATCTTCTTCATCATCTTGGCTTCTTTCTCAGGTCGGTGAATACTCATTTTTGAAGAATCTCCTATCCGACCTTCAAGAACACTGTGATGAACTCCTGCTCAGAAATTTCCTCGATTCCTCATTCTCGATTCCTCGTCAAAGGAATCGAGGAGGAATCGAAGAGGCATTGAGCAAGAACAGTGGGCAGCGGGAGGAGGAGGCTGCGGAGGGAACACCTCTTCCGGCCGTAATAGAAGCCTCTTGGAGGACACCTCCGGCTCTTAAAAGTAGCTGATCTCTTCATGGCGATGGACTAGAGAAATTGGGCGGAGGATCTAGCAAAGATTGGAGGAGATTGGGGGAGAATGGAGCCAATCTAGGCTGGAATAGATATAGGCTGGATTAGGCGTGAAAATCGTAGGAATGATTAAGTATTCAGTCCTATCAACCATCATTACATGCCATTATGTGCATATCTCGAAATTTGAGCCATATCTAATATCTTCCTTTTTTAACCTTATACCTAAATATCCAATATCTTCCTTTTTTAACCTTATTCCTAAATAGCCAATATCTTCCTTTTTAACCTTATTCCTAAACCTATATGATTTGAGTTTAACGAACATGAACAGATATAATTGAATTTAACATACTATTTAATACCAAGATGCTACGTCACACTATGTCGATAATTGGGATTTAAAAAAAAACACTCAAACCCTCCTCGACAAAACCACGTAAGTGCCGACCTCACTTGTGTTTAAGTTTAATTTGACAACAAGCAACTTCCATCTTTGTGTAGATCGCGCGGTGTGAAATCAAGGTGTGGTATTTTTATGCCCCAACACAATTAAGCCGTGTGAGCGAGCGTCCGTACTAACCGTTTTGAAATTTGCAGCGTGCATATGGAAATCGAAAAGTCCATTCTCCTACAATCCATGCTTTTATACATTAAGCAAATTCAAATTTGGAATTGTAGGGGCGGGAAGCTTTGTATTAGGATGAAGTGAAGATCGGTTAAAGCGAAGCGGCATGGCGCCCTCGAAATGAAAGTCGATCGATCTGCTTCAACCTACACATTCAACTTTTGAAATGTAGAAGGCGGTGCAGCCAAGACGCTTACCAAGAGACACCGTCATGAGTTGCCGGTATGCTATAATGCAAGTGGCATTTTAGAAGCGCCACGTGTTGCATCAGTCCGTCTGACAACCAACAGAATTAAATACATATGGCGCCATGAATGTGCAATCCCCCTTATTCCGGAAGAATATTCCAAGCAAATCTGTAATTATGAGAGTTTGGTATCCTAGGTGGCATGGGAAAAAGGGAGCGGAAATATGACGTGGAATGGCTGATAGGAGGCCATTTTCAGACCCCAAATCCGCCCTAATGACCCTTCTATTTTTGAAGTAAATATTCAAATCATTCACACTAGAAAGGAATCCAAAAACCAAGTCCTCTTGTCCAAGTGTTTTAATGTTAGAGCATCCTCCATAGAAATTGGATCATCAATAAGATATTCTAACATCCATTGTGTCGGCTTTCATGCTCGACGTGCAATAACATCATCATGAGCAACCTCATGAATAATCTCATTAAGACCAAAATGATCTTCCTCATCAATATTAGCAAAATTATGAACAAAGTCAAGGACATCAAGAGCAAAGGCAGATTCAGTAATAGGAGCAGGGGCAGTGACAGGAGCATGATCTCATCAGTAGAATGAAGATAAGTAAATGGAAAGCCGATCCCCAAATTGATATATTTTGGCATTATAGGCGTATCTAATAAAATAGCTTCCTTAGCAAATTCATCATTTTTACTCTCTTCAGAAGGAATATGAACATAAGCAGTACATCAAACCAAAATCATACAAAATTGGCAATATTGGGTTTAATAGGACCAAGCTTCTAATGAAGTTTTGCCTTTCAATAAATAAGCAAGCAATTTTGCAGGTACACAGCAGCGCCAACAACTTCTGCATAGAAACACATCCAAATTAATATGAGTAAGCATGCAATGCACCACATTCATGATGGTGCAATTCTTCCTCTCAGCAATACCATCCTGTTGAGGAGAATAAGGTGCAATGTATTCAAGAACAATGCTTGAATTTGCACAAACTTTGTCAAATACCAAGGACTTAAACTTGCCACCATTATCAGTTCACAATCTCTGCATCATTGTTCTAGTTTGAACTCCTATCATCTTTACAAAAGACTGATAATACTTCAAGTTTTCTTGTAATAAAGTACATAAATGTATAACCAAAGAGAATCACAGAATTATAGAATGGCCCACAAAGTTTAGAACGGACCAGTTCTAAGACTCGCGTAGCACGATATCTTTCCCCAGAGAATGAGTGGCAATACCAATAACATATGCCTCACAAGCATTCAATACTCCACAAGGTTATCACATCTCATGTCCAAAAGAGCTTGAAAGCTAGCATGACCAAAATGTCGATGCCACAAAGTACTGATATCATCACCATGAGATATCACAACATTAGCAAACCCATCATTAATCTTGAGTTTATAAAAATTGCCTTTGATGAAAAGCTGTGAAAGGTCTTCATATTTGGCGACCATATCTTAAAAGAGGTTTCCATGTATTTTCAAAGAGCCATAAAGAACTAGCATCACCACCACATAGTGTTAGACCAAATTTTGCACGAGGTCATACAAAGGGAAACTTATCTAGATGCCAAACAACAACATGACAAGCTTTGACACAAAAAGTATGCTTGTTAAATTCAATAAGAAAATCTATAACATTGAGGCAAAAAATAGAATGGGGCACGCGCATTGAAATTCAACACTAAAACCAATATCCAATACATGCAAAATTTCATGCCTCCTCGACAATCATCCTTAATCAACATTCATGAAAGTGTTAGTTTCAAGCACATTATACATATCTCTTACCAGGTGGACCTCATGATGAATTCCAAGAAAAACTTTATGCTGTGTAGCAAACTTTCTGTAATAACATTCATCTGTCAAAGTCAATCTTTAAGAAAACTTTCCAATTAGAGATATTCAATCAGTCAATCTCCAATGAGATTTTCCAATGTCAGTAAGCCAAATCTCCAATGAGATTTTCCAATGTCAGTAAGTCAAATCTCCATGAGATGTTCAATTAGATACTGGCCAATTTTCAATCAAACTCCAAGGAGATTGCTTTACCAAATTTCTAGTTTGCAATTATATATTTGTCAATTTTCAATTTGCATCTCCAATGAGATTTTCATTACACACTAGCAAATCGTAAATTCGTCTACAACAAGATAGTAGAACGACAAGACATATGCCAAAATATGATATTTGTCATCACCACATGCAGTTACATGTACAAATACATCATTCAATGTACAAATACATCATTCAATGTCAACCCATACGTATATATATACTGCAATGCCAAAAGACACATCCATTGTAAAGACACATCAGATCATTGAATACAAAACCAATAAACATAATACCCGTCATTCTTTACCATAACTTGTTCATGCACACAACCAAAAATTAATCCACAATTCAAGAATAATATGCACATGCAACATCAAATGCGATTTCAACAGTGTAGCTAGCAGATAAATCCAACTGCTAAAATTCCTAAGCACGTGATAATCAAAACTTGCACACCTTCATGCTATCATACTTAACTTTCATATGTAAGTTCCATCATTTAAAACTTCCATGCTTAACTTCCATGATTCAAGACTTTCATGCTTAAACTTTCATGATTCAAGACTTCCATGCTTAACTTTCATGCTTAATTTAATAGGTATTTAACATCCCTGGGATATGGCTAAAGGCAATGCATGGTTAAGAGCAAATTCTTAGGCAAGGAAATTAATGGTAGGCAGGATTTCAACACCCTGAATCCCTCTTCAACGAGCAAGAGATGACAAAGTCTTCAGTTTCAAATCAGAGGTTTTAGACTATTACAGCATGCTACCAATAGCTATTAGGAATCATTCTGAGGCAGCTATTAAAAAGCTAGTTAGGCATATATCTTCAGGATCCATACAATGATGGTTTAGAAGATTCACAGATGCATTAAAATGATATAGTTAATCATCAACAATTAATACTACTTTTTATCTTCAACAAATAACAAAGAATTAACTATCCAACATGAATACCACTCTCCATCCTTTCTTTTCCTCCTGCAGTCTTAAAACAGGGTTAGTCACTAAAATTTTGATAACTCAAAAACTAATTTTTTTTTTTTGCTGATTTTTGTTCTCACTTAAACTAGACTTTAAGATCTTTCCAGCAAGCTTTAAATCGCATGAATCTGATCTATATTAGAAACGTTATGGCCTTCCAAAGCAAGGCTATCTTTTTACTCCATAGCTGCGACTTTCTACTTCTGCTTTTGTATCAAACATAAAACTAATGCTTATAGACTGTACAACGAATCTGGCTCTGATACCATGTTAGAAATATGAGACACACACAACTTTTCCCACAAGACAAGACCAAATTTTATTCATATGAGATACATATTTATAATAATAATAATAATAATGGGTTTTAACGTCCACGGGAAGCCGGAGCTTATGGGACAATTTACAACACACCCAGATGGGTCCTGCCCCCACCACTGTACATAGCTGAAGTGGGTCCTTCCCCCACCAACTTCAATATGAGCCACTATTGGACTAGTGCCACAATAGGCAAGAGTGCTATATGTGACATACGTGCCATACATGGCAAAAGGTAAAGGTGCACGTCTCCTATAGAAAGGAGATTCCAAACAAAGACATGTTATACCTTCTTCTTAGGCGCCATTCTTCAATCAGACTTGCAAAAAACTTCAAAGCTACACATGCAGCAAGAAAGAACTTGAATCTAACCTCCAAACTAACATGCAATCTCAGGAATCTCATCAAAACTCGTTGGAACACCTTAAAACCCAAAGATCTCCCACAAAAACATCGATCTTCCATAGTTCTAAATAGAAACCGACCGATCTTCAAGAACTCCAACAATATTATCGAGAAAACAAGGCGCTGGCTCGCAAAAGAAACTAGAACGATGTCTGAGACATACACAGACAAGAAAGAACCGGATCTTTAAAAAATCCAAGAATACTACCGGAAAACAAGGCGCTACCAAAGAAAACGAGGCACTGGCTCATCAAGTAGGCTAGGAAAAACTCTGGGACAAGGCTCACAAAAAATGAAGGAGATACAAGAAACGCGGCCATCGCCGGACCGCCATGGCCGGAGAGGAAAAAGGAGGAAGAAGAATGAACAGTAACTCTTTTATGATGCTTACGTGGCAGAAATACACGTAAGCAGTCCTTCACGTTAAGGGAAAGACTTTTTAGATGCAATTCTAGGCTGTCAAGTGTGCCTCTGTGCTCCGCGCGTCGGCACGCTTTCCAGCTTGGAATTGCATTTAAAAAGTCTTTCCCTTATAAAAGGGGGGCATTCAATATTTGCAGGGCTCTAGTGTGTTGGGTGGTGTGAAAATGCAGATGTTATGTTGCCTTCAGAAGGGTTGCATACTCCTGCCGCAAACCTCTATCAAGAAATCATATCCCGTCTACATGACCAATTTTTAGTTTTGAAGTTAAATTCAGATGTTAGGGATGAGGTTTGGGGTTACCTCCACCTACCTTGACTCCCCATTGTATTAGTATTTTTTTTATTAATACAAGAAATTTATCGCGGCGGCCAAGGCCGCCGCGAACATTTCTTTAGTTCCAAATCTGCGAGGTTGGACCCACTATTAACGTCCAGTTTGTTATAGTAATGGATTTATCTCTGTTTCGATGTCTTTAGTTCCAAATTTGTGAGGTTGGACCCACTATTAACATCCAGTTTGTTATAAGAATGGATCTATCCCTATTCGAAACAGTGTGAGACACACTTGGTGTCAAAGATAACCTTCATCTCTCCTAAAAGTGGACTATAGGGGATTGCATGATGTAATGTAAGAACACCAGTGCACTTCTAAGTTTTTCTAAGATGTGGAGTGATTTAAAGTTACCTTTCTAGTGTTCGACTTCATCAACTAGGTGAGCCCAGATGCATGCTATAAAGGTACCAATAAATGTCACACTAATTCTGTATGACACCAACTTGAGAAGATCTTGCAACTAATGCATTCCATCACACCACACCACATCTTTATTTGACAATGGATTGGAGTGCACTCCTCATGCTGCCAGTGGCATACATTTCAATCAAATTGTTCTAATAAGAAGATTCAAAAGTTCACTTTCGACGATTGGTTATGAACCTCAGTACCATATTCCATAGTCTCAGTGCTACCGCAGGCCTTTTGTCTGGACATATGCCTTCATGCAGCATGCTATCATAAACTTGCAAGGCTAGAACCTATTCTTCATACCCTACATACCTAATAATATTATCATAAACTTGCAAGGCTAAAACGTATTCAGTCATAATCTACATACCTAACAGTCAATGTGCACCAAGGCACCATGTCACCAATTGAAGACACATGTTAATCTAGAGCAATTTTTTTTTCTTTTTTTTTTTTGACAAATGAAGTGTTTTATAATTGATAAATCCAAGGTATTGCCAAATAGATGGAAGACGTATAATGTCTAGACCAAGACATATAATGTCTAGACTTATAATGTCATATAATGTCTTGGTATTAGATTCTAAAACCCAAAATGCCGAGGTATTTTGAACTTCAACTCTATTTTGGAAGTCTTTAAAATAAAATACCAACATTTGTGTTCTAATGTTTAATGCCAATGATATTTGAAAAGGGCTAGTTGGCCTCAAGATTTTCTAGGGTATTCATGTAAGAACCTTCTTTCTTAAAGCAAAGAGAAGTTAAAGAGGCTTGTCATTTGTACAAATCCTTCTTCTCTACCTTGTGCCACAAAGTAGTCATTGTGAAAAAATTGCGGCAGAACCTTTTGACATTCTCCATGGCTTTTTACTATGACATCCTTCAAATAATCTGTTTCATCACATTAACCTTTTGACATTTTGCTAAGCTTTGGCTACAACATCCTTCAAAAATTTTACCAAGGAATCTTTCGCTGAAAAATTTGTACCTAGTGCATCAGTACTCATGTTTCACTTCTTCCTCATTAATTCCTCTAGTTGTGCCCCCATCTCCCACGAAATGCTTGGCACAGGCTGCAACGTTTGTTCTGCCTCCCACATAAGGCATGCCCTTTACCGGAGCTTCACCTTGAAGACCTTCAATTATTGTAGTCATATTTCTGACATATATTTGCCTTTAAGAAAAGCAGAAAACAATGCGATAACCTAATAGTTATTGGAAAACATATAGAGTCTAATGAACAATGGTAGGGCTTAACATTGTTGCATCCATGTGCTCAACGTGCTTGCCGTGGCAATTTGCACCCACCATCCCCGTCCACAAAGCTGAATATTCAGCGAGCCGCAATGGCCCCTTTTCTGAGGTTCAATCGATAATGCCTTTTTAAACCACGGTATTTGTTTTCGTTTAAGGCACGAAAAGTACACACATTCATGGCGGGTTCTATGTAACTACTATGGGAATAATCTCTTGTATATCGGATCAAAAGTCACCAAAAGATACGGTGTCTATCTAAAATACGAGAACACCCCAGGCTGCCCTAGTATTGTGTCCGCACATCGCTTGGTGAACATGGAAGTCTCACATGGCACAAAAAGAACCTCATGCAAATGTTGTTTCTTGTCCTCTCACGAAATGTCTTCCAAGGTGCAATTGTACCAGCAATCACCGTATCTTTGGAGGTTGACGACGGGATTACATCTTTGGCATGCCAAACATCTCGATCTGAGGAGGCTCTCCTAACTGTATACATAAAAGAATCGCATCATGTCAAGGGCAAGAAATATATGCAATTAACATAGATTGCCTTACCTTTACAATATCCCCAGGTGCACGGCAATCTCGGTCTGCAGAGTGACCAACTGCATCATAGTTGAGAAATATTATAATTGGTTGTCTCTTATCCAAACCATTAAAGCCGCTCAATGGCGACAAGGTTACGCCATGCCCTCTTTGTTTTTGGGGCATCTGCAATGCTTTCATATACCTGTGGAGTTACAGTATACTCCTTTAACCCATAGCGGCGGCGTTGCTCTAGAATTTCTCCATGACACCGAGGATCTCGACATACCTGTTTTGAACAGTTAAGGAACAGTTAAGTTCATAAAGGCAGCTGACACATCAAAAACTACCATTCCTTTTTAAAGCCTTACCATGCTTGATGAACCTCGTCCAATTTCTCTAAGGTACTCGAAATGCTTGTCAAAGAGGAAAGTACTGTATGTCCTCTTAGGTAAGCCTTCAAGGCACACACTTTCCCTCCTAATGACTACAGATTGCACATCTCATCTGTTTCCTCTTTATGATTTTGAAGATGATCACCACTATCTCTTTGTTCTATATTTGAATTTTGCACTTGGTGATATCTAAAACACTGTATGATATGATCATTAGTCATATCGGCAGCCTGCATAAAAGATTACATGATTGTGGGTCTGACAGATCGAAAACCACGCCTGATAAGATCCTTGCTCATGTACTCTGATTTCGAAGTTTTCACAGGCACTTGCAGATGGGCTTGTGGTTGACAAATTGCCATATAAATTTGTCAAATGATCCAAATTCTTGGGTTATCTGCAAAATGAAAATGTGATTCATTTGATTATTGTTTATGTTAAAAAACGAAAGAAGGAAAGTCTGCAAGTAACTTACATCCAAAATACACTTGGCATTCTCCACAATACCTCGGATCTTCCCATCATGTTGCAAGATTTCAGCATCGTTTGCTAATAAATGAATCTTTTCCTCGTCAAACTTTGCCACCTTGGCTGGATCAAATCCAGCAAAGGCCTCCCTGTGAATAAAGGTAACTATGCACCATTAATGTCTTGAGAAGGTCGGGTTTCTTTTATCCAAAGTGCTTGACTCCAATAGATGTACCTATAATGCGTTCGTTTATTCAACAATGCAGACCAACTGAGCTCAGCTTGCGCGCCTGCTAGGGTTAGCAACTCAAATAAGAACCTATCCACAAGTTTATAGCAAAGCAGGCCATTGAATATTAGAGCAATATCGATTCTCTGAGCAACTGTGGCGGCACTTACCACTGCAAATCGGCCAGCAAAAAGATGTATAAGACAGTGTCCAGAACCACGCCATGGCCAGAGAGACGCAGCATAAGAACCCCGAATTGTATGGCGGAGGTGTGCAAGAGCAGAGCTCGCCGGAATGGGGCAGAGCAAACTGGAGAAAGCAGAGCCTCGGCGAGAACATCAGACGGATGGGATTCCTCGGAAGCGGATAAGCACAAAAACGTGGCTTCCTCTGCAATTTTTCTCCAAAAAAATTTCCCTCACGATTTTTTCCCCCGGACGGGAATCCAAGGAATAAGGAATCGAATATTGGCTAGAATCAATTATATAAGAGTAGATAAGCTATCTTTTGTTCTTAAAAAAAAACATCGGCCACTTTATTGGTTTCATTTAATATATGGAAAATTATCTAAATGCCCCTATATTATTTTAGTAGCCCTTGTATCTCAGTTATTTTCTAATGCCCCTGATCAACAAAATCATTCAAAAGACACAAGAAAGGCGGAAAATGATGAATGAGGATGGCAGCAAGTCAATTCAAAGAACGCGGACGAAATAAGCATGCCCATGTCATATCGCGCCCTTCTGAAGGCACACATGGAAGGGTTGAGCAGAGCGAAGGCTCTCCCTTATCACCTGCGCGTCAGCATACAGAGGGAGCTGATCTAATGTGCACTTCTATTGGGAGGGATGAGCAGAATGGAGGCTCTCCTTCGTCAGGTGCTTTACACAATGGAAGAGTGGAACATAGAGGAGGCCCCCCCTTACCAATTTTCAAAACACAATGGGCAGATCTCCCACTTGATGATGTTGCTGAGATGGACGTAGAACATCATCATACATCTTGATGAACATACTATCTTGGAACGTGAGGGGAGTGGCTTCTTCTTCATGTAAAAGGTGCAGGCTATCTAATTAACTGTCTAAATTTCCAATGGATTTTTGCTGTCTTCAGGAGCACAAGTGCTTTAAAGGTGGAGTGTAGAAGCTGACCGCAATTGTGGGTCCTAATTGCAATGTCTTGGTTGCTGCTTCTAACTCAGCTAGGCTGGTGCCCTCACTGCTTGGAAACCTTCCCTTAATGTTACTTTTACTCAAGTAGACAGATTTGGACAGTGGATAATAGTCAAATGGATGGATAAGGGGCAAGAGTGGGGGATTGTGAATGTGTATGCATCTAATCAGCCACGTCAGCGAGGCTCTCTGTGGGCCACTTTATGGACTAAGATTATGCGGCTCGATCATAATGTAGCATGGCTACTAGTTGGTGATTTAAAATATATAACTTAGTCGATGTGTTTATTTTTCAAATTTGACCTTCCTAAGAGTCTTACATATGCAACACATTAAAAAATAGCACCTTGCCCTTATTGTGACTGTTGGACCCCTATGAATGTGCAAAACTGTGTAACTCGCCAATATAAAGGACTATGTTGCCTCTTATTTTTTCACATTTGACCTTTCTATTAGAATCTTGATAGGCTTTGGGAATTTTGGATATGCTATTTAGGATACGGTAATTTAACGTGGAGGCAACCTTGTGGTGGAGGCTTAATTGCATTTCAAATTTTGGACAATAGTGTATTCAATCCAATCTTTCGAAGAGAAATATTCCCCTTGGCCTTGGTCGCCATGATAAATTCTTTGTAGAAATAATTTTTAGCCACCGAGATAAATTTTTTGTAGAAGTAATTTTAATGCTATATCCGATGAAAGCCCAAAAACTCAATTAGGGAAGGGTCACCAGTAGGAACCATGAGCCACTTGTGGACCATGCAAACATGGATCCAATTTATCAATACTGGATCAACACATAAATCATTATCTAAATCTCAACCATGCAGTAAGAAAATGAGCATCAAATCTTGATCTACAATAGGGGCCTTTTATGATTCTTTCTATTTTAGATAAACGCATTCCATGGGGCCATACCATAGTTAATACTTTTACTTTTACACTAAATTATTTTAGCCATGTGAATTAAATAAAGGAAAAAAAAATATTTTCGTTGCAACATTTCCTTGACCCTGATTCTTAGATTGGTCAGCTACGTATTGTTCTTAGATGGTCCACTGTTTGTTCGCTATGTATAGGGGAATGGAGGTTGGGACTCCATTCTCGGTTTTGCAGGTGGGGTCCCGCGACCAGCATTAGCGGGGAGCGGGTCACCTGCAAAACTACCAACCTCCATTCCCCTACAAAATAGAAATAGGGGAGGCAAAAACAGAGGTCGGACCTTGGTAGAAAGAGAGTTTTAGAAGTTGAATTTGGCTATTAAACAGAGGTCGGATCTTAGTAAGAACAGAGTTTTAGAACAGATCTGGTAAAAACAGAGCTCGGATTGGCAAAAACAGAGTTTTAAAGGTCGAATCCGGCAGAGCTTTGCCTGCAAAGAACGATTAACTCTGTGGTTGAATGAAGCATGAATAACCCTCTACATGAACACAGTGATCAGCGTGAGCCAGGCAGAGCTTGAAGAATCGTGAAGAACTGGCGGCGAAGAACCCTAACCTAACCTGTGCAGCGAGTCGCGCAGAATGAAGGAACCCTATTTCCATTTCGCAATATTCGTTGATGCCACGTGTTGCGATAGGAATGGTCGCCAGGGAATAAAGACGACCCTATTTCTATTTTGTATTAAATTGTTTTCAGGCCTAAGAGATTCCGACCGGAAAATTCTTAGGGTGTTTACCAGCCGGGATGTATTCGGCCGGAAAATCTACTATATATTACGTAAAAGGCCTTTACTTACCTATTACGTTCCAGAACCATGAAAGTGAACGTAAAAGATGTTTCTCTCATCCCGCCAGTTCGCCATAGCCAGAAAAATTTCAAGCTTTCCTTCTTCGACCACGTTTTGTGGTTCATCTACTACCGGACTCGGTTTCTTTTCTACCCTAACCCTTGCCCTGCATCCGATCCGTCTGACATAGCTTCCATCCTTAAGCACAGCCTCAGCAAGGCGCTCGTCTATTTTTTTCCTTTTGCAGGCCGCATCCAAGTCCAAGAAAATGGTTCCAACATGCTCCTTCACTGCAATGGAGCCGGTGCGCAATTTACACAAGCTTATACCGATCTGGCTATGGCGGACCTGGGAGATTTCCGTCTTCTTTCGCTTGATTTGTCTCAACAGCTTTCTCAGACCGTCGGACATGTTCTTCTTTGGCCCTGGTCACCGGAAACACCGCTTCTTTTCATTCAGGTCTTTTCATTACATGTTTATGCTGGTTTTTAATTGTCCTGTGCTTGATATTTTTTTCTCTTGTCATTTCGAAGTTAACAACATTTGCCTGTGGCGGTCTATGCATATCCTTTAAATATTGTCACCAGATTTCCGATGGTACCAGCACTTGGCAGTTTATAAAGACATGGTCCGCCATAGCCAGAGGTGAAGGGATCAGTGTTCTTCCTGACATAAATTACAGCCCTAAACTCTGTTCTTCTTCAGACAACAAGGATCTAGAAATTTCAGAGCCGTATTGTTTCGAAACAGGAAAGAGGGCTCAAATGCCACGAAACCCAGAGATTAGAGTAGATAATTCAATTGCTACACATTGTTTTATCTTCTCGGCGGATCAGATTGTGGAGCTGAAAACCCAAGCAAGGCTGAAATTAGGGCAAGAAAGACTGACTACATTTCAAGTTGTTTCTGCACATATATGGCACCATATCACCAAGGCAAGAGGATTGGCAGCCGGTGAGAAAACAAAATTGATCTTTTCTTTAAGCTGCAGGAACAGGTTGGATGGATTATCTGATTCATATTTTGGAAATGCAATAATCAAAGTATCGAGCAAGTTGGAAGCAGAAAACGTTATAAAGAATGAATGTCTAGGAGTTGAAGCGATAAGAATCGCTATAAGAAATGCCACAATTCCAGAAGATCTGGTAAAAATCTGCAGGATTATGAAGAGGTATGGAGAGGATGTAGAGGACACACTTTCCATATCTGTGAATTATAGATATGATGTGCATATTGGAAGCTCCAATACATTTCCCGTGTATGACTGTGATTTTGGATTTGGAAGGCCTCAAGGATTGGCCATACCTCCTCTGTCTGCGGATGGGAGGGTTTATTACTTTCCAGGGAAACAAAAGGGAAGTGTAGAAGCCTTTATCGGGCTGAACAAGGACGTCATGCAGATTCTAAAATCAGATCTCTCCTTTGCCTCTCCCTTGTGACTCATCCTTCAATGTAGTCAAGCCAAAACTTTTATTTCATTTTCGTGTAAGAACAGTTTGATATTTGCCATTGAATTGAACTAAATTGAA
This sequence comes from Isoetes taiwanensis, assembly GCA_021234155.1. Lineage (NCBI taxonomy): Eukaryota > Viridiplantae > Streptophyta > Lycopodiopsida > Isoetales > Isoetaceae > Isoetes > Isoetes taiwanensis. The sequence continues at coordinate 712,282 of JAJEKV010000005.1, forward strand.
TTGAACTTTGTTTTCCATACATTAAGAAAATATGGGATCCCTTTTGGGCCGTTATGGATATTCCAAAAATCCATGTCTGACTTTTGCTCTAACCAATAAGAATTTAGGCCCTTTGTTTCTAATGCTTAAGGTTTTTTTAGTTTTTGTTAGTTGTTCTCCACATGGCCTATTTGTATGGTTACACATTCCAATGCCAATTAATATTTTGGTTATTGGGCTTAAAAATCTTGTTGAAGATATAGTTTAGATTATTATCGTTGATGAGGCCTCTAGGCGATTCCTTGACGTTGGATCTGAGAATATTCCCAGGCATATGCCCTCTGGGGCTATCCTAGCCCTACACCTCAGCGTGAGATGGGTCAAAAGCTGAGGTGGCTCTATTTTTAAGGAGGGTTGACAACCATTGTAATAAAACCCAATATTAGTTTGACTCCAAATTAGAAAGAAGTTAAAATTAGAATCTATCCCTTAAACATAGGTACACGCCACACATAGCAAGGCAAAGATAGGCGGCATGCTATATTGGCACGTCCAACTTCTGCCACAAGGTTTCTTAGCAGCGCCTACAATCCTTACAATCCCTGATACAGATTTTTACCTGCAAAGTTCATGCTGCACTGCAACAACCGGCCACCTGCAAGATTAGAAGCACACAGGAGATACAAGCACAGCAACCTGCGCTACCAAGCTGAGCACAGAGCAGACAAAGAATGCTATATTGGCGTCCTCCAACCTGTGCCACAAGTTTAAGGCCCACACAAAATGTCTGCACAGCAACCTGCGCTACCAACAGAATGTGAGGCACCTGCAGAAAGATTAAACCACAGAATGGGCACCTGCATAAAGATTAAACCAATAGACTGGGGGATTCGAACCCCCTGCGCAATGCGCAGCTCCAAGCAGCCTGCCCAATGCAAGCGCACATACAGTTTTCAAAGTCTTTCTTATTTCCTAAGCACATGAAATTCAGTCTTACTTTATTTCAAACCTATTTCCTAAGCAGCATGCATTAAGTAGGTGTCAACAACAAGGATTCACAGAAGAAACGGGCCTCTAACCCTTACCTAGAACTCGAGCTTAATGAGGCACCTTCTTCTAATCATAAAATCGAGGTAACATGGTCTGGTAGTCGGCTAGCACCTTTGCTTAAGAAGCTGAACAATCAGAAGAAACTACTGCCACTATGCCAAGACGACCTGCATCTGCCCTAGCCGCCGCCTGCCCTAGCTGCCTGCATCTGCCAAAAGCTCTGCACAGAGAAAAGAAGAGCGCACGTGCTCGTCGCCATAGCCGGATCATGCATTCTCTTTTTTTTTTTTCACCGTATAAAACCAATGGATGGTTGGGCCTAAAAAAAAAACCTTCCCTAAATACAGGAGTTGGTAAAGATTCCTTTTTGCCATATTTTCATACTCTTATACAATACAGCCCTCAAACTATCTAAACCTTATGTTATAAATATACCGTTTCATGAACTAGCACACCTTATAGTTTTGGTCCCCCGAAATATTTTATTACACGTTCCAAGGATTATTCCATCCAGAAATTTGGTTACACGTTCCAATGCTATTCAAAATTCTGAGTGCCATTAGTTTGGCTCATGCCACGGTTTAGGGTTGCATCTTTGCTTGGGTTCAACGTGTGAAACATCTGTGGTGATTTTGGACGGATTGCTGCATTGGACGAATTTCTGCATATTCAACATACCACTTATCCACTCTTGTATCAACAGCATTTTCAAGTAGTTACTTGTATCATTCATTTTCAGTAGTTACTTGTATCATTCATTTTCTGATCAATGTACAAAATTAACACCATTAAGTACATTGTCCCAAATCTTATAGTATTTTGCAAACGTTAAAATACAGTATACAAAAACTTGTACATGCATACCCCACAAACGAGGATCGCTATGTAAGGTCCAGATCTTGGAATAAAGGGTTAATATGCCCATCCGAAGGCTCTCGTTGCCCGAAGTAACCCCCCGTGTGAATATGCACCCAAACCAAAGGGGGTTTAAGGGGGATTTTAATTTAAATGTGTTAAATGCAATGGTTTGTGTTAATAATGTTAATGGTAGTTATGTGTTGATTGTTATATTAAAAAAATTTTTGGGCCCTTCGGGCCCTAATACAAGCCTTCGGGCACTAAGAATGGCATATATGCATGTAGCAAGTTTAGAAACATTTATGCATGTAACAACTTTAGAAACACTTTTACATGTAATCCAATTTCAGAAGACAAGTCTAGAATGGCATACATACATAATTTGATTCTTCAAAACAATAAGTTAAGAACAATATAAAGAGTCAATTTTTACATCTGTGCAATTTAAGTGTTTTTTCTTCAATGCCCAGCTTGCAACCATGATAGTCCATCTAAACCCATCTGAACCCATCGCTTTCAGGCATCTGCTGAGAAATAATTTAAGCTTTTTTAAGCTCTCCATGCATGCCTGGCATATGTATAAACTGTGGCATTTCACAAAATCAAGTCATGACCAAGCATTTCCTTAGAGCTCAATTGCGTTGAAGAGAAATTCATGTTCAGCATATCCTGCAAGAATCACATTCTATGATACCCAATCCTTCTCGGCCATTTGCCACCCTCCTGTCATTCAGCTTCAAGTAATAATGGAAGAAATTCCTTCTGGAAAACGGTAAGCAGAGAATGAGCGAACATGTAAATTCTGACACAATAAGATAGTATGTAAATTCTGACACAATAAGATAGTGCTACTCACTCCTCATGGCATTTCTTCAATTGCAAATTGCTGGAACAACTAAGAACGACCAAGATTTATCTGAACGGATTTCAAAAGCTATGGCTTTGGATAACCTGCAATACAAAAGGAATATGTATATGGCTTATAGTAATAAGAATGGGATCTGGAAAGGACTGGATTCGATCTGAGTGTTTGTGTTTGTGTGGGGCAGCCTTGGCAATTTTATGCAATGCATCAACGTTAAGAGGAGGTGTTAGTCTTGGATCTAAAATCAAAAAAGTTTTACCTTCTTTAATGAGAGGAACTGCCCACTCCACAATATTGCCTTCATCAAACTGAAGATCAATTGCTTTTCTGCCACTGAGAATCTCAAGCAGAAGAATGCCAAAGCTATAGACGTCGCTCTTGGTGGTCAAATAATGAAGTCTGTAATATTCAGGATCTAGATAACCTAATGTACCTGCAGGGAGTTCTGAAAGAGGAGAGTTGCTGTCTGGAGGACCCAAAAGAGACAAGCCAAAGTCCGCCACCCGAGCGTTCCATTCATCATCAAGAAGAATATTGGAAGACTTAATATCACGGTGGATATCGGGAGGACAAGCATATCCGTGTAAATATTCAAGACCTCCGGCTGCTTGAACTGCAATTTTAACCCTTCTAATCCAGCTGAGACGACCACTGTGTCTGCCATGAAGATGCTCATGTAGAGTTCCATATGCCATGAACTCATACACCAAAAGTCGCTCTCCATTTTCATCACAATACCCAAGCAGATTAAGCAAATGAGCATGATTCAAACGAGATAAAAGGTCCAGCTCGTTGTGAAAATCCTTTGAATCCTTGATGTTATACTGCTGTCTGGAGCTCAGAGTAGCCCTCTTCACTGCAACAACTCGCCCATCTGCAAGGACCCCTTTAAAAACACACAAAAAACTCCCTCTTCCAATTTCACTTGCTTTTGCAAATCCTCCTGAGCCCAAACCTCGGCTTTACCCTTGTGGAAAGAAGACCTAAATGATGCCCTTTTAACTGCAGGGGCATGAACCACAGCTTTTTTAACAGACCCTTGTATACTTGCAGCCTGAGGTTCTCTCAAAGCTCTGTATCTGTACCAGATTATTCCTACTAATGCAAGCAGGCCCACAACTAAGGAGTTCATCCTTTGCCTTCACCTGCCGATCCCTGCAAAAAGAAAATAGAATCGAAGAATGAATAAAACCCTTGGTTTTTTATGCTTGCCCTGAAATGCTATCCACGAGGCTTGCATGTTCAGCCCCTAAAATAAAAAGAGGGCTTTTGTTATGAGCCCTTGGATGTTGGACCATTGAAAAAAAAAAGCTAAATCAATGACTAAGAAATTGTGCACTCTAGATGTACGCATTAGTATATCCATTCAAATACGCCATGAAATCTTAGGAAAACCTTTGTGAAAAGCGTACAAAAACACAAAAAAAAACCCCTGTTATTATGCTACATATTTGTTTTGTTTTGTAGATCATGTCCAGACTCAGGTCAGGACAAAAACAGTTGTATTAAGAAATGAGAGAGACTCCAACGGAGAATGGATTGACTTGATTGTTTCAATCGGTTCCTGGATTACAATGCAACCAAAGACTTTGGGTGAGCATGGAGTACCACGGGCAAAATTACATGATCTCAATGCCCATTGGAACGGTCGTGTCAAAGAATTTATTTTTGGATCTGGAGGCATGACAATAATGGAGATCCTTGTGGAGCATGTGTATGATGCTAAGGCTATGGCAAAGGAGAAAATATCTGAAAGACCTTCATTTTGTTCACTTGAAGTAAATGCTTTATGTTCTTCTGATTTTGTTGACCGTGTTTCTGCTAAAAGTATAACAAGTGTCCTCCAAGTATATCATTCTAAAATAGGGAAGGCATTATTTGAAGATTACACAACGTCAGAGTTGCGGGAAAAGGGCATTTTGTGACGCTCCCTACAAAATATACGGCGCCCGGCCGTACACTCCATAGGAAATCCCCCATCCGGTCCTTCGACTGCACGGGCCCTTCGTCTATCCCGCACTCCAGGGTATCTCTAGTGCGGGAAGGGGACACGAAGGTGTCTTGCGCGCCCTTCCCCTATGGGCTCCTATCACAGCGAAAGCATAAACAATGTCCGAACTAGCAATAACAATACATCATACTACCCGGAAGGGTAGCGCATCAACATATCCATAGCTACAACAGAGAGAAACATATGCCATAAAACATGAGAGCTCCTGGAGGTAGACTGACGGCTAGGCCTCAACATAGAGCAGACCGAGTCATAACAATGGCGGGGCTGGCTATAGACAATGGCTAGGGTTAACCACTCCATCCGCCCCTCCTGTGCGTACTTTGCAGATGGGCTAGATCGGGCTCTGGCATGACTCTAGCCTTCCGGATACGAATCCCATGGTATCACCCATCGGGACTACTCCAGGTTGCATCTCCATGGTCCGTCGAGGCAGGAAGGGTTTCATCTCCCCTTTCCAGGGTCTAGAGGTTCCACGGGCATTAAAGAATCGTGGCAACACACGATTCGTCCCGACTTAACCCCCCAAAACAAGAGCTAGGCCAACACCTGCAACTCTTGAAAGGCAGGGCAACACCATTGCCCCAGGAGGTGTCAGACCCATGCCCGGCCCACACGAAGAGACCGGCCATAAGCCTAGCCCGCTATGGGGTCCCCAGTCGCCACGTTCAGCATGGACCCTCCCTCCGTATCTCCTCTAGCCCACGGCATAGCCCCCTTAGCCCGGTGGGTTTCTATGCACAGGCCGTATAATAATAGGAACTAAAGGGTCTAACTAGGAGCATCGCTAAGTAATGACTACTAGGTCTCTACCCCCCCTTCCCAATACAAGAAGAGCAACATGATCAACCATCATCATACAACTTCATATCACGATAATCATCAGAATAACATCTAACCTCAGTTAGGGTTCCTTGATTAGGGTTCAAGATGTTAAATAAGGGTTCTAGGATGGCTCTACTCTAGATACAAACTACTACCTCATCTGGAGTGCTAACTTCCGGATGAACTACTAAGAACACTACTCCAAATACCTTCTCCCAAAGCGCTCCCTCCCATTCCTGGCGTCTCCATGATCCTCGAAGCGATCGATGCCCCGCTCACTCCAAGATCGTGCATGCACTCTGGGGGCTGCTGCACTAGGCTATGCCACAGCAAACGCCACTTGAAACGGAGTTTCGAGTGCGAAGAAGGTTCCCAGGGTGTTAGGGCCAGGAAAAGAGGTCTAGGGTTAGGGTTTAGGTTAATATAGGTTAGGGTCCACATGGGATGACACGTGGCTCCACGTGGCTCCAATGGGACATGGCCATGTGGCGGTTGCCCAATAGGGTAAGGCCATGTGGGAAATGGGCCTTATCCCAAGGATATCTAAGTTATATACATAACTTAGATATGCACCCATGCCACTTCCTAAGGTGTACAAGGCTACGAAGTAGACTTGTATAGTGACGGACTCAGAAATATACATATTTATAGCGTATATTTCCCTGGAACGTCACATTCTCCCCCCCTTAGGACAATGTTGTCCTCAGCATTGTGCTAAGGTGACGAACCTATACTATCCCTACAAAACAACATAAGTATACAACTTCAATTTAACTGAAATGATCAACTTCCTATTAATAGTTAACGTGTAATATAGGCTATATTTGTACTTATACAAAATTATATAGCCTTAACAAGTCAAAACATTATCACAAAAGTTATTAGGGTTCATAATTTAAGTCTAAATCATGACGCCCTATCTCCACGTAATGCGCTCCTCCTCTATCCCCTCTCACTGGCCTGCACGAGTAGCACATTACGTTAGTTAATAAGTTTGTGGTTTTAGGGGACCACCCCCCTAATTACCTCCTTGAGCCGAACTACTAGCTCAAGGTTACCCTACTACCTTGCACTCGATTATGGCTCCATAAAGATTTGAGCTTAAGGACCATTTAAGATGATCCTATCATTGCCCATGATCAAGTGCTACCTTGTACTCGATTCCTGTGGTCAAGTACTCCCCAGTGCCTCATGCCCCCGAGGGTTTAAAGCTAGGGAACGTCTCACGATCCCATCATCGCGCATGATCACTTATACCTCACCATGACCCCCCTATGGTCAAGTGCGCATGCCCCGCATCGTGGCATAGAGATCATCTGACAGATGTCTCATTCGCCCACCATGCCTAACTTCCTCTCTCACATATGACCCTCCTGGTCATGCGCACCCTTGGTGCATGTTGGCCTAGAGAATGCCTTTGGGCGTATCCCATCATCGCCTACACGTCCAAGATTCTGGCACATGCACCTTACTGACTAGAATGCATGTGCGTTACTCCAGCTAACTAAGAGCACACTAAGCTAAGCACCTGGCAAGTCGGCGTCGACAAGCTCGGAGATGACTCACCCATCGAACTCCCTCATGAAGTCCGGGTATTGCTTCTCTAAATCTTGCTTCAATACCTACGTTGCATCTTCCACGGGCAAGTGCTTCTACTTGACCAAATATTGGAGGAACTGAGACCTCCTGGTCTTCTTGAATGCCTTATCAAGAAGTAATTCAGGCACAATTTCAACTTGTTCCTCCATCATTTCCAACAGGGTTGGAGTTTCTAAAACCTCATCAGGATTTGGGTTGTGCCTTTTTAAGAGGCTCACATGGAAGACCTTATGGACTTTGAGGTGCTGTGGGGAGATCTAGCTTGTAGGCACGGGTGCCCACCAGCTCCAAGATCTTAAAGGGACCGCCCACCTAGAACAAGCTTCTTGCAGTTCCCTATCTGAAAGCTTGAAGCACTTCACCTTAATCTTCAACCACTGCTTTGTCGTCTACCTTGAATTCCCTTACGGTCCACGGTAATGCCGGCTACACTCTTTTTTTGCCGCCGGCCTAACTAATAAATACTCCTTTTACCTCTTCAACCCGTTCTTTGCATATCGATAGCATTTTGCTGGGGAGACTTCTACCTTTGACTTTGGGTTGTGCCATGTATCGAAGTCGAGCACTTGGTACCCATAATTAATCATGAAATGAGACATCTGCGGCGATTCACGCCCGTCTTTGTTGTGGCGAACTCCACTAAGTGGATGAAATCATCCCACTTAGGCTGTTTATTCAAACATAATTCCTTAGCATGTCTTCAATGATTACGTTGGTGCATTACGATACGACCATCCGTTTGAGGATGATAGGCCGTGCTCATGGAGAGCTTAGTGCGGATGGTCTTTGAACAAATCTTGCCGGAATGCACTCATAAATTTGGAGTCTCTATCCGAGATTATCTCACGAGGCATGCCATGGAGTCTAAAAATCTCCTTTGTGAATAAGACGGCGGTGTCTAGCGCCGTATCTGTGGTTCGAAAGTGTGCCATCTTGGACAACTTATCCACAACTGCCATTAATGCATCCTTTCCTCTTACAGTTCTTGGGAGTCCCGTAATGAAATCCATACTTATGACTTCTCATTTTGCACTTGGCACTGGCAATGGTTCCAAGGCTCCTGGAATTCGGAGTTGCTCTGCTGACATAGCTGACACTCCCGAATATATTTGGCTATCTGTTTCTTCATGCCTGGCCAGAAATAACTACTTCTTATCTTGAAATATGTCTTCATGAACCCTGCATGGCCGGCTATGGGACTGTTGTGTGTATCGTGAAGTATTAGCTTCCTTACTCCTGAAGATCCTGGTACACACAACTTATTCTTATGATATTGCAGGTTACCTTCCTTTTTATAATGCTTGAAGGTCTCTCTTTCCTTATCTGTTCTTGCCTCTTTAGAGAGGCTTGCCTATACCTCCTTAAAGTCGATCACGATGCAAGCGTTTCTTCAATCCTCTTGCCATACTCACTTGAAAGAGTCGATATGGCATTGCAATGGGTTCTTGTCTCGAATGGCCTCCTGAAGCGTCTGCGACTACATTCAACTTGCCAGGCTTGTAGACTATTTCGACATCGTACTCTTCAAGAAACTCCATCCACCTCCTTTGTCTTAGATTGAGGGAGTGGTTGCGTGAAAGATGTCTTTGGAGACTTTGGTGATCGTATCTAAGTGAAACTTTCTTCCCAACAAATAGTATCTCCAGATCCTCAAGGCCCTTACAATGGCCAAAAGCTCTTGGTCATGAGTCGGGTAGCGTTGCTCTGTATCATTCATCTTCTTGGAGTCGTATGCGACTACCCTTCCTTCTTGCATGAGGACTGCTCCCGTTGCTAGCTTGCTAGCATCTATCGCCACTAGCTTATCCTTGCTTGGATCCGGTAGGTTGAGGACCAGTGCTGTGGTTAGTGCTTCTTTGAGCTTCTCAAAGGAGGCTTGGACATTCTCGAGCCAATGCTTTGTCCAATCCTTCACCTTCTTATCTTTGGTGAGGTCCGATAGGGGGGATGCCCACTTGGCGAAGTCCTTCACAAACTTTCAATAATACCCTGCCAAGCCGAGGAAGCTTCTTTCTTCGCCCACATTCCTTGGTGCGACCCAATCCACTATGGCTTTAATCTTTCTTTGGATGGTGGAATCCTTGGGATGACACCACATGACCCAAATACCCCACTTGGCCTGTTGCAAAGTGGCAATTAGAAAGCTTACCGTACAATCGATGCCGCCTTAGCTTCTCCAAATTCCTTCTCAAGTGCTGACAATGCTCTTCTATGGTCTTGCTGTAGACTAGGATGTCATCGAAAAATATGATGATAAATTCATCTAAGAATTCTCACGAAGATATCGTTCATCGGCGCATGAAGGTTCTTTGGGAGGCGTTCGATAAGCGAAAGGCATTCTGGTAATTCATAGTGCCTATACGGCGTTTTGAAGGCGATTTTGTGGATGTCTTCTTCTTTGATCCTTATTTGATGGTAGCCGAGCCTTAGGTCAATCTTGGAAGACTTTTGCTCCACGGAGCTGGTCCATCAAATCATCCGCCCTTGGCGAGCATATTTATTCTTTATTGTTTGCTTGTTAAGCTAGCGATAATCAATGCACATCTTTAGACTTAGTCTTTCTTCTTGGCCGAAAAGGATGGGTGCTCTAAGAGGAGACAACGCTTGCTCTTATGAACAGAGCTCAAGCGGTTCTTCCAAGCGCTTTTTTGAGCTCTACCGACTCTGGAGTGCTCATCCTATAAGGTGCCTTTGCTGGTAGGCTTAGCATCACGGAGCTAGTGTAATTTCACACTCTACACCCCTATAAGGTGGTAGCTGATGAATTTCATCGTGAATACATCATTAAACTCCTTAATGAGCCTTGCTATTGGCTTAGGCAACTGATTTCCACTTAACTCACTTCCCTTTGCTTTACTTGGGTCAAGCGCCTCTAGTCTCAAGATGTAATCCACCCTATTTCTTATGCGGCTTTTCCTCAATTGCTTCATAGAGATACATTGCATAGCTGAAGTTACCTTCTTACCTTTTACTATGTATCGATTGCCCTCCGATTCTTGCCGTCATAGAGATTTCGTTGTATTGCAATCTATCATAGCTTTTGCTGGTCTTAGGAACTCCATTCCTACTATGAGGTCATATTTCCCAATGTCCATGACTTGAGCCCATCACCCACTTGTTTCCACTAAGATCTATGTCAAAGCCTGATTCTCCTCCCTTAATGTGGCGAATGCTTGCCATGCTAAGCGGCCTTGGCGGACTTCAAGATCTTATTCTTCATGAGAGCAGCAAGCCTTGGAGAGGCAAAGTTGTGGGAACCACCTGTATCTATCAAGACTATATATGGCTTGCTATCTACAATTCCTTCCCCTAAGATTACTGTAGACTGATTCTTAACCTCCCCTGACTCAATGGCTGCATAAATTTTACACTCACCTTCTATGAAGTCTTGGGGTTCCTGTTGATCGCATTCTTCTTCATCTCCCTCAGCTGGTGATTCCCAATCGGCAAGTTCAGCTAGTGCCGCTTGCATGACTAAGGGGTAATTGTGCGTTCGGTGCCCTGGTTGGAAGCACCGAAAACACAATTTCTTCTCTATGCATTCCCGTCTTTTCTTCTTTGGGATGCTGTCTAGGAGAAATTTAATTGACTTGCCTCCTGATCCTTCCTGTGGCCTGCGGTTTCCAAAAGACTTCCCCTGAGCTTTTCCTTGATACTGGCCTCCTGCTGGCGTAGAGGCCGCATGTCTAGTTTGATACTGCCCTGTAGTCTTCCCTTTGAATGGTAGCTGTTTCTGCCCTGGAGTTACTGGTGCCTCCTCCAAACTCAAAGCCTTATCCTCAGCCTCCCCGACTATCCTTGGGTTGATTGCCCAAACCAACCTCTTAATGTTGCTGTTCAGCCCTTCAATATATCCATCCACTGCTTGTCTTTCCGTGATCCTAGGGACGTTGAGTCTCAACCTCATGAGCTCTTCAGTGTACTTGGCTACGGATAAGTTGCCCTGATCCAGCCTGTAAAACTGTTGTATCTGCCTACTCATGTGGGATCTCGGCATATAGTGCTTATGGAATGCCTTGCTGAAAGTCCTAAACTTGCAATTGTTTCTTCTCAGCTTGTTGGACTTTGCGTATCCTTTCTACCATATTCTGGTTGGCCCTATCAAGTTTGCCATTGCCACTTTACCTATGTCCTTATCCTTCATTCCATAAGAGTTTTCGAATTCTTTACCTTGAACATGTCCTAGCTTGACTATGCGGCAATATCCTCATTCATCATGTGAGCAAGCAAAATAGACTACTATTATGGGAAGCCAAAAACCAAGTCGGTTTTGATATTGAGGTACAAGCTAGACTAGACAGTGATTCAAAATTTCTTCATAAACTTGTATGACAACAAAATTTATTTTCATGAAATGTAATGGACGAGGTTAACTTTGTTATTATTTTTAGATGGTTAAAGTAATATGAAATCCTACTTCATGCTATCAACATAGGAAATTGAAGATTGGGGAGAATGACTTGATGTCAAATTTATTGGCTAAGATGCTTACCATGATAAGCATTTTCATCTCACAACTTGAAGGAACAACAAAGTATTTATTTAATAACAATATTACCTTTGTTGTATTCAAACTTTAAGCAATAAGTAGAATATCTTAGGAGGACAATTTTTGAACATTAACTTATAGCGAACAAAGACATAATTTTAAATACAATTGAAAAGCCCGACAGCATTTGAGCACTTTTCTAGTCAAATATATTTTTCAAAAAAAAAAAAGCACACAAAATAACATCAAATTTTTACAACCTGTAGTAACCAATCAGTTTATCAGGCCTATGCAATTTTCTTAAACACTATTGAGTTTGGTGTACAACATGATGTTCTTTCGAGGCACAAAAACTACTCGGATAATAATTAGCTTCAACAAGTACTCTAGAGCATATGGAAATTCGTTATATGAAGTTACTGTGAACATTATTTATGCAGTTGGAAAAGCCTCTGGAAATTGCTGCGCCTCAATGGAACACAATTCAAAATTAAACTGCGAAGAATAATAATATGGTACAAGGAATGCCAAAACTTTAGTAGAAGGTATTAAATAAGAAAACAAGTCAAAAGGTCCTCTTGTTCAGTTCCTTTTTAGAACCATGTAGCATGTGACACAGTAAAATTGTTACAACTACAAATGCCTTCAATCATGTTTGCTATACTATGGCTATATGACATACTAGAGCTATTTTGAAATGCATCAAAGCATGACTGGAGAAAAAAGCACCATCATGGATTGATAGAATAAAGGTTCTCATAACCAAAATCACACGGCATACAACAATTATTTATGGACTACATGGCGAGCATGCATTAAGCATGCATTAAGATGTGTCAAAGCGTAAATTGAAAAGGAGACATGAGAAACACCCGTTTATATGCATTTTTTGTTTGTTCAAATGGGCGAGATCAATCATGTAAAATGTATCAAAGTATAACTTAAAATATAAAGCATAACATCGAAGAAAAAGGATTTTATGCACAAAGGATTCATCGGTGTCAAATCATGGTGTTGGGAAAGAAGGGTTGACATGCCTAAAAGCCTTTTGCTAAAGATATAGACTCTAAAGAAACTTGGAGTTAGATTTTATACGATGATAGGAAGTGGAGGCATGTGGAGGCACTGTGGAAGCCTGAAATATTCTAGAGAATATGACCGGGCGTTCCATGCGACATATGAAATTATTAAAATTCTCCATGAGACACACAATTTAAAAGCAAATTAGAAATGTCAGAAAAAGAATAAAAATGATGTATAAGTCTTTCAACAAAACTAGTTATACAAAATGAAACGTGAACATGGACCTCAAGAAAACCTTTTACCCCCAAACACTAGAACCGCGGATCGAGTGGAAAACCAACTGGATAATAAATTAATATATCTGGATAATACACTCAGGCAGAAATGGCATAGCCAAAGTAGAGAATAAAGGAACCACATTTTACCAATTTCCTTTTGAAAAGGTCAGGAAGATGGTTTCCTCCTTGTATTCTCAGTTTGAATGGCATGGCTTGAACCCCGCTGCCTTCAATAACTGTAGAACTTACAATAGGGGCCCTGCTTTAACAGATCTTACCTTGAACTTTGTATCTATGCCTGATTTGCAAAATGCACATGAAACCTACTTACTGCATTCAAAGCCTTCACCCTATATGCCTAAATGAATCATTATAAGAATAAACCAAACCTTTTGGGTTTAAGCCCCCTCACCAAAGTAGAGATGGAACTTTGCAAAGAAAGATGGATTAGTTTCAGGCTTTTTTATTTGAATGCCCCACAAAAGCAGAAATGTTTATTGCACAGAGCTTGTTGGCAGAGAAAAGCATGCAGAGCCCAGATCTAATGCATTGTTTGTTGGAAACAAAAGACGAACTGAAGCATGTTCTGAAGGCAAAATCGGAAGGTGAAATATGTAGCTCTCAGCCTTGCAGATATAAACTGCCTCCGTCCCTCTCTCCCCCCCTCGAGTATAAATATCATCAAGGCTGAGATGAATTAGGAGGCTGTGATTAGGAGGCATCATTCAATCACGATCAATATTCCAAACCAGATATGCTGCTATTTCAAGAAGAATAAGAGACTTGAAAATAGAGAAGCATTATTCAATTACCTAATCACCTCACGGGTGAGTTATTTCTTGTTGAAAAAAATGAAATTAATGAATCAAAGAAATGCTTCCAGCGATGCAGGGCATGCTATATGTCGTCCAAATAGTGTTGAGGACATCGAAAGTGATCCTCCTTCATAGGTTCGATCAAGCAAGATTACGCCCTAAGCTTAACGGCTATGCAGCCCTTGAATAATTTGCAAACCCTAAGCTCAACAGCTACGCTAAACAATAAACTTCAAAAAGGATGTCAGAAATGCGAGCCATCTTTGCATGCTTCAAAAATATCAATCGAGCTGTTTGCTCTAAAAAAAACGAACGGTATAGGGTGTTGAAAATGAAAATGATCTCTGAAGACTGCATGAGGATGAAGCAAAATGGCACACGTTTGTATTCTCAAAGAAACCTTGCTATTCTGAGTCAGGATAGCTTTTTGCCCAAAATAGCATCTAAGGAAAAACTTACGGATTATTTTTTCATAGTAGAATACTCATTTTCCAAACTAAACTTACCACAAAGAACTCTTCAACCTGCAAAAAGAAAAGAGAAAAATAAAATCATGCGGCTTCAAGCTCCCTGAAGGAGCGGAGGGAAAAAATAAACTTGAAATCCAACTGGGGATTCCTAAACAATCGCCTAAACTTGATTTAGGCACAAAACTCTTTCAGATTTACAATGAAATGAAAAAAATGAAAGAATCGGAAACCTTGAAAATTTTGCTACGATCTTGGGATGAAAGGCTGGTAATGCACGAAACCTTCTCGGTTCGTTTTGCTTACATCATTTTAACCCTTGGCAAGAAATTATGGAGGCGAATAATGAGAGTCGTGGGAGGAGAGTCAATCATGTAGCGGTGGGCTCACGGCATTACCCGATCCTCCATAACAAAATTTGGTGAAGAGGAGGAATGGTAGGAAATTATTTTTTGTGCCTCACTTGGTTGCTCAGCTTTTTGGCGTTACAGCGGCATAGCGAGAAGAGCAAAAACTTTTTAAGTAAGTAGATGGACTATTTATGGCCTTTTCACACAATTGTCTTATTTTTAGAAGTTTTTAGAAGTGTCAATGAGAGGATGCCACTTAAGCGAGAAGAGGGGTGAAGTTGTTTTCACACTATTAAAAATAAGACATGTCTTATTTAGGTTTGGATAGGTTAGGATTAAGTGAAATGGAGTCTTATTTTATCACAGGGGGACTTCCCATAATAAAATAAGAACCATTTATTGACCAATCATATTCAAAATAAGAGGTGATTTTATTTAATGATGGTTTCACACTAGTGTTTGTTAGTGTCTTATTTGTTTAGGACACCTGTAGTGTGAAAACAACTTATATTTGCATGTCTTTTTTTGCTTTGAATTCACAAATGATGTCTTATATAAAAGGGGATGACCATATTTTAAGACATTGTATGAAAAGTGTAAGTATCGTCGTGAGACACTCAAAGTAGCCCTTAACTTGTTAGTTTTGTGCTTTGATATCATCCTTTAGATAGACAATCCCCTAACCAACTAATGTAATTATATAGAATGTGGTATATGTGAACTATATTCTAAAAATTGATTAAGATGGTGATGTTCTTGACTTTTAAATGAGAGGTTATATGGGCCAATAATTGGCATCGACTTAGCGGTCTATCTTGATCTTACGTAGTCATAGCTTTTCATATTTTTCCTTGGTTCATCTTGCATTTGCATTATGGTGTTTGAAGTTCATCCTCACGGTGAAATCTAGATATCAAACATGGAAAACATTTGATGATAACTTGGAATTAAACACAAATAGTTTTAGCCAAACCTAGCATGCAGATATTTTTTTATCGATTGAGCGACTCATGAAATACTAGTATCTTAAAATAAAAAGTTATTGATTTAAAATGGACCTGTGGACCAATAATAGTCTTAGATCTGAAACCTTTCTTGATTTATAATGATCATACCTTTTGCTTTTTTTTTTCTTTACTTGTTTCTACATTGGTCTCATATCCATACAAAGCATTCATATATGATTTTTTAATGACATACCCTTTTAATAAATTTTCTTCAAATTTAACAAAATAAACATCAATTAAAAGTCACTTAAAATTGTTACTATAAGTCAAAATTTGAACCTTCAAATTCTGAGGCCAACAAATATTTTTTATGCATGAAGTGATTAGTCAACTACTTATATACCAATTTTGAAGTAAAAACCCATTTTCATGCAAAATTGTAGAATTGAATTGAAACGACCTTATGGGAATCATTATTGGTCCACCGAAGATAGAAAACTAGTTTGACCCTGTCATGTTTGCCCGGCTATCGTTCCTTCCTAGACTTGGATTGGAACAA
Organism: Isoetes taiwanensis; assembly: GCA_021234155.1. Lineage (NCBI taxonomy): Eukaryota > Viridiplantae > Streptophyta > Lycopodiopsida > Isoetales > Isoetaceae > Isoetes > Isoetes taiwanensis. The sequence goes on from JAJEKV010000005.1 coordinate 728,397, forward strand.
GGTGTTTTGTGTATTCATCCTTATCTCATTATAGAAAAATACCATTATAATGAAAAAAAAAATAAAAAATAAAATCTTTTATTGAGACAATTTTACATTATGTAAACATGAAGCAAACTGGACTTGACCCCTTGATTCACCTAAGTATAACTTTCAATTTTGGGAGCATATGCATTTTTAACTATTTTTTATGTGCAACATGATTGCCATATATTAGCGATAGGAAGGGTTTAAGCTGAATTTCATGCTATTGATTTTTATATGCATTTTTAAATTGAACTATGCAAAGTGAACTATTTATGGTCCATCAAGGGACAACTCTAGTGTTAAACTATAAAAGTAATCTTGATAGACATTGCTCTCACCTGCTCTCATATATCCGCGCCCATTATATATGTTAACTTCTATTATGTAGCGCTGACTTTTCCCAGACAACAATCAAGCTATAAAAGCCCTTACCTTACATGTCAAACAAAACCTAAATTCATTTACACTTTCGAAAAGTTCTTTGGCATGCTCTCGCATAATCAATTAGCTCCTTTACTAACTTGGGAGCTAGAATACGTCGAGCCAATCTAAGCCATTCAAACCATCAAGATTCCTTCCATCACTAGCAAGAGTCCCATGATGCAATCCCCAAGAGATGCTTACTTTCCTTGATAGATTGTGATGAAATTAATATCCTTTCAATATGTCCCTCAAATTACCAGATAAAGAGCACAAGTATATGGGCGGTAACCACGAGTTCTTAAGCATGCTATTGTACCTTTCTATCAAAGATTATGTAATTTCAAGTGTGGCACCTCACATTGTTGTAACATTCCCTTCCACCTTAGCTTAGATATGTTAAAAAAATTCTATTCTATTCTATTCTATTCTTATACTTTTATGTTCCAATGCTATATCTAGTCTTTTCTTTGCAAAGAGTTGCTCCCTACCACCAAGGATATTGCTATTCTAATTAGCATTTGCAATGTGAACAAAATCTCTTTCCTATTATCGTCCAACATAGCTCAAATTATTTTTCAAGCTACCTTGATCAAAAGTGTTTTAAGATCATTCTCTATTTACTCAATTCTTTGACTAGATGCATGTGTGTTCTCAAAAGCACTTACTTTTGCCCTTGACAATTATGAGAATCTTTCAAATCCTCCAAATCCTATGTAACATACCTAACCGGCATGCCCTTAACCAAGCGGGCAAAACCATAGATGTTTATGGTAGTGGCTTCTATCCATTTATCCGGTGTCTGCAGGCAGCGACACCAAGATTTTCGGCGGTCTCACATGGGTCCATTACAATCTCTCCCACTAGAACTATGCTGGATTTCTCGAGCATCATAACCGCCATAAGCCACACCATCCCGTGGTGTCAAGACTAAGTCATGACCTATGTCGTCAGCGGTATTCGGTCATATGCCCCATAGGGCTTCGAACTTCGAGCCATGCGGCGATATTAAATGTAGCGTTCCTAAGCCCGACGTGCCCTTAATCAAGCGGGCAAAATCGTCTAGGTGTTTATGAGCTCTACCCATTTTATGCGGTGTCTGCGGATGCCCAACACCAAGATCTACTTTCGGCGATCTCCCATGGAATTACGGTACATCCTACTTCGACTATAATATAACCTTAGATAGAAACATCGTAAAAGGCGCTTACAAGAACATGCACAAAGTTTTAATCTCCAAATAGAACAAGGTGGCCGTTTGCAAGCGCACTAATGACGTGGTGCAATTGCAGATTCCTTTTTCAAAAAGCGTAAATTCGGCAGTTTTGACCATTAAAAAAAATAACTATAAAAAAAAAGTTGCATTCCAAATATGGCCATTTTAAAAGCGGGCGTGATTTTGTGTTAAGACACACTAAGAAAATGCACTTTCTTACGAAACAAAATACAAAGGGAAGGAAGGAAGTCTATGCGGCGCATAGACAATAAAAGTTATATTTCAATAGTATAATACAATAATATAGGCACATAAAAAAATTCATTTTTTAGCACACACTATATATCAAGGAGGTTCCTTGTGAGGAAGTTCATCATCGGGAATCTAGGAGGAGAACCTTAGTAGAGCTATCGGGATTAACTTCCTCGATTAATGCGAGGCATCCTTCTCTTCGTCAACTTTTTGAATCCTTCCACGGGGAACAAGCTTCGACGAACTCTGCGGATCGTTTGTGTTCCGGTGAGTGGCGGCAAAGGCTTCGAGCTTGAAGGCTGCGGGATTACCATCCTTATCCTTAAGGCCAACCTCCGCTTTTCATCCCGGGCAAGGCATGCGAGAGAACTTATTAGGTTTTATATATACCCGCGAATCCTTATCAAAATCAATTGCAAGGCGATTCGCGACCCTTTTAAAGCACAAGCCAATGTGGTTCGACCACGAGAAGGCATCGGCGACCAGATCACAGGCGTGAAAACATCTCTAAAAGGGTATTAATGAGCTGTTGAGGTTCGATAAGGATTGACTATCGACCACTGGTGTCTTTGGGTGTTAATTTGAATATTGCTGGGAATTGAAGCGCGTACGCAAAGTCCATAGCCCGATATTATAATGCAAAATGCTTCTCACGCCCACCAATCTTTGTGGTAACCAATGTGCATCGTTCCCAAACATTTACAAGCCTTGCACCCAGCCATTTCCTCTTACATTAAAGTCTTCAACACCAGCACTTAACCAATGAGTTATTGTGTGCTATCGCGCGCAAGAAAAAATAACTTACCAAATGGCTGTGGCTCGTAACCCGGCTTTGCGTGCTCTCTCATTGCAGCTTGCACCATACACTTTGATTACTTGAATGAAAAACTACAATCCTCAAGAGGTCGATTATTTATTTTGGCGAAAGCGTTTCAAGAAAGAATCAAATTCGACATAAGTAAATGGAGAATCATCTCCCGCGGCTATCAGGTAGCTTGAACCCATAAGGAATATCAACAATACATAAAGAATAATTGCAGATTTCAATGTATGGTCAAGTTTGACACAATTTCCATGATATATCTGGGTATAAACAATTACGGCCAAACATGTCAAACCTTTCAAATTACGATTTGGTACAAAACTTTGCTCGACTTCTTCCTTCTTCTTAAGCTTTCGGCGCTCTTCCTTAACAAGTCTAACCATGTTAAAAACCACGGGACATCGGGTCCTTCTTTTTCTAAAACCACAGAATCTGACTTTAGTACAAACAAGAAGGCGAAAGTTCAAAGCGTTTTCCTATCGGCATAGCAACATAATGTGAACTTCTTGTGGTGCTATGCGGCATATAGACATACAACAAAAAGCGACCTTGGTAAGAAGAAAAACAAAGGTTCCTCAAGTGTTAGCCTATCGCGGCATAGCACCGATAATGGACTTCGTAATGCTATGGCGCATAGCCACACAACAAGAAAACAACTTACGACAGAAAAAAAACAAAAAGTTCAAAGTGTGAGCCTATGCGGCGCCCAGCACCCCGATGCGGACTTCTTGTAGTGCTATCTTGGCGCATAGGCGGAACAACAAGATAATAGGGGAACGAAATTTTACCCGGTTTGTAAAATTTGAAGCATATTAGTTTTATCTTTTCATCAAGCGACCATGTAGGGTATAATTCTTTAACTTTTCCAGTGTCACGAGTTAAAGGTGGACCATGAGTTCTTCTTGAGCGAGTGCACAATCCTTTTTTGCCAAAAGTAAGGGTGTTAAAAACTTCGGGGGCGTAAACTACCCGAGGACTAGCAAGAACTTCTTGTTTGAATTCACCGCATTTCTTCAAGCTAAAGTGGCCATTCACCACCTTCTGCGGCACCTCACAAACCTTTTACGTATTTTTAGCCTTGCATTTCATAAAACCATGATACCCATGTCCTTACGTTTTAGCGGGTTAGGTTTTTCTTTTGGATCGCCGCCTTCCCTTTAGATTTCGGTGTACCATCGACAAACATATCAAAAAAATTTCTTGAAGTTCTAGACACGAAAAGGAACAAAGAAAGAAATAAGCGTAAGAAAATAGAATGGCTATCTTGGCGCATGGTCAAAGAACTTGGGAAGAAAGTTATCTTACCGTCCATGGGAAAAGCCGGGTTAAAGTAGTTGTGGTACTTCACAAGAGATGCTCGGCATCCTTTGGGGTTATCGTTAAGCGACCTCTGGTAACTGCTTTGCTCTTTAAGAGCCGGATATAGGTTTTGATCATCCTTTATATCTTTGTCACCTTTGTGCTCAGATCCTAAAAGCTTCGTATTCCTTGTGCATAAACTTAATTTTATCTATGAAGCTCATGCTCATCGATATTCATTGTCCCGCGTTGTGGCTCATAGCAAACAACTTGGCCCGAGTCGATGACACCCGCGTAAACAAATGCAAATATCGAGAAGGCGGTGTTCTTTAGTTTTCTTTGTAAAGGCTGCCTCCTCGCCTTAAAGGCGTATGAGTGCCACCCAAAACAAAATATCGTAGCTTTTCATCCTCTTCCTTTACAAAAGAATCCCTTTCATTGCATTGGGAAGGTCAACAATACAAATGTGTGGGCATGGCTGCATTTGGTACATCCCTTATCACGTTCATGGGCGGAGACAAATGACCGAGTAAATTTTCTTACTTGCAAAGGCCTCTCGCCGGACTCATCCTTTGGGCACAACTTAACACAATCAACACGCAGAATTGCATGATACGGCACCGCGACATCTCAGCTCAATTTCTTGAGCTTCCTAGAAAACCATGTCCTTTTCCTTCCCGGCAATCGTTGTACCGGTCTTTGGAGAGGCAAAGTAACCTTAGTGCCTTTTTTGATGCCTTGCTAGTTTGGTGGGCTTGGAGTCCGCAGGCACGCCTTGTAATAATTTCTTTTGGCTTTCTTTTTCTTGGCCTCTCCACCACTTCAACCTCAAACTCTTCCTCCTCAGTCCGGATTAGAAGGTTCATCATCCTTGTTGCCAACTCAGCGGTTTTGTCAATGCGGGGAGGACCCTTCTAGCGAGGAGATGGCATGGCATCCTTTGCTTGACTTAACGGGGAGTTAGCGCAGACTAACGAAGGATCCTTGGTCAAAGAAGATCTTTTAGTATAGAAAGAAGATCCTGCAAACCAAACCTATGATGTCATGGAGCCGAACATGTTGAGTAAAAGTCTTCCGTGCGGGGAAAATAACACTTACAATTTTACTCTTCATTTCTTGCACGAGATGTAGCCTTGCATATCTTCGGGAGAAGACAAACTCGGCTTAAAATGAACTATCAACAGAATAAATATGTTGGGCCCTTGGTGGTGAGTGCGTGCACTTGTGGTACATACCAAAGCGACTCAACATCTACAAGCACGCCACATCTTACGAAGCTTTCTAGATCATTGTTTGCTTGCGGTCTGAGAACAAATGTATAAATATAAAAATCTGCGATTCTTTGGTTCGCGGTGCCCACGACAAGCAACCACTGGCGATCCACTACAAAATAGGAGCCATCATCGGCCTCCTCAAAATCTTCTTACGACTTGCGGTAGAAACATCGACTTGGATCCTTGGCGTTCTCCCTCTTCTTGGCGACCTTTTGGGAGGATGCACATCATCGGCTGCCCGAATCGAGGTTTCTCTTGACAATGTAAAGTGGTGGGGGACCATCACGGGTGTGTTGTAAAAGTGTCACATGTCAGATGGGGCGCTGCCTTAATGGTGTGGCGTTAAAATCTCTTCTTCTTCTTCTTCTTCTTCTTCTTCTTAGTGAAATATAAAAAGCGATGGGAATTAAAGACATCCAATTTTAAGACATCTATTTGCCTAGGCTTAATATGGCGCATTGTCTATAGAAAAAAAGCACGATGTCTGTCTGCGCCATAAGTGGCGAGGAGCTTCAACGAAAACATTGTCTGTTTAATATGAAAAAGCTTTGTGTCTATCGGCGCTAAAAGCGAGCTTAACTTTGTGTCTATTGAGCGAGCTTATGAAAAAAGCTTTGTGTCCATCGCGGCATAGAAGTAGAAACATGAAAAAAGCTTTGTGTCCATCGGCATAGGCCAACTTATGAAAAACTTTGTGTCTATGCGGCAGGCAAAAACTCAAACCAAACAAAACATACCTAGGCCGAGGGAAGAGGCCCGAGGAAATACTTAAAGAATTGTTTGCATTTTAATCGTTTTGGGCTGACCAAAACGAGCAAATAGCGCACAAAAATTAAAAGTGAGCTAATTAAGTAGCAGCTAAGATCTTGTGTGCGCTCGCCATTTGTTTTGATGTCTGTCGCGACTTCTTATAGAATTGGTGGTAAAAAAAGTGAAGTGTGAAGCTAGGGCAAAGTATATGCAATTAACATAGGTGCCTTACCTTTACAATGTCGGTGCCACGGCAATCTCGGTCTGTGAGTGACCAAGCGCATCATAGTTGAGAAATATTATAATTGGTTGTCTCTTATCAAAACCCGACTAAGGCACGCTCAATGGTAGTTACGCCATGCCCTCTTGTTTTTCTGGGGCATGCCGCGATGCTTTCATATACGTGGAGTTGGGTATGCTCCTTTAACCCATGGCCCGGCGTTATCTAGGGCTTCTCCATGACGAGGGATCACCGTCTGTATTTCAAACAGTTAAAGGTCAGTTCATAAAAGCGGTGACACATCAAAACTACCATTCCTTTTAAAGCCTTACCATGCTTGATGAACCTCGTCCAATTTCTCTAAGGTACTCGAAATGCTTGTCAAAGGGAAAATCGCGTATGTCCTCTTAGGTAAGCCTTCTCGCCAAAAACTTTCCCTCCCCAATGACTTCTGATTGCACATCTCCATGTTTCCTCTTTTTTATGATTTTGAAGATGATCACCACTATCTCTTTGTTCTATATTTGAATTTTGCGCTTGGTGATATCTAAAATAACGTGTGATATGATCATTAGTCATCTGGCCGAGCATAAAGGTACATGATTGTGGGTATGGTCGAAAACCACGCTGATAAGATCCTTGCTCATGTACTCTGTTTAGGGTTTTCCACGGGCACTTGAGCGATGTTAGGTGTTATTCGCGGATGGGCTTGTGGTTGACAAATTGCCATATAAATTTGTCAAATGATCAAATTCACGGGTTATCTGCAAAATGAAAATGTGATTCATTTGATCATTGTTTATGTTAAAAAACGAAAGAAGGAAAGTCTTCAAGTGGCTTACATCCAAAATGCACTTGGCATTCTCAATACCACGGATCTTCCATCATGTTGCAAGATTTCAGCATGCGTTTGCTAATAAATGAATCTTTCCTCGTCAAACTTTGCCACAGCAGGCGGATCAAATCGACCAAAGCCTCCACAATGAATAAAGGTAACTATGCAATGCACCGTGAAATGTCTTGAAAGGTCGGGTTTCGTTTATCCAAAGTGCTTGACTCCAATGGAGTGTACCTATGTCGTTACGTTTATTCAACTTAATCTGCGGATGGCCCGAGCTCGGCTTAACGGCGCTGCTGAGTTAGCAACTCAAATAGAACCTATCCACAAGTTTATAGCAAAGAGGTAACTTCGATTCAAAAGCCACAATTGAAAACAAAGACAAACTACGGTTATGAAGTTGCCCGATTGTTCTTCCCTCGATACGATGATAGTTGTTATTTCTATCATAACGCGGTACAAAATCAGACGGCGGTCGCCTAATGTAGCGGATTCAACTAATCGGGCTGGCCGGGCTAATGTAACGACACCGAGGCAAGAACTTAAGGAGAGGATTTGGCCGGGCCCGGATTCCTCGAAGCGGATAAGCACAAAGCGTGGCTTCCCTCGCGAATTTTCCTCCAAAAATTTCCCTCCGCGATTTTTCCGGACGAAATCCAAAGAATAAGGAATCGAATATTGGCTAGAATCAATTATATAAAGAGTAGATAAAGCTATCTTTTGTTCTTAAAAAAAAACATCGGCCACTTTATTGGTTTCATTTAATATGGAGGATCAATCTAAATGCCCCTATATTATTTTAGTATTGCTTGTCTGGAGTTATTTTTGTTACTTTGATCAACAAAATCATTCAAAGACACAAGAAAGTGAGGAAAATGATGAATGAGGATAGCGTGAAGTCAATTCAAGAGCGTGACGAAATAAGCATGCCCATGTCATGTCGTGCCCTTGAAGGCACACATGGAAGGGTTGGCGAGCGAAGAGCTCTCCTTACCACTGGCGCGTCGGCCTCTGAGAGGAAGTGATCTAATGTGCACTTCTATTGGGAGGGATGGCGAATGGAGACTCTCCTTAATCGGTACTTTACAAATGGAAGGGTGGAGCAGAGGAGGCTTCCCCTTGCAATTTTCAAAACACAATGGGCGGATCTCCCACTTGATGATCTTCTTTGAGATGGATGTAGAACATCATCATACATCTTGATGAACATACTATCTTGGAACATGGGGGGTGGCTTCTTCTCCATGTAAAGTGCGGGCTATCTAATTAAGCGTCTAAATTTCCAATGGATTTTGCTATCTTGAGGGCACAAAGTGCTTTAAAGGTGGAGTGTAGAAGATATTGGCCAATTGTGGGTCCCTAATTGCAATGTCTTGGTTGATAAGCTTCTAATTGGCTAAGCTGGGTGTCCTCCAGCTGCTTGAAAACCTTCCCTTAATGTTACTTTTTACTCAAGTAGACAAATTTGGGCGGTGGATAATAGTCAAATGGATGGATAAGGGGCAAGAGTGGGGGATTGTGAATGTGTATGCATCTAATCAACCCACATCGGCGAGGTTCTCACGTGGGCCCTTTACGGACTAAGATTATGCGGCTTCCGTCATAATGTAGCATAGCTACTAGTTGGTGATTTAAAATATATAACAAGTCGATGTGGAAGGACTATGTTTTCTTTTTATTTTTAAATTTGACCTTCCTAAAAAGAGTCTTACATATGCAACACATTAAAAAATAGCACCTTGCCCCTATTGTGACTGTTGGACCCCTATGAATGTGCAATGTTGTGACTATTGGACCCCTATAAATTAAAAACTATGTTGCCTCTTATTTTTTTTCACATTTGACCTTTCTATTAGAATCTTGACATGCTTTGGGACTTTTGGATATGCTATTTGGGATACGGTAATTTAGTGTAACGTGGGGGCAACCTTGTGGTGGAGGCTTAATTGCATTTCAAATTTTGGACAATAATGTATTCAATCAATCTTTCGAAGAGAAATATTCCCCTTGGCCTTGGTCGCCATGATAAATTCTTTGTAGAAATAATTTTTATGCCAAAGGATAAATTTTTTTTTGTAGTAATTTTAATGCTATATCCGATGAAAGCCAAAAACTCAATTAGGGGAGGGCCACCAGTAGGAACCATGAGCCACTTGTGGACCATGCAAACATGGATCCAATTTATCAATACTGGATCAACACATAAATCATTATCTAAATCTCAACCATTTGGTAAGAAAATGAGCATCAAATCTTGATCTACAATAGGGGCCTTTTATGATTCTTTCTATTTTAGATAACGCATTCCAATGCAAATTCCATGGGGCCAAATACCATAGTTAATACCCTTTTCTTTTGGTGCACTAAATTATTTTTAGCCATGTGAATTAAATAAAGGAAAAAAAAAATTTTTCGTTGCAACATTTCCTTGACCACGATTCTTAGATTGGTATGAGTACTTCGATTGTTCTTAGATGGTCCCTTTGTTTGTTAAAGATATGTATAGGGAATGGAGGTTGGGACTCCATTTTATGGTTTTGTAGGGGTCCCGCGACCCGGCGTTAGCGGGGGCCGGGTCACTATTTGAAAAACTCCCTCTTAAAATCTCTTGCAAAATTGGATACCCCAGGGGGCTTAAAAACAGAGGCTCCTCTTCTGACCTTGGTAGAAATGAGTTTTAGAAGTTGAATTTTTTTGTTAAAATCGCAGGCACGATCTTAGTAAGAAAAGAGTTTTAGAACGACTTTGTATCCATTTTTTGGTTTGTAAAAAAACATGGCGAGTTGGAGGTAAAAGCGAGTTTAAAAGAGTTTTAATCCGTTTAGCTTGGCTAAAGCAATCTTAGTAGAACGATTAACGGATGGTTGAATGAAGCATGAATAACCCTCTACATGAACCACGGTGTCGGTGGTTGAGCGCAGAGCTTGAAGAATGCGTGAAGAACCCGGGGCGTGGCGAAGAACCCTAACCTAACCTAACGTGAAGAACCCTAACCCCTAATGAAGGAACCCTATTTCCATTTCGCAATATTCGTTGATGCCGGTGTTGCCATGGAATGGTCGCCGAGGAATAAAGGCGACCCTATTTCTATTTTGTATTAAATTGTTTTCAGGCCTAAAGAGATTCCGACCGGAAAATTCTTAGGGTGTTTACCAACCGGGATGTATTCGGCCGGAAAATCTACTATATATTACGTAAAGGCTACTTATATATACCTATTACGTTCCAGAACCATGAAAAGTGAACGTAAAGATGTTTCTCTCATCCCGCCAGTTCGCCATAGCCAGAAAAATTTCAAGCTTTCCTTCTTCGACCACGTTTTGTGGTTCATCTACTACCGGACTCGGTTTCTTTTCTACCTAACCCTTGCCCTGCATCCGATCCGTCTGACATAGCTTCCATCCTTAAGCACAGCCTCAGCAAAGGCGCTCGTCTATTTTTTCCTTTTGCAGGCCGCATCAAGTCAAGAAAATGGTTCCAACATGCTCCTTCACTGCAATGGAGCCGGTGCGCAATTTACACAAGCTTATACCGATCTGGCTATGGCGGACCTGGGAGATTTCCGTCTTCTTTCGCTTGATTTGTCTCAACAGCTTTCTCAGACCGTCGGACATGTTCTTCTTTGGCCCTGGTCACCGGAAACACCGCTTCTTTTCATTCAGGTCTTTTCATTACATGTTTATGCTGGTTTTTTAATGTCCTGTGCTTGATATTTTTTTCTCTTGTCATTTCGAAGTTAACAACATTTGCCTGTGGCGGTCTATGCATATCCTTTAAATATTGTCACCAGATTTCCGATGGTACCAGCACTTGGCAGTTTATAAAGACATGGTCCGCCATAGCCAGAGGTGAAGGGATCAGTGTTCTTCCTGACATAAATTACAGCCCTAAACTCTGTTCTTCTTCAGACAACAAGGATCTAGAAATTTCAGAGCCGTATTGTTTCGAAACAGGAAGGGGCTCAAATGCCACGAAACCCAGAGCTTAGAGTAGATAATTCAATTGCTACACATTGTTTTTATCTTCTCGGCGGATCAGATTGTGGAGCTGAAAACCCAAGCAAGGCTGAAATTAGGGGCAAGAAAGACTGAGTACATTTCAAGTTGTTTCTGCACATATATGGCACCATATCACCAAGGCAAGAGGATTGGCAGCCGGTGAGAAAACAAAATTGATCTTTTCTTTAAGCTGCAGGAACAGGTTGGATGGATTATCTGATTCATATTTTGGAAATGCAATAATCAAAGTATCGAGCAAGTTGGAAGCAGGAAACGTTATAAAGAATGAATGTTTAGGAGTTGAAGCGATAAGAATCGCCATAAAAAATGCCACAATTCCAGAAGATCTATTAAACATCTGCAGGGTTATGAAGAGGTATACAGAGGATGTAGAGGACACAGTGTCCATACCTGTGAATAGATGTGATGTGTTTATTGGAAGCTCCAATACATTTCCTGTGTATGAGAGTGATTTTGGATTTGGAAGGCCTCAAGGATTAGCCATACCTCCTCTGTTTGCAGATGGAAGGGTTTATTACTTTCCAGGAAAACAAAAGGGAAGTGTAGAAGCTTTTATAGGGCTGAAGAAGGACGTCATGGAGATTTTAAAATCCGATATCTCTTTTGCCTCTCCCTCCTGACTCATCCTTCAATGTAGTCAAGCCAAAACTTTTATTTCATTTTCGTGTAAGAAGAGTTTGGTATTTGCTATTGAATTGAACTTTGTTTTCCATACATTAAGAAAATATGGGATCCCTTTTGGGCCGTTATGGATATTCCAAAAATCCACGTCACACTTTTGCTCTAACCAATAAGAATTTAGGCCCTTGTTTCTAATGCATACTATGTGGCATAAGGTTTTTTTTAGCTTTTGTTAGTTGTTCTCCACATGGTTACACATTCCAATGCCAATTAATATTTTTGTTATTGGGCTTAAAAATCTTGTTGAAGATATAGTTTAGATTATTATCGTTGATGAGGCCTCTAAGCGATTCCTTGGCGTTGGATCACGAGAATATTCCCGGGCATATGCCCTCTGGGGCTATCAGCCCTACCTCTGATGAGATGGGTCAAACTGAGGTGGCTCTATTTTTTAAGGAGGGTTGACAACCATTGTAATAAAACCCAATATTGGTTGACTCCAAATTAGAAAGAAGTTAAAATTAGAATCTATCCCTTAAACATAGGTACCGCCACACACATAGCAAGGCAAAGATAAGCGGCATGCTATATTAGCGTCCAATACATTACAAGGTTTCTTAGCGGCCCTACAATCCTTACAATCCACGGATCATGATTTTTTACCCGCAAAGTTCATCTTGCCGCATGCAACAACCGGCCACCTGCAAGATTAGAAGCACACAGGAGATACAAGCACAGCAACCTGCGCTACCAAGCTGAGCACAGAGCAGACAAAGAATGCTATATTGGCGTCCTCCAACCTGTGCCACAAGTTTAAGGCCCACACAAAATGTCTGCACAGCAACCTGCGCTACCAACAGAATGTGAGGCACCTGCAGAAAGATTAAACCACAGAATGGGCACCTGCATAAAGATTAAACCAATAGACTGGGGGATTCGAACCCCCTGCGCAATGCGCAGCTCCAAGCAGCCTGCCCAATGCAAGCGCACATACAGTTTTCAAAGTCTTTCTTATTTCCTAAGCACATGAAATTCAGTCTTACTTTATTTCAAACCTATTTCCTAAGCAAAGATGCATTAAGTAGGTGTCAACAACAAGGATTCCACCGGAAAAGCGGGCCTCTAACCCTTACCTAGAACTTCGAGCTTAATGAGGCACCTTCTTCTAATCATAAAATCGGTAACATGGTGCAGTAATTAAATTGCACCTTTGCTTAAAAGGCGAACAATCGGAAGAAACTACGCCACTATGCGAGGCGACCTGCATCACGCCCCTAACCCTTTTGCCCTAGGCAGATCATCGCCAAAAGCTCTGCCGAGAGAAAAGAAGAGCGCGTGCTTTCCGTCATGCATAGCGGATCATGCATTCTCTTTTTTTTCCGTATAAAACCAATGGATGGTTGGGCCTAAAAAAAACCTTCCCTAAATCTGAGGAGTTGGTAAAGATTCCTTTTTGCCATATTTTCATACTCTTATACAATACAGACCCTCAAACTATCTAAACCTTATGTTATAAATATACCGTTTCATGAACTAGCACACCTTATAGTTTTGGTCCCCGAAATATTTTATTACCGTTCCAAAAGGATTATTCCATCGAAATTTGGTTACCGCGTTCCAATGCTATTCAAAATTAAAAAGCCATTAGTTTGGCTCATGCCACACGGTTTAGGTTGCATCTTTGCTTGGGTTCAACGTGGTGAAACATGCAGTAATTTGATTTTTGACGGATTGTTTGCATTGGACGAATTTACGCATATTCAACATACCACTTATCCACTCTTGTATCAACGGCATTTTCAAGTAGTTACTTGTATCATTCATTTTCGGTAGTTTACTTGTATCATTCATTTCGATCAATGTACAAAATTAACACCATTAAGTACATTGTCCCAAATCTTATAGTATTTTGCAAGCGTTAAAATCACGATAAAAACTTGTACATGCATACCCCACAAACGAGGATGGCTATGTAAGGTCCAGATCTTGGAATAAAGGGTTAATATGCCCATCCAGAAGGCTCGTTGCCAAGTAACCCAGGTGTGAATATGCCCCAAACCAAAGGGGGTTTAAGGGGGGATTTTAATTTAAATAATGTTAAATGCAATGGTTTGTGTTAATAATGTTAATGGTAGTTATGTGTTGATTGTTATATTAAAATTTTGGGCCCTTCGGCCCTGTACAAGCAATAGGGCACTAAGAATGGCATATATGCATGTAGCAAGTTTAGAAACATTTATGCATGTAACAACTTTAGAAACACTTTTACATGTAATCCAATTTGAAGACAAGTCTAGAATGGCATACATACATAATTTGATTCTTCAAAACAATAAGTTAAGAACAATATAAAGAGTCAATTTTTTACATCCGTGCAATTTAAGTGTTTTTCTTCAATGCCCGCTTGCAACCATGATAGTCCATCTAAACCCATCTGAACCCATGCGGCTGGGGCATCTGTGAGAAATAATTTAAGCTTTTAAGCTCTCCATGCATGCACGGCATATGTATAAAGCGTGGCATTTCACAAAATCAAGTCATGACCAAGCATTTCGCCTTAGAGCTCAATTGCGTTGAAGAAATTCATGTTGACATATCACCCTAAGAATCACATTCTATGATACCCAATCCTTCTCGGCCATTTTGCCCACCCTCATCATTCGACTTCAAGTAATAATGGAAGAAATTCCTTTACGGAAAGCGATAGAAGAGAATGGCCGAACATGTAAATTCTGACACAATAAGATAGTATGTAAGTTCTGACACAATAAGATAGTGCTACTCACCTCCTCATGGCATTTCTTCAATTGCAAATTATGGAACAACTAAGAGCGACCAAGATTTATCGAGGCAGTTCAAAAGCTATGGCTTTGGATAACTTTTACCAATACAAAGGAATATGTATATGGCTTATAGTAATAAGAATGGGATCCGGAAAGACTGGATTCGATAAGTGTTTGTGTTTGTGTGGGGCAGCCTTGGCAATTTTATGCAATGCATCAACGTTAAGAGGAGGTGTTAGTCTTGGATCTAAAATCAAAAAGTTTTACCTTCTTTAATAATGAGGAACCGCCCACTCCCACAATATTGCCTTCATCAAACTGAAGATCAATTGCTTTTCCACCGAGAATCTGGCGAGAAGAATGCCAAAGCTATAGGCGCCGCTCTTGGTGGTCAAATAATGAAGTCTGTAATATTAGGGATCTAATATAACCTAATGTACTGCGGGGAGTTCTGAAGAAAAGGATTCTTTCACGGAGGACCCAAAGAGACAAGCCAAAGTCCGCCACCCGGCGTTCCATTCATCATCAAAGAAGAATATTGGAAGACTTAATATCCGCGGTGGATATCGGAGGACAAGCATATCCGTGTAAAATATTCAAGACCTCCTACTGCTTGAACGCAATTTTAACCCTTCTAATCCGGTGGGGCGACCCAGCATTATGCGCCGTGAAGATGTTCATGTAGAGTTCCATATGCCATGAACTCATACACCAAAAAGTCGCTCTCCATTTTCATCACAATACCAAGCAGATTAAGCAAATGAGCATGATTCAAACGAGATAAAAGGTCCAGCTCGTTGAAAATCCTTTGAATCCTTGATGTTATCTTTAACATGCGGAGCTCGGAGTAGCCCTCTTCAACAACAACTTCGCCCATCTGCAAGGACCCTTTAAAAACACACAAAAACTCCCTCTTCCAATTTCACTTTGCTTTTTGCAAATCCTCCACGAGCCCAAACCTCGGCTTTTACCCTTGTGGAAAGAAGACCTAAATGATGCCCTTTTAAGCTACTTGAACCACGGCTTTTTACTGACCCTTGTATACTTTTGACTGAGGTTCTCTCAAAGCTCCGTATCATGTACGGATTATTCCTACTAATGCAAACAGGCCCACAACTAAAGAGTTCATCCTTTGCCTTCACTGCCGATCCACCGCAAAAGAAAATAGAATCGAAGAATGAATAAAACCCTTGGTTTTATGCTTGCCCTGAAATGCTATCCACGGGGCTTGCATATTTACCCCTAAAATAAAAAAAGGGGCTTTTTGTTATGCAGGCCCTTGGATGTTGGACCATTGAAAAAAAAGCTAAATCAATGACTAAGAAATTGTGCACTCTAGATATGCAGCATTAGTATATCCATTCAAATACGCCATGAAATCTTAGGAAAACCTTTGTGAAAAGCGTGCAAAAAAAACACAAAAAAAAAACCCATTATTATGCTACATATTTGTTTTTGTTTGTAGATCATGTCGGTTCGGTCGACAAAAGCAATTAATGATAAGAAATGAGAGAGACTCCAGCGGAGAATGGATTGACTTGATTGTTTCAATCGGTTCTGGATTACAATGCAACCAAAGACTTTTGGGTGAGCATGGAGTACCACGGGCAAAAATTACATGATCTCAATGCCCATTGGAACGTCGGGTCAAAAAATTTATTTTTGGATCTGGAGGCGCTGACAATAATGGAAATCCTTTGGAGCATGTGTATGATGCTAAGGCTATGGCAAAGGAGAAAATATCGAGAAAGACCTTCATTTTTGTTCACTTGAAGTAAATGCTTTATGTTCTTCTTGATTTTGTTGGCCAGTGTTTTACGCTAAAAAAGTATAACAAATTCCTCCAAAATATCATTCTAAATAGGAAGGCATTATTTTGAAGATTACTGCTTGTCGAGTTGCGGAAAGGGCATTTTGTGGCTCCCTACAAAATATCGGGCCCGACGTACACTCCATAAATCCCCATCCGGTCCTTACATTTTAGGGCCCATATTCTATCCCGCTCCGAGGGGTATCTCTAGTCGCGGGAAGGGGACTGAAAGGTGTCTTCGCGGCGCCCTTCCCTATGGGCTCCTATCACGGCGAAAGCATAAACAATGTCAGAACTAGCAATAACAATACATCCTACTTCTGGGAAGGAATGGCGCATCAACATATCCATAGCTTCTGAGAGAGAAAACATATGCCATAAAACATGAGCTCACGGAAGTGGGCCCGGCCGGCTAGGCCTCAACATAGAGCAGACCAGGAGTCATAACAATGGCCGGGCTGGCTATAAACGATAGCTAGGGTTAACCACTCCATCGCCCCTCACATGCGTGCTTTGCAGATGGGCTGGGCGGGCTCGGCATGACTCTAGCCGGGATCTGTGAATCCCATGAGGTATCACCCATCGGGACTACTCGGGTTGCATCTCCATGGTCCGTCGAGGCGGAAGGGTTTCATCTCCCCTTTCCAGGGTCTAGAGGTTCCCACGGGCATTAAAGAATCATTGGCAACACACGTTCGTCCGACTTAACCCCAAAACAAGAGCTAGGCCAACACCTGCAACTCTTGAAGGCAGGGCAACACCATTGCCCGGGGTGTCAGGACCCATGCCCCGCCCCACGAAGAGATCGCCAGGCCCTGGCGCCTATGGGGGTCCCCGTCGCCACGTTCAGCATGGACCTCCCTCAGTATCTCCTCTAGCCACGGCATAGCCCCTTAGCGGTGGGGTTTCTATGCACGGCATTATAATAATAATAGGAACTAAAGGGTCTAACTAGGAGCATAAGCTAAGTAATGACTACTAGGTCTCTACCCCCCCCTTCCCAATACAAGAAGAGCAACATGATCAACCATCATCATACAACTTCATATCACGATAATCATCCAGAATAACATCTAACCTGGAGTTAGGGTTCATTGATTAGGTTCAAGATGTTAAATAAGGGTTCTAGGATGGCTCTACTCTAGATACAAACTACTACCTCATCTGGAGTGCTAACTTCCGTATGAACTTCTGGAGAACACTACTCCAAATACCTTCTCCCAAAGCGCCCTCCCATTCACAGCGTCTCCATGATCCTCGAGGCGATCGATGCCAGCTCCTCCAAGATCGTGCATGCACTCACGGGGGAAGCTCTTTGCACTAGGCTATGCCACGCTGAAGCGCCATGGCGCGGAGTTTGAGTCTTTGAAGAAGGTTCCTGTGGTGTTAGGGCCAGGAAAGAGGTCTAGGGTTAGGGTTTAGGTTAATATAGGTTAGGGTCCACATGGGATGACCGCGTGGCTCCACGTGGCTCAATGGGACATGGCCATGTGATTTGCCCAATAGGGTAAGGCCATGTGGAAATGGGCCTTATCCCAAGGATATCTAAGTTATATACATAACTTAGATATGCACCCATGCCACTTCCTAAGGTGTACAAGGCTACGAAGTAGACTTGTATAGTGACGGACTCAGAAATATACATATTTATAGCGTATATTTCCCTGGAACGTCACATTCTCCCCCCCTTAGGACAATGTTGTCCTCAGCATTGTGCTAAGGTGACTCCCTACAAAACAACATAAGTATACAACTTCAATTTAACTGAAATGATCAACTTTCTATTAATAGTTAACGTGTAATATAGGCTATATTTGTACTTATACAAAATTATATAGCCTTAACAAGTCAAAACATTATCACAAAAGTTATTAGGGTTCATAATTTAAGTCTAAATCATGGCGCCCTATCTCCACGTAATGCGCTCCTCCTCTATCCCCTCTCACTGGCCTGCACGAGTAGCACATTACGTTAGTTAATAAGTTTGTGGTTTTAGGGGACCACCCCCCTAATTACCTCCTTGAGCCGAACTACTAGCTCAAGGTTACCCTACTACCTTGCACTCGATTATGGCTCCATAAAGATTTGAGCTTAAGGACCATTTAAGATGATCCTATCATTGCCCATGATCAAGTGCTACCTTGTACTTTCGATTCACGTGGTCAAGTACTCCCCGGTGCCTCATGCCCCGAGGGTTTTAAAGCTAGGGAGCGTCTCCGCGATCCCATCATCGTTATATGATCACTTATACCTCACCATGACCCCCCCTATGGTCAAGTCGCATGCCCGCGCCGTGGCATAGAGATCATCGGCGGATGTCTCATTTGCCCACCATGCCTAACTTCCTCTCACATATGACCCTCCCCGGTCATGCGCACCCTTGGTGCATGTTGGCCCTAGAGAATGCCTTTGGGGCGTATCCCATCATCGCCTACGCCCAGATTCGGCACATGCACCTTCGGACAGAATGCATGTGCATTACTCGATAACTAAGAGCACACTAAGCTAAGCACACAGCAGAGTCGGGCGACAAGCTCGGAGATGACTCACCCATCGAACTCCCTCATGAAGTCCGGGTATTGCTTCTCTAAATCTTGCTTCAATACCTACGTTGCATCTTCACGGGCAAGTGCTTCTACTTGACCAAATATTGGAGGGCGCTGGACCTCTGGTCTTCTTGAATGCCTTATCAAGAAGTAATTCGGGCACAATTTCAACTTGTTCCTCCATCATTTCCAACGGGGTTGGAGTTTCTAAAACCTCATCGGGATTTGGGTTGTGCCTTTTTTAAGAGGCTCACATGGAAGACCTTATGGACTTTGAGGTCTTGGCCAGGAGATCTAGCTTATGCAGGCACAGGTGCCCACCGCTCCAAGATCTTAAAGGGACCACGCCCACCTAGGAACAAGCTTCTTGCGGTTCCTATCGAAGCTTGAAGCACTTCACCTTAATCTTCAACCACACCTTTGTCGTCTACCTTGAATTCCCTTACGGTCACAGTAATGCATCGGCTACACTCTTTTTGCCGACTTAAATGCTAATAAATACTCCTTTACCTCTTCAACCCGATTCTTTGCATATCGATAGCATTTCTTTGGGAGACTTCTACCTTGACAGCGGGTTGTGCCATGTATCGAAGTCGGGAATCTTTGGTACCCATAATTAATCATGAAATGAGACATGCTGCGGCGATTCTTACCGTCTTTGTTGTAAATGCGAACTCCACTAAGTGGATGAAATCATCCCGCTTAGACTGTTTATTCAAACATAATTCCTTAGCATGTCTTCAATGATTACATTTGGTGCATTGCATTAAATGACCATCCCTTTGAGGATGATAGGCGTGCTCATGGAGAGCTTAGTGCGGATGGTCTTGAACAAATCTTGCGGGAATGCACTCATAAATTTGGAGTCTCTATCAGATTATCTCCGCGAGGCATGCCATGGAGTCTAAAAATCTCCTTTGTGAATAAGGCGGTGTTGTCTAGCGCCCGTGTCACATCGTAGTCGAAAAGTGTGCCATCTTGGACAACTTATCCACAAGCGCCATTAATGCATCCTTTCCTCTTCACGGTTCTTGGGAGTCCCGAATGAAATCCATACTTATGACTTCTCATTTTGCACTTGGCACTGGCAATGGTTCCAAGGCTCCTGGAATTCGGAGTTGCTCTGCTGACATAGCTGACACTCCCGAATATATTTGGCTATCTGTTTCTTCATGCCTGGCCAGAAATAACTACTTCTTATCTTGAAATATGTCTTCATGAACCCTGCATGGCCGGCTATGGGACTGTTGTGTGTATCGTGAAGTATTAGCTTCCTTACTCCTGAAGATCCTGGTACACACAACTTATTCTTATGATATTGCAGGTTACCTTCCTTTTTATAATGCTTGAAGGTCTCTCTTTCCTTATCTGTTCTTGCCTCTTTAGAGAGGCTTGCCTATACCTCCTTAAAGTCACCGTCTGATGCAACGTTTCTTCAATCCTCTTGCCATACTCACTTGAAAGAGTCGATATGGCATTGCAATGGGTTCTTGTCTCGAATGGCCTCCTGAAGCGTCCGCGACTACATTCAACTTGCCAGGCTTGTAGACTATTTCGACATCGTACTCTTCAAGAAACTCCATCCACCTCCTTTGTCTTAGATTGAGGAGTGGTTGCGTGAAGATGTACTGGAGACTTTGGTGATCTGTATCTAATTGAAACTTTCTTCCCAACAAATAGTATCTCCAGATCCTCAAGGCCCTTACAATGGCCAAAAGCTCTTGGTCATGAGTCGGGTAGCGTTGCTCTGTATCATTCATCTTCTTGGAGTCGTATGCGACTACCCTTCCTTCTTGCATGAGGACTGCTCCCGTTGCTAGCTTGCTAGCATCTATCGCCACTAGCTTATCCTTGCTTGGATCCGGTAGGATGAGGACCAGTGCTGTGGTTAGTGCTTCTTTGAGCTTCTCAAAGGAGGCTTGGACATTCTCGAGCCAATGCTTTGTCCAATCCTTCACCTTCTTATCTTTGGTGAGGTCCGATAGAGGGGATGCCCACTTGGCGAAGTCCTTCACAAACTTTCAATAATACCCTGCCAAGCCGAGGAAGCTTCTTTCTTCGCCCACATTCCTTGGTGCCGGCCAATCCACTATGGCTTTAATCTTTGCTGGATCAGTGGAGATCCCTTCAGATGACACCACATGACCCAAATACCCCACTTGGCCTGTTGCAAAGTGGCAATTAGAAAGCTTACCGTACAATCGATGCCGCCTTAGCTTCTCCAAATTCCTTCTCAAGTGCTGACAATGCTCTTCTATGGTCTTGCTGTAGACTAGGATGTCATCGAAAAATATGATGATAAATTCATCTAAGAATTCTCTGAAGATATCGTTCATCAAGCGCATGAAGGTTGCTGGGGCGTTCGATAAGCCGAAAGGCATTACCGTGAATTCATAGTGCCTATACCGCGTTTTGAAGGCGATTTTGTGGATGTCTTCTTCTTTGATCCTTATTTGATGGTAGCCCGACCTTAGGTCAATCTTGGAGAAGACTTTTGCTCCCTGGAGCTGGTCCATCAAATCATCCGCCCTTGGCAGAGCATATTTATTCTTTATTGTTTGCTTGTTAAGCTAACGATAATCAATGCACATCTTTAGACTTCCGTCTTTCTTCTTGACGAAAAGGATGGGTGCTCTAAGAGGAGACACGCTTGCTCTTATGAACCCGAGCTCAAGCAGTTCTTCCAACTGCTTTTTGAGCTCTACCAGCTCTGGAGTGCTCATCCTATAAGGTGCCTTGCTGGTAGGCTTAGCATCTGGAGCTAGTGTAATTTCACACTCTACACCCCTATAAGGTGGTAGCTGATGAATTTCATCCGTGAATACATCATTAAACTCCTTAATGAGCCTTGCTATTGGCTTAGGCAACTGATTTCCACTTAACTCACTTCCCTTTGCTTTACTTGGGTCAACTGCCTCTAGTCTCAAGATGTAATCCACCCTATTTCTTATTACGCTTTTCCTCAATTGCTTCATAGAGATACATTGCATAGCTGAAGTTACCTTCTTACCTTTTACTATGTATCGATTGCCCTCCAGTGCCGTCATAGAGATTTCGTTGTAGTCGCAATCTATCATAGCTTTTGCTGGTCTTAGGAACTCCATTCCTACTATGAGGTCATATTTCCCAATGTCCATGACTTCGGCGCCCATCAGCCACTTGTTTCCACTAAGATCTATGTCAAAACTGATTCTCCTCCCCTTAATGTGGCGAATGGCGCCGCTTGCCATGCTAACTGGCCTTGGCTTGGACTTCAAGATCTTATTCTTCATGAGAGCAGCAAGCCTTGGAGAGGCAAAGTTGTGAGAACCACCTGTATCTATCAAGACTATATATGGCTTGCTATCTACAATTCCTTCCCCTAAGATTCTTGTAGGCGATTCTTAACCTCCCACGACTCAATGGCTTTTTTTGCATAAATTTTACACTCACCTTCTATGAAGTCTTGGGGTTCTGTTGATGCATTCTTCTTCATCTCCCTCACCGGTGATTCCCAATCGGCAAGTTCAGCTAGTGCGCTTGCATGACTAAGGGGTAATTGTCGCGTTCGATTGCCACAGTTGGGGCCGCAGAAAACACAATTTCTTCTCTATGCATTCCGTCTTTTCTTCTTTGGGATCTTTGTCTAGGAGAAATTTAATTGACTTGCCTCCTGATCCTTCACGTGGCTGCGGTTTCAAAAGACTTCCCACGAGCTTTTCCTTGATCTTGGCCTCTGGCGTAGAGGCCGCATGTCTGGTTGATCTTGCCTGTAGTCTTCCCTTTGAATGGTAAAATTTTTTACGCCACGGAGTTCTTGGTGCCTCCTCCAAACTCAAAGCCTTATCCTCAGCCTCCCCGACTATCCTTGGGTTGATTGCCCAAACCAACCTCTTAATGTTGCTGTTCAGCCCTTCAATATATCCATCCACTGCTTGTCTTTCCGTGATCCTAGGGACGTTGAGTCTCAACCTCATGAGCTCTTGATTATTGCCAGCTACGGATAAGTTGCCCCGATCGGCACTGTAAAAGCTGTTGTATCGCCTACTCATGTGGGATCTCGGCATATAGTGCTTATGGAATGCCTTGCTGAAAGTCCTAAACTTGCAATTGTTTCTTCTCAGCTTGTTGGACTTTGCGTATCCTTTCTACCATATTCTGGTTGGCCCTATCAAGTTTGCCATTGCCACTTTACCTATGTCCTTATCCTTCATTCCATAAGAGTTTTCGAATTCTTTACCTTGAACATGTCCTAGCTTGACTATGCGGCAATATCCTCATTCATCATGTGAGCAAGCAAAATAGACTACTATTATGGGAAGCCAAAAACCAAGTCGGTTTTGATATTGAGGTACAAGCTAGACTAGACAGTGATTCAAAATTTCTTCATAAACTTGTATGACAACAAAATTTATTTTCATGAAATGTAATGGACGAGGTTAACTTTGTTATTATTTTTAGATGGTTAAAGTAATATGAAATCCTACTTCATGCTATCAACATAGGAAATTGAAAGATTGGGGAGAATGACTTGATGTCAAATTTATTGGCTAAGATGCTTACCATGATAAGCATTTTCATCTCACAACTTGAAGGAACAACAAAAGTATTTATTTAATAACAATATTAACACTGTTGTATTCAAACTTTAAGCTTAATAAGTAGAATATCTTAGGAGGACAATTTTTGAACATTAACTTATAACGAACAAAGACATAATTTTAAATACAATTGAAAAGCCCAGCAACGCTGGGCACTTTTTCTAGTCAAATATATTTTTCAAAAAAAAAAAAGCACACAAAATAACATCAAATTTTTACAACCTGTAGTAACCAATCAGTTTATCAGGCCTATGCAATTTTCTTAAACACTATTGAGTTTCGTGTACAACATGATGTTCTTTCGAGGCACAAAAACTACTCGGATAATAATTAGCTTCAACAAGTACTCTAGCGCATATGGAAATTCGTTATATGAAGTTACTGTGAACATTATTTATGCAGTTGGAAAAGCCTCTGGAAATTGCTGCGCCTCAATGGAACACAATTCAAAATTCGCTTTGCGAAGAATAATATGGCTGCAAGGAATGCCAAAACTTTAGTAGAAGGTATTAAATAACAGAAAACAAGTCAATTACTGAGTCCTCTTGTTCCAGTTCCTTTTGCGAACCATGTAGCATGTGACCTGGTAAAATTGTTACAACTACAAATGCCTTCAATCATGTTTGCTATACTATGGCTATATGACATACTAGAGCTATTTTGAAATGCATCAAAGCATGACTGGAGAAAAAAAAGCACCATCATGGATTGATAGAATAAGGTTCTCATAACCAAAATCACCTGGCATACAACAATTATTTATGGACTACATGGCCAGAGCATGCATTAAGCATGCATTAAGATGTGTCAAAACGTAAATTGAAAAGGAGACATGAGAAACACCCGTTTATATGCAATTTTTTGTTTGTTCAAATGGGCAGATCAATCATGTAAAATGTATCAAAGTATAACTTAAAATATAAAGCATAACATCGAAGAAAAAGGATTTTATGCACAAAGGATTCATCCGGTGTCAAATCATGGTGTTGGGAAAGAAGGGTTGACATGCCTAAAGCCTTTTGCTAAAGATATAGACTCTAAAGAAACTTGGAGTTAGATTTTATACGATGATAGGAAGTGGAGGCATGTGGAGGCCTGTGGAAGCCTGAAATATTCTAGAGAATATGACAGACGTTCCATGCGACATATGAAATTATTAAAATTCTCCATGAGACACACAATTTAAAAGCAAATTAGAAATGTCAGAAAAAGAATAAAAATGATGTATAAGTCTTTCAACAAAACTAGTTATACAAAATGAAACGTGAACATGGACCTCAAGAAAACCTTTTACCCCCAAACACTAGAGCACGGATCAGAGTGGAAAACCAACTGGATAATAAATTAATATATCTGGATAATACACTCAGGCAGAAATGGCATAGCCAAAGTAGAGAATAAAGGAACCACATTTTACCAATTTCCTTTTGAAAAGGTCAGGAAGATGGTTTCCTCCTTGTATTCTCAGTTTGAATGGCATGGCTTGAACCCCGCTGCCTTCAATAACTGTAGAACTTACAATAGGGGCCCTGCTTTAACAGATCTTACCTTGAACTTTGTATCTATGCCTGATTTGCAAAATGCACATGAAACCTACTTACTGCATTCAAAGCCTTCACCCTATATGCCTAAATGAATCATTATAAGAATAAACCAAACCTTTTGGGTTTAAGCCCCCTCACCAAAGTAGAGATGGAACTTTGCAAAGAAAGATGGATTAGTTTCAGGCTTTTTTATTTGAATGCCCCACAAAAGCAGAAATGTTTATTGCACAGAGCTTGTTGGCAGAGAAAAGCATGCAGAGCCCAGATCTAATGCATTGTTTGTTGGAAACAAAAGACGAACTGAAGCATGTTCTGAAGGCAAAATCGGAAGGTGAAATATGTAGCTCTCAGCCTTGCAGATATAAACTGCCTCCGTCCCTCTCTCCCTCCCTCGAGTATAAATATCATCATATAAACCTATCAAGGCTGAGATGAATTAGGAGGCTGTGATTAGGAGGCATCATTCAATCACGATCAATATTCCAAACCAGATATGCTGCTATTTCAAGAAGAATAAGAGACTTGAAAATAGAGAAGCATTATTCAATTACCTAATCACCTCACAGGTGAGTTATTTCTTGTTGAAAAATGAGGAAATTAATGAATCCAAAGAAATGCTTCCAACAGTACAGGCATGCTATATGTCGTCCAAATAGTGTTGAGGACATCGAAAGTGATCCTCCTTCATAGGTTCCGATCAAGCAAGATTCTGCCCTAAGCTTAACAGCTATGCCGCCCTTGAATAGCTGCAAACCCTAAGCTCAACAGCTCTGCTAAACAATAAACTTCAAAAAAAGGATGTCAAGAAATGCCCGGCCATACTGCATGCTTCAAAAATATCAATCGAACTGTTTGCTCTAAAAAAAACGAACGGTATAGGGTGTTGAAAATGAAAATGATCTCTGAAGACTGCATGAGGATGAAGCAAAATGGCACACGTTTGTATTCTCAAAAGAGAAACTTTGCTATTCTGAGTCCGGATAGCTTTTTGCCCAAAATAGCATCTAAGGAAAAAACTTACCTGGATTATTTTTCATAGCCGAATACTCATTTTCCAAACTCGCTTACCACAAAGAACTCTTCAACCTGCAAAAAAAGAAAGAGAAAAAATAAAATCATACGCTTCAAGCTCCACAGAAGGAGCCAGAGGGGAAAAAAATAAACTTGAAATCCAACTGGGGATTCCTAAACAATCGCCTAAACTTGATTTAGGCACAAAACTCTTTCAGATTTACAATGAAATGAAAAAAATGAAAGAATCGGAAAGCCTTGGAAATTTTGCTACCTGATGCCGGATGAAGCTGGTAATGCCTGAGCCTTCCTCGGTTCGTTTTGCTTCTGTCATTTTAACCCTTGGCAAGAAATTATGGAGGCGAATAATGAGAGTCGTAGGAGGAGAGTCAATCCTGTAACGGTGGGCTCTGGCATTACCGATCACTCCATAACAAAATTTGGTGAAGAGGAGGAATGGCCGAAAATTATTTTTGTGCCTCACGCTGCTCACGCTTTTTTTGACGTTACACTGGCATAAGCGAGAAAGAGCAAAAACTTTTTAAGTAAGTAGATGGACTATTTATGGCCTTTTCACACAATTGTCTTATTTTTAGAAGTTTTTAGAAGTGTCCAATGAGAGGATGCCACTTAAGCAGAAGAGGGTGAAGTTGTTTTCACACTATTAAAAATAAGACATGTCTTATTTAGGTTTGGATAGGTTCGGTAAGTGAAATGGAGTCTTATTTTATACCGGGGACTTCCCCCGCAATAAAATAAGAACCATTTATTGACCAATCATATTCAAAATAAGAGGTGATTTTATTTAATGATGGTTTTCACACTAGTGTTTGTTAGTGTCTTATTTGTTTAGGACACCCTGTAGTGTGAAAACAACTTATATTTGCATGTCCTTTTTTTTGCTTTGAATTCACAAATGATGTCTTATATAAAAGGGGACAGCCATATTTTAAGACATTGTATGAAAAGTGTAAGTATACGTCGACAGACACTCAAAGTAGCCCTTAACTTGTTAGTTTTTGTGCTTTGATATCATCCTTTAGATAGACAATCCCCCTAACCAACTAATGTAATTATATAGAATGTGGTATATGTGAACTATATTCTAAAGAATTGATTAAGATGGTGATGTTCTTGACTTTTAAATGAGAGGTTATATGGGCCAATAATTGGCATCGACTTAGCGGTCTATCTTGATCTTCTGTAGTCATAGCTTTTCATATTTTTCCTTGGTTCATCTTGCATTGCATTATGGTGTTTGAAGTTCATCCTCACAGCAGAAATCTAGATATCAAACATGGAAAACATTTGATGATAACTTGGAATTAACACAAATAGTTTTAGCCAAACCTAGCAACAGATATTTTTTATCGATTGAGCAGCTCATGAAATACTAGTATCTTAAAAATAAAGAAGTTATTGATTTAAAATGGACCTGTGGACCAATAATAGTCTTAGATACAGAAACCTTTCTTGATTTATAATGATCATACCTTTTGCTTTTTTTCTTTACTTGTTTCTACATTGGTCTCATATCCATACAAGCATTCATATATGATTTTTTTAATGACATACCCTTTTAATAAATTTTCTTCAAATTTAACAAAATAAACATCAATTAAAAGTCACTTAAAATTGTTACTATAAGTCAAAGCTGAACCTTCAAATTACAGGCCAACAAATATTTTTTATGCATGAAGTGATTAGTCAACTACTTATATACCAATTTTGAAGTAAAAAACCCATTTTCATGCAAAAATTGTAGAATTCGAATTGAAACAGCCTTATGGGAATCATTATTGGTCCACAGAAGATAGAAAACTAGTTTGACCCTGTCATGTTTGACTGGCTATACGTTCCTTCCTAGACTTCGGATTGGAACAAGGTGTTTTGTGTATTCATCCTTATCTCGTATAGAAAAATACCATTATAATGAAAAAAAAATAAAAAATAAAATCTTTTATTGAGACAATTTTACATTATGTAAACATGAAGCAAACTGGACTTGACCCCTTGATTCACCTAAGTATAACTTTCAATTTTGGGAGCATATGCATTTTTAACTATTTTTTATGTGCAACATGATTGCCATATATTAGCAGTAGGAAGGGTTTAACTGAATTTCATGCTATTGATTTTATATGCATTTTAGAGTGAACTATGCAAGTGAACTATTTATGGTCCATCAAGGGACAACTCTAGTGTTAAACTATAAAAGTAATCTTGATAGACATTGCTCTCACCTGCTCTCATATATCCGCGCCCATTATATATGTTAACTTCTATTATGTAGCGCTGACTTTTCCCAGACAACAATCAAGCTATAAAAGCCCTTACCTTACATGTCAAACAAAACCTAAATTCGTACAC
Organism: Isoetes taiwanensis; assembly: GCA_021234155.1. Lineage (NCBI taxonomy): Eukaryota > Viridiplantae > Streptophyta > Lycopodiopsida > Isoetales > Isoetaceae > Isoetes > Isoetes taiwanensis. Next base: position 756,800 of record JAJEKV010000005.1, read on the forward strand.
TCGAAAAGTTGCTGGCATGCTCTCACGCATAATCCAATTAGCTCCTTTACTAACCCGAGCTAGAATACGTCGAGCCAATCTAAGCCATTCAAACCATCAAGATTCCTTCCATCACTAGCAAGAGTCCCATGATGCAATCCCCAAGAGATGCTTACTTTCCTTGATAGATTGTGATGAAATTAATATCCTTTCAATATGTCCCTCAAATTACCCGATAAGAGAGCACAAGTATATGGGCAGTAACCCTGAGTTCTTAAGCATGCTATTGTACCTTTCTATCAAAAGATTATGTAATTTCAAGTGTGGCACCTCACATTGTTGTAACATTCCCTTCCACCTTAGCTTAGATATGTTAAAAAAACTATTCTATTCTATTCTATTCTATTCTTATACTTTTATGTTCCAATGCTATATCTAGTCTTTACTGCAAGAGTTGCTCCCTACCACCAAGGATATTGCTATTCTAATTAGCATTTGCAATGTGAACAAAATCTCTTTCCTATTATACGTCCAACATAGCTCAAATTATTTTTCAAGCTACCTTGATCAAAAGTGTTTTAAGATCATTCTCTATTTACTCAATTCTTTGACTAGATCTGTGTGTTCTCAAAAGCACTTACTTTTGCCCTTGACAATTATGAGAATCTTTCAAATCCTCCAAATCCTATGTAACATACCTAACCAGCATGCCCTTAACCAACTGGGCAAAACCATAGATGTTTATGAGTAGTCGCTTCTATCCATTTATGCCGGTGTCTCTGGAACGCGACACCAAGATTTACTCGAGCGGTCTCACATGGGTCCATTACAATCTCTCCCACTAGAACTATGCTCGTTCTCGAGCATCGCAATACCATAGGCCACACCATCCCGTGGTGTCCAAGACTAAGTCATGACCTATCGTCCAACGGTATTCCAGGTCATACTTGCCCCCATAGAGACTCGAACTCGAGCCATGCGCTGATATTAAATGTAACGTTCCTAACTGACATGCCCTTAATCAACTGGGCAAAATCGTCTAGGTGTTTATGAGCTCTACCCATTTATGCCGGTGTCTCTGGATCGCAACACCAAGATCTACTCGAGCGATCTCCCATGGGTCTGTTACATCCTACTTCAGCTATAATATAACCTTAGATAGAAACATGCGTAAAAGACTGCTTACAAGAACATGCACAAAGTTTTAATCTCCAAATAGAACAAGGTGACGGTGCAAACGCACTAATGACCTGTGGTGCAATTGCAGATTCCTTTTTCCAAAAAAACGTAAATTCGGCAGTTTTGACCATTAAAAAAAATAACTATAAAAAAAAAGTTGCATTCCAAATATGGCCATTTTAAAAGCGGGCGACAGATTTTGTGTTAAGACACACTAAGAAAATGCACTTTCTTACGAAACAAAATACAAAGGGAAGGAAGGAAGTCTATGCGCGCATAGACAATAAAGTTATATTTCAATAGTATAATACAATAATATAGGCACATAAAAAAAATTCATTTTTTTAGCACACACTATATATCAAGAGGAGGTTCCTTGTGAGGAAGTTCATCATCAGAATCTAGAGGAGGGAGAACCTTAGTAGAGCTATCAGGATTAACTTCCTCAGTGTCTGAGGCATCCTTCTCTTCGTCAACTTTTTGAATCCTTCCACAGGAACAAGCTCGACGAACTCTGCCGGATCGTTTGTATTCCCGGTGAGTGGCGGCAAAGGCTCTGAGCTTGAAGCTGCGGGATTACCATCCTTATCCTTAAGGCCAACCTCCTGCTTTTCATCGGGCAAGCTGTGCAGAGAACTTATTCTGGGTTTTATATATACCACAGAATCCTTATCAAAATCAATTGCAAAGCGATTCGACCCTTTTAAAAGCACAAGCCAATGTGGTTCCTGACCCTGAGAAGGCATACACGACCCAGTCACCTGGCTGTGAAAACATCTCTAAAAGGGTATTAATGAGCTGTTGAGGCTTCGATAAGGATTGACTATACGACCACGTGTCTTTGGTCCATTAATTTCTGAATGATTGCCGGAATTGAAACGCGTTACGCAAGTCCATGCCGCCAGATATAATGCAAAATGCTTCTCTGCCCACCAATGCCTTGTGGTAACCAATGTGCATCGTTCCCAAACATTTACAAGCCTTGCTCCACCGCCATTTCCTCTTACATTCGTCTTCAACCTGCAACCGCAACCAATGAGTTATTGTGTGCTATGCGCCGCATCACAAGAAGAAATAACTTACCAAATGGTCGGCTCGTAACCAGCTTTGCGATTAACTCTCTCATTGCGGCTTGCACCATACCCGCTGACATTTGAATGAAAAACTACAATCCTCCAAAGAGGTGCAGTATTTATTTTGGCGAAACGTTTCAAGAAAGAATCAAATTCAGCATAAGTAAATGGAGAATCATCTCCACGGCTATCAGGTAGCTTGAACCCATAAGGAATATCAGCAATACATAAAGAATAATTGCCAGATTTCAATGTATGGTCAAGTTTGACACAATTTCCATGATATATCTGGTATAAACAATTCTGGCCAAACATGTCAAACCTTTCAAATTCTGTTGGTACAAAACTTTGCTCAGCTTCTTCCTTCTTCTTAAGCTTTGCGCGCTCTTCCTTAGCAAGTCTAACCATGTTAAGAAACCCTGGCGGCATCGGGTCCTTCTTTTTCTAAAACCACAGAATACAGCTTTAGTACAAACAAGAAGACGAAAGTTCAAAGCGTTTTCCTATGCGCGCATAGCAACATAGTAACGAACTTCTTGTGGTGCTATGCGCGCATAGACATACAACAAGAAAACAGCCTTGGTAAGAAGAAAAACAAAGGTTCCTCAAGTGTTAGCCTATGCGCGCATAGCACCACAGTAATGGACTTCTCGTAATGCTATGCGCGCATAGCCACACAACAAGAAAACAACTTACAGCAAGAAGAAAAAAACAAAAGTTCAAAGTGTGAGCCTATGCGCGCATAGCACCACAGTAACGGACTTCTTGTAGTGCTATGCGCGCATAGGCAGACAACAAGATAATAGGGGAACCAGAAATTTTACCCAGTTTGTAAAATTTGAAGCATATTGGTTTATCTTTTCATCCGACGACCATGTAGGGTATAATTCTTTAACTTTTTCCCAGGTGTCACAGTTAAGGTGGACCATGAGTTGCTGCTGACAGAGTGCACAATCCTTTTGGCTGCAAAAGTAAGGAGCGTAAACTACCAGCGAGGACTAGCAAGAACTTACTGTTTGAATTCACCCTGCATTTCTTCCAAGCTAAAGTGGCCATTCACCACCTTCTGCAGCACCTCACAAACCTTTTCTGTATTTTTTAGCCCTTGCATTTCCCGCCAAACCATGATACCCATGTCCTTCTGTTTAGCAGGTTCAGTTTTTTTTCTTTTTGGATCCTTCGCCTTCCCTTTAGATTTCAGTGTACCATCAGCAAACATATCAAAAAAAATTTCTTGAAGTTCCTAGACCTGAAAAGGAACAAGAAAGAAATAAACGTAAGAAAATAGAATGGCTATGCGCGCATGGTCAAAGAACTTGGAGAAGAAAGTTATCTTACACGTCCATGCGGAAAAGCCAGTTGGAAGTAGTTGTCGTACTTCACAAGAGATGCTCTGGCATCACTGGAGTTGTACGTTAAGCAGCACTCTGTAGCACACTGCTCTTTAAGAGCCAGATATAGGTTTTGATCATCCTTTATATCTTTGTCACCTTTGTGCTCCGTCCTAAAAAGCTCGTATTCCTTGTGCATAAACTTAATTTTATCTATGAAGCTCATGCTCATCCGATATTCATTGTCCACGTTGTGGCTCATAGCAAGCAACTTGGCTTCAGAGTCAGTGACACCCACGTAAACAAATGCAAATATCTGAGAGAAGCAGTGTTCTTTAGTTTCTTTGTAAAGCTGCCTCCTCGCCTTAAAGCTGTGAGTGCCACCCAAAACAAAATATCTGTAGCTTTCATCCTCTTCCTTTACAAAAGAATCCCTTTCATTGCATTGGGAAGGGTCAACAATACAAATGTGTGGAGCTGTAGCTGCATTTGGTCTGTCCCTTATATGTTCCTTAGGAGCAGACAAATGACCCGAGTAAATTTTTCTTACTTGCAAAGGCCTCTCGCCAGACTCATCCTTTGGGCACAACTTAACACAATCAACCTGCAAGTGCATGATACCAGGCACACGACATCTCAGCTCAATTTCTTCGAGCTTCCTAGAAGCCATGTCCTTTTCCTTACTGGCAATCGTTGTACCCGGTGCTGGAGGCAAAGTAACCTTAGTGCCTTTTTTTGATGCCTTGCTAGTTGGTGGAGCGATCCTCACCACCAGGCCTGCCTTTGTAATAATTTCTTTTGGCTTTTTTTTCTTGGCCTCTCCACCACTTCAACCTCAAACTCTTCCTCCTCGTGATTCGGATTCGAAGGTTCATCATCCACTGTTGCCAACTCAACGGTTTACGATATTCGGGGAGGATTAGCTTGGCGGGGAGATGGCATGGCATCCTTTAGCAGCCTTTAACAGAGGTGCGCTTTGAACTTAACAGAGGATCCTTGGTCAAAAGAAGATCTTTTAGTATAGAAAGAAGATCCTGCAAACAAAACCTATGATGTCATAGACCGAACATGTTGGTAAAGTCTTCTCGTGCAGGAAAATAACACTTACAATTTTACTCTTCATTCTTGCCTGAATGTAGCCTTGCATATCTTCCGGAGAAGACAAACTCAGCTTAAAAAATGAACTATCAACAGAATAAATATGTTGACTGCCCTTGGTGGTGGTCGTGCACTTGATGTGGTACATACCAAACAGCTCAACATCTACAAGCCTGCCACATCTTCTGAAGCTTTCTAGATCCTGTGTTTGCTTGCCGGTCTCAGAACAAATGTATAAATATAAAAAATGCGCAGTTGCTGGTTCACCGGTGCCCCTGACAAGCAACCACTGCTGATCCTTACAAAAATAGGAGCCATCATCGGCCTCCTCAAAATGCTGCTGACTTGCAGCCGAAACATCCTGACTTGGATCCTTTGGCGTTCTCCTCTTCTTGGCGACCTTTTGGGAGGATGCACCTGCATCATCTCGGCTACCCCGTCCAAGGTTTCTCTTCAGCAATGTAAAGTGGTGGGGGCAGGACCCATCTGGGTGTGTTGTAAAGTGTCACATGTCCGATAGGACGCTGCCTTGTGGTGTGACGTTAAAATCTCTTCTTCTTCTTCTTCTTCTTCTTCTTCTTAGTGAAATATAAAGAACAGTAAAGAATTAAGACATCATTTGCCTATGCGCGCATAGGCAGAGCTTAGAAAAAAAGCTTTGTGTCTATGCGCGCATAGGCAAAACTTAATATGAAAAAAGCTTTGTGTCTATCTTGGCGCCAAAGGCGAGCTTCTGAAAAAGCTTTGTGTCTATGCGGCCGCCATAGGCGAGCTTCTGAAAAAAAGCTTTGTGTCTATCGCGCGCGATAGGCGGAGCTTCTGAAAAAAGCTTTGTGTCTATCTTGGATAGGCGAGAGCTTACTTAAAAAGCTTTGTGTCTATCTTGGCGATAGGCAAAAGCTTATGAAAAAAGCTTTGTGTCCATGCGCGCATAGGCAAAGCTTATGAAAAAAGCTTTGTGTCCATGCGCGCATAGGCAAAGCTTATGAAAAAAGCTTTGTGTCTATGCGCGCATAGGCAAAGCTTATGAAAAAGACTCAAACCAAACAAAACATACCTAGAACTGAGGAAGAAGGCCAGAAATACTTAAGAAATTGACATTTTTAATCGTTTTGGAGGCAGCCAAAACAAGCAAATAATGCACAAAAAAAAATTAAAAGTGAGCTAATTAAGTAGCAGCTAAGATCTTGACGTACCTTCCACCTGCCATTTGCCGCATGTCTATGCAGCTTCTTATAGAATTCGATAGGTAAAAAAAGTGAAGTGTGAAGGCGGAGGTCGAGCGCCCAGGAGCTTCGGTCTGCAGATCTGAATGTGCCCCTTCTTTCCTATTTATTGTCTATGTTACTACTTGGATATTCTCTATGACATTATACATGAAGAGTGTAGCTTTCATTTCATGCAGTCCTTTATGGAGTGTCAAGCCCACACAAAGTCTCTTCGTCTTCCCCGCTCTTCCTTTACACTTTTGTATCTTATCTTGTCTTCCTTCGCTTGAGCTATAGAAATTATTAGTACGTCTTACCTGTGCTCAAGTAGGTAACAGGCTTATCTCTCACAGTAATTTTTGATATCTTGTCTATGCGCGCATGGGCAACGAGAGTTCATCTTACACTCGGGCTATGCGCGCATAGGCAAGCTACTATTATTTCTATTTTAATTAGTTAGTGTACTTCCTTACTTAGTACATGCATAGTAGGTGTGGTGCATGTTTGTTTTCGAAGTCTGGTATTTGTCCATTTGCAGCATGGACGGCAGCCACTCAAGAAAAAGTTTTCTATCACCGCCTGCGAATCTTACATTATTGCCTCGAGGCGGGTTCAGCACACCCAGACAAAGCAGTGAAGACGAAGATTTACGTGATAGTCCATCTGGAAGCTTTGTTTCTCCGTCACCAATACAGTTAATCGTGGTCTTCCCTCCTTTCAAACTCCTTCACCAACACACGTTCTCTGGCGTTTCTTACGTGTTTAGAACACCATCTCCCTCACTCCGACAAGACGTTTCCTCGGCCTCACCTACTCACACGACCCACTCAATTTTTGAAACTCCTTCACCTCTACAGGAATTGCACCGTTCCTTGCAAAACATAATTGATTCTGTAGAGAGACTCTTCAGCGTAAAAAAGGCCCCTCGTTAACCCAAAGGGTCGCTGAGGATGACCTACAAATGTTAAGGAGGAAATCTAGAACATTGTTTCCATGTTCCTCGGTTGAGAGCGAGAAGGTTAACGACACAACTATTGAAGACGAGCCTGTTTGTACTCCAGAAAGACCTATCATAGGCTCCAGCCAGAACAGAAGCCCCGCAGAGCTTTGGGTACAAAATTGCTAGTGGGGTACAATTTTTGGCGAAGCACATATTAAGCACGTAAATAAATGGACACTATGAGAAGACCTGGACCATTAGGACCGTCAAAATCAATCAACGGCTAAAATTTCTTGATATGAGCCCGATGCTTCGTAACAGCAGCGGCACTCCATTTGTGGCATTTGATCTACTTCACCAAATACAGCAAGCTATGGCTCATTGGAATCGGCATCCAAAACTAAGGATCCTTATGAAATTGCAGCTTCTATCTGTGCATATTTAAAGCACAATCATGAAAAATTCGATCAAGGTTGCCATAGAGTAGAAACCAATATCTCATAAAGTACTTGACGAAATTGATTGCCGTCAGTTCCTATGGATTCGTAGTACAAAAACGTTCTAGGACACCAAGTTTCAGGTAAATCCATTGAGTATTTTCACTGCAAGAGGCCAAAAAACGATTTCTGATATTTTACCGTAAAAGCCTAATATCTTACAAACTACAATACAGAATTTGATGCCGTCTGTTCCATTGGATTCGTGATGCAAAAACGTCTTTGGAGGTCAAGTTTCAGATCATTCCATAGAGGATTGATAGTGAAAAAAACTAAAAAACGATTTCTGGTATCTATAAGGGAAAAGCTTATATCTCACAAATGGCTTCATAAAATCTAATGTCGTCTCTTCCATTAGATTGGAGCTGCAAAAACGTATTAGGAGATCAAATTTGAGTCACTTTCGTGAAGAATTATTGTGAATCAACCAAAAAATATTTCATCAGGTGCTTGCACCGCACGTTAAATGCTTATTATGTGCTGAAAAATCGCTGCGTTTAAGCACTTTAAGCGACGTCCGGACGGTGATTTCTGCTACCCAGTATCAATTTTATGCCCCTTTCGACGCAGAGAAATCCATACAGCAGTGCAAAGAGATTTAAGAGGGACCCTACAGTAAGGGCATTTAGGACAGTATTGCGAAATCGGTTGATGGGACTAACTTACATGAGGCAGCTAAGGCGTCTGGCTTGTTGTCAAAAGAAGTGTATAATGAACTTCCCTTTTTCGTCCTTAAGGCAAACAAGACAATCCTTCTTGTCTATGTCTAAAGGTGACCAGGAATCCTACCTAGCATATCACGTGAGGCCTGAACGAGGCGACAGTTTTTCATACTACGTGTTGAATGTAACTGTTTGCCAGCTGGCTTTCAAAAGAATACATGCCATTGGAAGTCGTCGCATGTCAAGGGTACAAAAATGGTTAGACAGAAATCCATGCATTGACGACTACTGTCACCCAAAGAAAGTAGTTGGTGTGCACTGCTTGGAAGCAAAAGCATGGTTGGTGGGCTTCTTTGACTCAAACTGTGAGCGACTACCCAACAGTCCTGTTCATCATCTTACGGACAGCATTACCAAGAAAGAAGTCTACATCATGTACAGAGATCTCTTCCAGTCTTCAAGTCAGTCGTTCATATCCTACTCTTACTTCTTAAGATTGTGGAAGCAAGAATTCAATCTTGTTAGGATCCCAAAAAGGCACCGGTTCTCAGTATGTTCTACATGTTCTGTATTGAAGGAGAAAAGGTCCATGGCAAAGAATCTTCCCGAGAAAAGTACGTTCTTTGATTCAAAGTACTGTTCCCATGTCTATGCTTCGTACATGGGTTAACTAGATTTGTCTTTTTGTCTATCTTGCCGCATAGCAAGGGATCGGTCTATCGCGCCGCATAGCGTGCTTCCTATTTTCTCGTCGCTTGTCTATCGCGGCGCATAGCATGCTTCCTATTTTCTGGGCCGGTTGTCTATGCGCCGCATAGCATGCTTCCTATTTTCGGTCGCTTGTCTATGCGCCGCATAGCATGCTTCCTATTTTCTGGGCGCTTGTCTATCGCGGCGCCAGCATGCTTCCTATTTTTACGGTCGCTTGTCTGTAATGCGCATGGCGCGCTTCGTTTTCTCCGTCGCTTGTCTATGCGCCGCATAGCGAAAACTAAATACGTGCCATTGTGTCATGCGGCGCAAGATAGCAAAGCAAGTGGCTGTGATATTGACAAATGTCTTTGGTTGCGGATCAAATAACTCAACAATTCTGAGGAACAACGGAGAGGCTCAAGCCACGGAAAGAAGAAAGAAGCTTGCAAAGCACGAGAAAAAAGCTTTGGAGAGGCCTCTTGAATACATGTCTATGGTAGTAGATGGCATGGATCAAAAGAAGATGTCCCTTCCTCATTTTATAAATGTTCCTAAGGATTTAGATGAAGTCGACTTCTTGAAGTTGCATCTAGTTGGTGCTTTAGTTTTTCGTGGTTAAGTCTGCGGAGTATTTTGGCGTACCCAAATATACCACGATGATCCTAATCTCACGGTCACAATCTTGAACAAGATTGGCAACAGAGAAGTTGCCTTGATTGTTCTACATCTGACTAGACAATACAAGCGGGGGAAAATAAAAACCAAGTTCTATTTGCCCTCTTGTGCAATCTTTGGTCCGATTAGGTATCTTCCAAAAGGTCAAGGTTGGCTTCTTACTTGTTGGCCACACGCATGATCAAATAGACCAAATGTTGGTCGATTTTTACGTAAGGTTGCGCAGGAAAAAAAAATTTTTTATCTCGTACTCTTTGTCTTGGTGATCGAGAAAGCCTACAATCCAACACCGGTTGTCGGGCGTGCTTAGCGAGACTTGTGATTTTCGTGAATTTGTTTTCCAACGACGACCGACGACACGAGTCCCGCTATTCACAAGTTGAATAATTTGACCTTTCAAATCATGTGAAGTTCTTTCTCAGAGAAGGTAATGCCATTCTTCAAGGAAAGTACTTTGTAACTTCTGCATCCTGGCTTCCAGAGGCAGGGTTACAATTCTTGAGACATGTTCCTTTAGCCATTCAGCAGCCACTGAAGAGTGCCATAGACAACACTGAGAAGAACAAAGACAAGAATCCTCTTGTCTCACTATCCAGCATGGAGAAAAGCATAAGCTCGTGTTTTAAGTACTTTAATGAGGAAGAAAAGAGCTGGTGGAAAATTTTCTTTAAAACCATGAAACACGTGACCATGTCCTTAAACAGCATCACTTTGGAGATTCCTTTTCGTTGGCCTAGTAGCCAAACCTCTCCTCCTGCTGAGGATGCCCAAGGAATTGCGAAAGAATCACGTTAGCAATCATTTATCAACAAGGAGCACATTGATCGTGCAATGTACACGGATCTCGACGTGCACTTAAGAAAAAGGAAGGTCAAACTCCAGAGAAACTTGCAGATCTGCAGAAAGGAATGCTAGTGGCTGTACCTTCAACTGACGATGACGAAGAACGTCCTTTTTGGATTGCAAGAGTTAAAGACATTGCTTATAAAGACAACCTACCCTCAGTGATAAAAGTTCACTGGTATGCCACTAAGGATACAGATCCATTTGTTGGTCGGTATGATCCTGTGATAATTCCTTTTAAGAAAGGACGGAAAACAGTGAATAAGAATCACTTAGACAATCTGGACCTGGCTGAAACTCAAGTCTTGGCTTACGATTTTACTTTAAAAGTTGACAACAGACTTCGCAGAACAACAGTAAACTTGTTGAAGTCTTTCTGCAAGGATAGCGAGGACGAAGCTGAACAAGACGAGGATAGCGTTCGGGCTGTTAGCTCTTCCACCACTTCAAGCGATACTGAGGAGAGTGTCAATGAGGAGAGTGATCACCAGTCTGAAGGCATTGATGAGTATGACGACATTCCAATACCTGCTCTTCCGTGGACGTTAAAATGATTATCTTATCTTATCTTAAAGGGCGTAAGCTACTCGTGTAATTTGAATATTTGTACAGCTGTACATGACTAGTTTGTACAATGTAAGTCTTTCAAACTTAGGATCCCTGCTATGCGCGCATAGCATTTTGCAATTTTTGTATCTTTTGTAGCAAACTATTTTTGTGCCTTGCCTATACGCGCATAGCATGTGTGCTGCTCCTTCAGCAATAAAAAATGTATACGGCTCCATTTTATGGTTTCTGTCTTTAAAATTTGTCAAGAATTTGCTCGTTGTTTCATTTTGCGACTTTCTGAATGTGTAACTAAAACAATGAAATTAAATTATTATTTTTATACCTAAAATGGGGATGTCAAATTAATAAGACGCCAATTTTTTGGTAATTTTGACCCCTAAAATGGCTACCGAATTCGTAAATTTAGGGTCATTTTTTTAATTGACCCCCCAAAAGTGGCTGAATTTAAGGGTATCTTAGGGAATCTTTGAAAGATGCTTTTTATTAGTGCAAACGCAAGTCATTAGTGCATTTGCACCGTCACCTTGTTATAGGGTCAGTGTGTGCAGGGTAATGGCATTTTCTTCTATGTCAACACCATAACGATCTATACAAGATTTCCAAACTAGCCATCTTGACAACTTGAACCATCTAATGCAATCCAGATAGACTTAGCCTCAGCTTATATCTTATTTTAGCTCATTGTTATGACCGTGAACTCAGATATAACCTGTCTAAAATTGACTTAGCAACAATAGGCGAGGATATATTAACAACTTATACTCAAAGATCTAGCAGCATCAACCCACTACTAGCAAGCCACTTAATATCTTCTTGTCTCATGGCGCCAGTGGCACCTTTTGTGCCACTGGCGCCACCTCCATGTAGCCCCCATAAGCTACATGACCTCCAAGGGGGTTCCTATTGAGTTTGGGCTTCTCCCAAGCAAAACAATCTTTATATTGCTATTGCCAGGATACCATTTACTCCATACAAGGCATGTCCTACTATCTACAATTCTAAAGACTATCCTCGGACTTCTTACAACAATCTTAACTTAGTTATTACTTCCTCTTATATTCTACTATGGCAAAAGACATTCAATCCCACATTATCACATTCAAGATCACTCAGATTCCTTTAATACTCTTAATTCAAATCATTAAATCCTGATTCTTTTCTTCAACAACAAGAACAATCTAAACAATCTAAGCATCCCCTGCTGTACGCAGCAAACCATCCCTTTGTCTCCTTCTAGTTGTTTTCTTCTCAAAATATCCCCTCCTTTCAGCCCCTAGCTCCAAGTTGTACAAAGAGATACAATGGTGCAGTCAATTCTGACACAACTTCACTCTTTCTGCCATATCTCTCTCATACGAATGAATTTCGGCCTTATCAGACCCAATCCGGAAAGCTAATTTGAGAATCTTTCTAACAAGGTAAGGTATGGTAGGATGCTTATTGTAGTACTTAGTATTGCTCGCCTTGCAGATGAAATCGCTCCACGCGTGATTTAGTTTATCCTCAATTTGAATTAAATCGCGCCAAGCGTGCTTTAATTACATTTCATTGTCAGACTAAATCACGCAGAACGTGTTAGGAATTAGGTCATATAATACTTTCATACAGTTGAAGCCAGATCTATAGGCTCTGAGCATATTGGAACTTGATCTAAATGTGGAGATGCAATGGTTGTGGAAATAGATGCAACTTATGATTAAAACAAGTATTAAAAGTTCAAATTTTGGTTCAATGGTTCCTAAGCCCATATCGAGGAGAATGCATGTGGGATAATTCAAGTCGAAAGCTATTCTGTCTTATAATGAATGTGGGATATATCGAGAGCACAGAATTCTTAAGTTAGCAGGTTTATCCGGCCGGAACCGACTGAGGATGATCAATAAATACTAAGTAAACACGTGCTCAGATAGACACACTGTATACGCCATAGATCCAGTGCCAGAAATATGGTCATGGGCCGAACAAGACTATTGCTACAGTGTTTGAAGTGATCCCATTGCTACAGTGCTATTTCGGCATTAATGACTAAGGTTTTGAATAATGGTTAAGTTGCTTTAAGTTTATACTTGATATTTACAAGGGATTAGAGACCATATTGTGGCTCCCTTGTGTGTGTGAATTTGCTTGTCAAATCCATACTTGCTATCAAGTTGTGCTTGAAGATTAAGTCTACTTCCATTGCATTTGAGTTAAATTTAATAGATTTGCATTCTTTGAACATATTATAAGGTTGTGATTCTTGTGAGAAGGTAAACATCTAGTAGACAACATTTTAACATTGGTATCAGAGCCAAGTTGGCTAAAGTCATAATGTCTACTAGATTTGCAGCAAATTTGTTAAATCAAATTGAAGTGTTTAAGGGGGATACTGGATTCCAAGTTTGGAAGGAATCTATTAAGTCTGTTTTGGAATTTGAGCATTTGTGGCATCTTATAGATGGTAGTCAAGCTAGAGTCACTGGGTCAGCCAGCTCTGGCAGTACAAGTCCAGGTGCCAGTTCAAGTAATCCAAGTGGAGGGAGTGGAACTCCAGAAGGTTCAGGAGTATCTTCTACTCCTACTGTTGCTATAGCAGATGACACCAAAGTTATGGAAGCACAACAGATTATTCTGAGCAAAGTAGGAACTGCTCTTAAGCTGAGGCTAAGGGGTTTGAAGCCACATGAAATGTGGCAGTATCTTATAAGCCAGTATGAGGTAAAAAGCTCATCTCAAATTGATTTGTTAGAAAAACAACTAAGGAAGCTCAAGTTGTTTGAAAAAGATGATCTAACAGATTTTTTGGAGAAGTTTGATTCAATTGTGGCAGATCTTGAAGGAGCTGGAAATGTTCTAAGTGAACAATATCAAATATTGGCACTATCTAGGGCTGTTTCTCACAATTCTCAGCTTGCAACATTAGTGAGAAATATAGCCACTTCAAAAGAACATGCCCTAAGGATGATTCGAACTGAATTTGAGCAGACAAAAGGTATGCAAGAGGATGACCAATCTCCAGAGGTATTGTTTGCAAGAAAGCAGAAAAAAGGAGGCAGTTCTAACTTTGCAAAAGAGAGATTGGGGCCTTGCTATACTTGTAATCTGTATGGGCATTTGAAAAATGAGTGTCCAAGTGGAGGTAGGGGATTGGAGGAAGAGGTAGAGGTCGAGGAAGAGCACAAATGGATTCAAGAAAGGGAAGGGGACGTTTTAAAGAAAGTACAAGTCTGAATATTATGGAAGAAACAATTGAAGAAAACCCTGATGACATTGAGGTAAAAGATGTGTTAAATATTTCTGAATATTTTGCCAAAAATAATAACAAGTTTCTCATTATAGATTCAGGAGCAGAAAAATCAGTAGTGCATGATATCAAGATTTTAAAGGAATGTAAAAGAGAGAATGGCCATGTTTGAGGGATAGGTTCTGTACATATAAAATTCAAATTCCTGACGTATAAAGTCAAAAAATACGTATTTTTTAATAAAATATGTATTTAACATATTAAAAGGTCGCCGGGTCGGTAAAAATTCAAAAAAAAAAAAATTCGTCGAAGTTTTTTCGAAACCTTGATCCGCGTCTGCTGAAAGTTTTTCAGCGTCACAGCGAACCAAGAAAAACGCGTCTGCGAAAATCTTCCGACTCCGGAATTTTTTTTTGCCGTATTTTTTACGTTTTATATGGCAAATATGTGCCGTATCATACAATTCATACGTATTCCGTATAAAACGTACAGCGTATTGAACCTATCCCTGCCATGTTCAGCTAGGAGATGGTGGGGTGCAGAAAATCCGAGATTCTGGAATCTTAGAGTTATTTAATTTGAATGGAAAAAGTGTGATGCTTAAAGAAGTTTTGTGTGTGCCAACTCTTGTGAGAAACTTAATTTCTGTGTGCCAACTTGTGGATCTTGGATATAAGGTTGTTTTTGAAAAGCTTGAATGCAAAATATTTCTTAATAATATTTTGAAATTCATTGGAAGAAGAGTAGGAAATTTGTTTGGCTTTGACAAAGATCACACATTGTCTGTCAATATTGTTGAATGTACATCGAAGACAACATGGCACAATAGATTGTGTCATATTCATTCATCAAATATTGATCTGCTCATTAAAAACAAGCTTATAACAGCAAAAATAGATGGAGAAAAGAAGCTATGTGCAGGCTGTCAGCTTGGCAAGCAATCAAGGCTTGCATTTAAAACAAAAGCCAAGAGAGCTAAAAGGGTGTTGGATTTAATCCATACAGATTTGTGTGGACCTATTAATATCACAGGAATAGAAGGGCATAGATATTTTATGACATTCATAGATGATTTCAGCAGAAGATGACTATGAACATTTGAGGTCATTTGGTTGCTTAAGTTTTGTTCATATTCCTGAAGAGCTTAGGAAAAAACTTGATGACCGAGCATATATTGCATATATGGTAGGTTATGACGTGCATTCAAAAGCCTACAGGTTGTATGATCCCACTCACAGGAAAATCTTGGTCAGTAGAGATGTAGTGTTCAATGAAAACAAGTTTTATAAAGCTATTCCTAATGTTAATGATGATAATATCTTAGAGGCAGATAAATCTAACTCTGATGTGAAAGAAATAGTTGAGCATACTGCTCAGACTGAATCCAAAGTGCAGGATACAAGTGACACTATTGACAGTGACAATGAGGATGGAGATCAAGATAAGGTTGAGGCACAAGACTCAAAAAGTATTTCAGAATTTGAACCTGCAGTTGAGCCTGTGGCAGCAGAACCTATAATGACTGAACCTGTTGCAAAGACAAAGAGAAAAGCCAGAAGAACTGAGGCTCAGATCTTGGCTGATGAAAGCAAACACAAATTAGAATTGCATGGCAGAACTGAAGCTGGTAGAAGTAAGAGGCATCATGGAAACACAGGTGAAATTTATTCTGTGTTTGATATTCTAGTTTTGAAAACTGATAAGCTGCCAAATAATTTTGAAGAAGTGTTAAAAGGTAAAGATTCAGCCAGCTGGAACAAAGCTATGGAGGATGAGATGCAATCCTTCAAAAGAACAGAAACTTATACTGTGGTTGATAAACCACCAGGTAAAAATATTATTGGCAGCAAATGGATCTTTAGGATCAAGCCAGGCATTGATGGGCAAACAAAGAAATTCAAGGCAAGACTTGTAGCACAAGGATTCACTCAGAAAAGAGGATTAGATTTTGATGAGACATTCTCTCCTTTAGTCAAAATAAATAGCTCAAGAATGTTACTAGCAATTGCCAACTCATGTGACATGGAGATTCACCATATGGATGTAGGTACAACATTTCTTAATGCAAAACTGGAAGAAGAGATCTATTTGAAATCTGCTCCGGATTTGAGGAAGAAGAAGGGAAAGTTTGAAAATTAAATAGGGCAGTTTATGGTTTGAGACAGGCACCAAGAGAATGGTACAAATGTATGGATAATAATCTTTTAGAGCAAGGGTTTAAAAAATTAAAACATGATGGAAATTTGTACAGGTACAATGATGGGAAGAAATGGTGTATTATAGCTCTGTATGTTGATGATAATATCATGGTTGCAAATGACAAAAGCATTCCGGCTCATTGTAAACAATTGCCATACAGGCGGTTTCAAATGACAGATTTAGGTGAACTTAAGAGATTCCTTGGCATTGATGTCTATAGAGACAGAAAGAATAAAATGCTGAAGTTGAGCATATGTTAAAAAAATTTAATATGAGTGAGTGCAACATAACACAGACACCTTTAGTCCCAGGATTCAAGATCTCATCTCATATGTGTCCAAAAATAGAAAAGGAGTTAAAGCAAATGGAAAATATACCCTACAGATCACTAATTGGATGTCTATCTTATGTAGCAAATTGCACGAGGCCAGATATAGCCTTTGGTGTGAATATTTTAAGCAGGTATAACAATAATCCTGGTCTAGAACATTGGACTGCTGCTAAAAGGATTCTGAGATATCTTAAGGGAACTCTGATGTTGGCATTATGTATAACTCAGATGAACTGCAACTAAAAGCTTATTGTGACTCTGACTGGGCAGGAGATCTAGATCAAAGAAAGTCAACTTCAGGGTATGTTGTTTTACTGGGAGGTGCTCCTATAGCTTGGAAATACAAAAAGCAAGGAAGTATAGCTCTCTCTAGTGCAGAAGCAGAATACAATGCTGCAGCTCTATTAACTAAAGAAGTGGTATGGGAAAGAAGATTGTTGACTGAACTTGGTGTAGAACAAACTGAACCTACAGTTATTTTTTGTGATAGCACGAGCTGCATAGCCATGTCAAAAAACCCTGTGTTGCATGAAAGAAGTAAGCATATAGAGATGGAAATACATTTTGTTCGAGATATGGTGGAAAAAAATCTGGTACACCTTGCTTATGTGAGTACAATTGATCAAAAAGCAGATCTACTGACTAAAGCCTTGTCACTTGGAAGGTTTTAGACCTTAAGAGATTCAGTTCAATACAATGGTAAGAAAGATTATATGAAGGGGGGATGTTAGGAATTAGGTCATATAATACTTTCATACAGTTGAAGCCAGATCTATAGGCTCTGAGCATATTGGAACTTGATATAAATGTGGAGATGCAATGGTTGTGGAAATAGATGCAACTTATGATTAAAACAAGTATTAAAAGTTCAAATTTTGGTTCAATGGTTTCTAAGCCCATATCGAGGAGAATGCATGTGGGATAATTCAAGTCGAAAGCTATTCTGTGTTATAATGAATGTGGGATATATTGAGAGCACAGAATTCTTAAGTTAGCAGGTTTATCCGGCCGAAACTGACTGAGGATGATCAATAAATACTAAGTAAACATGTGCTCAGATAGACACACTGTATACGCCATAGATCCAGTGCCGGAAATATGGTTATGGGTCGAACAAGACTATTGCTACAGTGTTTGAAGTGATCCCATTGTTACAGTGCTATTTCGGCATTAATGACTAAGGTTTTGAATAATGGTTAAGTTGCTTTAAGTTTATACTTGATATTTACAAGGGATTAGAGACCATATTGTGGCTCCCTTGTGTGTGTGAATTTGCTTGTCAAATCCATACTTGCTATCAAGTTGTGCTTGAAGATTAAGTCTACTTCCATCGCATTTGAGTTGAATTTAATAGATTTGCATTCTTTGAACATATTATATGGTTGTGATTCTTGCATATTCACACGGGGGGTTACTCTGGGCAACGAGAGCTGTCGGATGGGCATATTTGCCCTTTATTCCAAGATCTGGACCGTACATAGCAATCCTCGTTTGTGGGGTATGCATGTACAAGTTTTTGTATACTATATATTAAGGTTTGCAAAATACTATAAGGTTTGAGAGAATGTACTTAATGGTATTAATTTTGTACATGTATTGTAAATATATTTTTGAAGCTCTCGCTGCCCTACGTAAACCCCCGTGTGAATTTGCACCCAAACCAAAGGGGATTTAAAATGTGTTAAATGCAATGGTTTGTGTTAACAATGTTAATGATAGTTGTGTGTTGATTGTTATATTAAAAAAAAAATTTGGGCCCTTCGGGTAACTAAAGCAAACATAAGTAAACTTTATGGGCCTAAATATTAATTACTAAAAGGCATAATAACATCAAGACAAACAAATTATTTACATTGCAAACAACTATTGAGTACATTTCATGTAGTCATTATATTCATTATAGCAAATGCCTTTGGCTGGGGCGGCACATCAAGATGTGCAATAGAAAACTCTTTAGAGACAGATCAAAATAGATACCCTCAAAGTAAATAATCTGTTTTGAAGGAGCTGCATCATATGGTGCCACAGTTTTTGCCATAATCTGATTTAATGAAGCTGCATCATATGATGTCACAGTTTTGCCATCACTGGTGGTAACCTGAAATGACAAACTCTGGCCATTTAAGAGGCTGTTACTCTACCAATTTTGGCTCCAATTTCTGGACATTGCTTGCCACCTAGTGTTTGATCCCTTTACTGATACTAATATTGCATGCACATCCCCTGCCCCTCCAACATTTGTTATAAGTACTAGATTGAAGTATGAATGCCCATTTACTGTGAACCTCATTCACATTCAATGAAAATAAGTTTTGAAGGAGCTGCATCATATGATGCCACAGTTTTGCCATAATCTGTTTTAAGGAAGCTGCATCATAACATGATTTTTACCTTACGAAAATTATATAGAAGGAAGAAATGCTTGTAAAATGATAGCCAATATGCTGGTGAAGCAAGCAAACTGATGAGAGCAGAGCTCTATACAAAGCTCAGTATTTTGCCATCACATGAAACAGCATCAAGACGTAAAGACAACAGGAAATCGAAATCCAATAAATTGGAGCACCGACATTACTCTGCATGACATGTGCTGCTCGCTTCTTGTTCTTGCCTAATTCTCATATAATCCTGCATCAACTAGAAACTGCAAATTCAATACAAAAAGGAATATATTAATGGGTTGTTCCTTCTGGCAGAATGAGAATCAGGAAAACCATATGCAAGCAAAGATTCTTGCAACGAAAGACATGAGTACTGGAAGGCCTCTTGTAAACAGATAATTTTTAGTAACTCAAATGGCATTCTAGATGCATTGGCTTTTTAGTAATTCAAATGACATTCTTGATGCATTGGCATAATATAAAATTGACCCATCTTCCAGAAGTAGACTGTAATATACAAATTTACCATCGACACCGAAGATTTGAAGGAATTTTTACCGTCTATAATGTATTCCGTCAGTCGTGAAATCACACACCATAAACCCTTGTGACGATGCATTCTGCCTGCTAAATGTCTACTCTGGCATGACGCACAAGTGCCCAAGCAAGAAGGCAACGAAATGAAAAGAGCTTTGGCCTCTTTCAGCATTTTAGCAGAACCATAGTTCAGCTGAAAGAATCTAGTGTGTACAATAGATAAAGAGAATTTAAGGACTAGGTGCTCAAACATTTGGAAAATTGTAGAAGCAGGATTATTGGCATCTTGAACGTAAATAGAAGTGGATTTGGCAGCTGCAAAACTGTGTTTATCTTTCAAAATTTCCAAGGATACCTGCAGGCAAAAGTGTATTTACCTTTGAAATTCAAAGCTCCATTGCATTCCTTGCTCCAGATCAAGAAAATTAAAAGCTTGGAACCTGCATTGAGTCACAGGCAAACCATAATTATAGAAGCCAGGGTACCGACCATACGCTGAGATAAAAGAAAAAATCCTAGTAAATTCAGACACAAATTTGATACCTTGTTCTTCTGCCTTATGCCTTATCCCTGTCTCTTTCTTCTTACACCCACGCACTCACTTCCTACTTGGCAGTTTTCATACAGGGACAGAAGACCAGAAATAGAGTCGTTCATATTACCTCCGGTATTCATAGGGACGGTTCCTCCAACATACTTGGCGATTTTGATCCGTTATTATCACACTTGAAGCTCCAGGCAAATACCACTCAGGATCTAATGCCAGAAGACAGACCGCCATCATACAAGGCATTGCTTAATGCCCTAACTCAGAGCAATCGATCAAGCTAAACACGGACTGTGGTAGGATCTGGGCCTGGAGGGCAGATTCGTGAGCTGCAGGCCGCCTCTGTCACGTTAGGTTTAAAAGAAAATAAAAATAAACAGTTAGATCGAAATAGTTAAATGGTTAAAATGGTCATGTTAGTGGATGAAGAATACCTAAAGAAAACCCTAAACAGCCCCTAAAATCAACGGCTTACAAAAGGGTGCATTCTAGAAATACTATTTAGTACACCTGGATGAATACGGCCACCAAATCATATGAAAACCTTAGAGAAAACAGTACAAAAACACAAAAAAACCCCTGTTATAATGCTAGATATTAGTAGACAACATTTTAACAGAGCGCGTTTGGGTTAAGCCTAACACAAATCATGCTTGGTGCATTTGTATTATTGCAATGTATGATATAAGGGTGTGCATGTTAATCATATCTTGCTGACCAGATACATGTTTGATGTTTCAGCTTCCCTTGCGTTTCTAAGAAGGTCGTGGTGTTCGACCTAAACGGAGTTCTATATAAGACTTTTCCGAAAAATAAAGTGGCTCCAGATCAGTTTCACCAGATATCAGTAGAATCAAATTCCAAGTGGATCTATCCGCGGCTGCATTTGAAGGAGATGCTAGATGACGCATTTTAGGTTATTTCGAGTTGGTATTTGGTCATCCATGGAACTCCGGAACATCAAGGATACTGTAGAGGCACTGGAGAAAATGGATAGACATTGGTTGACCTTTTGGGATCAACACAAATGTGTGAAGTTCAGTAATCCTAAGGATCCAACAGGCAAGCCTATCTTCATCAAACACTTGAGTAACATGATGGACGAACTTGGTATCGAGAATAAGGATGATATAATCATAGTGGATGATGATGCTCCCAAATGCTTCTAAATCAAGCGTAGGCCCTGAATCCACCATCTTATGATCCAAAAAAGTTTGCGACAGATGATTTTTTGGAGAAGTTTATGCCTATTATGAATAATTTGGCTATGGGGATAACAGTGCGTGAAGTGTTAGATTCACACCCAAAAGTAGATAAAGTGGCTGACATGGAACACCACCTTGTTAAATACGTGAAAAAACATGGATTGACCTCTTAATATTTTATTGGAATATATGATGTTCTTTTATGATATTCGTGTCATCTATCCATAATTTCGGTCTCCAATTGCCTCGCA
Organism: Isoetes taiwanensis; assembly: GCA_021234155.1. Classification (NCBI taxonomy): domain Eukaryota; kingdom Viridiplantae; phylum Streptophyta; class Lycopodiopsida; order Isoetales; family Isoetaceae; genus Isoetes; species Isoetes taiwanensis. The sequence continues at coordinate 778,222 of JAJEKV010000005.1, forward strand.
AATAATATAATCTGTTATTATCTAACCTATTATTTTCATCTCAATGCTCTTCAATTTTGGTGTCAGCTATCTTAGCAACTTGCCCTTCATTTTTGCATATTTCAATTCGCATCTGAGACGATACATGGGAATTGCAATCTATGTTATTTATGACGTCAAACACAAAGATTAAAAAAACAAAAGCCCCTAGAAGACAACCACATGTTGGCATGATTTTGGAGTTGACATAATCCCAATTTAGTTGGATGATAGTTGGATCCCGGACTCCAAATATGGAGGTCCATTTCTTTTTCACAACTTGAGCTTAGGAGGCACAGTCATGTTGGATATTTAGAAAATGAATCAGAAGTGATTTTGTTTCAAAATAATGTGTTCACTAGCTCTGAAGTACCATTTTTGGGCATGTTTGTCGGCAAATATCGTTGGACATTTCTCTGAGCATCCTTCTGAGATGTTGAATCATTGTAAACGGAGAATATAGATGGACCGTATCTCCCCAAAATCATGTGCTTGCCACAAAAGGGAAATTGTTAGATTGGGCTCTAGCTAAGCCATCGATTCATGGTATCGATGAGAAGCTCGGGGACTATAACCCTTGGATTGGCCCTTCGCTTGCCCTGGATCGACCTGCTTTCTTTGTATCAGCGTCTTAAAACAGATCTGGCCGCAGCCAAATGTAGCAGGCCAATCTTTCAGCTTTTTTGACCCGTCATGCACATAAAAGAAATGGCTAAATCGTATTCGTTTGTGTACTCTATGGAAAATTTATAACAATTTTCTTTGGTAAAAAATCTAATATACCATACGAGGCTTAAATATAGGTGACTGCTAGTGCTCTCTAATAGCTTCCATTCGCACGGGTGCACATCGTCTTCGCATTGAGACAGGGCATTGGACTCGAGAAACACGGGAGGAGAGGCTTTGTCAGTGTTGCCACCAGGGCGCCATTGAAGATGAATGTCATGCCCTCCAGATCTGCCTAGCGTTTGCCCATATTCGAGCGCAGTATGTTCGGTTAGTGACTGGCCAGCCATTGCATGAGTTATTGAATACTGCGTCCGTGGGCTTGTTGGGGTCATACATCCAGAAGGTTATGGATGCACGGACTCAGTTGTGTCCCCCGGGACAGTATTAAATGGTCATATACAATTGTATAGTGTACCAGCATACTTATTACTGCTAAGGTTTTTCCCTCGAAAACCCTTCGAGACGGGGGTCTTTTAATCCTGACAGTAATACGCTTGCTGCTCTCTTTTTGTTTGGGTCCCATATTAACTCATTAATTTTAGAACAATGAGAATGATTTTAACACATAGTTTCTTAGTGCTTACTCCTTTCACCGAGGAAATGCAACTGCTTTTGGTACTCTCAAGCAATTGCTAATGAAGCATATATTGATTGTTGCCCTTACATTATAGAAGAGAGGAGATCAAGTTGTTGACTTAGATATGTTTTTTCTTAAGTTGCAGGTGTTAATCTGCACAATGCCTTTTGGTAATTTTGAGCTTAGCTTTATTATTTGTTTCTTGTGCCTCGTGTTCATAAAATAGGGCAAAAATCAGGTCCACAGTATCATTAGATATTGTTAAGTAGCATTGGACAGATAGAAATAGAATATTAATGATGTGTTACTACATGTTTGATATTAAAAGCGGGTCTAACTATGCAGGTTTGGAACCATAGAAAGCGGCAGCCAAGACCGCCACGATAAAGCTCTTGTAATGAAAAGTGAATAAAGTTTGATTATTACTACATGCTTTTGGCATTATGACCAAAAACATTTAAAATTCCCTACTTATATCCCGCAAAATGGGCACCATTAATACTAGATATTAGAAAAATTATTGACTTTGTGACCACCAAAGATTTTTTTCATCCAAGTGCGAGACCAAATTCGCAGGTGGGGAGATTATGTATGAGTTGTTATATTTGGTCTTCTCTATTTTAGAGACACGATATATCTTATTTGGTGAAGGACGAAAGTCGCAGGAAAGACAGTATACCCTTATGAAAAGGCAACATAGGTGCCTTTACCCTTCACCTTTACCTTTTTTCTTGATGTATCTTTATGGTACCTATCTATCTACTCTTATATAAATCATTCTCGCCAAGATTCGATTCCTTGGATGCCTTATATTTCTGAGTGGAGAAAAAATTGTGAAAAAAAATAGCTCAAAAATTCCCAACTCCTGACAGCGAAGCATTGCATTGGTGCTATGAAGTTCTGCCGACATAGCCGGATGCCGCCCTCGTACGCCCTAGTTGTGAAGCGCAGTTCATCTAATCCTTTTGTGCATACCATTTTGTGCCTCCGTTGCTTCTACTTCAGCTCCGATTCTATCTTCTAAATCGAGACCCTCTTTCCTTTTGAAATCGTAGATTCATCGGATGTTTGCCGATTGCCGTTGCTAACAGATGTTTTTGGAAAGCTCGAGGTGTTCAGGAAATTTCATACAGTTTCCTTTCTTTTGGCATCCACTGGCACTGCCATAACTTCTTAAAGGTAAGGATTCGATCCTTGCGTGCATGTTTTTCTTTTACCCTCAATATCTTTTTGTTTCCAGTGTCAAGCCACAACGTATGGCCAAGAACCTTCCTTTACCCTGATGAAGAGGTAAATCATGACCATTGTTAATGTCAATGATAATCACAAGCATTGGCACTATGTTGATTGTATTAGTTAAATCATAACACAACCAGGTTATCCTCTTTTCAGAGACTGTGCATATAGTCTTTTGCAGGACCTGGTGATGTAAGGCATTAATAACTATTTGTTACAGGATTGGATGGATGGAAGTATTGAAACCAGTAGCATTACTTTTCAATGCAGAAGAGAACCTTCATGCACAGGTTACAATGATTTATCACACCATTGTCAGAGACAAGGACCTCCTCTCCTAAATGATCCCTGAAAAGCAGGCAAAAGTATCTAGCACATTAACTAGTGAGGCACATCATTGGATATTGGGAAACTCATGGCAATAACTAATCAAGCCCACATGTGCGTCTTGGATTTATTTGTTTATGTAAATTGGCATGATAACCCTATAGCTTTAAGGACCAAAGCAATGAGGTATTCTTGGAGAAATAGATCGAGCCAGTTTTTGTTTGCTGATATGGCTAGATCAGGAAATAAAGATGTAGAAACACTTAATAACGGATATGACTTGCCCCTACATTTGCTGATGAACACACCGTCAGTACGGGCTCTGGGGTCGTACATTCAAAAGGTACTGGATCTGCGAGCCCACCTTTGCCCCCGCCTGGCTGCCCGCTGATCAGGCACTATGGGTACGGTACATGAGTGTATATATTTGTGTGTTTTTGCATTTCGTATATTGGAACAGTTTGTCAGCAGACTGATTGCTGCCACGGTTTTTCCCTCGAAAACCCTTCGGGGCGGGGGTTTTTTAATCTGGGTAGTAATCCGCTTGCTGCGCTTTTGTATTGGGTCCCATAGACCGATTGGTCTCCGTGGACGATAAAAATACCTTCCTTCAATTACTGAGCCCTCAGTAGTCATTATCTAAGCTTGTCTAGTATCATCATTACTGCAAAGGTTTTTCCCTTGAAAACCTTTCGAGGCAGGGGTTTTTTAATCCTAGTAGTAATGATTGTACTAGCCCATTGTATGGGTCCCATGACCTATTGGTCTTCGTGGACGTTAAAAAACTATTCTATTCTATTCTATTCTTCCTTCCTTCCTTTCAACAAACATTCCTGTTTTTTTTAACATCCATGATCATATTTTGTCTCCCCTTCTAGTTTTGCTGATATTCCCATCATATAGGGTGGTGCTTTAAAGTATATTTTTTGTTCTACTTTTAGGTTCGAAGTGCAATGGGGATTTTAAACTCAAGAAAGCAATATCATAGTGTAGAGAGCACATACGTGCAAAACATAACAACATATAGCTTTCTGGGACTGGAGACAAATCGCAGGATTAGTTACAATGAAAAAGAAAAATTACTGGAGGAAGAGCCCAAAAATTGTTTTGAGGAGCTAGTTAAGTTGGCCAAGGATGAAGATATATAAAAAATAAACAATGATATCTAACAAGTTTCACCTCATTTAAATGAGAAAGTGCTTGAACTTCAATGTCAAGTAAACCAAATTTGCTCTTAAAGGAAGGATTGAATGGTAGATTCAATAAAAAGAAACAATTTTGATACCTTGCAATAAACATTGGGCCTAAAATGCAACTTAATGTGGTTCTTCAATCTTGAACTTTATATGTGGATAAAATTATGGAACATGATGGTTTTCACCATAAATTGATTAATTTGACCCAATAAACAAGTGAGTTGATGGGGCCTTTGGACTGATCACTCACTGTAACAAATGCAAGAATACCCCAAAAGTCTGGAACTCCAGCAATGCAAAATCTCTTGTGAATTTACACTTAATTCAAGCTTAGATATGGATTGCAACTAAATAGTGGAAGGAATCGACAACAAGCATCACCGTTCTCTCTGTTTCTTAGTTACAGTGCAGTTCGGCAACAGTTCGGCAAGTCTATAATGCATTGAAAGGAGAAATACCAGAGTCTTTGTGGTCAAACAGAAATATAGACTATGGTAAGCTAAGGGCTTTTGGCTGCTCAGCCTATGCGCATATTCCAAAGGAAAGCAGAAAAATCATCAAAAATGGCAAGAATACCTCAAAAGTCTGGAACTCCAGCAATGCAAAATCATCAAAAATAGCATTGGGCAAAACCCCTATAACTCGATTAGTGAATAGACATTGATCATTCTCCAAAAGTAGCACTTGATCTTATGCAATTTGTGATTAAAAGGGGCTTTGAATATAAGATTATCATCATTAAGGTTGAATCTTAACCAATAAACAACTTCAACATTGAAATGGCATTTTCCCTTAGTTAGTAAGGATTTATTTAAATGCTAACTACTTCTAAAACATCGTGGAGAGTAGCATTGTCTGAGTCGATACTTGCAATTTGAATCTCAAATTTTGAATAGATACTTAAAGTAACACCATTTTCTTCGATATGAAGGCAAAGCATCATGGTATGAGATCGAGTTGAAGATGATTTTCACATCGGTTGGAAGTTGACACGTATCCCCTCTAATCTAATAGACTTCGAAAAAAAAGAGATGTTCCAGGCGGCCGCCGCGATAAATTTCCTGTATATATAACACACATCATTCAATATTCAATATTCGTGTTTTCTGTTATTGTGGTGCGCGTACTTCTTTAACCGGCAGGCTTTCAGATTAGCGCATCCCTGGCCGTTGATTGCTGCCCTGTGATAGGGCATAACAGGCAAGTGGAAACAGGGAAGAAGAGCAGCAGCGTTGCAACTTTGCCCTGGATTCACCGGGAGGATTTTTGCCCCGGATTGAATGCTTAATCTAGGCTAGGACTTGATAACCGAAAACTCCCTCGATAACCCGATCTTTGGCCCTTCGAAGCTGTGATAACCGAGCTATGGAAGCTCCAATCCTAGGTATGGATGAGGCAGCTTGCCTGCCCGGTTAAAGGGGATAAACACCCCTGCTCGCCCATTACCTCAGATAAATGGGCTCGCCCCTCCGGGCTCGCCCATTTATCTGAGGTAATGGGCTCTCAGGAGTGTTTATCCCCTTCTTCTCTTGTGTTTTTTTAGTAAACTAGCAATGTTTAACAGTTCTGGCCTCAATGTTTATGCATTGCTTAAACACATTTGCAACGTGGGTGGAACTTGGATATCCTAAGGGGCAACGTGGCTGGAACTTGGATATCCTAAGGGGCAGTATGCACTTCCAATACGGAATTTGTTCTAACGTGGCAACAACGTTAAGCATTTGTACGAACGTGAGTACGTGGGGACTAACCTCCCATTATACGTGCAAATTAAAAAATATGTCTTATATAGACCACCTAGAAGCTGCAGCATGCATCCCAACTCAGAGTCTTTGTTAAGAACCTTCAATTCTCAGAACTACACTATGAAGCCTACAGGCGAGATGGTACCTGCTAAACCAGCAGTAACAGTGGCATCTCGACCGAGGGTTCTAGTGGCAGAAACAATAAGCGATTCAGGTTTGGATCTGCTAAGAAAATTCGCGAAGGTGGACTGCGCGGGCAATCTTTCGGCGGAGGAACTGTGCTGCATTGTTCCTCTATACGACGCGCTCATTGTGAGGAATGCAACCAAGGTAACAAGGAAGGTTTTGGCAGCATCGGGTGGAAGGCTCAAGGTTGTGGGAAGAGCAGGGGTCGGACTCGAGAATGTGGATCTAGAAGCTGCAACAGAATTTGGATGTTTGGTTATAAACCTGCCTAATGCCAATACTACTGCCACTGCAGAACATGCCATCGCTTTGCTTGCTTCCATGGCTCGCAATATACCTCAGGCTTCTGCTGCTCTTAAATCCGGTACGTCTTCTTCCCTTTTTTTTCCCTACATTTGGGTTTTCTTCTGTTATATATTCCATCACTGTTTATCCGTTCTCTTCTCATATGACTTAATCCATCTCTATCTATTCTAGCTTATCTTATCTGCGCATTTAATCTTACAATATAATAAAATAGAAATTTATTAGATATTTTTATTCTATTATATTATTGTATTTTTTGACCACCTCCACACAAATAATTTAATTTAATTTAATTTATTGACCAAGCCATTTAGGCCCCCACGCTCTATGGCAAAAGAATACAGATCTATTTGGCACTTCCCTCCAACACCTCCCCTATCATTGTGCTATATATTTTGAAGCTAAATGATTTTTGAATATGGAATACTTTCTTATTCAATTGTTGTAACTATAAATCATAATAGCACACGTCTTTCAGGAAAATGGGGGCGTAATGAATATACTGGTGTTTCCTTAGCTGGCAAGACTCTTGCGGTGATGGGATTTGGTAATATAGGATTTGAGGTGGCCAAAAAGGCTAAGGGGCTCGATATGCATGTTGTTGCGCATGATCCTTACGCCCCAGTTGATAGAGCTCATGCCATTGGTGTGGAATTAGTCTCCTTTGATGAAGCATTAGCTCAAGCGGATTTCATTTCTCTTCACATGCCTCTCACTCCAACCACCAATAGAATTTTTGATGATAAGGCATTTGCAAAGGTCAAGCATGGTGTCCGCATTGTCAATGCTGCACGAGGAGGTGTCATTGATGACGAGGCATTAGTTCGTGCACTCAATGCTGGAATTGTTGCACAAGTATTATGTTTTTCAAAATTCACATGATAAGACTAATTAATTTATATCCATCATCTAAATTTTCTTTTCATACATGCAGGCTGCATTAGATGTCTTTACAGAAGAACCACCTCCAAAGGATAGTAAACTTGTCCAACACGAAAATGTAATTGTCACACCCCATCTTGGAGCGAATACAGTGGAAGCCCAGGTGTGCAATTCTAGTAGATGCAGAAGCATATAATGTAGCTATCTGATGTGATTTGATTTTGATATCAGGAAGCTGTAGCTTTGGAAATTGCAAGAGCTGTAATTATTGCATTGAATGGGGAATGCTCCTATACTTCAGGTTGAGGTGTTGGTTCAGGTTGAGGTGGTCACAATTGGAATTGAAAAAAAGAAAGATGTTCGTCAAGAAATAGTCTCATTATTTAGGAGTGTTTGTTTACTTGGCTATTTAAGATTAGTTTGTAAATGTGGTAGTCAATCTATACTGGCAAGGCGAGCTTGTGACTCATTTTAGATTGTATAATCATACATATCGATATGATAACTACATTTCTACTTTAAAATAAACAAATTTTAAAAGCCCAGTTGAAAGAATATTGGACGGTCTGGAAATTAATAAATGGTAATTGAATATGCAACTTTGAGAAAAAGTTTGTCCTGAATTAATTATTTCTTACATGAAACCTGAAGTGTGTTGAAAAGAATGAAGAAGGTATGTGGATGAATATTTCTCCATTTCTCCCTAGTATTTTAATAGTCACGATGAATATATTAGCGAGAATTAATAGTTTTAGCTAGAAGGAACTCGATATAAAGGAAAACTAGAACTTAATACGGTAAGTTGTTTGAAGTAATATAGAATATACAGTTTAAGATATTGTAATCAGGAAACAATTATCAGGATGGAGCTGATTAGATTTGAGTGCAGCATCACAAGTGAATTGAAATGAATTGAATTGATTTGTTTGTGGCGGGCGTTTACTTGCCCATCATAGCTGGTAAGGCCAACAAGAGCGGGCTCTTCTTTGTCAGAAAATGCTTCTGCATTTATGGTTAAGGTAGGGTCCCCAGCAAAGGTGCACTTAAGGAAAAAGCTCCCTGGGAATCCATATCAGAAGGCCAAATCCTGAAATGTGACATTCTAGAACTAAATCTGATTGTTCTCCAACTTAAAACTAAATGTGCAATTCATTATTTGCAATCAAAGTCAGGGGGTCTGGACCCCTAATGGTGAGGCATATTCTGCAATGGTGCACTACAGTTCTGTGAGGCAGATGCCCACAATGGTGCAGTCATGATTATTTGTTATGTGTTGACATCACCATGGTGATGGCATTCTGATCATCCATGTGCATACTATACTTACCTTAAGGGTGATGGTTGCTCATCTATCTGGCATACTATAAAATCTCAATGCTGCAATCTAAAACAATAGCTCAGAATTCATATATACTCAAAGTTTCAAGGGATTTGAACTCCTATTGGAACTCACCACTTTCCATCAAACTTATCTGCAAAATAGAAAGCATATTGTTAGTTAATTGAATGAGAAACATCATCATAAAGTAAGAGGCCATGGAAACTAAAAGGCACCTGCTAGAGGGATCCTATCCATGGAACATTCTACAGCAAAATGACCACAAATAGGATCCCTCATGAAAATTATCAACACCAAGACTCTTAAAAACATAAATCCTCAATTCCCTATAGCAACCTGCTATATATTACACATGAACATGAACAGTATATTGCTTAAAAAATAAAAGTTGAATATATTCTACTGCTATGTGACAGTCATATGGAAGTAAAACTATTTTATCTCTTTAACAAGGTTTCAATCCATACATGGTTGTGCTAATGATAAGAGAAACATATTTTTAAAGTCCTAAACTTTTAAGATGACTATCAACTTCAGCTTTGTATAGGTCATCTAGTGTCTTCAGTTTTTTGCCACTTTCAAAATCATCAATGCATTCTTCAAAATCAGAATCAGAATCAGAATCATCAAGTCTTCTTTTCTTCATGAAATGTTCTTGATCTTCAACATCTGCAACATCATGACTATTAAGTATTGGTATGTTTTACAAATAAATTCAATTCATATCGTTTGGGCCATCCTCCACTTCTATAGGCTGCGGAACATGATCAAGTGAAGCATTCAACACTTTAACTTCTACTTGATTCCCTGAAATTATAACGACTTCTTGATCATCTTGCATTTCTGATTCTACCATTTTAAGTGTCTTTTTCCTAAGCCTCTTTGGTCTCATTGCAATTTCCTCTTGGTCTTGCAAGGCAGACTTTTCTAAAGCAGCCTTTTCTAAAGCTCCCTTCTTCTCTTCCCTCAACTTTTTGTCTTCCACTTTTCTTTTTTTTTTCTCTATCTTCTTGGCCTCCTTCCTTTGTGCTTGAATTTGATTTTTTTCTTCCACCTGCTCCTACCTTAGCCTAGCTGCCTCCTCATATTGTCTTTGATGCTCCAATTTGGCATGCACCATCTCATCTAAAGTCACATATAAATGGCCCTTCAGATCCTCAGGCAATCTGAGTCTTTTGGGCCTGCTGGTTGAAGGGGCATTTGTAGCTGTATGAGCAACATCTGCTAGTGCAGCAAGCGCATTATCATTCCTGGAATACCTGCAGTTTACTTTCAACAATTAATTCTCACTTATATAAATATTAAGCTTTATGGAAATGAAATTGTTTACTTACCATTGTTAATAGAGTGAGGCACTTCTGTGTTAGCTTTAGTTCCATCCCCTTCTCGTCCATTTGCCTCGTTGGAATCATCTTCAACTCTATCATTAGTACTTGCTGCTATAACTCCATCATCATCAACAATATTTGGAACATGTTTCAAAAGCGTCTCCTGCACCTGCCCTTGCAGCTGATCTTTCTTGCTCCATTCTATCCGCTAATGGTTCTGGTTGAACCCTTGGTTCCCATATATATTACTTTGACTAAGGGCCTGAGACAATGAATTAGAGACTATATTAGTGGCCAGATCTTCTCTAGAAGATTCAACATCATACTTACTATGCATAAAATGATGAGACATTGATGAAGAACCTCGCCTAATATAGCGATCTCCCAACCAGGGAAAGCATGCGAGACATGCATGTTCGCCCCCTCTAGAATCTCGATCCGAGGGCTCGGATCGATGGGATTCTAGAATGGGGCTCGCATGAAAACGACAAAAACCTCCCGAATAGAAAAGAACTTCCTTATCAAAAATGAGATCAAGGGCGAAGGTCAAAGGATTGTGGCCAAAGAAGAGGTAAGACTGAGAAAGGACATGCCACAGCATGAAAGAAATGCCAAATTGGTCAATCCAAGCAGGGAGAAGCCCCTCCCCTGCATGGTTTCAAAGAATAGAGAATCAGGTACTGCTGAGATAGTAAGCACAAAAATTGAAGGGAATCAATTCAAAAGGCAACCAAACCCACAGAAATGAAAAAAGCGATGGTCTAATAACTTAAAGCATGCAAAAAAAACAATGAAAGTGTATCGTAATCCATCTATGGTTTAGGAAAGCACCATTCAGAAAATTTATAGCACCATCAATGGCACCCTTATAGCCAACAAAGAAACGGATTTGCCATCAAGAACACATCTCCCGCCATCCCCAAGATTAGACCTTGCCATGGCGCAGGAATAGAGCATGCTAAACTGGAAAGACTTCCTCGCCACATGCGAATAGGGCAGCGCCATTTCGGATGCCAAATGGGCCAACAGGGTTCTGCCAACATTGTGAAATTTGAGGCTCCAATATCGCCCCTTAAGTGTTAAGGGGCCTGCACCATTGGCGGAGACCCTACCTTAGTTATCTTTGGAATATAGCTTCAGTGTAATGATAACACAACTAAAAATTCAATTGTCTTTCTCTCATAGCTTTTTTAGAGCCACCATCGCCATAGCTCTAGTTGTGGCATTCAAAATCATGTTGCAGCAGATACTCAATTCTATTACACTCAATTCTGCTAGAGCAAATCTAAATTTCCACCTCCAGTAAACTGATCAAAAATTGGCTGCCGAATCTGCAGTGCCAATGTGCTGGCCTATCAAGATATCAATTCGTAGAGAAAGTTCCCCATTTTTCTGACTAATCCGGCCCTAGAAACTTGCCTCCAATTCTTAGATTAAAAATTCGTGTATAGTCCCTTGATTTTGATTCCTGATAGTAATTCATAATTCATATCAGAATATAAAGAATTTTGACGTGTATATAGGTGAAATTTCCTATCTTAAGCACAACAGACATTTATCAGATATCACCTTAGAGTCATGATGAATTTGCTGGGTCACAATTGTACAATGTACCCAAGCTAGGTCTCATAGTAACTGCATATCTTCTTTTTCCCAATGTTATGTTTTCACAGTAGTAGTTGTATTGCCATTCGATTCAGTGATGGCTTTCTTGCCCTTCCTTCATCTGGTCCTCTTATCCTTCTCTCTCTTTTTCTTCTCATTCATGTCAACCAAGGTGTAATCACTGGGAATCAGAAAAGGATCGAAGCCTGTCGCACAAGCAACCTCCGGCTCAAAAATCGCCAAGGCTTATTGAGAAATTTTGGGGCCCATGATCATACTCATGAATTTGCATCCTCTGAACATTTTAGGTTAGGTGGTCATACAGAAAAGATCTGGCAGCATTAAGGTATGCCTAGGCATAACAACATATTGAGTACAAGTTATAGAGATGTGTTTGATAGATTAAACTTACTAGACAACGATTTACTTGAATCTTGAATTCGAGTGTGCAAAAGTTGTCCCAATGGGGTGTTTTCTTTGTGAATGGTGGCCATTGGTCCATTGCAGTTATTGGCAGTTGTTAGGCCTTTAGCACAGAGATTCTCAAGGATCTGTGCATTATTTGTGGCATTACTGAGCTCTTGAATTTCTTGGGGCATGGTTGCAATGTCAGACCGGTGAATACATGAACTCGACTTTCAGCCCAGAGTATGCCTTTCTTTCTTAGTTTTACGCACTGACTGGGGCTTCTACACTGCACTCACTGCAGTTATGTAAGCATGACGAGGAAGAACTGAAGTGCGTTGTTCGAGCAACCTCTTTATGTGCTCAAAATTCTCCAGAGCGTAGGCCAACAATGATGGAAGTGGTGCAACTATTAAGGGAGAATCTAAAGGCAAAATTCCCAGGCTAGAGAACGAGCAAAGGGTAAAACTTGAAACATTTCAATATGAGGCAGAGTTGCTAGAGGCAGATGACTCCATTTCAGCTGGAGAGCTTAAAGTACAACCAAGTAGGAATACACTGCAACTCTCAAATGATATGGCTGTGTCTTGTTGACTGGTTCAATTTTTAATTGAAATGCCAGCTTTATATGGAGCTATTTGGTTTGAATTTTGAATCAAGTTAGTGCCTCCTCCCAACAGGAAAGATGACTAGTTTGGTTTTGCTTTATTGCTAAAAAAATGTCGACCAAAGATCACCTGAAGTCTTGTATCATTCAATATGTGGAATCCTTACCCAATTTTTAATCTTTATCTCAAAACTTGATAAATTATGGTACTTTTCTATGTTGAAAAAGGCTGAAAAGTTGTCAAAGGAACGTAATGCTTTCTTTCTTCTCGAGCAGAATATAGATTATGTCCTTTCTCATGGATGATAACAGATCCTGGAAGCTGATCCCCAACTGATGCATAAGTGACTACTCATAGATATAAAAAAGCTATGTTACTTATAGATACAAAAAAAGCCATGTTCTATAGGGCAAGGCCGATTGATGCCTCATGTGAATGCAAAAAAAAAAAAAAAAAAAAAAAAAAAACTAGCAAGAAGCACACCAGAAGGCTTTAGCAAGGTAAGACTTGTTAGGCACAAGATGTTTTAATATCATGAGAAGTGAGGATGTAGTTTCAAGTGAAAGCTTGCCTACCATGGGTACATATTCCGTAAATTAGGCAAGAAACAAGGTTTAAAATGAAACGCACTTATTTAAGAAGTGCGTTTGAAAGATTCCTTTATAAAAATTGGAAACTTGAAAAAAGTGGACAAAATAGGGAGCAAAATAGATTGTTGAGCAAATAGCATTCGAAATACCCCAAAAAAAGCAACATTTTTGAAGCCTTTTCATTTTTAAAAAAGGGCAAAAAAAAAAAAAAAAAAGCTTGTTTTGAGGAGAGAGACATTAGATTTAAAAACTCATTAAGTATTTGTTGTTGAAAATAGAAGGAAATATAGTTTGTGTTTTTGCAAGCTTAATATAAGTACTAAGAAAATCAAACATAGAAAAGAAAAAGAGTAATGAATCAAAAAAAGAATTGTTCTAATTAAGCATTGTTAAAGAGACAAAGTTTTCAGTTGAAAAGTCTTCATCAAAATATATTGAATTTCTTAGCACATAGATTACAATGAAAGTTAATTTAAAATCCTGTCTGTATAAATTTATACGGGAGGTGGCTCTTCCCAGTCCACAGGACTCTCGTACCCCTTAGGATCTGTCTCTTGCGAGGTTTTAACAGCAGAGACGCCCCCTTCTGATTCCAATGGTACAGGTACAGGCTGTTTCTCTGGCTCAGGCACCACAGGCGCCAGATCGACGAACTCCACTTCCTCATCTCTTCTTCCCGTAAGTGGAGGCTGGATTTCTGTGTATGTGCCTTTCACATCCCCAGCACCATTTTTTGCTCCCAGTTCCTCGTTTTCATCAGGAAAGGATTCACAAGAGCTTATCCTGGTCCTGATGAAACTTATTTTGTCCGGGTCTATATCGACGGAGACAACATTGCGCCCTTGCTTAAGGGCGCAAACTGCTGTGGTGCCTGAGCCTGAAAATGCATCTAGAATCCAGTCTCCTGGGCGAGAAAACCACTGAATTAAATTATTAATTAGCCGTTGTGGCTTCTGATAATGAGATACCACAGCTCCTTGTCGTTGTGGGTCTCTTAATTTTTGTAGAACAGTCGGAAACTGAAAGGCGTTGCAGGGTGGAGTCTTTTCATTCTGCGTATTGAAATGAACCATGGTTTTTTTGGCGTCCGCGCTGTAAAAACCAATATGGAAATGTTCAAAGCAGCTTACTAAGCGCGGACCACCACCATGTCCTTTGACATTTGTTTTTAGCCTGTAAAACAAAAAAGGAATTAAACATTGATAAAAAGAAAACGAACGAAATAAGAGTTAAGTGGTGTGGCGGTATAAATTTATACCACCATTGCCTTGCTGTATAAACTTATACCACGGTGCCGTGCTGTATAAATTTATACAAAGTTTGTCTTGCTGTACGAGGCGACTGTGGTATAAATTTATACCGTGGTGTTAAAGTAAATAGAAAAGCAAGAAATTCAAAGCTTACCATACGCAGTTTTCGAAGCCGGCGTTACAGACAGCTCCCAATGGCTTTAGCACCGACATCGTCTGCAGGTCGGAATGAAAAATGATGACCCTCCAGTTTTCAGATGTCGTGACTTCTTTTAGGCCATCCAAGAAAGAACGGACTTGCACGTGAGTAAAAGCCTCCTCGTCAAAAGTGCTATCCTTGATTTTGAAGCCATAAGGAATATCTGCAATGCATAACGTAAAGTTTTGTTTGTCTAAAAGCGTCCCCAGCCTCGTGCATCACCCTGAATAACCCTGTACTGGACGTCTTGACCAAATGTAGTAAATTTTTCGTAAGTAGTGTCAAAACTGCTAGTGATGACTTGCTTTCCTTGCTCAATTGCTTTCAGTCTCTGCCTCTCCTCCTTGGCTCTACGAACTAGGTTTAAAAATCCTGTTGGTAGGCCTTTCTTCTTATTCTGTAAGAAAACTGTGAGACAAAGGCACGAAAACAAAAAGTAATTTCTGCACAACTTACCCAGCCACTGAAGTTAACAACGTGCTCTCTGATAATAGAATCTGTAGTAGAAGTTGGATATAAAGACTTGCACTCCTCCCAGTCCTCCAGGTTTAGTTGCTTCATTAATTCTGCCTGGCAGGTGACAATGTCTTTCTGACTGCAGAGGAAAAAATGTGGTCAGATAAAGTTAGGAGAAAAAGAACACGAGATAAGAAATGTGGCTTACGTCTTAGCTTCTTTGGCCATTTCGTCGAGAGTGAATTCTTTGGCCACAACTTTTTCTAGAAGTCTTACAAAAATTTCTTTGCTTTTCAAACCCTGTAGCTGCGTCCAGGGTACAATGCTCATGTTTTTTTGTTTTGCCTCACCACCTTTTTTTGGTTTTTTTTCGGCAGAGCTAGATTGTTCTTTCAGCTCACCATCTTCAAACATACAAAATATTCTTTCTTGAAGATCCCACACCTGTTCACGATCGAACACAAGTATTTTAGTGTTGAATGGCGAACAAGCGTTTGTTACGCTGTCTACTATATTATTGCACACGGAATACCAGGCACGGTATAAATTTATACCGTGCCTGGTCACGGTATAAATTTATACCGTCACCAGGCACGGCATTTACAAAGTTCGATGTTAATATACAAACTCAGCTATGCTAAGCATACTACAGACAACTAAATTAAAGCTTTTACTTACTTGACCATCTCTGAAAGCAAGCTGGAAGTAATTGTCGTACTGCTTCACAGCCATTATGGGCTTCTTATCTGAATCGTAGCTGAGGCAGCACTCTGTGACACAAGCTTCTCGAAGTTCTTGGAGCTTGTTTTTTTGTTTTTTGAAGTCCTCCCCATGCACTTGCTTGAACTCTACGTATTCCCAGTGCATGAAGCGGATCTTGTCTATAAGACTCATTTTTAGTCTGAAGTCATTGTCGAGATTATGACTCACGGCAATGACCTTAGCTTCCTCGTCTGTGACTCCAACGTAGATATGTGCTTCTACGCTCTTCCAAACTTCGTTACGGGATTCCTCTTTTGAAAGTTCCTTTCTTGCTTTGTAACTATGTGTACCTCCAAGTACAAAATAAGTGTAATCCTCAAAGTTAGCCTTTTTATAATCTTTTAGTTGGTTGCACTGACTCCTGTCAACCATTACAACAAGTGGCGACACATGGGCATGAGGATTCCTTCTCATTCTTTGCTTGAGTATAGCCACATGTGCCGCATACAGCTTTCGTACCTGAAGAACTCTGACCCCATCTTCATTTTTAGGCGGCCTTTTAATAGTGCTCAATGTCAAGGAAATTGTTTGCTTAAGCAGTTTAGTGTCATTAACCTTTTTTAGAATAGCACTTGACTTGTCCACGGGCTTCACAACAATATCTGCACCCGGAGCCTTCTGAAGAGCTTCTGCTGACTCCTCTATAGTCAATGCCTTTGTGGTTCTAGTCCTTTTTTTGGTTGGAGGCTGTGTATCTACTACCAGCCCTTTCCCTTTGGTATTACTATGTCCTCCTCTTCCTCTTCTTCTTCTATTTCCTCAACAGGTTCTTCCTCTTCGATAGTAGTGGGGTACCACAGACCTTTGACCAACACCTTTTCGTCGCAAAGCACCACTGACATCAAAATGTCCACTATATCCTGTAATGCAGGATTTAGTTAGGAGGATGACGGTATAAATTTATACGTAAAGCCACTAAGAATAACTTACATAGCCGCCCTTGTAATTTTCAGATATGTACTCATTCACGTCTTTGGGCTTGCACATGCTTAATCTAAGCATTTTACTACTGAGAACATAGAAGACTTCCCCATTGTCATGCATGCACTTCATTAAAAGTTCATCTTCGTTTTCTGTAGCCACCATGTTTATCACTTCGCCGGCAGAATAATAATCATCGGCCTTGTACTTGCCCTTCCCTGCATGATGGCACAAGTACAGGTACGCCTCAGTTGGTTTGCTCTCTCTTGCGCCCCTGTGGACGTACCACGTCTGGTCTTTTAGTTCGTACGTCTGTGGCACAGGAGGTGCAGCCTTTGAAGATTGGCTTGAAGATTGGCCTTTCTGTACAAATTTAATCTTTGGACCAGAACTGCACGTTAAAAAACCATTTTTTTCGTAAGAAACAGAACATTTTTTTACTTTTTGACACGCAAAAACAGTAAAAACAGAGGCTAAAAGCGCATAAAATCCACAATAAATTAACGCTTTTCTTGTCTTATTTTAGCGTAAAACACAACAATATTACTAAATTGTTAAGGTTCGGGTCCATTCTCTAAGCACTAGACACCAAGATTCCGAAACAATTTTGAAATGGTATAAATTTATACGCCCCGAGCTCGAGCGGTATAAATTTATACCGAGATGGCTCTGGGTCGGTATAAATTTATACGCCCCGTGCTCGAGCGGTATAAATTTATACCGTCCCAGAACACATTCGGTATAAATTTATACCGCAAGTGTTCTAGAGTGGTATAAATTTATACCGCTAGAGCTTGAGCGGTATAAATTTATACCACTCTAGAACACTTGCGGTATAAATTTATACCGAATGTGTTCTGGGACGGTATAAATTTATACCGCTCGAGCACGGGGGGATAAAATTTATAATCGACCCGCAGCCATCTCGGTATAAATTTATACCGCTCGAGCTACAACTCTAACAGATTAAAACAAAAGAGAAACTAAAACAGTACGGAAAGTAGACTTACGTGGCCATGACCGTATGGACTAGCGTATAGACGTTCCGGAGAGCAAATAAGAAGGGGTATATAAGGCGGATCGCGAGCGCCTTCGACTCCGATGTGCGTATATGGAAAATAGGGTGGCCGGCGCCAGGCTTAAGTACCCCTAAAGTCTTGTTTAGATAAAAGCGTTTCTCTATAAAGTTTCCAATACAAGTGTATGCGTGAGTTTTAAATTATAAATTTATACGGTTTTATTCTATGTTGCCCTCCTCTGTATAAATTTATACCATCTCCGTATAAATTTATACTGTCTGCCACCAAGAGTTTCCCTTTCCTGTAAAAATTTATACCATCTCTGTATAAATTTATACTGTCTGTTCTTCTGTCGTATAAATTTATACTGATTAACGCTTAACTTTTACGGTATGGCTCGAGAGAAAAGAACCGCAGAGCCTCCAACTCCCCGCGCGGGCTCCCACCCCATGAGTTTCACACCTCCTCAACAGACACCAGGAAGTAGTCATGAATATTCTAGCTCCGACATTCCAACACCCAGCTCTGTTGAGCTTACTCCAGCACGACCACCTCGGCTTCCACCACCAGTTCAATTTACTCCACCACGGCCTGCTCAACGCGTCGTTTGCCCCACCAATGCGTTTTACTCCACCACGGGCTAGAGAGCTCGGACTACCTACTCCGGTTCATTTTAGTACGCCCATAGTCCACAGTAGGCTCCCTCCCGCGGAGGCAAATCACACCAACTCCATCCATTTCGCTAAATGGTACTACAACAAGTGGGAGCGGTCAGTGACACGCAACTCCCGTGTTCTCACGACACCCGGGGAGCTGGTCAACTACGTCACCAACCTCGATTACTTTTTTCCCGGAGAGGGAAAGCACCTCCCCCGTGGACTTGCCCACATCAATCCTCTCAATCTACAAGTACACCTCATGTTGATCTCTCGAAACACCTCATGTTGATCTCGAAGAAACACCTCATGTTGATGTCTCGGGCGAGGACCTACCAAAGCCACAAGACTCCATGTTCAATTGAGCCCCCAAGTAAGAATCTTAAAGCGTAACTTACACAAGAAAGCATGTACAACCCGTTAGAAGAAAGAAACTCATGGGCCAGGCTCACTTGCGGGCAACACATACAAAGCACTTTGTTGTTCTCAACGTTGTTTGCTTAAGATTGGACTAAAGGAATTGAGGTTGATTCGTGATAGTTACAGTTCAATGACTCTGCTAGACCAAAGGGGCTACTACTTAGCCTTCAATATTAGGCCGATGATGGTGAGAAGTTTACTTACACAAACTGGTGGCCACACCGTCTCAATAAACGGCCTTCAAATTGATTCATGCTTTAGGCGTGACGACTTGACCGCCTAAAGAAAAGGCTTGACAAGAATCCGGGCATCAATGACTCATGCCATTCGGGAGGCATAACCAACAATTCATGCCCTTCAATGTGTTTCTGGATGGAAGGTTTCTTTAAGGAGTCTTGTGAGAAACTCCCTAACAGCCCTATGTACCACTTGAGTGACAATTTCCGCGAAACAAGAAGTCTATGATAATTATAAGGAGATGTGTGTTGAGGCTTGGAGAACGCTTTGTCCGCTACTCTTACTTTCTTGTGCTTCGGAAAAGAGTTTTCTCGGCGTGTCCATTCCTAGAAAGCATAGGATGTCCTTTTGTGCTACATGCTCAATTAAAAGCTCGTAGACAAAATGCAAGGACACTTCACACTAAAAGTAAGCTTCGGGGCGTGTGTTCTTGCCTAGTTCTACTTAAAAGTAGGTTCTTTCCTAAACATATTTTCATTTCAGATGCATTGAAGGAGAAACTGAACAAGCACAGAGAACAACAATCTTTGGAAAGGAGAAAATTGACAAAACATAGGAAGAAAGCACTGGAACAACCACTCAACTACATATCAGTTGTTATTGATGGAATGGACCAGAAGAAGACCACCCTACCACATTTTGTCAATGTGCCTAAGGATCTTCTTGAAGAAGATTTCATACATCCGCATGTTGTTGGTGCTATGGTATTTAATGGAAAACTATCTTGCAAGGCATTTTTGAATTATCCAAATATTCATGCTGATCCAAATCTCACTATCACAATATTGAATAAGCTTCTTTCCAATTTAGAACATATACCACCGGTTCTGTATCTAACACGACAAGGGAAAATAAGAATCAGGCGTTGTTTGCTTACTGTGCTATGCTAGTAGAGAAACAAATCTTCAAGAAGGTGAAGATTGGTTTCACCTTGTTGGTCATACACACGATCAAATTGATCGATGTTCAAGGGTTCTCTAAACGTCTTGCTTTCGAAAAAAGCTCTCAACCTACCAAAGAATGATTGAGGTTATCCAAGATTCCTACAATCCTCGTCCCGGACATCGAGTTATTGGAAGAAACTTATGATTTCAAAGAATGGATTTTTCAAGAGATCAACTGGGTCACTGCGTGCTATTGAGCCCTTGAGAAACATTACATTTCAAAGATCGGATCAAAATTTCACTTGTAGATGGCAAGGCCATCTTACAAGAAAAGAAATATGCCACATCCTTGCGATGGCGGCCAGGCAGCAGTGTATTCAATTCATTCGCACCATCCCCAATACTAGTTCCATGCTCTCTGCAAAGCAAATGCCTCTAAAAAGCTTGAAAGAAATCACAAAGAGTAAAAAGGAGGGAAGAGCATTTGACTCAAACAAATCATTGGATTATATTGAGACAAGTATTCAATCGTTCTAACCACTTTGGGGAGGCGGATGCTTTATGGTGGCCTCGGTTTTTCTCGACAACGTGACATGTTGCAAGCTTCATTACAAGGTCGAAGAAACGCTTACATTCAACTGGCCATCTAGGCAAACTCTCCCCAGTGCAAGTTGAGAATCAAGAGGAACAAGTAGAGATATTGGCTAGCTCGGATGAAGATGACAAAGTCATGTACACCGCCCCGCGACGCACGGCACAACAAGTTGCTTTCGAGTATCCGGTTCGATCTCGAGAGATTCGAAAAGAATGCTCATAGCTGTCCCAAAATGATAATGATGAATCACGGGAAGCCATTCGGCTAGCTAAAGTACTAGAGGTAACAAGAGGATGGAATTCCCACTCAACTAAAAGTGCACCGGATGAGAAATCTTTGCCAATGCTTTTCGGGGAGTTATACTTTGGAGATGGTAAAAACAGAGTGGGAAAGAGAGCAAAGTCCAAAGCAAGCACCTGCTGTCATAGATCTAGCTTTGAAGTAAAGGTTCTTGCATATGACTTTGTTACGATTGCTGCTAATAAGTTACGTATGGTCACTCAAACTTTAATAAGGTCGGCATGTGGATTAGACAAACAACCTAGAAAGGTGGCAAAAAAAGATGATGATGAAGACTCACTTGTAGACAGTGAGGAAGAAGATCGTTCGAGTACATCCAAGGTCTTTGAGAGTGAAGCTGAGGATGAAGGCTCAAGTGATCGTGGGGATTAAATGAGTCGAGGGATGAGATGCATCCCGATCTTCTTGTCAAAATGTAAGTTTGTCCGATGACTTCGAACATGTAAAGAACAGAAAGTGCAGGTGATGAGTGTTTGTCAAAATGTCCTATATTTTTGACAATTTTGTTCATAATTTTGTACAATTTTCACAACCTTGAATATATCACTTCTTTGTCACTCTACTACCCTTGCTATTTTTTTTATTGCCCCTTTTTTGCTACACTTTATAAAAGTAACTATTTTTTGTTCTAGTTTAGGAGGATGAAAATTGCTATTTAAAATTTTTGCACGAAAGTTATGTTCAATCAACCCCTCAAAAATGGTACCTAAATTACATAAATTGTCACACCTGTCACAAAAAATCTTAAAAATGGACTTTTTTAAGGGAATTTTAGGGAATCTTTCAAAGATTCCTTTTGAAGTGCGTTTCCAGCAAATAAGTGCGTTTCATTTTAAACTTTGTTAAGATGCATCCTCAATTCCCTTGTAGATATGTATGTTAAGTGTGGCAGCTTGGAAGAGGTAGAAAACATAGGACTTCAGGCTCTGCTCAGCATGGAAAAGACTGTCTTGCATTAGAATATTTTCAAATGAAGAAATGTAAGCACAAAATGTAGGATTTCAGGCTAGGCTCAACATGGAAAAGGCTTCTTGCTTTAGAATACTTTCAAATGATGCAATGTGAAGGGAAAGAGCCAAACAAAATTTCATTTCTCAGCCTTCTGAAACCCTATAGCAGCAGTAGCGCAGCAATATCCAGGGAAGATGCATCTTTGATGGTGCTTGCTTTACGGCAATCTAATGTTATAAAACTAGATCATGCAACTTTTGTTCTTGATAGATGAAGGCCGTTGGCTTTCTATATTGATGAGCAATTGCTATAATCCATTCCATTTGACTTGCATGATGAAGGATATTTTTCACAAGTTGAAGAATTACTTCAAAGTTTTGAGCATGTTGTTTTCAGCTGGGTAGCATCGCTTGATGACTGCAAGATGCAGATAATTGCAACAGGACCTTTTGAGACATTATGAGGTCCTGTTGTGGTACAACATAACAAAGGGTTACTTGCACTAGAATGTTTTAATCTCATGAGAAGCCAGGATGTAGTTCCAAGTGAGTTCACATTTTTGAACATGTTGAAAGCATTACCTACCAATGGATACAGATTTCATAAATCATGGATTGTATGCATGAGCAAATTCTCAATTTCATTTCTCAGCCTTCTGAAAGCCTATAGCAGTAGCGCAGTGATATTCCAGGGGAGATACATCTTTGACAGAACTTGGATCGAGTGATCTTGACGGCTTTGTGCCTTGCATTGTGGGAAATAATTTGGAAAATTGCCATGTTGACTCTTCTCTGGTTTGAAGTCTTACAATCTAATGTCATAAAACCAGAACATACAACCTTTGTTAGTGTTCTTACTGCTTGCTTTCATGCAGGCTTGGTAGATGAAGGTCGTTAGCTTTTTTAATTGATGAGGAATTGCTATGGTATAAAATATAATAGATTAACATTTAACATACGCAAAATCTTATGTCAATCATTTATAACTACATACATGATCAGTAATTGCCACGATGTCTTAAATATTAAAGGGCTAAAAATGCCACAGAACAAATCAGCTCAAAAGTGGGATACACTACCAAACTAACAATCAAACTACGAAGTTTGTACAAGCAACCTCCTGGCCCTACTGGTTGCAACTAGCAGGATCATGTGAGGATTCGAATTTCTGATGTTTTAACTCTGTGACATAATAAAACATCTCACTTATTTCATCTATATACTGGTGGCAGCTAGCAGCATCAAATGTGAGGATTTGAATTTCTGATGTTTTGACTTTGTCACATAATAAAACATCTCACTTATTTCATCTAAACGGGTTTATGATACATAAACCAAGGAGAAGAAGAGAGAAGAAAAAACTAGAGTACTTGAATATAAGAAGCTATGTAACATATTGCCTAACATGGTGGATGGCTCATGCTCAAACTCAATAGCCTTCAGATGACACTTTCTCCTTCCCTGCCAATAACAAGTGCTGCGATCCACTGCTTGATGCATGAGAACAAAAACACTGGCAGGCACAATGCATAACTTACAAGACTCTGACGATGTGCAACAGAGTTAGACACTAGCTAAATGAAGGACTCAGCCATACTAGTACATGATCAATAACATGCCCATTCAACGTAAAGCATACCTGGCAAATTTTAGAGTCTGTTTAACAAAGTCAAATGAAGTAGATAATGTGTGAATGAGCCCATTATCGATAATCTACTACAATTCTCTATGGGACCAGGGCATTCCTTATTCGAGTTCTAACATCAAATGATAACGTAAGCCACAGCTTACCATACCTTTATGATCAGTGCGTGCTTATTTTAACATAAGGAATGTATATCACCATCAACGTCAATACTTGAAAGCATGCCGAGCCATTTGTAGATCAATAACAATGCCGCCTATGTTGAGGAGTTGTTTTTCAAGAACAGGTGGGCATAACGGTACAAATCTTAAACGGTACCTGATTCTATTGAAGGCGACAATCGATGTAAAACTCCACCTGCCCTACTTGTTTGGCGCTTAGATGCTGCAAGAATTTGGTGCCAATTACTGGTGCATGGTTGTCAACATTGATCTGGTGACAACAATAAGAAACTATCCTCCTGCAACTGTTCGAATTCCAAGATATGAAGGAGTTTATATAAGCACCAAGCACTAAGAGTTGGCATAGGTAAGTTTATCGCTCATGTCTCAGCATTAAGAGTTTATCTCACTGAATTGGATCTCGGGTTGCTGAGATATGATGCTCCAAAGTTTGGCCAGCAAAACTGCCTAGAAATTGCTTCTTCTGCCTCCTTCCAGAAACCCTCACAGAAACTGATGCTTTTTGCTTTTATCACATGAATTTTGTATAAACTTGACATACATAATAACCAATTGGAATATTCTCAATAATCATCAATAGCCAAATGTAAATTACATGCACCATACTGGAGAATGAGCCCATTATTGATATATGGGACCAGGGCATTCCTTATTCGAGTTCTAACATCAAATGATAACGTAAGCCACAACCTACCATAGCTTTATGATCAGTGCATGCTTATTTTAACATAAGGAATGTATATCACCATCAACGTCAATACTTGAAAGCATGTCGATCCATTTGATTCTATTGAAGGCTACAATCGATGTAAAACTCCACCTGCCCTACTTGTTTGGCGCTTAGATGCTGCAAGAATTTGGTGCCAATTACTGGTGCATGGTTGTCAACATTGATCTGGTGACAACAATGCAACTGTTCGAATTCCAAGATACGAAGGAGTTTATATAAGCACCAAGCACTAAGAGTTGGCATAGGTAAGTTTATCGCTCATGTCTCAGCATTAAGAGTTTATCTCAATGAATTGGATCTCGGGTTGCTGAGATATGATGCTCCAAAGTTCGGCCAGCAAAACTGCCTAGAAATCGCTTCTTCTGCCTCCTTCCAGAAACCCTCACAGAAACTGATGCTCTTTGCTTTTATCACATGAATTTTGTATAAACTTGACATACATAGTATGTCATTCCTCATGTAATAACCAATTGGAATATTCTCAATAACCATCAATAGCCAAATGTAAATTACATGCCTGCTAATGGGCCAAGCTCGTTATAGAACTTTGGTCGTGGAGGTTAGCTATATTTATATTTTGATTTTATGTGAGTAATTGCTTAGCGCCAAGAGATACAGAATCTTTTTACCCGAGGATTAGACTGCTATATAGGATTAGACTGCTATATAGATCTAATGTTGTCTTAAGGAAGTTCTAAATTACTCAGGAGCAGTCTACGAATAGTTGTCATATATATGGATGCAAAATCTTGAATTGCTTCATATAATACGGGCTTATGGGTAAAATTTGTAAGTGAATTTTTTTAACGCGAAAAAACGATTAGAATTTTATTTGTATACCCATGGTAGATTGGTAATTACAAGGTCTGAACATGATATACTAGATGTGAATGCCTTTTGATAGATTGATATTTTGTAGGCTTGAACAAGAGCGCATGTTGTACACATTTGAAGAGTGGTAATTATAATTGCAACACAATAGGCCTAACAAAAATTGCATCTGTATCGCAATTGTATTCCAGAGATGTAGTTGTGTAGTACTGCAAGGGTACAAATGAAATAAAAAAGCATTATATAAACCTTAACATCACCACACCAAAGAGGGCTACAACAACCTCATATCAAACTAGGAAATATTGGTACCTTAGCTGGGAATCATCTAAGCTATTTAAACTTGGGCAACATTTCTCATATGACACTTAGCGCAGTGGAATTATCTCAAACATTCAGCAAATCGAACAACATATCTCAATGACGCCTATACAGTAGGACAAGCAATGCTCTCAAAGGACACGACATTATACACAGTATTTCATGAATCTTCATAAAAATCATAGCAATAACATTGTCTCCAATCTTGAGTTAACTGAATAGTATTGAAGGAAATTTCATCCAGAAACATTAAAGCCAACGTCCAACCTTCAAACTCAAAATCTAACTCTTATTCTCACCTGCATTTGGCTTGCCTTTTTGCTATTTTTATTTATTTTTTAAATATTTTCTTATGTATTGGTGATTTTCCCTATAGTATATGCTTCAGCTTCCGGTAGCTATGGCCTGCCCTGGCAGCTCGGCAGCCAAGTCCGATCCCACGGATTCCAAGGTTCTCGTTGCGTTTTCTCTAGCTATCTCTATCCCTTAAACATCTTATTTATTCTGCGTTCTTTGTTTTTTTCGTAGAAAATGGATGAAGGGGAAGCGAGTAAGTCATCCATGGCCGTCATATCCAGCACTGTGAGCACGCTTAAGCGGCAGGTGCTGTTAGAGAGACAAGAGCTCGTCAAGGTAAGAAAAATGCAGCATGCTTTGGACCCTAAAATTAATTACCATACCGGAGGAAAATGTTTAATTTGGCAAGCATCTGTATCCATATATTCTTTTGCAACTTGATTTATGGATCAAGGTAGCAAAGTGCCTTGTCGACGTACATGCGTAAGCATATATCAAATTGGAAATGGTACCCCATTTTGATATTTGAAATGAATTAAGAATGAAAAAGAAACCTTAATTCTGCTCGATCTTCCTTAGTAGTCTTTTCGTTTGAAGAACCCTATTAAAATGTAAGGACACTTTACTATGGAGGCCAACGTTACTATTATTCTTCAAGGGAATCTTCTACAGCTCTATATGTTCAGTTTATGTATACCATATAATATGGGTATGGTCTATAGATTCAATGGAGTAGCTTTTGTTGGCTAGTGACAATGTCCTTTTTGCGATCTTTTCAGTCATAATCCCTTATATTTCACATTTTGATCTCCCTTTGTCAGGAAAAATTGGAGGCAAATATGAAAAATCTGCAGGCATATTGTGCACATTTTCTTGATCTATCAAAAGCTCGAACAGACCAGATAACTAAAGAAGATAGCGAAAAATGTATGTTGCATGTTCGGATGCAGAGAGCCTTGTGCAGGTTTGGAAATGCAGCCGATGCAAGTGAAGGCTTCCAAGACAACACACAAGATGACTTATCAGCACCCATACTCTTTGGGGGTTCATCAGGAACAAAAGCTGTTGTTAAACCCATCAAAATGCCTGCTGTTTCAAAGATCCCACCTTACACAACATGGATATTTTTAGACAGGTGAGACTTGGCACATCTTAATCTGTTTTAAGCTGTCTTGGATTAACAGGGATGAAGAAACTTACTAGTTTATGCTCTATGCAAAGCATTCAGAAATCAGAGGATGGCTGATGACCAATCAGTTGTTGGGCGACGACGTATCTACTATGATTCTGCTGGAAACGAGGCATTAATATGTAGTGACAGTGAGGAAGAACAAGTAGAAGAAGAAGAGGAGAAACATGAATTTAGCAAGGGTGATGATTATGTAATCTGGTGAGTTTTGCAATTCGAATAGTATGGCCTAGGCTAAATAATTTCTACATGTTTGCATGCTAGAGTGATAAAGTACACCATGTATCCCTCATGGTTATTCTGTTGGAATGGCACAGGAAAACTGTGAAAGACCATGGTTTTAATAAGAATGTGGTCAAGGCCCTTGGCGACTGTATTGAAGCAAAAGCAAGTGAAATCGAGGTATGCAGATGGAGTAGTTTTATGTTTGGTTGTTTCCGTCCTTTTATGACCTTCTGAAGGATGAGAAGTGCTCCATGCCTATTAGGGGTTATAGCAATCCAAATTTTTGTATTACAGAAGAATGAACCAACATCAAACATCATCTACAGGCAAGATATGAAGTATTGCTCAAAGAAGATGCTAAAAGACAGCAAAATGAAGTTCAAACCCTTGAATTGGCCGAAGTTAAGGTTGAAGGACTGGTTTCTGAAAGCATGCCCAAGTTAGCTGCTCATGAGGAGGAGAAGTCACTACCAAAGGATCTTACATCAGCAATGGATTCATTTGACAACTTATTTTGCCGAAGGTGTTTGGTGAGTAGCATTGGATGTTGATCTATGTATTATTTGCGTCAGGTGTGAGTTGCTGGAGAAGGGTGATTTGTTAAAAAGGCTTTTCTATATATCACTATATAATGGATGTGTTTCAACAGGTATTTGATTGCCGTCTGCATGGATGTTCCCAGGCTTTAGTTGTTCCTGTAAGTAATCGTAGTTATTCATGCATGCAGGTTTTGTTATATGACTTTATGGTATTGTTTCTATGCAGAGTGACAGGCAACCTTCCTTACCTACTGTAGATGATCCAATCCCGTGTGGTCGAGACTGCTATCACCTGGTTGAATGCTGTACCTTTAGTACATGCAGTGTGTGTATGGTTTCATTGGATAAAGCATGCGTGCATAATTTTTATAAAAATGGTCATATTGTTTTATTTGCATGAGTTCAAAAGTTCTTACAATGTACCATTTTGATTATTAGCCTCGTCCTGTACATCATGATGTAGCTGGCAAAGAGGAGTTTGTTGCCCATGAAACAGGCAATGAGGTGCAGAAGCACGAAGAGGCAAAGGGATTGCCTAATGTTGCTGGTATTAGTAAGGATGTTATTGACAATACATCTGGTGCAACAGCAGATCGAACAACGGCCCAAATAATTGACCATCCAAGAAGGGGGATAAAAGACAAGAGAGTTAATGCTTTGAGAAAGCTTTTGAAAAGAAAAACTGGGAAAGGAGGTGATGAAGATGCAGGAGAGCGTCGTCCTGCACGTGTTGAGCTTATTAAGGATGGGAAGGAGCCTACTAAGGATGGCACTTCTCTTACGAAAGAAGACGTACAAGGAGAAGGAGCTGGGGATGCAAAAATGCAACAGGAAACAGAAAAGGCACTTCTAAGAAAGCTCAGGAAGCACAAGAAGAGTAATATTGCATGTAACCAACCGAAACGACCTAGAGAAGAATCGAAATCTGAGGAAGTTAAAAATGTTACACAAGATACTCAGAAAGATGGTAGTTTAAAGGACGGACTTGCCACCACAAGTATCTTAAAAGGTAGTAACTGGAGCACTTTGGAGAAGGGATTATACGAGAAAGGACTCCAAATTTTTGGTAGAAACAGGTATGTTTTTTAGTTAACTTGTGCTTCTCTATTGATTGGTAAGTGGCTTTTTGATTGAAATATATGCTTTAGATGTTATAAGAATAATTCTTGCTAAGATATGGGTGATAATTAAGGAAAATAATCATGTTTAGGAAACCAATTCACTATACTAGAATGAAACACCTTTTGGTGATTCGTTTTATTATTGAATGTTAAAATTCTTGAAGTGACTAATTTTAATTTTCCATGATGATATATCTACTACAGCTGTATGATTGCTCGGAATCTGCTAAGAGGACTGAAGAGCTGTATAGAAGTTGGAGAATATATGTATGCACATGAGGCTGCTAGCCTCTATATAGCGGCCGATGGGTCAAGATTGCATATTGATATAACCGGGAAGTCGAAGTTTGGAGAATTGGTGAGGGAGACATAAGATTCTGTTGGCAATCGCTTGCACTGTCTTTTGCATGAGTAGTCTAATAGTACTAGGTGGTGATTGAGTGGCTTTCTACATGTGTAGGAACTAGACATTCGGTCAAGATCTAGGATTTACAATGGCCGGAGGAGAGGAAGGGTTCGTAGGTTGAAATACACTTGGAAGTCAGCAGGCAATCCAGCGATCAGAAAGAGAGTGGCAGATGGCAAAGACCAGCCTTGCAAGCAATTTACCCCATGCTCGTGCCTGTTTTTGTGTGGAAAACAATGCTCCTGTTTACGGAATGGCACATGCTGTGAAAAATATTGTGGGTAAGAATCCAGTTATAGTTGGGAGCATTTTTTTATGCGATGATATTCCAACACCATTCATTCTTTTGTGGAGGCTTGTTATAGTTGCTCGAAAGGATGCAAGAACCGCTTCAGAGGCTGTCATTGTGCTAAGAGTCAGTGTTGCAGCAGACAGTGTCCCTGCTTTGCTGCTGGCAGGGAGTGTGATCCAGATGTTTGCAGAAATTGCTGGGTTGGGTAAGATTCTCATGTTATTGCATATTGTTATTTCAGACTACATTGAAGTGTATGGAAAAATAATGGCGAATAAAGCTTATATGTTAGATGTAATTCACTGTTGATTCTCTGCATGTGTAGATGTGGAGATGGGACGTTGGGACATCCTCCCCAGCGAGGTGAAGACTATCAATGCCATAACATGAAGTTGCTTTTGAAGCAGCAACAGAAGGTATTGTGTGTTGTTTTGTAAGCATTGTTTTGTAAGCAGAAACACGTATAGCAACTCCATGGTAGGAAAGGAATGGTGATCCATGGGGGAACCCACGTGGGAGATGTTTTAGAATCTTATTATTCTATTTTATCAGTAAAAGTTCCATGCTCATGTTTCAGATGCAGTAATTGCACTTTTCATTATGTCTCCAGGTTCTTTTGGGAAGATCTGATGTTGCTGGCTGGGGAGCATTTTTGAAGGTAAAATGCGGATTTTGCTTTAGTTAATTTTTAGTTTTTAATGTGTAATTATTGCGCAGAGTCCAGTCAATAAACATGAATATCTTGGAGAGTATACTGGAGAACTTATATCGCATCGGGAAGCTGATAAACGAGGGAAGATTTACGATCGGGAAAATTCCTCCTTTCTCTTTAATCTTAATGACCAGGTTAGAAAGATTTCGTCATTTAGGATACTGTTGCAGAAGATTATACTTCTTATTTGTGTGCTTGTTGATGCAGTACGTCCTAGATGCATGTCGCAAAGGTGATAAACTTAAATTTGCAAATCATTCTCCAAATCCAAATTGCTATGCAAAGGTAATAAATGTGTTTACTAGATGCTGAAAAACATTAGACCATGTGCTTTAATGGCTTGTTTTTATTGGTCAGGTCATTATGGTTGCTGGAGACCACAGAGTAGGTATATTTGCAAAAGAAAAAATAGGAGCTGGAGAAGAGCTATTCTATGATTATCGTTATGAGCCTGACCGTGCCCCAGTATGGGCCCGAAAACCAGAAGATGGCCCAAAGCATGATGATGTGGGCAATAGCTCAGGTCGGGCTCAAAAGACTGCATAACATTATGGATCGAAAAATATTATAAAGATGGCAATTTCCACACAATTCTTCATAACTAGTCTTGTGTATATTGTCAGGTCAAATAGTGTGGTTGGTTCAATGCATTGCATGGTCAATCTTTATGGGTTTGATTTGTGTCTAGTGCTGGTTAAATAGTGTGGTTGGTTCAATGCATTGCATGGTCAATCTTTATGGGTTTGGTTTGTGTCTAGTGCTGGCCATGGGTCAAATTGGCCTATTGTTTTTTTCATTAGGAGATTGATAGTGATGCATGAGATGCATATTGCTGCTTTGCTCAATGTGCTTTACTTCAAAAAGGTTTTCAACGTCTTGAGCTAACATTTTGTTGTGGATGTTTTCACATAGGTTATGAATGTCTAGTCTAATTGGATATGTATTCATTAACGTGTAGGAATGAGTGATGATGTTGCATCAATCGCACTTTCCGAGGAATCTATTACTCAAGATGAAGACGAGTTGGAGAGAGATCTGCTGCACCCTACAATTGAACAACGCAAAGTGGCGAAATGTGTTGCATTTGATCGAAGTGGTAGATTAAATGGTCAGATCTATAAATCTTGTCCATGTATGTATTGTCGTGCTTGGATGAAGAGTCGGGGTTAAATTAGCCAAATCAAATGCATTTGATTGAAGAGGACATTTATTTTGGTTGGAGTTATGGTCGAGTCCTACATTGTAAAGAGCTCTTGTGATTGGTTTTACAAATGATCGAGTGTGATATTAGAGTGAATGTTTAATTTTCAATGCTATTGTTGCCTTACTCTTAGTTAATAGAAGGACCAAGAATGTAGGCATAATTAGCAAATGGAGCCATGAGCCATTTCAAAGGAATTGAAAGGAGCTTGGATCGAGCGGACCTCTTTCACTCGTGAATATGGGTAAGTCATTCACAACCTTATGTCCTTTATTCGATTAAAAAGCTCTTTGGTATATGCATGCTCATTGGGCAAAAAAAAAAAGGGGTAGTAAATGCTATTTTTCCCTCTATCCGTCAACTGATGGTAGCCAAGACGATTGCGGAATGAGGTAATAGAATACAAAACTATTTTACATATTCTCTCCTATTCCCATGTGTAAAAACTGTCAGAACTTAGAGCCATACAAAACCATTGCGGGAACCAAGGTTTTGTATAACATTTTTTTTGACTCGAAAGTCCTTGAAAATGCTTATAGACCACCATTTATCCTTGAAAAATTGATTCGTTACATATAGGCCTTTTTTACATGACGTGACTGTCCCATTAAGGCTTTTAATTGGTACATGCCATCAAGTAAAGAGTAATCGTTTTTGGAAGGAGCCATATAATCTTATATGGCTTTTGGGCTCTTCCGGAAATCCTCCGCCACAATTCAGCACAGCAATCCAAGGCTAACCAGATTGTCTTAAGAGAAGACAATTGGATCCCACTCAAACATTATCTTACGAACTTTCGATGAGAGGAAGGGATCGTTTGTACACATAGATTGAGGTTGATTTTGAAGATCAAATTATGCTTTGTATCTAGATTTGAAACCTGATTTATGCCTTGTGGATAAATCTAAGTATATGAAGTAGGATTTGTTGCAATTTCGTAAATACTCCAACCAATTGGAAGAATATGCTCAACCAATTGGAAGAATATGCTCATATCAAAACCTGGTCTGGTTGGAAACAGCTTATGAAAAAGACATTAATATAAGACATTAATATAAGACGTGTATTATATAAAGAGCATAGCAAGCATCAATAGTGGATCGTGGTCCAATAGTGTTTTATGTTTAAGACATGTCCAATGTATAGCATGGAGCTTAAATGGTGTCTTTATAGCAATGAGATGTTCATAAATCTGCATGATTATTTATTATCGTAGAAAAAGCCTTATTATTTGTTCCTAAAAGGAAATTTTTAGCAATCTTTCATATTTTTAATGGTCAACTCTAATGGGTTCATAACTCTAATGGGTTTATAAAAAAAAATTCTAAAAAGCTATCAGCCATTGTAACGAACCTAGTCGCTTCGACTAGCTTATAGTTGCATGTTCTAGTTGGCAGTATCGGATTGTGTTGATATGCTCTATGGGTGTGTTAGGGGCGCCATTTAAATCTAAATAAAATCTTTAGCTAAGGTAATTTAAAACCTTAATAAATTGAATGGAAAAAGTGTGAGCACTAAAATCGGGGAAGGAAGAATCATGGCTGCCAGCGGGAGGATTCCGCTCAGAGATACATGTGGCATGCCAAGGCACCATCTGGCATGATCCTGGGATTGTTCTTGCCAAGTGTTTTTAGAGCAAAAAGTATTTAAGAGCAGAAGGAGTAGCCGGATGGGCTAAAGGAGGAAGAAAGAGAATCGGTTGGGCTGATCAAATTGGAAGCAAAGCAAGGAAAACAAGAGACCAAAGCTTAACTCAGGTGGGGATTTGATCTTTGTATCGATTTTCGGCCTGATTGGGGAAGGATTATGTAGAGCTGAGTCTCTGAAGCATGCCGCCACCTGCCTGTAAGCCAAACTCCAGTTCGTAATAAAAATCTGTCATGACCCTTTGTTCTGTGCTTCCCAAATCTGGCAGACCGTGCTTGAATTCGGCCATCAAATCCAGTGAGCCTAAGCTTGCTTTGATCTGCTGTGAAATATTCCTTCTGTCTGCCTGTCTCCACTGCCATGGATAAATTTATAGTGCCGTTTTCTTTCTCTGATTCTTATGCTAGAGACCGTCTTTGCACTCTTAATGCGTTTTGGGAATGAATCCTTGCCTTGGGAGAGCTTGTAGAGCCAGTCGGCCAGCCAAAAAGGGGCCGCTGTTGGGCGCCCACGACCTGCTTACAGTTATTTTTATGATTTCTATTAAAGGGGGATACCAGGGTCCGGTATCCCCAGACCATTAAAAACTTATTTTAAAGTTAAACCTTAACACTTTTAAGTTGATTATAAGTTAAAGTAAAACCCTTAAGTTGTCTACAAATTGTACCTCTACCAAACCGCTAGGCAAATAAGCCCCATAAGATCAAGATGCCCTTGAATGTTGTTGCCAGTCTAGGATTAGGGAAAAGAATCTGCCTAGCTAATAAATGACGTGGGATGCCTATGTGTGCATTTAAGATTGCTCTATAAATATGAATGGGGTATGGGGGCACCTTACGGAATTGTATTATGTATCTGAGATGGTATTATGGATGTAGTGCACTTGTATCAAGAATGTTGTGCATTTGCATTCAACGGCCCACCTTCGGAGGGGTGGGGTGGCCGTGTAACTCCACATCCGTGCCAGATTGCCTGACGGACGAGTTGAGTCTTGTATGTACAGATGGAGAAAGTGGTCTCGTTGGGGTCGCCACCCAAGGATTACGCTTGGCATATAGTATGCATGGAAAATGGTAGTCATAGAATGTACGAACCTTGCAGGGGAGTATCAACGTACCAGGTAAATCACGTATTATTGTTATTTTTATTGTTATGCATGAATTTGATGATCCCAATGTCCCTCCCCACTTAGTGTGGCTTAACCCCCGATGTTTGTTGTGTTGTAAGATGGCACGTCCTAAAGCCACGATTGTGTTGGACCTAGACTCTTTTGTTACTTGGTGGTTCAATGAGACGGAGGCTGAGCCGGCTTTAATGTCTAAGGAGCGAGTTTACGAGATCCTAATATCTTTGTTTAGGGAGTTGTATTATGCGCAAAGGCAACCCCAGATTGAGGCCCAAGGCCCAGAGACGGATGAAGAGTCTTCCGAGGGTAGCTCTGACGACTCCTCCTCGGTCACTTCCGAGGAGGGGAAAGATCAAAGGGCCAATTAGGCATGGGTGACGGGGTGGCCTTGGGCCGTCGCACTAAATAACGCGAATAGAGACAATCAAATCGTGAACTTTCATTGATCAAGATTGGTTACAAATCAAATCGTTTACATATATAGGCCCAAGGCCACACATGCTTGAAAAAACTCACATTGCTTCCATATCACCATACACACCCATAATATACAAAAAACCCCAAGGCCACCCCGTCACCCATGCCTAATTGGCCCTTTGATCTTTCCCCTCCTCAGAAGTGACCGAGGAGGAGTCGCCAGAGCTACCCTCGGAAGACTCTCCATCCGTCTCCGGGTCTTGGGCCTCAATCTGGGGTTGCCTTTGCGCATAATACAACACCCTGAACAAATATATTAGGATCTCGTAAACTCGCTCCTTAGACATTAAAGCCGGCTCAGCCTCCGTCTCGTTGAACCACCAGGTAACAAAAGAGTCTAGCTCTAACACAATCGTGGCTTCAGGACGTGCCAGCTTACAACACAACAAACATCCGGGGTTAGTCCACAAGGACTAAGTGGGGAGAGACATTGGGATCATACATTCATGCATAACAATAAAAATAACAATAATACATGATTTACCTGGTACGTTGATACTCCCCTGCAAGATTAGTACATTCTATGACTATCATTTTCCATGCATACTATATGCCAAGCGTAATCCTTAGGTGGCAACCCCAAGGAGACCACTCTCTCCATCTGTACGTACAAGGCTCAACTCGTCCGTCAGGCCATCTGGCACGGATGCGGAGTTACACGGCCACCCCACCCCTCCGAAGGTGGGCCGTTGAATGCAAATGCACAACATTCTTGATACAAGTGCACTACATCCATAATACCATCTCAGATACATAATACAATTCCGTAAGGTGCCCCCATACCCCATTCATACTTATAGAGCAATCTTAAATGCACACATAGACATCCCACATCATATACTAGCTAGGCAGATTCTTTTCCCTAATACTGGACTGGCAACAACATTCAATGGAATCTTGGTCTCAAAGGTAGGGTTGCCTAGCAGTTGGTAGAAGGTAGCTAAAATTGACAAGAACACTTAAGGTTTTAAGCTTTAGCTTTATAGCAACTTAAGGGGTTAAACTTTAGCTTTAAAAATAAGGTTTTAAAGGTCTGGAGATACCGGACCCTGGTATCCCCCTTTAATAACAAAAAGAAAAACCTGTAACAGTTTCGTGGCCAGTTTCATGGGCGCCAACAGCGTCCCCTTTCTGCCTGGCCGACCAAATCTACCAGCTCGCCCAAGCCAAAGATGGATTTCGAAATTGATTTACATGCCGAAACTGATCTCAGGGCTTGGAATCAGGGCAAGAAAGTGGATCGGCAGATGAGTCCAAGGCAGAGAAGGCTACAAGAAAAATGGAGGTTTCTCACTGAAATGGGCTGCACAGCTTTGATTTCCAGGTTTTAGAGGCCGAATTCCATCAAGGTCTACTGGTTTAGGTTAATAGAGCAATTTACAAGAAGGCTTCTACCTCTAGGCTGATGTTTAGATCACAGGCTGATGGCGGCATGCTTCAGAAACTCAGCTCTACATAATCCGTCCCCAATCAGGCCGAAAATCAATACAAAGATCAAATCCCCACCCGAGTTAAGCTTGGTGTCTTGTTTTCCTTCTTATGCTTCCAATTTGGTCAGCCCAACCGATTCTCCTTACTCCCCCTGTAGCCCATCCGGCTACTCCTTCTGCTCTTAAATACTTTTTGCCCTAAGAACACTTGGCAAGATCAATCCCAGGATCAGGCAAGATGGTGAGTTTGGCATGCTACATGCATCTGTAAGCAAGATCCTGCCGCTATCTAGCAGCCACGATTCTTTCCTTCCCCTGATATAGTGTGCTCACTCTTTTAGCATTCAATTTATTAAAGTTTTAAGTTACCTTAGCTAAAGATTTCATTTAGATTTAAACGCCCCCAACATACCCATAGAGTATATCAACACAATCCGATACTGACAACTAGAACATGCAACTATAAGCTAGTCTAAGCGACTAGGTTCGTTACATTCTCACCTTGTAAAAATCAACTCATGTCCTCATGAGTTATGGGAAAGGTCAGATATAACTTCTTGAACTTGTCAGCGTCTTCCCATGTCGCATCCTCTTGTGGATATCCTGCCCATTGGACTAGGTATTTCTCGATGGTGCGATTCCTCAGTACCCTATCAACTCGCAAAATTGTTTGAGGCTTTACTGCGAGTGTCTCTTCTACGGCAACCAAGTTATCCTGTGGCAGGATATGTGATGGATCGCTGAGATACTTGCGTAAGTTGCTGACATCGAATATATTATGGACCTTGACGTCAATAGGCAATTCCAGACGGTATGCGGCCTTGCCGATCCTCTGTATGATTTTAAAAGGACCCGCATATCTAGGTGCTAGTTTGCCAGCTTTCTTAAACTTCAAAGTACCCTGCTTAGGGTTAATCTTTAGGAACACCATATCATTCTCTTGGAATTCTAAAGGTCTTCTCCGTTTATCAACATATTGCTTTTGTCGGTTCTGTGCTTTGGCAATATTTTGTCTAATAAAGCGGAGCTGCGTGTCAATATCCTCCCCCATGGTCTGGACCGAATCAACTTTACACTGCTCCATAGATGGAATCTTTAAAATAGGTGCATGCGTCAGGGCATCTTTTAAAATTTGAAAGCTTTGGTCACATATCTCTGACCATTGGAATGCTAAATCTTTTTGAAGTAGAGTGGTCAATAGAGCTGCTTTCCTGGAAAAATGCTTTATAAACTTGTGATAATATCCAGCTAATCCTATGAATGCCCGGATTTCCCTGACAGATTGAGGTTGTGGCCATTCTTGTATAGCTTTTACCTTTCAGATCCGCCAATTCCCTTGCTGGAGACAACATGGCCTAAATAAATCAATTGCCTTGAGCAAAATCAAGATTTGGAAAGCTTACCATAAAGCTTATGTTGCTCTTAAGAGTTTCAAACCGAAAGATATGTTCAACATGCTCTTCAAGTAAGCTTTTGGAATAAATCACGTAAATATCACAAAAATACAAGCAATAAATTGGTCAAGATGAGCTCAAAAATATCATTCATAAGCCTCATAAAGTGGTTGGTGTATCGATAAGCCCAAATGGTACACACAAATTCATAATGGCCATATCTCGCGCGGTGCGCTTAGAGATATCCTTCTTCCTTAATCCGGATTCGTGGTAGCCGACGCAAGTCAATCTTTTGAAAAGAACTTTGCTACCACTTAATTGATCAAAGAGATCATCCACTGCGGCAAAGCACATAACTATTCTTGATAGTTACCGACTAACAGCGATGGGCCTACACACAAACGCATCTCCATCCTTCTTCTTTAATAAGACAGAGCTCCAAATGGAGATGTGCTAGGCCTAATAAAGCCTTGCTCTACCAATTCTTCAAGTCGCTTTTAAGCTCACTATATCTCTACCACGCTAAGCGGCATGAGGTCGCTGGCGGTGAGATCCCAGAAGCAATTCAATATCATGATTCACCTCAATTAAAAGGGAG
Source organism: Isoetes taiwanensis (assembly GCA_021234155.1). Classification (NCBI taxonomy): domain Eukaryota; kingdom Viridiplantae; phylum Streptophyta; class Lycopodiopsida; order Isoetales; family Isoetaceae; genus Isoetes; species Isoetes taiwanensis. The sequence goes on from JAJEKV010000005.1 coordinate 816,311, forward strand.
GTACTGTTAACTTGTCGTGAAACACGCCCCCTAATTCTTCTAACACCTCTCAATAGCTTTGGAATAATAGCTTCTTGCATGCAGCCTTTACTTATCATTCCAACATACATGATTCTCCTTTATGCTAAGCTTTTGCTTGGTGTGTCAACACTAAAAGGCTCAGAGAGTATAGGGCGTTACCCAATCTCTTGATAGAACCATTTGACAAGGTGCAAAGGACACTTTTGCCTTTACAATAATGTAGGTTCCCACGGCTTTTAACCACGATATCCCCGAGAATTAAATCATACTTACTAAGATCAAGGACTTCAAAGTTAGTATGAAACTTTATCCCACGTGAAGCTTAAAGTCCAAAGCAGGGAATCCATCCGACATCATAATCACACCATCTCAACTCTACGTGATCTAGGATTCGCGGCAATGATGTTTAAACCATCCGGAGCAAGCACCTAGGGCTTAAATAAAATTGTGTGTGCTACCACTGCCAATTGAAAATGAAAGGTTGTGTTCAATGCTACCCCGGTGATGATTAACGCCAAGAGTAATGTAATTTCAAACAGATCTCCACCAATGGTGTACATGCACGCGATATCCGGGTTAAGTTTCGCTTTCATTGACAGCGCGCGGAGCCAGGTAGTTTTCTTCAGATGTATTTCCAGCACAGGTCTACTAATATTTCGCGTATTTCGCGCCGTTTATTCTGCCTCTCGTTTCGGGCGAAGTTGCGGTCTCAGATAAGCTCTTTGTTACTTTAGGATAACGAAGCTGAATATGCGATCCTCCTCGAGTAGGGACGTGGTATTTCCAGTATCTCCTTTAAACCGCGAAAAGATTCTCTCTCGCTGGCGAGGGTATTCCTTTGCGGTTTCTCTCTACGGTGATCCAACTCGACTTGCTCTTTGAACTTGAGACTCCTGATAGCTTCTTTCTAAGCCGATAGTTACCCTCCAACCAACAAGTCAACCTCGCTTGAGCCTTACCTAATAAAATCCTATCACTAATTGGCGCTTCACCGCCATAGTGGGTCCATGACGTTGCAAATGCCCTAAATGCATTGGCGCATACTTCTACCGTGATCTTCTTGAACCAAATTAAACTTGTTCACCGCTTCTTAGCCGAACCCAACAAAATAATGGAGTTTAAATGCTACCTTGACTCCATGTGATCCGCTCGAAAGATGGTTAGCCTTTATACTCTTCCCACCGTGACTACGGTCCAAGCACGTAAAGACGAATGGCTGCTCAATAGCTCGCAAGTTTCTTGGGAAGTTTAAGAAAGCCGGCAAACTAGCACCTAAATATGCGTCCTTTTAAAATCATATACAGAGGATTCCAAGCAGCGTCGCGATACCGGCCTCGAATTGCCTATTAACGCCAAGGTCCATAATGTATTCCATAACAAGAACTTACGCTAAGTATCTCACCGATCCATCACATATCCTCGCCACAGATAACTTGTGGTTGCGCATAGCACACTCCCCGCCAGCAGCCTCAAACAATTTTGGGAGTTGATACTAGGCATCGAGGAACGCGACCATCGGTGAAATACCTAGTCCAATGGACGATATCCGCAAGAGGATGCGATATGGGAAGATTTAATAAAGTTCAAGAAGTTATATCCCATCTTCCCATAACTCATGAGGACACGCGCTGATTTTACAAGGTGAGAATGTAACTAACCTTAGTCGCCAGACTAGCTTATAGTTGCATGTTCTGAAGTTGGCAAGATTCAAGTTGTGCTGATATGCTCATGGGTGTGTTGGGGCCGACAAATTCCAAATAAAATCTTAGCTAAGGTAATTTAAAACCTTAATAAATTGAATGGAAAAGTGTGAGCACACTAAAATTCCGGGGAAGGAAGAATCGGGTCGCCAAGGAGGATTCCGCCAGAGATGCATTACGTGGCATGCCAAGGCACCATCCGCCTCGCATCCTAGGTTGCTGCTGCTTTAGGGCAAAAAGTATTTAAGAGCGTATGAGGAATGATGGAAGGAGGAAGAACGAGAATCTATGGGTCGACAAATTGGAAGCGTAGCAAGGAGAAAGCAAGAGACCAAAGCTTAACTCGTGGGGATTTGATCTTTGTATTGATTTTCTACCGCATTGGGGATCTTTATTTTAGAGCCGAAGTCTCTCAAGCATGACGCCACTTCCCTCAGAAGCCAAACTCAGCTCATAATAAAAATCTGGCTATGACCCTTTTGTTCTGGTTTCCAAATCCGGCAGACCATTTTGAATTCTACTTTATCAAAATCCAGTTGAACCTAAGCTTGCTTTGACCGGTCAGGAAATATTCCTTCGGCTCTGCCTCCACCGCCATGGATAAATTTATAGTGCCGCCTTTCTTCCTCTCGATTCTTATAGAGACCGCCTTTGCACTCTTTAATGTGTTTTGGGAATGAATCCTTGCCTTGGCGAAGCTTGTAGAGCCACCAGTCAAAAGGGGCCGGCCGCGGCTTTCAACGACCCGGCTTACGCTTATTTTTCTTGATTTCTATTAAAGCGGATACCGTGGTCCCAGATCCCTCGCACTATTAAAAAACTTATTTTAAAGTTAAACCTTAACACTTTTAAGTTGATTATTATAAGTTAAAGTAAAACCCTTAAGTTGTTCGCTAAATTGTACCTCTCTTACCAAACCGCCAGGGCAAATAAACCCCATAAGATCAAGAGCTTTATGTTTTAAGTAAAAATGAAGATTATCAAACAATATTTTGTTGTGAAAAGAGTTTCAAAGTTGATGCACGCATTGATGGGCTTTTGGATTATCGAATTAAAAGCACACAATCTCTTTGGAGATACCATGGTCAAACTGCCAAGATCTCAAGGATCCATTAGAATTTGGTGTTGTCAATTTAATTCATGGGGAATTGCTTGGATCTAATAGTCTATTGGCGGTAGCACCGAGCATTTTAGACTTGCACTATGTCTTTGCATGGTTTTGGGAAGTGTCCAAGATGAATCCATGCTTTTCCACATTGAGTTTTTTGAAGAATAAGCTCTAAATAGGTTTGATGATAATTTGGATGCCACACTAAGGTCGATGCATGTGATTATATAGCTGTATGATTTCATATGAGAGGGTTTTTGAACTTTGGAATGATGCTTGTAAGCCGCCAGATCGCTTACTAGAACATACGCTGCGTACTTGAGGAGAACAACACCAATACATCATTCAAGTACAAACAAGCAAAGAAGAAGACCTTAACCAATTGTTTATTGTGGATGATGAAGATTAGATATATTTATGATTTGTCGTGCTTCATAATACTATTATTACAAGATGTTTCCATTTATTTTATATATTAAACAATATTGCAATAAATCCCTTCTTTAAAATATTGTTTTTTTTCACAATAACAAATGGTTATTATTTATATCATTTCTTTGTCAAAGTTTAGCCAAGTGATAGAAACTTTTGAAGGAAGAAAATATCTTGTTTAGCTAAAAGACAAGAAACTTTAGTTTGTGAAAAACATCTAGTTTAGCCAAACTTAAGAAAGTTTCACTAATTTCGAGGCATTAGCCAAACCCATTCCCGCCAAACAAAAATATGGGTTTAGTAATTTATTCCCCGTAGGTTATAAGTCTCTTTAGATCAAGGTAGCTCTGCACTCATAGTGCACCAATGTGCATGCGCAGCATTTGGAGGTTTTTCCCACCCGTACCGTGGCATTCCTCGGCCAAGCATAATATGCACAACATATTTTTAACGAGTGGGCCGTTTAGGGTGCAAAGCCGAGGACTTTCACACGACGCCAGACACGAACTGAAAGCACACAAGACCGGGCTTGTTGGCGCATTGCCCGGGTAACCTATGTAAATGGCCTCGTGAAGGTGTCGAATTGATGGATACATACAGAAGCAAGACATTTTGCAAGTCTTGGTACCAATGTGGGACTTACTGTGGTGTGGCCTGCACAACCTAAGCCATGGGACGCTTTCCAAATGATGGCGGGGCTGGTAAATGTGGGCTTACAATGGGATGTGCACCAACTTGAGAAGGTCACTGTCGCTACATTCTGCTATTAGAGTCGTTTGCAGGGCCATGAAAGATCCCGATATTTTGCGTGCCACCGACTTAGCTTGACAACAAGATAGAAATATTGGACGAGGAAAAGGCATCTAAGAACAAAAAAGCTTGCTCCCCACCGAACTAGTCATGGAGGACGCCTCAGACCAAATAGCCCGGCCGCCGAAGCCCTTGATAGAGCTCTCAGAGAAGGGGAAGACCAAGAGGTAAGAGGTTGGAAGCTGTTCGAATGGACAAACAAGGTAATCTCGCGACCAAGAAGCCCCTCCTTGTAGGCTTAAGCGATAACTCATCTAATAGCATCTCTCCACCTTCACAACATGACTGGCGTTTGGAAATCAAATTGTATTGTTGAAATGAAAATCTATTTGTATTGTGGAAATCAAGTTGGAGTAATGGTACTAGTCCCAGAGATGTAGATATGTATAATATATAAAGATCTATAAAGGTTAGATATACAAAGATCTAAGCAGTGTCCCAATGAAAAAAAAAAACAACAGTAAACAAAAAACGCAACCAAATATAACAAACTAATGTAGCTGAGGCCGAACATCTAGCGGTAGACCTCATCTAGTGTCATCTATTTGCATACTTGAAGATGTTCGACAGTAAAATCTTCAACACTCGCTGAACCAACTTCGTACAACATGGCATCCAAGCGGTCAGGCTTTAGGTCTGTTTCACCAAGGAAGTCGTCTACTAGCACCTCACGCATGCCTTGATTGAACTGGTGTAGCTTTTGGAAATATGGCTTCAGTTCCTGCCTTCCATCCCAAAGGTTCTTATCCTCCAAAGATCCCGCCAAGCTCATGGAGTCAATTACAATGTTTAAGGCATTCAAGCTCCGGTGACAAGGAAGGTTCCTGCTTCCAGAGTTCGAGGGGGTCTAGACTCCTGCATGAAGTCTTGCTACACCGGGCCAAACCCGCCCTCACATGAGAAACATCCATCTCAAGCCAATCGCTTCAAGAAGGAGTTTAGGTGACAGCCAGGCCCCGCGACGCCTGCGGGATCAATGCACCGTGAGGGGATGAATAACCGAGAGGGGTGGAACTCAGTCGCTTATGGCCATGGCTATGTTGTCGACAGGGTGCGGGCGACGCTAATCCTTAGCAAGAAGCAAGAATATAAGAGCCGCATCAAAGCTGTCGGGTGCCCGATGAACTAAAAGGAAGAAAAGCTTAAATCATGGCGTCGTGTGGTTCTCACCATGTCGAGGGTATAGAATACAAAAGCTCTCAGATCTCCATGGACAATATCCCACTCACGGGCTGATCTCAATGGTTAGAATAGCGGTGGTACTCGTACCCATTCTGTAGGCATTAACCATCGCAGGCTTGCCAGGATCAATCACGTATCTCAAATGCGCGACAAATGGCAGGAAGCCACGTCCATAGTGAAGATGTCAAAGTATCCACAAGCGAATATAAGGATGTCCTTTTGTATCCGACCTTTTTTTCGACCAAAATACGATCTTTTGTATCTGGCTCAATCAGTCCACATTTCGCTCTACTATCGAAACGCGAGTCCGTTGATCCGCTATTCGGCCGCTAACGGAAGTTCAGGCCGGACATCACCTAAAGAAAACATTTGTGGCTTCTGTATGTTCCATCTCGATTCTATTACTTACTATTATTGGTTTCCTTGGACCCAGCGATGGTGGACTGCCTACCAGTTGCTATTGTTGAAGGGCATCTCTTCGTAGAACTGTGCGCACTGGAATGCAAAGGTGACAATCGCCCTGAGCCATTTCAATCGCTTTTGCAGGAGGTTGAGCCCATCGCTGTCGCCATTCCAAGAGATATACTGGAGTAACTATGTTCGCAGTACCCATAACGCTTTGAAAGGGTCGAACTCGGCACCAAAAATTCGGCGAGGACTAGGCCAAGAACTTGTTCGGCTTATCCAAAGTTTACACCGGGCTCACTTACCTAAGTGTGCATGCAAAGGGTTTTCACACTCTGCTCTAAGTGAAAGTAGAGGACAAAGAATATCCGCATCCACCTTGCCGCGATCCATCGACGGTGGGCATCAAACTCGCCCAAAGATGAAGGTGTTGCTTTAATAGATGTTTTGTTTTTAATCCCTTCTTTGATTCATTGTTTCACGCCACTACTTTTAACTCGACGAGGTTTATGTGCGTATGTAGGTATGAACCGTGTGCCCACCGGCCTTCCAACCAATCGCTGTGAGGCTTCTCGATGACCAACTCCTGTTTTTCTCTCACGTAAATCCTCTGCGATCCCTTGTAAAATCCCCTGGGCCATGCCTTAATGTAATGAAAGCTCATGGCTTTTATATGTTGTAGCTATGAATGGCTATCGATTGGATATTCGTCTATATTTGCCGCTATGTTATAGTTAATGTTTTGAGTCTAAACTTAATGTTTTGAATTGTTTTAGAATCATCGCTCTAGTGAGCCAATGCTCGTAATCCAGTGTTTGAATGAACTACCTGCTTGATGAAGTTATTATATTTAAACCTGCTGATTTGTGGTTGACAGGTTCGGATTCTAAATAGCACCACCAAGGTGGTTTACCGTTTTAAATGAAGTGATAAAAAACAAGAAATTCCACTTTGTGGATGTTTGTGTGTTAAGATGGAAGATGTGTTAGCCCACGTTGCAATGTGTTTTTTGCACTTGTAGTGTAGGTTAACATGTAGTGTGGGTGAAGATCTGACATGGGGCCCTGTAACAGGCAGGGTACAAGGGATAAGGTCGCCACACGTAACATTCTATCTTCTCTTCTTCTCTAATAGTCATGTGCCATATTCGGTACCATGTCAATATTACAAAGGCTATACACAATCTACTGCATCAGAACAATTATGTAAGGGTTATGAGTAGCTATCTTCATCGCTAGTAAAAACGTAAACATTTTGGATGGGTTTGATCCCCATGGCAGAATCCATATGGGATTGGCCTAGGGTATATCTAGTCCTATCTTCTAGCTCTTCTATGATCTTAGTATCCTTATCTTATGGGCACATGGATAGACCTTCAAAATTAGCAGGGATGCAATATAAAAATAAAAAAATAAAACCACCATCCAAGACAGACTTCGCAGCCCACACGCGCGAACCAAGCATAAAGCCGAGAGATGCTACACAGTTCCCTGCGATGATCCAATTCATTGGTTACAAACAAAGCCCTGTGGAAGACTTGTGCTGCATTTAAAAATGAGTAAAGCTTACGATAAACCATGATGGCATCGTGCCTTGCCTACTTTTCTGCGCCAGGCTCTCACGCCACCGAGCCGCGAGACGCAGCCCGCAGAAGACCCGTAGAAGGACCGCCCCACCGCAGGGCGCCGCATGGCACACCGGCCATTGATCTAAGCAGTGGTCTCTCGCAGTGTTCGATGTTCGAAGGTGTCGCGTTCGCAGTTCCCTCTCCTCCCCCGCGATAGCACGATATGCAACTCCATCGCGGGATCATGAATGCATTCACTGGTGAAGCCGAAGCCAAGAGGGACTACGGGCCGATGTGGCCCGCGAAGACATCCACCTAAACTAAACCAATTGAGTTGCAGAATGCATGGCTCAATAGTCAGGTTAACAAGAGGTTCAAACAATAGCAAAGGAGTCTAGTAGAAATTTAAAGCCCCCGGTTAGAATCTCACCGAAAAGTTCGGAAGATTGACGCGACCGCCATGGCTTGGAAGCTCTGCAAGTTCACAAAGATCGTCAGCATCTCATTCACGCCAAAAATGACGCCGCAATGAAGGATTTGTAGCACTCACCGCGAACGCGGAACTTTAGCAAATTTCTAATGTACAAATCTAATGCAACACAAAGATTTATCAAGAATATATAACGTAATCAATAGAAGGAAAGACGGTGGACAACGCCAACCGGTGGCTATACTCGTGAGATCGACCACTTTCTATCGCCGCCAGTTTTCGCTACCGCTTTGTCGCCGCGGGACTACACCTAATAAGACAAAGACACCGTAAGAAAACAAAGGGGGTCAGTTTAAGGTTCATGACTTTAAAAACGTAGAGTAGGACGTAGCATTTTGCGTAACACGGGAACGAGAAGGGATCGAGCGAACAACTGAAATACGTCCATGATACCACATTGCGATAGCAATAGAACCGACATTCCTTGAATGGGGACGCCTCTCCTCACATGTCCTATTTATTCTGTCTCTTCTCCCATTTTCATTCATCGGTTCTCTTGAGTTGGGTTTCTTCTGCTTCGATACGAAAAGGAGAAACAGATTCCACCGTAGGATTTTGGCGACAATCGACCACTTTTTTAACCACTCTCTAGAATCACCGGCCTGGACTGAATCCAATACTAGACGGAATCGCTCATATGGTTATGGGTATTTAGCCACGGTCACCGGCTGATAGCTAGAGCAACCGGTAGCCTTAAATGAAATATAGAAGGATGGCAGGTCTTTATATTTAGTGATTCCGGATGAAGGGGGGAGGATTTCATATTTATTTGCAGAAATCCCGCCAAGTAGGTTCCGGTCGTGAATGTTCCATCCTACGCCGACATGGGATCTCGCCCTCAATACGCCGCAGTTCGGGTCACTCTAATTATCGACATGGTGATTCCCTGCTAGTTTCTTCTCAGCTTTTGGGTTCTTGTTGTGTTCTCGCCATGTTTTGTCACGCCTATCACGAAATTAAGGCCATGCTATGGGACGGTGGGCATCATGTCTGGTATAGCCTAGTCTTTGATAAAATCGAATTAGCCTACCATAATGAAACATACATGAGGAAAGGCCAAGAAGAGGAAACGAAAGTGAAATAAATAAATGTGAGGCTCCGTAATCTATATGATGCTCCATCGCATAAGTATCGGAATTCCTCCCATGGCTTAATTGGCTATTTCATGGTAGGGGTCTCCATCATACCGACCACTTGGGATGGCTGGCGTCCCATGCAGGAACACGAGGTGCCATTCGTCCAACGCCCCTATGGGAATCCCATACGAAGCCGCATATTACAAGTTGGGCATACAACAACATGTTGAAATAATATACCACCATGAAGGGTGGCCCATCTATCATCATCAACCAAAAGACAATACAAGCATAAATAATATATATCTTCAAAGATGACAAAGGCATTCACCGTCAGCTCCACAGTCAACCCACGGTCATGACCTCAAGAGATTAACGCATCTAAAGTATAGCATGGCGCTATCGGCATAGGACAATCCATTTCAAGGTAGTCCACTCCATCCGTCTCCTCCTGCGGCGCATTCTTTGCGATAGGGTTAAACATGCTATGGCGTTGGTTGCAACCGAGACGCATAATCCCAAGGAATCACCAGGAGACTACTTCCAGGTTGGCATCTCCGTCCGATGAAGCAGTCGAAAAGCCCCTCCCGATCACAATGGTTCCATGGGTGCTACGATACCCCGCCACACCGTCCGACTTCATCACCAATCTACGCAGTCGCAGGACGCCCATAAAGGCTAAGACATCCTCGCGACCCGTGAGGTGTCAAACCCATACCCGTGCCTCACATAGTGACCCACTATAAGCCTAACACACCGAGAACCCTAGTAGCCACACGCCGCCAGGCGTTCGCCTCACTTCATCAATGACGCTATTTGGTATGAAACCACATCATAACATCCACAACCAAAGCTGAGCTCTCAGGTATAGTTACAATTATTGGGTTTTAAGGGTTCTAGATAGAAACATCTCTAGTTCTAAGAAGATTTTTTACGTCTCTCCCCTTCCCTTAACACCCAATACAAAGAAAGAAAACACCCTCAAAGAATCCATCATCATCATAATAACATATAAAAGAGAATTTAACCATTCCATCTACTCAAAGAAGTGTTAGCGGAAATACAAGTTATCTAGGGACTAACCAGTCTCCTGGCTGAATCTATTATCACGTAAGGCCTCCATCCTTCAGGTCTGTTTACAACAATAGGTGGTTGCTCTGGCTCTCCTCTTTGGGGTAAAAGTGGGGGGTAGGACCCCAATTTCTCCTCTCAATTTGGCAAGTCCCATTTGGCCAATCAGGTGGCGCTTCCCCATTGGTTTCATTTAGCTAATTATAACCTAATTAGTGTAATTAGGTTATTTATCCACTAATATTTTTAGCATAGCTAATAAATCCCTCTTAGGTGAACCCACGTTATCCCTTATTGACCCTTAGAGGTCTAGTTAGATACTAGTGACGTGTCATAGTATGCATACGTATACCATATAAATAATTAAACGCCACAAGCATTCTCCCCTTGATTAATGTTGTCTCAAAGATTAGGGGTTAGTGGACAATGCATTTATAAAAGATAACTCTTATTCATTGAAAGTAACACAAGAGTACATATATTTGTCGTAGGACCGAAGTCCCTTAACAAAACATAAGAATTATGATAATAATAACTTCAGGGTGCACTCATAAACAACAAAGTTTCAAATACAAGAGATGGCCCCGCATTCATAAGCCTAGATCTTCAAGAGATGTCAAGATGCCCACCACCGCTAAGTAGAGTACATCACTATCTAGAAAATAATTTTAGTGTCGTTGAAGGGACCACCTGCTTAAAGTAAAAGAAATATGAATGCAAGAATCCTATCATGCCTAAGGCTTGCATATCATCTTGGCGTAAGGAATGGTCATATTCCCATTATAGCCGCAGACGAATGCGTCCTATCATGAATGCCTATATGCCCAGTTCCCAACCTAAGATGAATGTAATTCAACCCCTAAAATGATCCTTGTCGGATCGCTCTCATATGATCCCTGGTGGACCCATAACACAATGCTTACCATCAGGGTTGGAATCGATCGCATCTTGAATGGTTTGGCCTTGGCATTCTCACATAAAGTTCGGCTTTTCCAAACCTCGGGGCTTGAGAACCCATATGCCTTCAGGTAAGTGCTCTCCACTTTAACCAAATATTGCAATATTTGAGTTCGGTCTGCTTTATATGCACAATCAAGGAGAGCTTTCAGTACATTCTCCAATTGATCCTCAGTTGTTCCATAAGTGTTGGTGTTCCGGTGAACCTCTTCTCGATTAGCGTTGTGCTTTTGGAGAAGATTCTGGCATATGCAAAACTTTATGGATCCTCAAATGCGGGGAGATTCAACCTGTAGGTTCGAAAGCACCTATCCTTTCTAAGTATCTCAAAGGTCCCTTTCATCCCGTACAAGTTTACAATTTCCACTTAAGTTTGGCTTGCTTCACCCAATCTTGAGCCATACCGGAATCACCAACTTGAATTCCGCGGGCGCCCGGATGCCTAGCCCCAAGGCTTCTCGCCGAAGCTCTACAGCCTAACAAATATGCTCGAACTTCTTCTATTGCATATTTGTAAGTAATTATTGAGACACTTCCACCTTGGAAACCGGATTATGCCACGGTTCCGAGTGAGGCATTGATAACCATAATTGATCATGAAAGGAGACATTCTCGAGCACTCATGTCTAGTGTCATATAAGGTGTAAATTCCACCAAATGGATGTAATTTTCCCATTGTGACTACTTGTTCTAGACATAGTTACATAGCATACCCCATTGGCGCGACAGTACCCGTCATCTCTTGTCCGGTGGATGATAAGTTGTGCCTATAGCAAGCTTATTTGAATAGTGTCAAGAAACCTTCCGTAATGCACTAACAAACTTAGGATCCCGATTCGATATGATGGTATGGGGCAATCCCATGGAGGCTAAACACCTCCTTTGTAAACAACAAAGCAAGATTCACGCAAGCGTTCCGGTGCGACATGGCGTGCAGCTAACTGAAAAGCTGGTTTAATTCACCACCATTAAGGCATCATCAAAACCCTAACGGCGTGGAAGCCCCACGGCTAAAATCCATGGTAATAACTTCCATTTGTATTAGGGATATTCAAGAGTTGCAATTCTCTAATGCATAACTATCAGCCGTTGTCGTGACATATCTGACATTGCTAATATATCTCGCACGTGTTTCTTCATTTCTCAGCCAAAAATACCGGAGCAGGCATCTTGATAGGTCTTCATAAACTCGCGATGCCCGGGCTATAGGGATCGCTTATATGTATCATGGAGGATGAGCTTGAGAACTCCCGGATGTCTCGAACACATATCCTTATCCTTGTAATAAAAGGAGATCACCCCTCTTTTTTATAGTGGCGTAAAAGCCTCCCTCTCTTTTATCTGCTCGCTTGCTTTTTGATAGACTTTGCCATATTCCCCAAATTTCTATCCGCCGGAAGAGCTCGTTGTTCTTGCTACCAAACTCACCGCAGTGTGGATATGGCATTACAATTCGCTCGAAAGGGCCAATGATGTCCTGAAAGGCCGAAAAACAACATTATACTTGCCCTTTATAGATTACTTCAAAATCATACTCTTCCAGAACCTTAATCCATCATCACTGCCTTTAAATTGAGATGGGGTTATGCGGAAAATATATTGGAGGCTCGTGATTCATATATCCAACCGGAATCATCTCCCCAAGTAAGTAATGCCTCCAATGCTATACTCCATGACAAAGAAGCAATTCTTGGTCATGGTGGTATCGGCCGCTCAAGACACTCATTTTCCTAGAATCATAGGCATTACCCAACTTTCTGCATTAATACTCCACCAATAGCTATTCATCGGCATCCCCGGCAACCCACTTATCCTTCGAGGGTCTCCGGCAAGGTGCGAACCCGGCCATTGTCAATGCATCCTTCAATGACCGAATTTGGCTTGGACCCTATCCTTCCAATGTGCCATCCAATCCCTAACCTTTTATGTTTGATTAGGTCCGTATAAAGTGCCTTTTAGCAAAGTCTTTCACAAAACTTGGCAGAATATCCCGCCATGTACACATTCTATCTAAAAGGACTCGCCCATCATCGTAGAAAAAAAAGGGGGAATAAACTTTGTTATAATCTATGCATATCACGTGAAATACTTGGGCTAAATATCTCAGAGCAATCCACTTCTATTAAGGATTCTTCCCAAAAATAGGGAGGAAAAATGGTCCAAAAGGCAGGTACCGAAAGCAAAAGGTCAATATGAAAAAGGTTTATTTCTATAGAATGAGGGCTACATACTCACAATGAATCGGCCTCTTTGTCAAGGCCATAGCCGCCATAACCTCGATCTTGAATGCCTGTGGACAAGCATGCAAAAACAAAATAGATATGGCCTTCCAACATGACTTCTATATACACATTGCGGGAACCGAAGAAGATAAAGACTCCAAAACTTTGCAATTTTAGGGTGTCGCCATGTTACTCTCATTGGCCATAGGAAAGTGCAAAATGAAATTTTTGTTTTCAAGTTCCATTTCTAAAGTCCTTTCTATCCTGGATGATCCCTCGGATCGCCATTCTATATAAAATATTGTCACTCATCATTTATCATTTTACCTTAAATCATGCATGTTGAGACTTCTAAAGCTTTTGCTGAAAACTCTTAAAGGGATAATTGCTTGATCCAATAAAGTTAGGCTCCATGCATTCTTGTTACAATGTCCAAAAATGGCACAATCCAAAGAAGAAGATAGAAGTTGTAGAGCATATCTCGCCTAGATTTGCAAAGCTCCGTGACTCAAAGCAGCCAACTAGGAGATATCTTGGATACTCTTAGATTATACTCGGCTAAAATTGTATGAGAAGAAGACGTAAGAAGAATCAACAAATTGCAGAAAGGCATTGTTACCATGTTATACCTTTGCCTTCAAATGCTTACGACAACAATGAACGCCAAGTATCCCATTCAACTCAAGCCATCAAATCAAAAGATTTAGTTAAACCGTAAGAAATAAACATGAAAGAAATCAAAACACTGTGCAATCTTGAAATAGTCCTCCCAGAAAGAGAAAAGGAAAATAAAAACACGAAAGCACATATCGTGGACCATTTACTTTAGAGAGTCAGCTTTGTAAATTCACCGCTCATGTCTCAAGTAGATAGATAGATTCAGAAACAATCGAATTTGGCTTCATAGGCATGGCATTTTGGTTTTCTATTTTTAATTTTGTAGCAAAGAACTCGAGATTCCCGAGCTATCATCTATCTAAGTAGAACTAAGGTCAAAAGCTTGAGAATGAAGAACCGATAGTTGGCTAGTGATGATAAGGTTCTCGATAATTTGACAAACCATGATCTCGAACATTAGCCTATAGCCTTCGATTGTTAAAGAAGAGCTGAATTGCCCAAATGCCTAAATAAAACAAATGCCTAGATTTTGAGACCTTATATCTCATGATGAAGTGAAAAGAGAAAACTTTAGAATAATTCCAATTCATTGTGATTCCTCGGCCTTAATCCATTCGTAAGGGCTCCTATTGTCATCATTTCCTCGGCTCAGACAAATAATTCCAAAACCAAGGAGCCAAAATGTGGATAAGAGGATCTACCCAACCACCTTTCACAAGAAATGCGATACTTAAGAAAAATCCATTTTTCCAAATTAACTAGCAAAAGTAAAAATTCTGTGGTGCAGGCCATAGCTCCGTAAGATGAGGACTTTTTGCCTTTAACTCCGCGACAAAAGAGGCCCATCAAAATAAATTTCGATAGCTCAAGAATCATGGTCGACAAAAGATTCGAGCGAGACGCCTCGAAAGACAGACGCCAAGCCGAAATCATCTAACCTCTCGTATCTCTTGAAATACATGGAATTTTGTAAGCCCTAGGATTGAAATTGAATGGGCGAATATATAACACGCCATCTCCATGTCATAAATACCGAGTGGACATGCAACGGATAGGTTAGAATTTCAAGAAAGGTCAGAGGTCTTGGCAGGGACGCCCTTTACTCGTGATACTGCACTTCACCGGTGATACAAACAAGAGTTCATCCCCATACCAGCCCATGTTAATATTGTGGTTCTTCCACATGACATCAAGAATCGCGGACGTTCCAAGAGTGGAAGGGTCATTGCACCTCGCTCTCGGCCTACCTATTGCTAAGCGTAAACATACATGTCGTTAGCACATGGCTATCAACATCATATGACCATCAATGGCGATGGTCCACATATCTCGCATAGACAAAGATCGCAAGACATCACATAGGGGAATCCTACCCGAAGGCTCGTATTCGGATGACTGATGGCTTGGTTCTCCGCAGTTCATTGGGCATGTAATTCATGGTAATGATTTGGCCGGTATATGAACATGGCTTAGGGTTGTCCACTCCATCCGGGCCTCTCCCCGCACACTTTAGTGAGTAGGTCAAAAGTGTTGGGACCCTAATCGGGTAGGGCCTCACGATGCATAGCCAAGGCTATCCCGGGTTACATCTCCCCAGCCTCGATGGGGCGCGTAGGGATCTCCGCAGATCTACATGCCGACCAAGGTGACTAGAGGGCCACCGCCTGCATACCCACTTGAACTCAATGGAAGGTCATATTCACCACCACGAGTAAATGAGCCCATGCCTTGCCCACACGCTAGCTGGCAAGCCATTAGACCTAGTCACAATGATCCCTAAGTAGCACTAACACACCATAGGGATCGCTCAGAGTCGAACACGTAACCTCCTTATGCCGGGCCTAGCCCCTTCACCCACAACCAGGTGGCTCTCAGGCACGTAGCCCATCTGGTCAGCAAGGTGCTGTAGAGTGCTACCTAGGAGCATCAACTACAAAGCTTTAGGTCTCTCACCCCCTCCCAATACAAGGAGTTCATAGAGATGCATCATCCATATACTATTTAGAGAACCAAAGAACTAAATCTAATTCACACAAACATGAGTTAGGTTCTTTAGTTAGAATCTCACATCTAGAGATCTAGAGGGTCGCTATGACCAATCTAATAGGGCTAAACCCCACTGATACAATGACCAAAAATAGGCTTAGACCGCCTAATTGGCCAACACCGACCTGAGAGGCTCCTCCCACTGAGCTCGACCATCCCTCAAAACGCCGAATTTATAGAGAACCAAGGATGCAATTCTCCCAACGTAAGGTTCACGCGCTTTGGCCGTTGAGGTACCAAAACGTGGGAGTTCAAGCCCCAAAATCGAAAATTGGGCTAGTTAGGCTTCCTACCCCTATATAGACAAGGGGTTGGATAGGCTTCCAATTATCCCCTTGGCATGTGGGATACCTGGAAATGGGCCCACTTGCCTTTATGGGCTAGGGCGGCCAAATGTGCACACATGGTACCACATTAATGTACATTGGAAAATGTGCACATTAATTGCACTCCATGGGTAGGGCTCACTTGGCATGAGGTCCACTTGGAAATGTGTGCCCACATTAATGTGTACATTGGAAAAACGTGGCACGCTATCAGCCGAGACATATTTTCTCGCAAGTTGCCCCTTAGTGGCTACTTCACTCCGCCGCACGCTTCAGCGCATTAATGCCACTGAGCGGCGTGGTACGCCAAGTGACGGCAAGAAGACAGACACGCCTCTGGCGTGACACCGTGGCTTCAACGCCACACTTCTCCTTCACCTTGAAATGATGTCGCCCGCAAAGAACGGGTCTCCCCACTGATCATCGTGAATCGCAATCAACCTCGATACATACGACATTACTATAATTTTTACATTATTTATTAAAAATTACCTTTAAGGTAATATTTTATGACATTATCACATTATTATATTATAACATAACTTATCAATTCACAACATTACTAACGATATCTAAAATTCACTTAACATACCAAGTTTATCGTACTTAAAATTAACGCCCGAGGCACTCTTTCATTCCTTGTAACACATTCCAACAAAATTTGTGTTGTGTCTTCAGAGCCCCATCTCCTTGCCTCCTGGAATTTACCGCCTCGGCAGTCGACACTACGCTAGTACCATTTAATTATTAAATAAAATTTTGGTTATATGGTGACCAATCTATCTACATGGATGCATGGCTAATCTCCTACAGAGGGAAGAGGGGTGAATCTTCCATTATGGTCATGAGACAAATACTTACATGCCTATATGTCATTGCCTACACTTAGTTGCCCAAATAAGTAGGATATCCTTCGGGCCATGATAGGCTCCTCCCATCGTTAAGCATATAGCTAAAGGTGCTTTCCTATCAATGCATTCCTTCATGACCTCCTTCGAGGTCGCTCACTGCGGGGACGGCGCAGACTTTCTAATCTACCTTCCACTGCCTAAGCGAACGCTTGGCCATGCTCATTATCGGGTGACACACTCAGAGATCACCGCAGGTCCCACGGTAGCAACGCGCACCATACCAAGCATAGGTTGCATGCAGATTAATCTTACTACACAAGAATTAACCTACACAAATCGACATGCTCGGAAGCCGTATTTTTCGAGATGACCTTTGCTGCCCATTGTTCCATAACCGTGGGTACCGCTTACTAAATCTTTCTTAAGTATCCATCGCCGTTTTCCACTGCAAGTGTTTCCACTTGACCAAATACTGGAGAATTTCATTCTCGCTTTGAAAGCTTATCAAGAATCACTCGAACTATTTCCAAATGTCCGCCATTTCCAATAACGCTATGGTCCAAGACTTCTGCCTCGATTCGGTATGCTTCTTCAAAGAAAACTCACGCGGAAGACCTTATGAATCTTTAGGTGTGCCGCAAGTCTAGCTTGTAGGCTTGATTACCTAATTTCGACTATTCTCAAAGGTCCAACCACCTTTGAGCAAGCTTCTTGCAATTGCCGACCTCGAGCTTTGCCTCGTCAATTCCTTGATCTTGAGCCAAACATCATCTCCAACTTTGAACTCTCTTTACTGCTCGATGCTTGTTGGCGATGCTCTTTGTCGACTTCTTTGCCGCGAAGTGATAATTCTAACCTCTCCGCCGCCGCGATATCCGCCAACATCCGCCGCGAAATTTCCACTTTGACACGGGTTGTGCCAAGTGTCCGGAGTCGTAGTAATCGAGCAGTCGAATTGATCATAAACGGCGCATATTTGGGATGATTCCCGCTGGTGCTATTGTATGCAAACTCCACCGCGAATAAATTCTTCCCACATACTTTGCCATTCTGCATATACTTCAAAATAGCATGTCCTCTAAAATCCCTTGGTCCGCCCGCCCGCCATCCGGCTCAGGATGATATGTCGCGGCTCATGGATAGCTTCGCCCGATCGTCGCGAAAGAGGTCTTGCCAAAAGGCCATGAACTTCGGATCCCCGGCCTTCTGAGATGATCTTCGCATGCCATGAAGCTCCTGGATCTCTTTCGTGAAGAGCTTTGTCAGATTCATGGTCGTAGATTCGGACTCGTTAAGGCAATAAAATGTGCCATCTTCGGGACAACTTGTCGACCACTACCATCAAGGCATCCTTGCCTCTCGCCGTTTTGGGAGTCCTCAGATGAAATCCATGTCGATACTCCCACTTAGCTGCCGCTTGGCACCGCTTAATGGTTCTAATGCCTCGACTAAGCTGTTCGCTCTTCGTCTCATAAGTTAGCCGACATTCCTTTGATGTAGCGAAATATTTGCTTCTTCATTCCCTGCCACAATAGCGCCAAGCAAGACTTTGAAATATATGTTTTCATGAATCCCGCGATACGCTTATTGGGCCGTTTGTGCGGTTGAGGATCAACTTCCTTACACCCTCGATGATTCGCACGCATTAACCTGTTTTATGGTATAACAGTTGCCTTCCTTCTTATAATGCTTGAAGGTCTCCCGGCTTCTTTATCCTGTTTCTAGCCTTCCTTTCAAAGGCTTGCCCATATTTCCCTCGAATCCACATCCGCTGGCAAGGACTCTTCAATCCTTCTTTACCAAAGTCGCCGGAGAGGCCGAAATTGCATCACGGTAATGCACTCTAGTTGTCGGGATGCCTTGAAAGCGCATCCGCTACCACACATTTCCCCGCTTGTAGACTATATCAAAGTCATGGTTCTTCGAGGAACTCCATCCATCTCCACGCTTCGCATTCAGGTGTGGTTACGCGGAATACATATTGGAGGCTCATGGTCTGCGATCCAATTTGAACTTCTCTTCCCAAGAGATAATGCCTCCATATTCTTAATGCCCTCGACAACCGCGAAGCACCGACCGGGTAAGGCGGTAGCGCCATTCTGCTGCCGCTCATCTTTCCCTATACGCTACCACACGCCTTCTTGTATAAGCACTGCGACTGTATTATCTTACTCGCATCTGCTACAAGCTTATCTTTCTCCATCCCAGGTTAAGATCGGGTCATTGTTAAAGCTTCCTTCAACAATTAACCCTTTAGCTTTGTGCCAATGTTTTACCCAATTTTTCACCTTTCTTCGCCTCGCCAGTTCTCTAATCCAAGCAGTTATTCAGCAAGTTCTTCACGAACTTCCTCACAGAGTACTTCGCTAGGTCGCAGGGAAACTTCGACCATGCACATCCCGGCGCCGGCCACCTAATGACGGCTTCAATCTTGGCGGGTTCCCCTGGCGAGATGCCTTCGGCCGAGATCACATGACTCCAGGATACCCACCTTTCAAGGCGGCGGCACTGGACAACTTGGCGCATAACCGGTGCCTCTTCAACTTCTCTAGCACTCTCTGCGTTGTAATGTGTTTCTTCGAGGGATCTCATATACACCAAATGTCGTCAAAGAAAACAATCACAAAGGTGTCCGTGAACTCCTCAAGATATCGCTCATGAGCCTCATGAACGCTATGGGCATTTGATGTCGAAGGCATACCGCGGAACTCATAATGCCCATACCGCTTCCGGCGGCTCCTTATGGATATCTTCTTCCTTTATCCCTCATCTGATGATAACTCCCATCTAAGTCGATTTTTGGAGAAGATCTTTTGCACCCTGGAGCTGGATCCATCAAGTCGCTCCCCGATCTTTGAAGCTTATACTTGTTCTTAATGGTGTGCTTATTCAACTGCCTATAGTCTATGCACATCCTCAAAGATCCGGCCCTTCTTTCTTGACAAAAGAATAGGTGCTCCAAACGGGCGAGACACTAGGTCTAATGAAACTCAGGTCGAAAGCAACACCGTGAATCGCCAAACCGACAACTCGCTAAGGTCATTCCCATATGGAGCCTTACTTGTTGGTTGACTCCTGTTCGAGTGCACCGCACTCAACTCCCCTATAAGTGAGGGGAGAGCTGCTTGATCTCATCCTCGAAAGAGATCATGAACTCCGCGGATCGCCTTAGCTACTTGCTTCTGAATCCTGGTTTGTTAACCTTGTCTTCTTTGCTTCCTTCCGACCGCTCACTCAATCTCAAGCTTGAAGATGTATGCCACTTGCTCACACTTTTGATGCACTTGAACCGCTTAGAAGACATACAACGCATGATGGGAACAACTTCCCACTCAAGTATTTCAATGATCTTGTTGCCGGGCTAGAAGGTCACCTTCCGCTTCCACAGCCGAGCAATGGCCCCGCCGCCCACTCCATTCCTATGATCGTCATATTTTCCAATGCCCATTACTCTGCCCCCTATCCGGATATTAATCCTCGGTAAGTCGATGTCGGTTACTTTCTGTTCGCTCTTTTTACCGCACTACTTGCTAAAACAACTGCCTGGCTTTGATTCTACGCTTCAACTTCAACATTTGAACCATTCTGATGCAAAGTTATGGCTACCGAGTCTATCAAGACTATGAAGGACTTAGCTTTAGCCTTCCTCATCGCGGAAATTACCTTATACCGCTTCCTTCGCTGTTCCAGATCTATTGCGCAAAGATGTGACACCTCACCTCGATGTAGTCAGCGGGCCTTTCGCCGCCGCCGGTTCGACAGCATGCCCCATTCTCCCAACTCCGCTTAGAGCTGCACTTCATGACGACGCTTTGCCGGCCCTCTATAGTTCGGCCGAAGCACCGCTACCGCTTTACACTCCTCGCTTCTTTCCCCTCGGGCACGCTTGCAAAGGGGATCAGACCGCTTTTGGAGTAGTTTGACTTTCCCCGCTTGTCCTTAGCGACACCTCAGCTTCTTTTCTCCCCGCCGCTTCCCCGTTCCCACCTCAGGTTCTAGCCGGACTGATCGCTGCCTCACATAGCTTCGCCGCTTTGCCTTTATCCCGAAGTATCACGCTGTGCCTCATGACTCCAGGTCTCCGACTCCTCAGAAATTTTGATTCCGCTTCGATATCGTTCGAAGAGCCCTACAGCTTTGCGGATTTCCTTTATCTGCCTTTGCTTTCATCGATGCTCCCAACTTCGCACATACAGCCTCTTTAGCCCTTATGAATTCCTCTCAGATATTTTTAATCGATGGTTTTGCCGCGAACCTGAACCGCTGTATCATAAGCCGACTTTATGTTCCCTTTGAACGTAATGGCGCTTTGAAGGTTTTAAACTTTCGAACTTAAGCATCCCCGCGGTTGTAGTTTTTGTATAACCTTTCCACTCAACTGAAGGCCTTTTCTGTTATCGTTGTAAATTTCGCTTTTGTCCTATTCATGCTATAAGTATTTCAGATTTCGCTTATTTCTGTCTACCATGCTCTCGCTTCCATCTCTGATTTCGTTTTCCCTCGAGAATCGTTTCCGCTTCCGGTTTTCCATAAACATTGCCTGGCGGAATTCCATTTCGTAGTCGAGGCCTCGTATCTTTTCCCTTCCGTGCCCCTTCCGCTTTCCTCTCGCTCGCCTCGAAGCTCGTTTCTTCTCTTCCTCGTAGCCTGAGTTCGAATCAACTTTGAGCTCTGGTGATTCCGGACCGGGATCTCCTTCTTGCTCCTCTCTTGTTCCTTCTTCCTCCGGCGCTGATGCTTTTCTGCGGCAATCGAAGCCGTCGCCATCCCACTTCGCCATGCCAGATAGTAATGCTCGACCGCCTTATCCGCCCTCATCCGGGCATTCTCCTTCCGTCATGGGTTCCCTATCTTCAAATAGGTTCCTTGTCAGGACTGGCGGTTGTTTTTCTATGAGGTCTCGCGGCTTGTCGCTCTCATGCTTTAGTCCTTTCCAGTCGCATCCACAAGTGATTAATGGCTATATGGTTAGTTCCATTTGATTTCTTGTATTGTTTATGTTGTTGGTATAATTGTGGGGCAAAATACATCAACTAAAACATTTAAAGTGCTGTAATTCGGTATTTATATATCATATAATATTTTAGATACAAAAGCTCCTGATCAAGAGTATAACTAGTCTTGAAATCACGCAGAAGACGGGTTGTCTTCAATAGTCTCTTAACTTTGGGTCATTCCTACCGAGTGACCCAAGTCTCGATGATGCTTGCCGTGACGAGCCTCCCCGATGGTTTCTCACTGTGTCTCTACCCCGCTGGCCTGACAAGGGCCGCACATCGCTAATCTCGCCGACGCCTATGGGTATGGCTAAGTCGAAGAGGTCAAGTGTTCCTCTTGACTAAGACAAAGATAGCCGGCTATTTGTTGCTATTCGAGCATGCCTCGCCAAGCCCTGGAGTAGTGCAATCAAGATAGCTCGGGATCGAATCCTATAATTACCGCTATTCTCCCATCCACGCCAGCCGCAAGTAGTATCTCGAGGCCACTGGTTGGCCAGGTGGTCAGCCAAGCCCCCGCTTGCGCCCTTGGCCTCCTGTGTCCTGCGTCAGCCTCTGGCCGCATTCTCACACACCCTCAACTTCGCTGAGCTCCTCAGGTTCTTTCACTGTGCGCCGAGCCTCCCCGGGAGGTCGCATTCTCCTTTTGGCAGGATATCGGCGGACTTATTAGATGCTCGTGGGTCTTCCCACCGGGACCCCATCTGCTCTGGAGTGGGCTTAGGAACTCCTCCTGCTGGCAGCCCCTCGCCAGCCCATCACTGGGGCCTGATGTCGCAGTAGGCCCCGATATCTGAGGTCGCTCTCCCCTGCAGGTGTCTACCTCACTTGAAGCGGAAGTTCGGGAGGCTCCCCTGGACATGAAGTCGCCCAGTCGCCCGGCCGCTAGGCCGGTGGGAGGCCGTCTAACTCCGAGCTCTCTCAGATTCGAAGGTTCTCGATGTCGCCGAGGAGTAGATACTCCTCTCCGGCCGATGATTTAGGCCAGGCTTGTGGGATGCTCTAGCCCGGGGAGCAATTATGCCCCGGCCGCTCGCCGAAATTGATCAGCTCCTCTTGGCGCCATTCTTCGCCCGAAATGAAGCCCGCGGTCCTTCAAGGACTCTTCTTCATCCTCTCTTTGCTTCCTCGTTCTCAAGATACCGCACAAAGATTTTGCTCTTCCTCTTGCTCGGGCCTATATGGGGTCTACCTCCTCTAGGGATAGAGGTTGCCCCATCTGCCTCCCTACGGGCTGTGGGATAAGAAGATGGCTAGGGCGTAAGAGAAGTACTTGGTCCCTGCTATCACGACCATGTAGTCTGCAGTCTCTGCCACTTGTTAGTCAGGCACTTGGCTATGTTGGGGACTATCAAGGTCATTGAAGGGATTGGGAAGGGAACAGCATCCTATGCAAGGGGAACTTGAACAAGGGAGGGTCCTACCTTCTAGCTTGAAATTCTCAAGTAGCACCGCCTATAAGCCGGGTTGCATTTAGCGAGCTTGGATGCTCCATTTCTTTCATTAAAGACTTGAAGATGTCGCTGACATCCGCCTCAAAGAGCATGGGCATCGGCACAGACCATCGCCAAATCGCTAGTAGGCCATTGATCTAGCAAGGAAGGGAGAGTATCGAATCCGGATGCGTAAGCCTGTGTGGAGCCGAAAGATCGCTTGGGCAAAGGGGGAGCAATTTTGCAGGTACCAATTGAGAAATGGGAACTTATTTTATAGAAAGGAAAACCCCACTTTTTGGATGACCTAGATTTCATCGTGAGATTAGCAATTCCCTGATCTATTATGATGGTAAATTGCAAGTTTGAAGACTATTTCTAGAGTTTGAGTACGCTAAGGAGAGCTACCGAACCTATTGTGCAATTTGGAGATCATTTGGTGATGAATGGTATCGGTTCATACGTTGTTTCCACCGATTTCTAAAAATGTAGAAATCGCCTCGGGCGCCGACGCAGGAGACATGGGTCCCACTGGGCTAGATTACCAATTTAGGTGATCTAAGGCTGTAATTCCACCAAACTCATCGAAAGGCGTAATTCGACCCCTGATTTTGGTCGCATTTGGAGCTGTTTTGGGTATTTTACATGGTTCACATCGTGCTATGTACCGACAAAATGTAGAAATCGTCTCCGGCGACGGTGAGACATCGGGCCAGTTCAATTTTGCTCAAAACTCCAATTTAATTAAAACAAAAGCTAGGATCTATATCTTGACCTATTTAACAAGGTTTGACACTTTATTTACACAAAATTTTCTTTATATTAACAAAATTTTCCAGCTATTTACAAAACTCAAGGTCGTCACCCTGATGTGCCCGGCAAGATACATGGTCCTCATTTCATGAGGGTAACCCTTCAAACGCGTAAAAGCCGTTGAATCTTCAGTAAAATGCTTACATTAGAGGTAATTTGAGATCTCATTTTGTCCCATTATGGGATGCTTAAAAGCCACATCAGCTTTTAAACTCCATTCACAGCAGGTAAGAGCTCCAAAGTATTTTATTCCAAAGATATGTGAAAATAGCACTAATGCGCCTAACTGCTAACTTTGCAGTTGTCATTTTTCTACCATAACTTTTGGATCAAAAACTGATTCAACACTATTTGTGGTAATGGATTCTGCCTCCTCAAGATCTTTCTAAATGCCATTGTTATATCTTCCGGATGTAAATGTATAAGAAAAGAGCAAAAACCATATTTTTTAAGGTTAACACATATGGCTTGTATTGAATACATCAACCATATATCACTTTAAAGATCTTTTTCATTCTCAGATCTAATGCAACAAACGCCGCAAAGATTTTCATGTGAGTAGTAGATCAAAAGTTATGGGGAAAACAACAGCCAATGAAGTCAAGCATCGCCGCATTAATTGCGCTTGATGTAGAGTATCATTCTATTGGAGGATCCTTATGGGGACAAAAGGAGATCTCACCACCTCTAATGACTATATGCGCCGGCCGCCTTTCTTGTAAACACAAGAAGATCTCGTCATTAATACAGATAATCAGGTTGTATTCTTGTATGACTCAAGGACCAACGCTGAACGGCGCCGGGAATCGTGAGTCCGGTAACTCTTCCTCGAAGGGCGGATCTCCCTTGAGTGCCCTGCCTTCCCAGCCTTCTTCTTCTGTTCTTCCCGGTGCTCTGGGAGGCTTGGGCTTTGTGGAGGGGCTTGTTCCGGCTTCTTCGCTCTGGGTGCCCTCGGCCAATCGCTTCTCACCCTGGGTAGTTCTGTAATAGGTATTGTAGGCCTCCCACTTCGCCATATACTGCTGCAAGCCCTCGATCCTCTTTCCCCGATAGACCTTTTAGGGGTTCATCATAGGCTTCCATTGCGCCGTGGGGCTCTCAATCTCTGTCCCATCGCTTGGCCGGGTTTAACCGCCTCGGGCCTTCCCGAAGCTTGGGTCGCTCGCCGTACTCTTTCCTCTACCACCGGGTTTTGAAGAGCTTGCCCGCCTCTGCGGTTCTAAGACGCAGTTCCATCCTGAAGTCGCCGGGTGGTGGGCGGGTCTCCTCCCGATGGTTCGTTGATGACGCCTTCTACCGCCCAACCTTTTACCGCCTCTTGTTCGCTTTAACTGGCCCTCTTCTTGGGCTGACAGAAGGCCTGTCGTTTTCCCACTTTGTCCTTCGCTCTCCCGGCTGGCGCCCTTTGGTTGTGACAGGGACGGGCGAGGTCGCCTCTTCTTCTCCGGTGAGTCGCCACTGGGCCGCCTCTCCACCGCTCCTCCCGCAGTGGATCTCACTGGGTTGTTCTTGGCTTGATGGGTCCGGTCATTCTCCTCAAGCCCTCCTCGTGGCTATTACGCCCCCTGTGTTAAGCCTCACGCTCTCGCTTCCCTCGCCTCCTCGCCAGGTAATTTCTGAGGATCTCACTCATGACGCCCTACTCGCCGCCCTCCAAGAGTTCTCGTTGCAGGGTCGCCCCGTCCGACTGCCTCACTTGACCTAAGATTCATCTACGCGGAGAAGCATGCCCCCGGCGATCCCTGCGGAAAGAGGCCTGAGACTGGCCGGGAGGATCCGGCTGGGCCAGGTTTTGCACCGGCCAGGCGCTATATCATTTTTTACTTGCTTGTCGATCTGAAAGCAGCCAAGATCGCCTTTGACAAGCATTTTAGCCAGTTCTAGGGAAGAACAGGAAAATGGGAGGGGTCTCGTTCTATTTATAGGGCCACTGTCAACTTTTTAAACTACCTTTTGGTTGTCTAAGGCATCTAAAACACCTAATTGTTAGCAGTTCACACGCTATGCTCCAGCCCCATTCCTAGAATCTAGAAACCCTGCCCTCGGGCGCCGACGCGGTGAGACATGGCAGGGGCCCACTATTAAATTAACATAACATGCTAAATCTACTAATTCTTAGCTTAAATTTAGAATTATCGTGATATTTTACCGTAATTTACAATTTTTTTGGTAACAAAGGATCGTCTTACCATTTCTAGAATGTAGAAATCGTTCACGACGTGAGAGACCACCCTACTTTTGATGTTGGCTCATCAATTTTAGTCTTTTACGCTTCTATTCATTTTTTAACTGCTACTAGCTTAGTGATAACTACAAAATGAGAAAAAATTTTCATTTTTCGAGGTTTGAGGATCCTATCAAGTTAGTGCTACTGAACATGGCTGCTTTGCTCTTGGTCTCCCCAAGAACATAGCTCGATACCACTATGACGCCCTACCGTGAGTACTCAAGTGCACTCTGCACCGAGTACAAACAGAGTTCATCCCATACCAGCTCCATGCTAATACAGGCTCTCCATTACGACACCGCAACCGCATCGTCCCAAGTGGGGAAGAGTGGAAGGGTCATTGCACCCCGCTCCCTCGTGGCCTACCTAGTCGCGAAGCGAGAACATACATGTCAAGAAAGGCACATACATCAACATCATATGACCATTTTAAGGATGGTCCTCCACATATCCGCATAGACAAAGATCAGCATTATCACATAGGGAATCCTACCCAAGGCTCGTGACTCAAGGATGATTGATGGCTTGGGTCTCCGTGAGTTCACACAGGCATTGCATTCATGGTAATGGATTTACTGGCATATGAACATGGCTTGGTTGTTCACTCATCCGCCTTCCCTGCGGCACACTTTGCGTAGTAGGCTGAAAGGTTAGACCCGACCGGTATCACGATGCATAGCCAAGGGGCTATATCCTCAAGGCATCTCCCCACCATGGGGCAGGTAGGGATCTCTCCCTCCGACATCTACATGCTCTACTCCAGGTGATCCAGAGGGCCACCGTCATATTAATTCACTTGAACTCTCAATGAAGGTCATATCACCACCTCACGAAGTAAATGCAGCCCATGCCTTGCCCACACGCAAAGGGCAAGCCATTAGGACCTAGTCACAATGATCCCCAGCTATCTAACACACCATAGGATCGCTCAGAGTCGTAACACCTAACCTCTTATAAGCCGGGCCTGCCCTCACCCACAACTGTGTGTGGCTCTTGTGCACCGTGTCATGACTACAAGGTGCTAGAGAGGGGCTACTCTAGGAGCATCAACCACAAAGCTTTTAGGTCTCTACCCCTTCCCAATACAAGAAGTTCATAGAGATGACCATCCATATACTACGTAGAACTAAAGAACTAAAATCTAATCTACAACATAGAGTTAGGTTCTTTAGTTGTAGAACTGCCATTCAGAGATCTGAGGGCTGCTATGACCAATCTAATAGGCTGCCAAACCTAATGCATACAATGATCAAAAATAGGGTTTAGACTGCCTAATTGGCCAAATAATTGACCTGAGAGGCTCCTCCTGACCTCGAAGCTCACCATCCCACAAACGCCGAATCTAGAGAAACTAAGGATGCAATTCTCCCAACAGTGGTCTGGATGCGTTTCGGGTCGCTGAGGCACCAAAACGCAGTTCAAGCCCCAAAATCGGTAAATTGGGCGCATAGGGTTTCCACCCTATATGACAAGGGGTTACATAGGCTCACCATCCCCGCATGTGGGATAATTGGAAATGGGCCCACTTGCCTTTAAGGTTAGGTGGAAGCCAATGTGCACACATGGAAATGTAGCCCACATTACCGTGTACACAAAATGTGCACATTAATTGCACTCCCATGGGTGTGGCCCACTTGGCATGAAGTGTCCACTTGGAAATGTGTGCCCACATTAATGTGTACATTGGAAAATGTGCACGCTAATAGTTGCACATATCGCAAGTTGCCCCTTAGGGCTACCACCGGCCGCGACGCCAGCGCATTAACGCCGTACCGGAGTGGCATGGGTACGCCGCGATCAGGCGCGACGCAGATAAATGCCTCGGGCGCATATCGGTGAAGCCGAACGCCACACCGGGTGAGGGTTGGTGTGCTAAAAAAAAAGAAACAAAAAGAACAAATTTTGTTGCCTCCCTTGAAAAGGACAACTTTAGTACCACCAGGTTTAGTACCAGGGTTTCGCGGTTGCCAAGAGTGTAGGCATGCCCCTTGCCCGGTATTGCCGCGATTTATTTGGCGCCTACGCTCAGGGTGGTGGCACCGCCGAAGTTTAAGGCAACTAGGGTCTCCCCTTCTTTAAGAACTATAACCCCGCCGCCGTTGGCCTTGGTCTCTTGGTGTCGAAAAGGTGTGCCTTGTACTCTTATTGAGGGTTACGAGAATGTTTTACCATCCATACCCTGTTCCTCGATGGTGTTGTTGATGAAAGTCTCCACATAGAACCGGGCGTATTTTGGCAAGCATTTGATTGGTCTCATCTTTGAAAAAGCTTAACCGGACAAGTGCAATGCATTTTAAACTTCATAGCCTCGTGATTTTGGCAAGTAGTCGGGCTATAGATCAAATCGGTTTTGATCCTTTCATGTGTTACTCCATCCGCCTTGCACATACATACTTTATGAACCAATTAAAATTTACTATAATAGGATAAATGTTAGGTCTTAGCCGTGAGAAGCTTAAAAATTAGCCGCTTTGTTTTGGTTAAAGTGAATTTATCTTTGTTTGACTTGTGGTGTGTTGTTATTGTCATTTATGTGATTGCCGGTGGAGTCGCATTGCTAGCTAGCTGTGACAATCCCTTTAAACAAGCAATATGACTTCGTAAGAGAGAGCGTAAGTTAACTCGCGAACCAAATGTGGTATTAATCTTCTCGAGAGCCGCTAAACCGCGAGGCATCATGCTCAAACAGAGGGGCTGGCCGTGAGTCGCGAACTCGAAGCCATCCGCGCAGCGATCGGCCGCCAGAGAAAAGAATCCAGACCACAACAAGCATGGTTTACTTGAGACCATATAATTCATGAATCGTTGTGTAATTACCGTGGCACGCCTCTACCAGATTTGAATTCGATTACCAACAAGGAGGAAGGATGGCTAGACTACCATGCGTGGCTGGTAAAGATGTTAAGAGGGCTTTTAAGCCTCGAACGATGGATCTAGAGCCCCAAAAGGTATGGAGCAAGAGAGGTATTACGGATAGTAGATAATATTAGCCGCACTACCGAATATGATCACGTGGTTGCAAATTTGAGAAGTCATCGCTGAGGCTGTGAGCCAAAAGAAAAGCCACATTACGGAATGTATGTGGACCGAATGCAAATTGAAGAAAGAAGCTCATCAACCCCTCATCTTGTTAAGGCACAAACCATGTCGTCCCGGTGAGACGATAGGAGTGGGAAGCCCGTGAAGAGCAGCATGCCAAGACAACTTGGTTTGCCAAAGCAGATTCATCACAAATAATAAAATGCATTAACCTAATTGGTTCTCGTTCATATGGCGCAAGATATGCGTAATATTTTAGGTCTAGTTTTATTAAGGATGAACCTTTATTTTGTAAAACTTCAACATAATAATTTTCAGCCAAGTACGATCCCAATAAGTTAGTGGAAGCTATGTTGAAAAACATGAGGGAGTCTGAATGCAAGTTAGGCACAGTGTAGAATACTGCATTGGTAGCACACCTACTTAGAAAGACAAGGCTTAATTTTCCCTTTGGAATGGAGGTTCAAGCAACCTTTACAAGTCATGGGTGCAATGCTTTGGCAGAGCTTGCATTTAAGAAGTTAGGACGCCCCTAATTGGTGAGACTAATTTGGAGGTTGCTCGAGGAGTGTGAAGAAAGAATTATTTGTTGCCTCTAGGCCTGGGATCTGCAATGTCATTCCTCAAGGTCAGCCACAAAACTCCATCAAGAAAGATATTTGCATATGGACTTGCATCCCGAAATATATTGCTCTATTTTGATTATGGAAAGGGAGAAGGGATGTATTGATCCCTCGAGTCGTGATACATTGGCATTTGTGGACTGGGGTGAATCCAAATTGATGGGCGAGACAAGGGAGGTAAAACGATGGCATTACAAGGGTTTGGATGACGGTGGGTAAGAAAAAGAATTGAGATGGAAAGGGCCGCATCCATATATGCACGATGATCTTGTATTTTGGTAGTGGCTCAAGACAGCAAGATCCATCTAACCTCTAACTGTCACCACCATCCCACCCATCCAACCTCCGAGTCAATAGGAAGCCCGGAGCGCTAGAAGTAAGCATCTGGAGAATGTGACGACTATTTGAAACATTGGCGCTGAGTCACAACGAGACAAAACACAAAAATTTGATATGGCCCAGCCATTTGACACCATGCGAGCGCTTTTATCGCTTCTCCACCCGCGCACCCAGGTCAATAATTAGAATCAAATTCAACTTGGCCACTGGCGATGACTAGCAGACCAAGTCGGTCCTAATGCCTTTACGCATATTTTGTTATTCACACATGACCATAAATTTACATTCAAACATTCTTTGGTAATTACACAATATTCCAAATAAATTCATTAAATGCGTATTTGATGCTATTTGAGAAATTATTGTCCATGTGTATAGCTTAGCTCTTCTTTCGCTGTTTTTGTGTTATTTATTCTCCAGGCTTTTTATATGTCGCAGCCTAACTTAAAAATTATAAAGACAAGAAGTCAAAGCACACCTATACAAGTCACACCCATATAAGTCAAGATCATAATTATGTCTCTCTCAGAACAAGACGACGCACTTCCACACAACTTTGATACACGGAGCAACAGGTCATCCTTCGGTCAGCATGATTTTCGATATCCTAATTTGAGGATCCCTCCTCATGCGAAACCATGGAGAACGAGTTGAAATGTCACTACCTATGGAGAGAGAGCAGCACATGCAAGAGCTTAATGAGATCAGACAAATTGAAGTTGCCGTTAAGGTCGCATGGCGGGATCTAAGTTTCAAAGAGGGGATAATTGCACCATCATAGAGGTGTATAATGTAACCGCAAGGTGTGGTTGCCATTGTCCGCGATGGAGCGCATCATGACGAATTTAATCACAAATTTGGACAAGAAATGAGTTTGAAAGAGATTGGCCCAGTAGGAGGGGTAAGTATAAGGCTCACGAGTGCAAGATTGCTATGGTTCGAAAGCAAAAGTAAATGAGCTGCATGTCCAAGTGAAGGGACATTTACCAATAAATCCGGTGAGTTTAGTAAGAGTTTTGGCGCCAGCCAGTTACATACCACTTGTTTGAATGAAGCGCCCGTGAAATTGCGTGGAGTAGAAAATGGAGGCAAAGGAGGCTAAGAGTGGCAACACCAAGAGTGGGTCAAGCTATCGAAGACAGGAGGGGCACATGGCGGAGCTCATCACCATTACATACCTTGTTGTTGATCGCCTATCCAACTTTGGAGGTGAAGTAAGGGCAAGTCGCCGCCAGAGCCGGAATGACCTTGTAGATATTCTGTTCAATTGGAGAATGAGAGAAGCTCGAACCTAACCCTTCCGGCGAGAATATTCGCTAAAGGACCGGGTGGTCGATGGTATGACAAGATGGTCACGAATTAGAGGGACACTAAATCCAGCCTAGCGGCATTAAAACCTAGAGGTAACGGGTCCTCGTGGAAAATAACGCATCACTTGGCGCTAATCCGGACAAGATCGCTGGACTCTAACCTTTAGGTGACTTCGAAATAATATCATATCTCCTCGCCGAATGGTAAGGAGAGCCGGGAAGAGCTAAAGCTTGCTGATTTCAAACATTGCCGGGCCAGGCTGACAACCGCATTACTGTGTGGGCTGGATACACTTAGTGTGGACATCGTCACATTACGGGCGATGTGTTCTGATTGGATGTTGCAAAGTCGCTTTATGTCCAATGCAAGACATGGATTTTTCCCGAAAGTTACAATATGCCATATTAAATATGCAAGGTCTACCGCCACAACCAGTCGCCGCCGCTGGTGAGTGGGACGGGCAAGATGCACGCTTTGAGAGTTATCACAGATTGAATTGGTGGAGGGGAGTGGAGGAGCCATCGCGGAAGGAGAGTAAGCAAAGGCTGCACATTAACCGAAGCCCTACCACCACCTCCGTGGCCTAAGGTGATCAAGGACCCAAATGACCAATGAAAAATGATATTAAATTTTGAGACAAATTAAATTTTGACTGTATCATTTTGTGAATGGATAATAAGGCATAATGCATCGCTTCCAGTGGCTCATATTATGAAACAACAAATATGGGTCATGTTCGAATCGCAAAATATTTGGGCCAATCATGCCTTTGACATCCGATTCAGGAGTTTGATTTGAGTAAAAAGATCGGTGACTTCCACGCCACCCCTCGCTTAGTTCGAGTCTCGTTTGATGTATCTACTTAGAATGAGGTCGCCACCATTTTAGGTGGCTAATTAGATACATCAAGCGTGAAACCCGAAAAGGAGTGGGGCATTCCCGAGCACTAACCTCTGAATGGTTGTCACCATCGGGCTTGATATTCTCCACAAACAGTCTTCTCTCGGGAATTTTGTTACCTCCTTTATAAAGAGCTTAGCTTTTCTTTTGGCTCTCTTTTGGGGTGTCTTTGTGTCATCAGCTTAGTTACTTTGTTAGTTATATTACATACAGCATTCCAAATGGGACTGAGCAAAATCATTCATTCTAGAGAGGAGGTTACAAGGTTTTTGAGTACTCTATTTTTATTGTGGCCATGGGATGATATCACCTCATGGTTGCTTGTGACTTAAGTGGGTTCATTAGATGTTAGTGATTGATGAGTTTGCGCATCGAGACTTCTCATCTTTTTCTCTCCTCTTGGGCAATGTAGCTTAGTTTACATGCTAAGTTCCATTGTCCAAAGAGGGGTGAAAGCAAGGTTTGGGAAGTCTCGGATGCTCGGTGACCTGTGCTCTATTTGGGAATTGCCATGCTTTGACTCTGATATCTCGCGGAGGCTCGACCTCTTTGAATGGTTGGCGATCTCCGCGGTTCATTAGGATGTTAGTGACGGATGAGTTCGCTATCGACTTCCCCGCAATGTAGCGCTTAGTTTACATGCTAAGTTCCATTATTCAAGAGGCGTGAAAGCAAAGATTGGACATCTCGATGCTTACACTCGTATCTTTGGCTTAAGTCCTATGCCAAATTGGATCGAACCATCATGCATGAAAGAAATATAAAACAAGGTAACTAAATATATAGAAGACAAAAACTTTGTAACAAAAACTTGTAAAAAAAAAAAAATTACTTTTTTATTAATAGTGCCAAGGATATAATATTTTGAAACCTATCCATCTCAAGGGTTCATTAGATGTTATGATTGATGATATTCAAGCATCGAGACTTCCCCATCTTTTGATCTTCCTCTTTTCAAGTGTAGTTTAGTTTACATGCTAAGTTCCATTGTCCAAAGACGGTGAGCAAGGTTTGGGAAGTCTCGATGTTTGCACCGTGCCCGACTTGGGAATCTCATGATGCTTTGACTGGGATATTCGTGTGGGAGGTTCGGACGTGAGGGACAGATGCCAATTAGGATTAGTGGACTAACTGGCTATCTCTTTTCATCCGCTTAGTCTTTTTATATTTGTCCTCGTTATTGGGGAATTAAAGTGCCCCCTAGATGAGATCGCCGTCATTTTAGGGGGCACTTTAGATACATACAAACAGATAATTGAAAAGGGAGTAAGTCCGAGCGGACCTCTTGAATGGTTGTCAACTCACTGTGCCTTGATATTGTCCATGGCAAACAATATAGACTTCTAAATTCTGTTACCTCCCTTTTAGAAAGTTATTTAGCTTTGCTCGACTCTTTGTAGTCTCTCCGTCAATGTAGCTTAGTTACTTTGCTAGGGTTATATTACATAAAAAGGGTTTCAAAAATGGGGAGCCGAGCAAAAAATCTTTCATTCTAGAGGTAAAAGTTCTCGCATGCAAGCTGCTATGACGCCGAGGTGAGAGACCAATTTCAAACCAAGTGGTGCCCTGGTGTTGTCCACCCATATAGCTACTGCTAGCACCAAATCATGGAACATCCTAACTCCCCGCTATTGATGGAGAACCTTGAGCATCACTATGACTTAAAAATTAGAGGACGCCCCGGGCGTAGTGGTGGATTGTACAAGGACGGAGGTAACAAGGTTTGAGTAATTTTAATTTTGTTGTGGCCATGGATGATATCGCCTAGTGGTTGCTTAAGCATTCCCCAGGGTTCATTAGAGAGAGATTAGTGATTGATGAGTTTAGCATCGACTTCCCGCTTACTGCTTCTTGGGCAATGTAGCTTAGTTTGCATGCTAAGTTCCATTGTCCAAAGAGGCTGGTCAACAAGATTTGGGAATTCTCGACGCTTTGATTCTCGACATATTCCGCGGAGGCAGCCTGATGGTTCTGCCATTATAGACTACTATATACCATGTGAATATGGTAATCATCGACAGATCGCGTTCTCTTGGCGACTTCAACGCATTGAAATCGGGTCGACCGACCGGGTCAAGCTTGGCCCTATAGTACGGCAGATTACTTCATCAGTATTGAGTACGCGAGAAAGGTCGGCAGAATCTGCATTCAATCGTGCCACCTATACTTACCATTCTTTGGGCTGCACCGCCATAAACCATTTGGCATTCGTGAAAGTGTGCCACCTATAAAGGAAGGAGTACAGATTATAGGTCCCGATGGCATTCAAAGTTCAATTTGGCATACCCATGTCTACCTATCCATTGGGTGGACGATGTGGATCATGTATTTGCAGGAACCTCCTTCAGGATCATCAAACTCTGCCTCAACTGGTTCAGGATGCGCTTTTTAATGCCATCGCATTGTGGGGAGTCAGCCTCTTTGGGCGACACCTGCCATAAACCCATTAGGTATATAGAGTAATGTGTCACCTGCAAAGGAATGCGACAGAGTATACCATCCTCAAGAGAATTCAAATGCCAATCGCATACACATGAAAGAAACATAGAAAGAACTATTATCATACATGAAAGAACCATCATAGCGAACGAAGAGAGTAGAAGACAAAACTTATAACAAAACTTATTTTTATTAATCGCGCCGTGGACAGTTTGGCAATAGTCGAAAACTTTATCAATTACAATGTAATCAAGATATTCATCACATCATTTTTCTAGTGCCACCTTTCCTCATCGCTTTCATCATTCTGAGTTCCATCCTTCACCAGACCTAGGTTCAATTTCTCTCCGCGACCCTTTCCACGTAACGCCCGAGACATGTTTCTAAAGACATTCTCTCTCTGCTTGTCGTTGCAAGCGCCGGGTTGAGAGTCCGATGATCATGTAGGGCCGGGCCAAATCCTCAATCGCATTTTCGGCTCGACCGCCTTGCAGGCAGGCCTGGACTCCCAGAGATTCTCTATGGCTGATTCGTCTTCGAGAATATGGTTTGGGCTTCATATCATCTTCGCCATCAACTAAGTGGGTTCGCTGAATCGTCTTCGCCAACATGGTTTGCAACATTTATTGCAAGTACCGTCCTCTCACCGCTCGGCTGTCAGCCCTTCTACGGGGAATCACATCCGCGAAAGGAAACCGAGGCTTATCGACAGATGCACCACCGCTATGCATTCAATAGCCGCTTATAGTTGTATGCAAGTTTGTCTTCATGTACCACATTATGGTGACATCAGTGGTATATACTTATAGGCACTCCACCTCTCACTGCAATGCTATTGGGAAGATACCAAGGAGAGGGATATAAATACGGCTGCAATTCAAGGTTTGCTGGGCACAAGAATCGTCTGGCTTGCTACCATGGAAGATTCCATATTTGGTTCTCCTTTCTATATGACTCTCCAAGCAAGGCCATGAAGTTTTCAAATACCACATTCCACTCGTGTTCTCGTATTCGCTAACTCAAGAATAGAAAAGCTGTGGTCCCGATTCTCATGGGGATAGAAGATTTTGCAATCTTTCTTCAATGAACTCATCACTTTTAGGACCAGATATGCTATCCATATCGTGGGTTGTGGTGTGGGTCTAAGACATGTGTGGCACCATGAAGATGTGATTGCAGACTTCTTTCATCGCTTCATTGAGTCTTTTATAGTACAAGACTTTATACTGTCAAATGGCACGCCATTGGGGCCATACGCTTCTAGGAAGGATTGAATGGCGCCGTAACACTTCCTTCTGCATCTTTTCCTGCTTGCTCAAAATCAAGGGTTTTGATGTATGACAAACAAAGTTCCATGCACCTCACAACATTCTTCTTAATCTTTCCAAAATGTCTCCCAAGCATTTCTCAAGGGCAGTTTGTTGTCGGTGTCATGCAAAGATTTTTCCTTCTTCCTTTCCCATTTAAAAACCCCTGTGATGATTGGGTATACAAGTTATATAATCTTAATCAATGACACTTTAAGCACTCCTTTCAAGACAACAGATAATTGCAACCAAACCTGGGTTTGCCTGTGATTCAGAGTGCTGAAATGTCTTTTGACGCAATGAGATCGGTATAAATGGCATAAATTGCCGGCTTTCTTTAGATGAATTTTACAAGTCGACGCCATTAATGGGATCTTTGAACCACGCAGGCCGTGGAGAACCAATCTCGAGCAGCAATAAGTTCAAAGAATGTACTGGTATAGTAGCATGCAACCGAAATTTAGACCCAATATCTGGGCCATTTTGGGCTAGACTAAAGTATCCATTACAAATTCGAAATATTCTTCATTCCAAAAACTCTATTCGCCTTTGTTTTCCTTCAAAATCCAACTTCCTCAAGCCACTTGGTCGCTTTTGGTTTCCTACTGCCAAAAAAATAAGTCACCCCCGATACACGATCACTAAGTTTATAAGATGGTCCTTGCTTCATATTTGCCATCCAACTATCAGCCACTAGTGAAGCTGGTCGCTTGTACTTTCAATAATCTAGTAGACACACCTTCATCTCCACCTTCAACCATTTTTCCGTATTTCATCAACCATTCTATTGTTGCATGTTGGTAAGGCAACTAAAAGCCGCCCCGCTTGGGCAACTTCAAGGCGCCTTTCATTGCTTTGTGCTCCAAAATAGTGGAGATAACCACATATAAAATGCCTCTTACAACCTTCAATTTACGCCTTTCTTCGCTTTGCTCCGATATTAAGCATCATTCAACCCTGTTTCGGTTTGCATTTTTCCACTATTTCAACTGTTCTTATCATTCTCCGCTTCCCCGCAGTTATTATACCTATTGACTCAGTCCACCCTCCTCTGATTATTGGTATATGCCCCAACATGGGACGTATAGTTATCCCTTGCCTCGCTTCCCCGCCTTGTGACCGGCTCTTGAGACCAGTGGTGAACTCGCTTTTTTTTCTATATTATTCTTCGCTAGTATCATATCCAAAGCCAAGACACCTTTTCAATGGCATCCTTTGCAAGTCACAGATGGCAAGATAAGTCGGGCGACATCCATTCGTCTAATGAAGATGTGAGTTTCAATTTTGTTGCAGAACCATTACTTGATGTGATTATCCATAAACACACATTCCCACTCATTTACGCTTCTGCAACTCTTTTCACACAAATCCTGGCCTCGGGCCTTTTCCCACCTCCAGAACTCCGTTAACGCCGACCACGTGACTGGTGCAGTCCTCGCGGTTCGCACGCACGGCAAATTCCTCGCGACTCTAGAGGTAGATGCATGACCGCCGCCGCACCTTCAGAGGTAAATGGGTAGACCGCAGGGCCATTGTCGACTCCGGGTCGACAATGTTCCGCATCCGCTCCTTGATTACACGCATCAAAGGAAGATATATATGCAAAGGAGCAAGCTCAATGCATATGTTACCATCGCCCATACGGTGAATCAAGGGGTTGATGTAATCTCTATAGATATTCTATGGAAGTAGATGCTAACTCCAATGGAAACCATCGGGACGGAGTAAACTCACATTCCAAGATTCAACATCAGGCTCGACACGTAAAAATGACACCTCCATAAACCGCTTCAAGGAGTATTTTCACTCAACTCAAATGATGCGTTTGAGGTGAATTTAGGCTAGTCACGCTTTTCTTATATATACTATTAACAAGGCCAAAATGTAAGCCAAACAGCATACAAACATTTTTTTTGCTGGTAACTGGGAAAATAAATAAAATTTTCAAGATATTAAACAGTATTCGCGACGCTTTAACCTTCTTTCGCGACGCGCAGAATTATTTCACAGACGGGTCATCTTATTAAACGCTGCGACGCCGGGGTAATTTTTTCCGCCACAGATTTCGCTTTTGAAGGTTCATGACGCTGAACAAATTTCCGCGTGACGCCGGGGAAGTTGCGAGCGCGAATCTTCCTCGACGCCGGAATTGTTTTTTACCGTGATTTTTTACGCTTATACGGCAAATTTGTGTCAGATCATACAATTCATATCGATTCGATAAAATGTACAAATGATTGAACTCATCCTCATTACGGCCAGCGCATACATCCGTGGCCAATCCGAGATTTTTGAACAATTGTCAAGCAAAGATCAGGCGAAATGTGACACTTTCTCTTTGCCTAAACAAACCTTAATAATGCTGATCCTATAAAACACTAATACCAAGCAGGATTGTACAATGATGAATTTGCAGCATGTCCAAACCCTAAAATCCCCTGCACCTGCAACAGACCTTGGGGTTCCTCGGTATTTCACTTTCCTTCTCCAGTTAGCTACCTCGCCCAAGAAGGCAATTTTAGGGCTGTGAAGGACGCTTATTTGTGTAACATGGCCCAATCTCAAACAAACTCACCAGGGATAGTAGTACCCTCGACGACCACTTAGCGTCTGAAGAGCTCGCCCAACAGACCTGCTAAGAGAGGCTCGGAGTGAGTCGGCGAGAGCAAGATCCAGATGCAAACCCCGGACGAGCAGCAAGGAGGAGATCAGAGCACAAGAGGAGGAGGAAGACGCCTGGAAGGCGGCAGGAGAACCCCGAGCCAGGTGAACGAGAGGAACATGATGAAGAGATACGAGGAGATGGTGCGTAGACTTAAGGAGATGACAAAGAGGGGAAGGAGAAGAGAGAAGCTAAAGAGGAAGAGGAAGGAAGAGAAGTCGGAGGCAAGAGAGGCGGAAAGAGAGCTTAAGAAGCGGAGGGACTAAAAAAGGAAAGGACCGTGAGGTGTCAAGAAAACCCGAAGTGGAATCACACCCAAGAAAAAGGGTGGTTACCATAACGAGCGAACCCGATAGGCTACCCTCATCCTCCCACACCGAAATGATGAGTGAGACAAGGGTTTCCTCACCCGCCGGAAAGCTCGGGACCTTCAAATGCCAACGCCGAGGAGTGCGTGAGGAATCGCACAGCTAACAGCACTTCACCCTACCTCCCAAACAGGGCAAGCCAACAGTGAGCTCACGCATCAAGCACTCCAGGCAAGAGTACAGAAAGAACTAAAGGAGTACAACTAATGCTATAAAATGCATGAGGAGTACCTGCAAGTACTATGAGCAGCGACAAGGTGACTGCAGTGTAGCTGAGTAGGCCAAGAAGAACACCCCTCAAGCCGCCTCCTCTCGCAGTGACCGACACCTCAAGAAGCCAATGAAGAGAAAGGCGATTCATACTGGGCAGAGCCGCTCGAGATCTGGCCACTGTGAGCTAAGAGCTGCCTTCGCCATCCGACGGTTTATTAAAAGAAGATTTGTAAATATAAACTTTTGTAAATACAAATTTATGTTTGGCCATGTTAATGTGTAAAATTATAAGTAACTAGGTTTTATTAATGATATCTCAAGATTTGGAATACGAATTTGGACAAAACTCGCGATTTTGACCCCAATTCTCTACAGAGCGCCTATTTCAACCACCGAGAATTTGGATCACTTCTCGACCGGGTGAGTGGTCAACCACTCCATCTTTGCCAAGACTTGGCCAAATATAGAAAGTAAGGGCATAACTGACCCACCCCTCGGAAAGTAGATTTCCTGACCTTAGTTTCCAGCTGTTTTGAGTCATCCTCTCACTCCAAAGAGTCTCACTCACATTGAGTGCCAGAGCCAATCCTAGAATTTTGATTAGTTCTCAAGACCGTGAGTGCGGTCGTAATTGCAAATTGACCTAACTTTGCCCTCACTCCAAGGCAAAAGGATAGGTTCAATATGTTATATGTTTTATATGGACATGTAAGGAATATATGATACAAGACATATTTGTCGTGAAACGTGAAAAAAACTACTTCAAGAAAAAACTCGGCTGTTAACATTTTCACAGACGTTTAAACCTTCCGGACAGCATTGAAACAGCGAGTTCCATTAAAAAATAAAAATAATAATAAATAGAATAATTTTGGGGCGCTGTGCATACGCCAACTCAATTTTTTTTATTTTATTTTTCTGAAATTTGACTCTCGCTGCACGTAAATCCTATAAATCGCCAGACCAAACTTTTTCGTGATATCGCGAACAAGAGATATAAAGCAGATAGCAAAAAAAAAAAAAAAAAAAAAGTATTTGAACCGAACTTTCCGCTTCGCACGAAAACAAGACGCTGAACCTTCGCTGCAGACGCCGTTTTCCTTTATCGTTGCCAGACGCCAAAAACAACCTTTCGCGTATTCTCAAGATACCGGTTTTTTTTTCCACGCAGCCGACCAAAAATAACACGAAAATATGTTTTTGCAGAAAGAAAATGATTTTTAACTTTATACATCGCAGAATGGATTTCTGTGACGAGGAACCTATCCTCAGCCCCAAGCGCTTCCTCATCTGCTTGGACATCCCTGCCAGCCTAGTAATATGGCAACATCTGCGATTTAGGGCGATGGTACGGCCATGCCTCATGTATGAGGTCGACATCAACTCTCACTTTCACTGCCTTTTTAGAAGGAGAGATTGATGTGGGATGAACCATCAACATGCACTTCTATTGCCGATTTCTGTGACATCATGGCTGAATTTCATGCCAAGATAGGCCTCCTCATAGTAGGACTTCCACCTTGGGGATACTTGCCCCAAGCATGGCCCTTCTTTGTACAAATTTCATGTGATATCCCAAGATAAAAGTACTTAGAAATAAGGCTATCAGCTTGCCTAATTATAATGTCAAGAGCTGTAA
Source organism: Isoetes taiwanensis (assembly GCA_021234155.1). Lineage (NCBI taxonomy): Eukaryota > Viridiplantae > Streptophyta > Lycopodiopsida > Isoetales > Isoetaceae > Isoetes > Isoetes taiwanensis. The sequence continues at coordinate 857,503 of JAJEKV010000005.1, forward strand.
ATAGAGATATTTCTCTCTTACAACTCAGCTTGTAGCTATTTTCCTATCCCATAGAGCCCAAACTCAGATAGGGGAACCATCCGTCCAACCCCTAGAGAGATTGGAGCCATGGCCAAGTAGGGTGAAGAAGAGCAGATGCTTCGTGTACGAGAAGGCAGAAGAGGAAGACATGACGGATTGGGACGTGAGAAGAGAATAGACGCCTAATTCAGACAGAAAGCGTGTTAGTCAGGAGGAACTTCAGAGGTTCACAAATGGGCACAAGGACAGCTTCCACCACTTGACTAGGCATCACAAGCTTAACTCGATAATCATCCAGCTGCACTGAGCCTCCATGATCAAGAACCTTCCCGAAAGTGTGGATAGTTAGATACGAGGCCTCTACATCTTCTACGCCAACAACCGACCTTGATGACTTTCATCGACCGGAGACATGTGACTTCCTATCAAGATAAGAGAGGCCCTGACGTGACACGTGCCAATCATCAACACGTAGAAGCCTGACCTGCATCGCATTGCATGATGGTTCACAGAGCTGCCCACGTGAGAGAGTCACAATCCAAGAGCGGATGGGACCGAGAAATCAATGAGGTGCCCTACCACACTTTGGCGTAAAGAAAGACTACATCAAAACAAGGCAAGATAGTTTTAGTACCTTCCATGTTCAAATACTGCGTGAAAATGGTGAAGTATCGGTCGGCGAATACTCGGAAGACATGTATTGCCAATCGCATCCAGCTAAGGAGGCAGGAGAGGTGGCAACGATAAAGCCTTCTCGTTCTATCATCTTAAGCCATTGATGATAAATGGTCATTAATCGCCAATTCACCACATGGGGAAGAAGGACTTTTATGCTTGTTGCCCTCTAAAGATTCGAAGACACGCCGGTGATGACCCCAAACATCAATTAGTGTCATCCTTGGCCAACTCATGGGTCCTCCTTAGTATACGGTGGTAGGCTGGCGTCACCGCACTTACAGATCGCATTTAAGGGTTATTAATGCGCTCGCGTACGTATTCACTGCTGTAGGTGGAGGGGCTAGATCAGTGGAATAAGGGGACTTGTCCCATCACCGATCCCTTCCTGCGTATAAAGCCTATCACGGATCTTATTAACAGTTTATTTTACACCGCTGGGGCAGGCATGAGGCTCACACCTCTCGGGTGATGCCACTTCATGAGGTTCCATACCATGTGGCCCTAGACTGCGGATAGGCATGATGCCTTGGAGGGAGGACTCCTCCCCGTCAGGTCGGGATCGGGAGATGCAACCGCCAATAGCTCCTTGGCTATGTACCCGCAAGTGTGCCACGGTCCGTCCCAATACTTTTTCAACCTACCCAGTGTACCTGAGGGGCGGATGAGGACTACCATGTTCTTATGCCAGCCCAACTGTTGTCATGAATTCGTCCCATTGACTTCCTCTCGAGACCCAAGCCGCCAACATCCCCCAGTGAGGTCCAGCCCTGGCAGGATCTCCCCATGATGATGCTATTGATGTTGTTGTACATGCTATGTTATGATGTGTTCACCCTTCGAGGTGAACTTCTATTGATGTATTGATGTTATATGCTCATGTTTATTCACGCTGCAGCCTAGGACGGTCTCAAGGAAGACTTGGAAATGACCCATCCACTTTCCCTCACGCCCAGCCATGGATTGCGTCGCGGATGGCCTCTCGCTAGCTTGGTCACGGGATGACCGCTCATACGGGAACATCGAGAAGTAGGGGACGCCACAATATACATTCCCACCGGCCAAGACCCCACGCCGTCGTTCTTCACCCGTCGACTCGATCGACTCTGGCTGTCGCCAGCACCAAAAGTGAAGCACTGGCCGAAAGAAATTCACCATGGCATGCATGCTCTTACCAATACAACCGAAAGCATTAATCGCAGAACAAGCGGACTCTTGCCCCAAAGCTCGCAGAGCTCTTCAGAAGGGGAAGTATTAACATATGACCGGATATCCGAATAACGCCGATGGCCGCCGCACTCGACGGGACGGCTTATGGAAACTATCATCGAAAGAGATGCCGACCGATGAAGCAGACCATGCCCGAGCTGGGTTTATTCTCGAATCTCAAAGAGAGGCCTGCAGCTGGGCACAATTGCAGCTTATAGCGCATTTATTCTGCACAAGCACTTTTGACGACGTTCTTCCTCATTGCCTCCGGAGAAATGTGTTACTAACCATGAGGAAATTTCCTCGAACCTTTGCTTTTCCTCGGGCACCGATGATGGCGGCCATATAACATGAGTTGAGCATAAACCGATTTCACACTGCGGACTTGCCGGCCATGGAAAGCCCTTCCACCACTACAGCCAACGAGTCCTATCATCTCTCCCAACACCACAGATGTCAATGCCGGAACTCGATAACAAAAGCCTAAAGCATGTGCTATGCAGTCAAGGCTCGCCAAGGAAATTGGGACACGGTCACCACATGCATGGATCCGCTGTCGCCATAATAATGTCTAACAATTTCTGCCCATCGGTTCCAAGGAGGCGCCAAAACGCCGAGAAAATGTGTCCGTAAGCTCCTTCTGTGTTTAACAATTTCTCATCACTTGTAAGAAGAGAAAGAGTGGTCACCAGATCGGGCTTCCAATCAAGGCGGCACTCCATCACATCTCATATCCTCGCTTAACTCAATGCCACAAGAGTGATCGGGCTATGACTCGCCAGGCACACCAAAGGCTAGCATCATCCTCCTCAAAAAATCCACCTAACACTACTTCATAGGCCTCACATGTCCTCAGCCTTCACTATCTGCTGACTCACCAAGGGCACACAAGATCGGCCTCCCAATGCCGCTTACATTGTTAAGAATGAGTCGCCGTTCCTGAATGAAGCTGCATCTACATGGGACCAATAGCCTCCTTCATGACAACTCTGCGCCTAAGCGGTAGAGAGCCTTCTAATTATCTTAGTATACCACGTAAGTTGCGAATCTGACGCCAATCCAAAATGACGTATGGCTCTTACCTTCGGGTATTAACGCAGGATGTACTGTTGAGCCTATAACGTTTTTCCTCAGTCAAGGAGATCTTGGATAGGTTCCAGATCATCAGTCTTCCACCCATCTCAATATTCTGAAGAATCCCCACCTGAATGCCATCCACTGCACTTATGAGGGGCTACAGCGTTCTTCAAGCTCTTGCTTTAAGCTGGACGCCTAGCACCTGCTCTTCATTCACATACCTTGTGCCGACACCTTTTATTGAGCACGCATCTCCTCCATGACGCCAAGTAGAAATAATTCTCCTCAAAGAACCGAGAAGTGTTAGTAGTTCTTTAATGTCCATCGCGGATCGCAGAATGCGCCATCGCAATGCCGAGATGACACCGAGACCGCATACTTCTTCATGCCGCAAATTTTAAGAGCCGGTGTTCAAAACGACTATTTATGCTTGAAAGACTCTTTATAAAATTATTGGAAACTTGAAAAAACATGTAAAATAGGGAGCAAAAGATTGTTAAGCAATTAGTATTCAAAATACCCCAAAAGCAAATATTTTAAAGCCTTCATTTTTGAAGAGGGCAAAAAAAGCTTGTTTGAGGAGGGAGATATTGGGGTTTAAAACTCAATTGGCAGTAATACGAATTGAAATCATACACAAGCTCCTTTGTTGCATTTCTCAATGAAAGCCTTCACTACACGGATTTGGAGGCAGTTACCAAGAACCGAACCACACAATACCAAAACCTATATATCTCTAGCAAATTGCGGAGATAACCGCAGATTAACATAGGGTCCCACATCCATGAAAGACCTTTATAGCCACCTTGGCCTTTCAATCTTGGATATCTTGAATCGCATGCATTGGGAAATGAGGTTGTATCCATGCTATTCTTAAAAGACTTTATTTGCATGTATGTGGTGCATTTATTGTGAATCTGGAGACCTTTTCTATCTTCTAGATCCTAGCCGTCTCTTGCCTCCAAGCACATGTGGAAGAATGATTTAGAAATCAGGAAAAATTAAGCAAGATAAGTATTGCCACAACTACTGCTCTTGGAAAGCAAACAGAACCTTGTTTGATCCAAGTCCTTAACTTTTAAATTGCGGGCTTACATAACCAACTTGTCTTGTAGCGGTCTTTCGTCAAGTGGCCCAAGAATTTGGACTTGACATAATGTCAATGGAGGCAACCCCATATCTATATTTGTAATAGGTTGTTTGCGGCAATGCTTTTTAACTATAGTTTTGCTTTTGTTCACATGGCGTAGTACTCTGCGATGTTACCGAGACAAAACAACTATCATTGCTTGGATCGTATAGGCGTTTTAAAAGGAGGAGAAGAACCTCCTTGTTCAAATAATGAATTCCTTCTTTGAGCTGTGAGACAAAAAGTGAAACCACTAAGCAAGGGTGAAGGACCTCTAAAACGTCCTCTAATCTTAGAGTCCTTAATGCTTGTTATTTGTTATCTTAGTCGACACTTATCTACTAAATACCTACATAATTCTCCTCATGGCAGAATGGCCCAGAGAAAGATCATGTTAGCGAAATGAATCAACATTATTACGATTCTGAGAACTAACACAGGTTGTAACCTCCCATCAGGTGTACCTTAAGCGAAGAGGACTTGACCATAATGTCTGACTAAATATTCTTTCAGCTTTAGTAGAACCATTCCATACGCAGAAATTAGCGTGAGATTCCCAAGCGTGCTCCAAGTATTCTGAAGTACAATGTCTTGAGGATGGTATGGGATCCTTTTTATCATATTTTGCATGCAAAGAGGCGGAAATATTTTGAGCTAGAATAATAAAATGAAAACTCCCCATAAAGACCAAAGAGTACTGTTCATTTTAATCAAAACATCCACATAAGGCCTGATCATCACTCGCCATTGCGGGGTCTGAACATCACAAACTTTTCGCCCAATGAATTTGTTTTTGCAGCAGAATGAATATCTAAGCATTCCCGGAGTGCGCAAATAGAACCACACTATGCTAAAATAGCCAAACAACAAAAGAAAGCAAAGAAAATGCTCTTGGTATAGAGCTCTTGCACCTCTTCTTTATGCCCGATATGTCATTTAGCAAATTCTTTTGTTATAAACCATACTTCTACGAGGCACCTTAACTTAAAATAGATCAGACCCCAATACATGTGTCTTGACATGCATAATTCCACACACGCAATACTTGCCTGCGGTATCCAATTTAATATATATCTTTTTGCAATATCATTTAGAAGATTGGATTTATAAGTCCAACAACCAAAACCTGCATTGCAATTCACTCGACAAAACCATTTAAAGATAAATGAAAGAAAAACATGAATCAACTACAATATTAGAAAGCTGACTATAATCATTTCAAAACAATATACGCTAATGCTCAAAAGCGACATTTTAAAAGTTCTATGTTATTTATATTATACGGTTAACTAGCATGCAATCTATGTCTTTGGAATTGTGAATCGTTGCAAACCTGAAGGAGTACACAATAAACTTAGGGACAATAGAAACTTTCCAACAACAAACCTACAATACTTGATAATTGGAAAGAACAATGTGTGCTTTGTTGGAAACTACGTGTGCTTTTCATAAGAAATAATAATCAAATATGGGTAGCAAAGGGCTCCTTCACCGCCAAACATGAGCTCGGATGAAATTCTGAACATGGCATGTGAAAGGAGGCTGGAAATCTCGATAAAGGAACAATAAATTATGTTTGTCTATGAAATGTGTCCCCGATTACTCAAGTACTCAAGCCTGTGAGCTTGGTGCTATGAGGTTGCCAAAGGAATCAAACATCAAGACAAATCTGAACACTAATACTTTGTGAGAAGGTAGGTCTCAAGGATAATTTGGACTTAAAATGAGAGATAGATCACGGTCATAGAGCCCCATTTGAAGGTTTTAAATTAAACCCAGAAGGAGGACGAAATCTTCATCTTTTCTTACATAAGGAATAGAGATAATACGAGTGGTATGGATAACTTCGGAGGCAGTAACTTAAGATGGCAATTGTATCCTATTGTTTTAAATAATATTGGAGATGAGGGAGTGACGAAATAACCAAACTTATATAATGAAGAACTCAATTTGTTGTGATCATTATGGCTGACCCTCAGGAATCGCAAACCCGACTATCGTAGGAGCGAACACTATCTTGCGATAGAAATTACTGGGCCCATATTAATCTAGCCTCGGTGGACAATACAACCTCAAGCATAGCAGTCTCGGATGTCCTCAATACCGTCCACGATGTCCTCCATGCAGATTCATATAAGCATGCCCGGTTGAAGAGTCGAAATAAGAAAAAGGCAAAATCGGAAACAAAACCAAGGCTAGAATTTTTTTCCGATTTTTGGCAAATGGGAATTGTTTTGCACTAGGCAGGCAAAACCATGAAACAACAAATCAAGCTAGAAATTCCAAAAAAGTTTGCCCGGAACCGGAGAAAAACCAAACTTAAACTCATAATAGGATTTATTGTTGAAAATAGAAGGAAATATAGTTTTGTCTTTTTACCAAGCTTAATATAGGAGTACTAAGAAAAATTAGACATAGGAAAGACAAGAGTGTGAAATCATGGGCAAGAAGAGTTGTTCCTAATTAGAAAAACATTGTTTAAGAGACAAAAGCTTTTCGAGATTAAAACCATCATCAAAACTATGTTATAATTCTTAGCACATAGGTTACAATGAAGAATGGGTTTGTAATCTTGGTATAAATTTATACAACAGGTGGTCTTCCAGTCCACCAGGACTCTCGTACCCCTTAGGATCGACTCTTGTGAGGGGTATGATAAGCAGAGGCAGCACCTTGATTTAATGCTTGCAGTGCAGGCGTTTCGGGCTCAGGCACCTGAGGCTCAGTGGAAACAAACTCTACCTCCTCATCTCTTCTTCCCATTAAGTGGAGGCACGGATTTACGTGTATGTGCCTTTTAACACTCCTTGTGCACCAGTTCTTTGCTCCCGAGTTCCTCGTTTCATCGGAAAAGGATTCACAAACTTATCCTTGTCACAGCAAACTTATTTTGTCGGGTCATGTCGGCGGAAACAACGTACACCCACACAGCAGGCATAGCTGGCTGGCGTGGTGCACGAGCAGAAATGCATCAGAATCCGATCACAGGCTGAGAAAACCAGCGTATTAAATTATTAATTAGCCGTTGTATTACGGTATGAGATACCACAGTAGCAATACGGCGTGGGTCTTTTAATTTTTGTGAACAGCGGCAGAGAAAGGCGTTGCGAGGTGGAGCTCTTCTCATTTCGCGTGAAATGAACCATGGTTTTTTGGTGTCATTGTAAAACCTATATGGAAATGTTCAAGCTGACTTACTAAGGACCACCACCATATCCTTTGACATTTTGTTTTTAATACTGCAAACAAAAATAAGTTAGTTCAATGGTGTGGCGGTATAAATTTTATACCACCATTGTCTTGTTGTATAAACTTAGACCGCGGTGCCTCAGGTATAAATTTACTCACCGAAGGTTGCCGCTAACGTATAAATTGCCACCAGGCCTTGAGGTATAAATTGCCGGTGAATTAAGTAAATGAAAAGCAATAAATTCAAAGCTTACACCATCGCCGGTTTCAAAGCCAGCGTTACAGACTGACTCCCATTGGCTTAAGCATCGACATCGTCTGCCGGTCGGAATGAAAAATAATGACCCTCGGTTTTCGGATGTCGTATTTCCTCAGGCCGTCCAAAAGCGCCGCGGACTTACGTCGCGTGAAAGGCCTCCGTCGAAACTATCCTTGATTTTAAACCGTGAGAATGTCTGCAATACACAATGTATAATTTTGCTCGTCAAAGGAGCCCAACCTCGTGCAATCCCATGAACAACCACGGCCCGCAAAAGCGGTCACGACCCGAATGTTGTGAACCGTTCATAGCACGGTGTCAAAACTGCTTATTGCCGACTTCTTCCACCGCTCAAGTGCCTTAGGTCTGCCTCTCCTCCTTGGCCCTCTGAACCAGGTTTAAAATCACCGTGGTAGCCCTTTCTTCTTGTTACGTAAAGGAAAGCGTGAGATAAAGGTACGAAAACAAAAGTATTTACTACGAAGAAAAACACCCGACCACTAAAGTTAACAGCGTGCTCTCGATAATACTATATGTAGTAGAAGTTGGATACAAGGCCTTGCACTCCTCAAGCCTCGGGTTTAGTTGCTTCGTAACTACGCTGGCGGTGACAATGTCTTGCTACATTTATGAGAGGAAAAAGCGTTGTCGGAACAAAATTAGGAAAAAAGAAGGCGACATGGGAGAAGAAATTAACTTCGATCTTAGCTTCTTTGTACATTTAGATCTAAATCATTCCTTGGCCGCTACTTTTTCTAATAGTCTCACAAAAATTTCCTTGCTTTTTTGCAAACCACAGCCAGGCTGCGTCCAGTGCGATGCTCATGTTTTTGTTTTCCTTCCTCACCTTTTTGGTTTTAGGCGAGGAAATTTGGTGTTCTTTACAACTCACCATCTTGAACAGCCAAAATATTCTTTCTTGAGAAGATCCCACATTGAATGATCAAACACAAGTAAGTTTAGTGTTGAATGGCCTGCAAAGTACAACATTACAATTACCGCAAGACCAGACGCGATTATAAATTTACCGAGTCGAGGAGATAACGATATAAATTTATGCGTCGCGGTGCGGTATAAATTTATACCCGTGCAGAGGTAGCGGTATAGGTATACCGTGCTGCTCCTGTTATAAATTTATCTAGTGCCCACAAACCCGCGATATAAATTTATACCGTCTATTTCTGATTTAAATTCAACCCGTGACTTCATGCGTAGTATAAATTATACCGCTTGTCTTCCTTAGTTGGTACTAATATGCAATGTTGATTGTTAATACACAAATTAAAAGCTAAGCTAAGCATACTAAAGACTAAATTAAAACTTTTACTTACTTGACCATCTCTGAAAGCAATGGAAGTAATTGTGTCTTGCTTCCGCGACCATTATGGGCTTTGTCGAGGTCATGGCTGAAGTCGGCACTACGTGACTGAAAGCTTCTCGAAGTTCTTGGGTTTGTTTTGTTTTTGAAGTCCTCCCCATACATTTGTTTTGAACTCTATGTATTCCCACGTGCGTAGGCGGATCTTGTCTATCAGGCTCATTTTTTAGTGCGAAGTGGATTGTCGAGATTATGACTCACGGCAATGACCTTTGCTTCTTTCGTCTGTGACTCCCAGAAAGTAATATGTGCTTCACGGTCTTTAAACTTCATTACGGGTTCTTCCTTGAAAGTTTCTTAGTGCTTTATAACTATGTGTGCCTCCAAGTACATAATATGTGTAATCTTAGTCGACCTTTTATAATCTTCGGTTAGTTTGCCGCGACTCTGTCCACCGGTAACTAGTGGCGACACATGGGCATGAGGATTTCTTCTCATTCTTTGCTTGATATAGCCACATGACGCATCTGACTTAGGACACGAAGCACTTTCACGACCCCATCTTCATTCTTAGGCGGCCTTTTTTATAGTGCTCAATGTCAAAATAGTTTGTTCGGCGGAGTTTAGTTTCATTAACACCCGTTTTAGAATAGCACTTGACTTATCTGGGCTTCCTGGCGATGCTCGCTCCGGGCATACGGTGCTGGCGACTTCTTCTATAGTCAGGCCTTTGTGGTTTCTTGGCCTTTTTTGTCAGGAGGCTCACGTTTTACGTTACCGGTCTTGACTCTCTTGCTCCTCCCCTTTGTTACCGGTTCCTCCTCTTCCTCCTATTCTACTACTTCCTCCTCCTTCTCTTCCTCGGTGCCATATACGCCAATTAACACTTTCTTCACGAGCACTACGACATCAAAATTTCTCTTGTAATCGCAGCAATGCAAGGTTAAGTTAAGGAGAATATTGTTATAGACCCCTCACGGAAATCCTTAAGAATAACTTACAAAGATCCTTGTAATTGTTATGATGTAATCATGCGATCCTTTGGGCTTGCACATGCTTATTAAGCATTTTCGCATCCCGAGAACATAGTAGACTTCCCCATGTCATGATTGCACTTCATTAAAACCATCATCGTACTGCAGTAAGTAACAAGGCTTATAATTTAGCGGCGAGGGTAATAATCATCAGACTTGACGCACGCTTTACGATTGATGGCACCGCAGTAAAAGATGCGCCTACGATGGGTTTGCTCTCTCTTGCGCCCACGTGGGCGTGCAAATGCAATTCTTTTAGGTTCAACCAGAATGCAGTAGCTCACGGTAGGAGTGCGACCTTTGATGATTGGCCTCGTACAAACTTGATCTTGGGGCTGAAGCGTAAATAAAAACCATTTTTACTCTGAAAGCGAGCTATTTTTCGACTTTTGAAACACAAAACATTAAAAAATTTTGAAGGCGTAAAATCCCTGCTTAAGTAACACTTTCCTTGTGTCATTTAAGCTTAAAACACAACAATATTACTAAAATAGTAAGGTTAGAGAGACCATTCTTGAGGCGTACTAGACACCAAGATTAAATGGTTACGGGCGGTATAAATTTATCTGCTCAGCCTGAAAGCGGTATAAATTTATCTTAGAGTCTATCTTATCGTGGATCGTGAAGTCATCTATCCGTCTTGTTTTTAGTTTCTCAACTTTTGTTTTAATCACATTTAGAGTGTAAGCTGTACGGTATAAATTTATAAGAAATGGATTCTGTAGCGGTATAAATTTATGCTTTCGACATGGCGGTATAAATTTATCGCAGGCTCTATGCCGGTATAAAATTTTATCACCGGAAATTTGCAGGCGATATAAATTTATCATTTCGGTGATTATCAAATTTATCGCGGATTCTAATACCGATCGATATAAATTTATCATTTCTCTTTGAGCGGTTATCTGCGGCCTACCGTCTTTGGGAAAAGGTATATCACGGCTCCGACCTTAGCGTCGATATATTATAAACGTGTTGGAGCGGTATAAATTTATGCAGCTCCCGACCTGCTTGTGATCGGTGGTATATGCCGACTGTGTTAGACATTGGCCTCATTACTCACCCATTTCGAGGCGGTATCGTTATAAGTTCAACTTCTGATCCGTATAATTTATCGCCAAAATTACAGGCGGTATAAATTTATAAAGCATTAACCGGCGGTATAAATTTATCATTTCTGAGAACCGACCCCGGTATAAATTTATCTTGATGAAACACACTCCTAGCGATTAAAACAAAGCCAAGCGATCGCAAACTATTCGGCTTTATGGCATAATTTAATATAAACTCGATTACGGAGAAACAAATAAGGGGTATATAAGCATGCCATGGCGCCTTCGACAACGGCTGGCGTATATAGAAAATAGGGTGGCCGTAGAGACTTAAAATACCTGCAACTGTAAATGTAGTTTAGGTATAAACTTCTCCATAAAGTTTTCAATACGGCCCCGTACGTAGTTTTCGTATAAATTTATCTTGGATTTCTTTTCTATCTTTGCCCTCCTCGGTATAAATTTATACCATCTCGTATAAATTTATCTGGTCTGTTGCGTCAGTTTGCCTTCTGCAGCATAAGTTTATCACGATGCATACGTAGGTATAAATTTAGCGGTGTGGCGCTAACCTTAGAGTATGGCTGCGAGAAAAAGCTGCCGAGCCTCAGCTCTGTTACATGGCGAAGGCTTCCTCCACTTAATGACATTCACACCTCCTCGGCCGACACGGAAGTAGCACGGCGATATTCAAACCCCGGCTCTGTTGAGTTTTCTCGGCCACGACACCTACGGCTTCCACCACCCGGTACAATTTTATCCACCCACCACGCTCCTTTGACGTGTTTGCCCCCTGTCGTTTTTACTCCACCACCAGACTGGTCCGGACTACCTACTCACTTCATTCGGTCGTCGCCCATAGTCGCAGTAGGCTAAATCCCGTCCATAACTCCATCCATTTCACTAAATGGTACTACAGCAATTAGGCGATTGGCTGACCGCAACTCACGTGATTACCGCGACACTTGGGATTTTGGTCAACTAAGGTCACCCGACCTCGTACTTTTTTCCCGGAGATAGGAAAGCACCTCCCCGGGACTTGCCCACACCAAACCTCTCGGCATCTACAAGTACACCTCATGTTGATCTTTCAGGGCAGAAGAAACACCCCATGTTGATCTCTCGAGGCCGAGGACCACCACCGCCACAGACTCCATGTTGAGATTCAAAGCCCACGCAAGTAAGAATCTTAAGCGTAGCCTGAAAGCATGTACCAGTTAGAAGAAAGAAACTCATGGGCCGAGGAGGCTCCTTGCAGGGCAACATTGCCACAAAAACAGCAGTTGTTCTCTAGCGTTGTTTGGACTAAAGGTGAGGTTGATTCGTGATAGTTACAGTTCAATGACTGCTGAACCAAAGGGCTACTTAGCCTTCAATATTAGGCAGAGATGATGGTGAGAAGTTTAACCCCACCACCGGTGAGGTAAGCCTGCAGGAAATGCATCCAAGCGGCCTTCAGGAGTGATTCATGCTTTAGGCGTGAGGCGACAGCAGCTGAAGAGAAGAGCGACAAGAATCCGGGCATCAATGACTCACGCCATTCGGGAGGCATAACGAGTCATGCCCTTCAATGTGTTTCTGGATGGAAGGTTTCTTTAAGGAGTCTTGTGAGAAACTCCTAACAGCCCTATGTACCACTTGAGTGACAATTTCCACCGAAAACAGAAGTCTGATGATAATTATAAGGAGATGTGTGTTGAGGTGGAGAGCATTTTATGCCTTCTCTTACTTTCTTGTGCTTTCTGGAAAAAGAGTTTTCTCGCGTGTCCATTCTAGAAAGCATAGGATGTCACGTTTGTGCTACATGCTCACGAATAAAAGCTTCGAGACAAAATACAAGGACATTTCACACTAAGAAATGCTTCCGAGGGCGTGTTCTTGCCTAGTTCTACTTAAAAGTGAGTTCTTTCCTAAACATATTTTCATTTAGAGATGCATTGAAGGAGAAAGCTGAACAAGCAGAGAACAACAATCTTTGGAGGAAAATTGACAAAACAGGAAGAAAGCCTTTGGAACAACCACTCAACTACATATGGGTTGTTATTGAAGTGAATGGACGAAGAGAGCCACCCTACCACATTTTGTCAGTATTACTTTGGAATCTTTGGCGAAGAAGATTTCATACATCACATGTTATTTAGTGCTATGGCATTTAATGAAACTTATCTTGCAAGGCATTTTCCATTATCCAAATATTCATCTTGATCCAAATCTCACTATCTACATATTGAATAAGCTTCTTTCCAATCTAGAACATATACCACCCAGGTTGCAGCATCTTCGGTTGAACAACACGAGGAAGATAAGAATCACGGCGTTGTTTGCTTATGGTACCTTTATGCTAGTGAGAAACAAATCTTCAAGAGATTGGTGGTTTTCTGTTTGTTGGTCATACACACGATCAAATTGTCGGATGTTGAGTAGGCTCTCTCGCGTCTTGCTTTCGAGAAAAAAGCTCTCGGCCTTCCATGATGATTGAGGTTATCCAGATTCCTACAATCCCTGCGTCCGGTTGTCAGTTATTGGAAGAAACTTATGATTTCAAAGAATGGATTTTTAGGAAAGATCAATTGAGTCAACGTGCTATTGAGCCCTTGAGAAACATTGCATTTCGGCCATCAGTCAAAGTTCACTTGTAGATGTAGAGGCCATCTTACAAGAAATATGCCACATCCTTGCGATTGGCGGCAATGACCGGTATTCAATTCATTAGCACCATCCCGATACTAGTTCCATATATATGAGAAATGCCTCTAAAAGCTTGAAAAGAAATCTGAAGTAAAAAGGAGGAAGAGCATTTGGCTCAAACAAATCATTGGATTTTATTGAGACAAGTATTGATTAGTGCTCTAACCACTTTGGGGAAGCGGATGCTTTATAGTGGACTTCCGGTTTTTCGACAGCGTGACATGTTGCAAACTTCATTACAAGGTCGAAGACGATTCATTCAGCGGCCATCTGAGGCAAACTCTCGCAGTGTGAGTTGAGAATCAGAGGAACTGTAAAGAGATATTGGCTAGCTTCGAGATGAAAGATAATGAGTCATATGCTTGGCCGAACGCCTGGCTAACAAAGTTGCTCAGTATCACAGTTCGATCCTGAGAATTGAAAGGAATGCTCATAAATGTGATAATGATGAATCTGAGGAAGCCATTACGTAGCTAAGAAATCTTGGAGAGTAGCTGCAGGGATGGAATTCCCACTCAATTAAAGTGCTTGGATGAGAACAAATCTTGCCGGTGCTTTGGTGGGAGTTATACTTTGGAGATGGTAAAAGCAGTGGGAAAGAAGCCGAAGTCAAAGCAACAACTATTTGTCATAGATCTAAATTTGAAGTAAAGGTTCTTGCATATGACTTTTGTTCATTGCTTTGCTAATAAGTTAAATGGTCACTCAAAACTTTAACCGGCATGTGGATTAGACGAACAACCTAGAAAGGTGGCCAAAAAGATGATGATGAGGACTCACTTGTAGGCGATTGAGGAAGAAGAATGGTTAAGTACTTCAGTCTTTGAGAGTGGTGAGGATGGAAGGCTCAAGTGTCCGAGGATTAAATGATGGGAGGATGAGATGCATCCCGATCTTCAACAAAATGTAGTTTATTAGATGACTCGAACATGTAAAAAAGAGCAGTCACGGTGATGGTGATTATGCAATCAAATGTCACATATTTTCGACAATTTTGTTCATAATTTTGTACAATTTTTCACAACCATGAATATATCACTTCTTTGTCACTCTACTACCCTTGCTATTTTTTTATTGCCCTTTTTGCCTTTATAAAAGTAATTATTTTTGTTCTAGTTTAGGAGGATGAAAATTGCTATTTAAAGTCCATGAAAGTTGTGTTCGATCAACCCCTCAAAAATGGTACCTAAATTACTTAAATTGTCACACACGTCCTGAAAAAAATCTAAAATGGACTTTTTAAAAGGGAATTTTAGGAATCTTCAAAGGATTCGCTTTTTGAAGTCGCGTTCGCGACAAATAAGTCTGCGTTTCATTTTAAACTTTGTTCTCACGAAAAACATTAATTGGGTGTCCCCTGATCGGTGATCCCCTTCACCCCTTAGCGGCGGCCCTCTAGACTGCGTCTGGCGTAATGTGGCGCAATATCTCGCTTCTCGCACACCATCGAGGGCGAGTGGGACAGAGTTTCGGTCAGCGATGATATAACACCTCGGCTCTGCTTGGTGCTCTCCAGAGCTCCCCGCGACTTGGTGAATGCGCGATCTCGGCCCGAGCCTTACCATTCACGACATCCCAAGTGATCTCAAAAATGCGGAACCATCTGGCGGCATCCCGGGAGAAATCAGCATCCTTTAAGTAGGGTATTTAGGTTTGAACAATGTGCCAGCCTTATTACTGAGAGTCACGAGAAATTAGCGGGGACAATGGTCGAGAGGTAAACATGGACAAAATGTTCTTAAAAACGAGCAAAGCAGTCATTTGCTAAGTATTAGCATAACATCATCATATCGAGCATCTTGATCGACCCCATCGATGATTACACCGGGGTAAATATTGAGTCATGGCGGCGACTACGCCAAATAAAGAGTCCATATTTGCACCCATTCTTCGCGGAATCAAAATCTGGACCGCCGGTAGCCTGCCGCACCACATACGGCGATTCTCGAGCCATGTTGAAATCACCTACCGGCTTGAGCCACACCGGTCCCCAAGGATGTGACCTTATGCTCAGCGTGCCTGGCGCCCCTCTGTGATTTATTGTGAGCGTGGAGCGATCCCTGGCTTACTCATGCGACCCTTCGACGCAGTCATGACCCACGCTAGCGGTCGACCCGGGTAAAAGTCACTGCACGGCCCATTTCCATGCCCGCAGCGATTACCACCTTTGAGGCCCCGAGGTGGCAGCAGGTGATATGGATATGATGGCTCAGAAATTGGCCTTTGAGCGTTGGTCTTGTTGGACTAGCATGGAGTGTGTGAGAAGGGCAAACTAATAATAGCATTAACGAGCAAATTAAATGAATTGTAATGGTTATGGTCAAATAATATCTATTAAGCGAGCTAATCTCCTTGACAATATCTCGGTCCAAAAATAACGGTTTCTAAAAGCCAACTTCAAAAGGTCTTATCTCAGTGAATATAAATTGGTTATTGCGATCTAGGGCTCATTGTGGATGGTGAGAGATATACGCCAAAAATTGGCCGAGTGGGTCGAGCAGGGCCACCGCACAACCTAGGTGCCTTTTGATTACCTTTTTAGTAGACCAAGCTCTTACTAGAAATTGCCATTGCCTTTTGCTAATTGTCTGCCCGATTCTGACAGGTTGGCACGATTGGGTGGAGGCACCGTCTTGCCTTGTATTGAGAATCTTCCTCTAGTTTTTGGTGAACTAGAGCCGAGTCGTCTGAGCTAATGGTGTAGTTCATATCAATTGAAATTGTATCTCATTATCTTATGTTCATTGTCACATTAACTGTTTACCCTTCTAACTTATCTCATATCATAGATCATTTTGTCATTGCTAATGGTTTATTACGTGGATTACATTGTAAAATCTAGATTTTACCAGGAGTTATGATTTTCCATGATTTGTTTGAAGAGGTCAAGTATTCTATTTGGAAGAGATAAAAGGGAATGGTTTATTGTTATGAACCATATCGAATTGAGGTATCAAAGCGGAGCTATTTCTAAAAGTTTGCAAAGACTTAGGTTGGTCTTTGGAGATTGCAAGCAGGGAATAGAAGAACGCTTATTACGGCTATTCTTGATGTTTGTAAGTCATCTAGTTGGTGCTAGTGATTGCAAATTTGGAATAGAATTCCTTCTCCTTTGAGAATCTAAATGATCTTCTTTTCTATGAATTTAAAATCTTTCCTTGAATTATTCTTTCATAATTTGATTCTGCCGGATCACTCAATCTTTGGATATCAGTCAGTGTTGTCGCTGAGGAACATATCAGGTCTGCGGTGATTGGTGGCGGTGGATCGCGGAGAGGCGGGCAATCTTCATATCAATCCATTTCATTCCGCAAAATGGATCTCCTTCAATCAAAACTGCCAGGCCAATGATCCACTTTCGGCGGGATGGATCTTCGTTCGGCTCTCCATCGATTAATTGGGGCGGATAATCTTTCTCGAGATCTATCGCCAATCAATCTTGAACTATTCGAAACGAGTTGAATCTGGATCCATTATTTTAATGCGTTTCATCAGACTCTATCGTAAAATAGTTTAAAGAGTAGAGGTGACTTCAAATCGTTAAATGATTTTGAGATTAGATGCCTTTAAATTATAGTATCTATTTTATGATTATATTTAGCTTCATCTAATGAATGATCATGCCATTAATGGTTATGATAGTTTGGTGCCATAGTATTGATGTTAATGGATGATAATGAAATTTCTGAATTGATGTCCTGGGGTTTTGAAGCATTGGTTGGTGCCTAGAGTTTAGATGCGATGCTTCAGAGACCCTTGATCACTGCTTAATCTTGTCTTTGTCATAAAATTTAAAATTTTGTCTAGAAGTAGAATGTAAGCTTTGCTATCATATCTCAAAGAATAAATCAAATCTTCCACTGAATCTTATCTTAATCTTTATACAGCAGTTGTTGTCATAAATAGTTGGTGCTATTTTATGAAGTCATAATCTAGCCTTTAATTACTAAAATGGATTGAGTTGGTGCTTTCATGTACCAGTGAGGTTGGTCTCCAATTGGATAAATTAATTCAGTGCTTATTTGTTTATGAATTTCATGGGAGTCGGTTGCCTTCCAGGAAAAAGGAGGGAATTGAAGTATGGATATAGTAGCTCGGGGAGTGACTTAGGCATTGATGTTGGTGGGCTAGCATGGAGGTGTGTGAGAGAAAGACAGCTAATAGCATGGCAAAACAATTAATGTAGTGTAATGGTTATGGTCAAATAATATCTATTAAACCAAGCTGTCTCCTTGTGATATCTGGTCAAAGAAGCTTGCGGGTTTCTAAAAAGCCAACTTCAAAAGTCATATCTCTGAAGCGAATATAAGTCGGATTATTAGATCTAGGGCTCATTGTCGCGGATGTTGAATGCTCGTAAGAGTGGCAGGTAAATTGAACGAGGGGCTAGACAACTAGATTACTTGCCCTGCGTTGCCTTTTGAAGTGAACCAAGCTCCTTGCCTAGAAATTGCCATTACCTTTTGCCTTCTTTGTTAATCGCGATTCTCAACCATAGGTTGGCGGTTGGGTGGAAAGCGCCATTATTACTGCTTGTATTGAGAATCTTCCTCTAGTTTTGGTGAACTAGAGCAGTCGTCCCCGAGCTATTGGTGTAGTTCATATCAATTGGTGTATCTAAACTATCTTATGTTCATTGTATGCATTGTATTTGCCTTCTTATCTAATATCTAGATCATTTTGTCATTGCTAATGGTTTGATTACGGCGGATTACATCAGCAAATCTAGGCGGTTTCTGAGGTTATGAATATGATTTGTTTGAAAGTCAAGTATTCTATTTGGAAGAGATAAAGAATGGTTTATTGTTGTGAACCGCATCAAGCGGCAATGACATATTGCGGCCTAGCATGTCAATGGGTGCCTTGCGTCCCCACAGCACCCATGTTTGAAGACACGCGAATGTCACGGGTCCATCTTATGGCTTTATAGCTACTGGATTCTCTTCTTGCCCGGGTAATGGCTTATGGACATTCTAGCTCAAGATCTTCTTGTCCATAAATATGCTGGGAAGAAGGATTCTTCGTTGCTTCTTTTTCGGCTCCCATCTTCTTGGGGTGAAATTGTGAATTTTGATCGAGGAGTCATGCGGGGATAAGAGCGGCGGGGTTATCACGTGAGGCGACCTCGCATTCAAATCCACCTCGTCCTTGAGAAATGCAGAACCACCTTGTCAAGTTCCATCCCTCCCGTGAGGGCTTGGGTGAATCTTGTCAGTCCAGGCGGTACAATAGTAGGTCCCTCCACCAGCCCTAGCATCCGTTTGAATTTGTCGGAGTTGCTCGCCGACTCTGAAGTTCTTTGAATGTGGAGCAGCCGTGGAAGTAGATGCGTGGGGGAACATAGATGGAACCATATGTGCCCATATACGGATCGTTGGCCGCGTTATGTCCGTGATGAAGCTAGGAGGAAGGCCTACGACGCGGACCCGAGCACCATACGGGACACATTTGAGCACTTTCTCCCTGCGTAGCTTGAGGCGGGGCACGAGCTTGGATTAGTAAACTCTCTTGCCTCCCATGGCACCCGGCCTTGTGGGCACGTGCTCACAGGCGAGGCTTTGCAAAGAGACACGGGTGGGAGAGCATTCTGAATCTGCCCCCATTCGGCCAATCTGAGGGGAAGCCGAAAATACCAATCACAGCTCAGGAGAGCGACCCTTGGGGGAGGCAATGGGCTATCTAGCGGGTAAAACAACACAAATCTTTGGGGCTAGAACAATGGAATGGGAGATGTGCCCCGAGGCCGATGCAGTGATCCCTTGATCATGGTCCCCGGCAAAACATATCTGGGGAGAAGATCCACCACCTCACTTGACCTGGGACTTCAAGGCATGGATCGAGCACTCACACAGGGGGTATATCTTGATAAATCATGTAGCTTCCCCACATGGGGTCTACCCCTCTCCTTCTTCCATCCTCTGCCTCTCCTGCTTGTAGGAGGCGTCCGAACATGAGGAGGAAGGATTATTACCGGGGACTTCATGTGGGTGAAATAAGCGAAATTCCCGTAGTTTAAAGTGAGCTGCGATACGCATGGAGCTTTCCTTGTGTCCGGCACTCGATTTATAGTACACCGACAGCGCACCTGAGACTAGATTGGAAATGGAGCTTGGGGAGTGCTGGCGGTGATCTACGATTATATTAGCGGAAGGAGGACGAGTGGGGTCAACACGGCCAACTCTCTCTCTGTTGTCTTTGATTGAAAGGCCAAAGCCTCCTCCATTAACGGTGTCGGTGGCCTGTGCCGAATCCATTAGAAAACAGCGGACGTGAGAGCACGCTCAAATCATTAAGCCAGTGAGCCAATGCGCCAACTCCATGCCCCTCTACCACTGCCTCTCCGGAGTCGAGGATCTTGCAACTGAAGGCCATTCTAGATCTTTGCCCAGTAACCCCATGCCTCGTCGGGAGGCAGACGCATCTGGAAGCCACGCCCTTTGCGAAGGGATCCTCTGGCGGTGTAGGGCGAGCAAACTCGGACTTCGGCGAGAGGTTCTTTGTCTCCGATGGAGCATCGCTGAGACTTCCGGTTACCTCTCCCGACCGCTTGTGCAGCTGCTTGCTTTCGAGGAGCTCCCCACAAAACGCAACACCGCGGTACATCAGCTGCTGGCGGATGCCGAAGCCGAGACCAAGAGAGTCGGCCCCTCGCTCCTACACCTGCCGGTCTCCTAAAGCCCCTCTTCGCCTTCCCGACTCCGCAGAGCCTCGAAAGGGTCTTGTCCGGAGCTCTGCTTCTGCCGAGAACCACGGAAGGGACTTGAACGAGATATTTATCCCTTTGCCATAAAACCCCTTCAACCCCATCGTTGGGCAGGCGGTGGCTTGACTCCCTGACCCGTTGAATCCAACTATTGGAGAGCCGGTTGGGCACGGCTGCGTGAGTCTGCGAACACACCATCGGCCAGTCCGGGCTGGCGCAGGAGAGCGGATGCGTCTCCTCACGGTAAATTTGAAGCGATGGCCGGTGAGCGAAGCGGCCGGCTTGGTGGTCTGAGCATAGTTGGAGATCGTGTTCGGTGGTATGAAATTTGATATGGCGAGGTTGAATCCACTGGCCGATTCATCGCTTTCAGCCCAAAGCGGATTCAAAGATGGCCCGTATTCAGCCGAATCGATCTGGCGGGTCTTGATTCCGGCGTGATTGCATCTGTCTTCATCGGATCATCGGAGATGAACTTCCGCGACCTCTGAGCAACAATTGATCAAAGTGGAGACGATCTAGGCCTTAGGGAGGAGATGGTCGGTACGCCTCGGGCGACAACCTCCGAGCAGTTGAACTTTTAGGTGTACTTCGTATGTGCAAAATAAGGCTTTCATCAACAGCAAACTATTACCCACTCTTAACAAAGGTCTTTATTAAACCATTGAATACTTGATTTTATTAGATTGTGATACATGGCACTAGATATCACCGCTTCAAAATGCTTCTAGAAGGGCTTAGGATATTTTTTGCCTTGATTAGGTGATCTCGAGGAGATAAATTTCGCAGAACTCCGGGATCTAGCCCTCGGCGGTCGGATTGAAGATCAGTTCGAAGTGCAGGCCTCCCGTCGACTGGGAGGATCATCCCAGCCAGTCCAAACCCGTGCTGTCAGCGTGAGTCGCGCCTCGAGAGAGATCGCCTCAGGTCATCCCACGCGTCCCCTCCTCCGGGGATCCCCCGCAGTCGGCCCGGAAGGCGTGCGGCCCGGGCGATGCTCCGTAGAGAGTGATCCCCTCCTCAGGATCCGGCACCGGTGCGGATCCTCCTCAGGGATCGCAGTGAGTAGTGATCTTGGCGGGGCCTTCATCGCCGTGGTGATCCCTCAGGATCCTAGGGCACCCGGGGCCGGATCCCTCCTCAAGGATCACCCGTGGTGATAGCGAGGGCGATATCAGCGAGGTGATTCCCTCTCGGGATCCGGGCACCATGCGATGGGATCCCCTCACCAGGGATCATCCCAGGTAAGGCGTCGCGGCAGCTATCGTATTGGTGATCCGGCCTCAGGATCCGTTATGGTGGCGTGGATCCGTGACTTGAAATTCAGCGGTAGATACCGAAACCGAGGTGGTTTGCCGCGAATCACCAGGGATCACCACGTCATTGCCCTGTGATTAGAATGGGTATCCTCGAAAACCTTTGGACGGTGGAGATAGCGGCGTGGACTAATCGGTGGTCCAAGTTTGAATTTTGCCGGCCATGCAGGACAAACCAATACAATGAAAACCTGCGTGTTAGAGACCACCTCGGGGATCACCATCAGTGGTTCTTCCCACGATGCGATCAGCGATAGCCAGTAGCGAGGCATGGAGGCGGAATCTTGGTATTTGCTTGGCGACTATGGTGAAATTAGAAGAAGAAGAGGTAAGTATTCTTTTTCATTCGCCTTAAACTTCAAGGGCTTTAAACAAGCATTGTCATTTTGTGTTTAATGTTTTTTTTAAACTTGAAATTTGTCTGACCCGGCTCAAATGCTTTGTTTGATCATGGCAACTTACATTTAGTATCTGAAAGAGCATTTTGTGCACGATATTCAAGGGGTGGCCAATGTTTGTTTGGACTTGCTACATCCATATTGCACTGGTCCAAGATTTCGCTCTTTGGGAGCAGAGGAATTCAGAAGCACCCGCTAATTTCTATCTAAGAAGTTCAAAGGTCTGAGAGAGTGTTAAAAAGACCCTACAAGGATTCCTATATGATTTTGAAGAGGTATTGGTTTGATTCATGTGTTTGTGTTTTAAATCATGAGTCCAAGATCCAATAGGACCATCCAATAGGTTATGTGTTTGATTATAATTTTGCTTTTTAAGTCATTTGAGGTGCTTGTCATTAAGATTACACCTAGTAGATCAAAAACTAACTTGCAATGCACTATATATGATATTGGTGTTCATATGGACCTCAAGACAAGACAAAGAAACACTCATGTGGTTGAGGAAAGACCACGCCCACCTGCACACGTGAGGGAAAAGGGGGAGAGGGGAGAGGGTACGTAGGGGCTGCCAGCCATTTCACAATCAGGCAACTTATTTCCTTCCGCAATTTTCACATATCACTTATTATGGGTTTGATCACAAGAATATGCAAGGTTTGCCCTCGCCATGGTAGGTTTGTTGACCCATCCTCTGGAGTTAAGTTCAAGCTAGCACCCTGATCTCATAAGAATTGAGGGAATGGGGTAAGACAAAAGCTTGTCCAATGGCACACGCCACGTAGTGTCATGAACATGCATGAAGAGGGTGGAGGTTGAGACTTGAAGTGAATGGACAGAAAGCATGTGTACAATATTGAAAAAGGAGTTGTTCAACACATGGAAGCTACATGAAGATCTTCCCACTAGCATTGACATGTGGGTTCAACAACATCAAGATTCTCGTTTCATGTATGAGCAAGGAGACTTGTTTCAATTAGGAGTTATGACTCCAACCAAAGGGAGTCCATGTTGAAATTTGGCAAGAACAAAGCCATTTGCATGGACTCTACTTTCAAAACAAACGACAAGAGGTACGGTTCTTCCCCAACTTTTATTTTGTGTTGATTTGATTATTGTGTATGGTTTAATGCGTTCTATCTTTTCACACTTCTTGCCTTTGATGAGTATTCCAATGGTTTACCATTGGCTTAATGTTATTACCAATTCAAAAGAGTGGAGCTATAACAAAGTGGATGCAAGCACTAAAGGAGTCCTTATGCCGAGATGATCCTCGATTGACAACCTTCTTGCATCATTGGCGATGATGCCCATGCCGAGATAAAGGTCATGGAAAGTAACTTGTCAAACTCTAATCCTTGGAAGCAAATCATAACCGCACAACATTGTTTGATTTCATAGGTTTTTCCTAGTGTGCCCGCGCAAATTTGCATATGGCACGGGAGGAGGGCTTGATCAAGGGCTGCGTAAGAACATCAAGAACAAGGTTGCACGTGAACGACCGCTCAAGGAACTTGGTTACATGCATGGTGACGTAAGGTCCTCTAGGGGGACAATGTGTACCGCGGAAGAGTATAGGGGAGGCAAGAAGGAGGGAGGCAACTAGGAAATTGGAAGACTTATTGAGAAAGTATCCTCAATACCCAAGTTGGCGCATACATGAGTAAGGAGGACCAAAACATTTGCCAATGGGTATTGGCTACAAGGATGTACCCTCACCCAACCAAGAGACAAATGCAGCCATAGAGGCATGGCATTGTGCCTTGAAAAGGCGCCTCGGCATTTCAAACGAAAGCACCGAGGACGAGGATTGATTGGCTCCTCTACATTCTAACCAACAACATGGAGACACACATGGCATACACGTATAACTTCAATCATCATCTCAGAGCCTATTTTGATTTTGCAAGAATATAATTTCTGTCATCTAGGTCCATGAAGGAAGCAGTGGTTTGTGGTGAACACATCCTGTGAAGAGATAGTACAAAGCAGCCATATTGGGTGCAAGGAAGATTGCCGATGAACAGCTCACATTCACTAACTTCAAGAAGGTGAGGTGGCAAAGTGAACGCGACTCTAGGGCAAGGACCATACTTTGTGAACGGGCACACAAGAACCGGCATGTCGCGGATCGCCCCCGGGAGCCAAGGGCAACTTATGTAAGCACCAAGTTAAGGTCATGCAAATGTTGGGCAACCACAGGGATCAAGATCTTTTACGTGTGCTTGATCTCAATATGGGTCAATTGGTGGGGTGATGGACTACTTGAGGCCATGTGAGGATCACTGGGCTTTCATGGGGAGGAAACCACATACCAGGAGGTGGTTGAGATTGTGCTTTGGACGAAGTCTCCCAAAATGAGACAAGGATTAACCCGATAAGACAAGGAGATCTTTACAAGAAGTCATTGCTAGAGTGATGTCAAGGGCGTAAAAGATCCGTGCATGCTAATTGCAACCGGATTCACTATGAGACAACTCGACGCCGCTTGAAAGAATGGATGATGTTGGCCACACAAACTCTAACAGAACCATAACATGTATCCCCACCAATGCAAAGGGAAGAGGAGTGTGGTAATAGTTTCAGAAGGTGAAGCCTCCCATGGAAATTGGGAAGAGGAAAGAAAAGGAAACCAAGAAGAGTTGGAAGCAAGTTGAGATGTAGGGCCTCAAGTAGAGCTTCATTGTCTTGTCAATTGTTCAGGTCAAGTTTAGAGTTTACTCTTATGTCCTTCTTGAAAACAATAGGTATAAATAAATCAATATTCACCTATTTACTTATTACTTAACCTATTGATAAATAATCACCAATGTTATCAATGTTTTGTTTAATGTCAAGAGTTAAATGTTAGATAATTTAGAACCTTTGAGTTAAATGTTTAATGTTTAGAGCTTAGACCATAGGATAAAAAACTAATAAAACGTGACGCGGGATCCCCTTCTCCCGATCCCGCCTCAAGCTGAATGTGATCCCGCGTCCTCCCGATCACACATCGGCTTATAACGGGATCCCTCCTCCCGATCCCCGGTCAAGCTAGCCTAGTGATCCCTGCATCTCGATCACACACTGTTATAACGGATCCCTCCTCCCTGATCCTCCGCTGCCTCAATGGGTGATCCTGCCCCTCCCGATCACACACATCGGTTATAACGGATCCCTCCTCCCGATCCCGGCTCACCGCTCAGAATGATCCCGCCGATCACAGCATTGAATATGTTAATATATTATTTATCATATCCCTAACCATTGAAATATGTCTTGGAATAACCATTGAAATATGTCTTGAATAGTGGAAACATTGAAGTATTACTTTTAATAAGCTTTGAAACATTGAACTTAATACAATGGCTTAAACCGACATTCCAATTTAATCACTAATCTACCGTAGCACTGCTGCCATGGCTTCGCCCCGGACGCCCTCCCCTCGCTATATCCGCACACCGCAGTCATGTGATCAAGATATCGTGATAGGGTTGGCTCGTGACTTCTAGGACATCCCCGACGAACCTTTTCGCACCTCGCGGCAAAGATACATTTCCCGCCAAGCAAAGCTTTTAGGGTGTTGCCTTCCCGCATAACGCCTCAGAAGCAAACGCCAAAGCCTTGCCCTCGATAATACACTTCTTCAATTCAAAGCAATGCCCTATGGGTTGGCCTCTACTAATGGATCATAGTCGAGAGGCCTAGGGTCTTCCTCAATTCCCCCATTCTCCACCTGCCTCTACATGAAGCATGAGGGGATGGGGATCATGAAAAAGATTAATATGAAAGTAGAACATGAATATGAAGCTTACTAACGCTTTGATGCCGCCAGTTAAGGAAGCTCTAGGCCCACATCCTCCCCAAACTCATTCAAGTGGACGAAATATCCTCAAGACTATGGGCATTGATGGCACCGCTTCCTCGAAGTCGTTGTCGGGTCCTCACCATTTGGCTTGAAATGAAGTAACCGAACCGGGAGATCAAGCATCGAACTCAACCAAACCAACTAACTTTCTACCAAGAACAAATAAGGCAAGAGTATATATAGACTCATGAGCCAACCGTTGTCCTATCCGTTGTACAACCAAGGTTAAGCCATGATTTCAATTTCTAAGGGTAAGACCATAGGATAAAAGGTTTAGAGTTTAACCGAAAGTTAAGACCATTGAGCCTTGGACCATAGTACCAAAAAGTAATAAAATACGCGGGATCCCTCTCCTCGATCCCGGCCCTTGCTTGGTGATCCCGCCCTCCCGATCACACATTAATTAAAACGGATCCCTCCTTCGATCCCCTGCCCGCCAGAATTTGATCCCGCCCTCCTCCATCACACACTAACGAAAAACGGGATCCCTCCTCCGATCCCGCTGGGCTCCGCTTGGTGATCCCGCCCTCCCGATCACACACATCTAAAACGGGATCCCTCCTCCCGGATCCTCGCTGGCCCGGCCAAGCAGGATCCCTTCCTTCGATCACACACTTTTAAAAAATGGATCCCGCCCTCCGGATCACACACCTCTTAAAATGGATCCCGCCCTCCCGATCCCCCGGGCCGCTGTATCCCGGGCCCCTCCCGATCATAGCATTGAACATGTTAATATATTGCTTATCATAGGGCTTACCATTGAAATTATGAATATATTAACCATTGAAATTATGAATATATTATTAACCATTGAAATATATGTCTTGGAAGAGTGGAAATAATAAAGTTTGATGTTGAAACTATGGTGGAAGCCAAAAAGCCAAAAGCCAAAATTACATTCAAGTGTTCTAGTTTTGACATTGAAGTCTTGAAGAAGATATTCACATTCCGTGGAATTACATTCAAGTGTTCCGTGATATTCGCATTCAAGAAAATATTCACATTCAAAGTTTTTGAGATATTCACATTCACAAATTTTTAGATCTTCAACGTAATGTCAAGGACCATGTACCAACAAGCTGGTCCGATCCCCGCTATCACCCTGTGGTCACCCTCGGGTAAGTAAAGGTGGACTTCCCCGCAGCCAAGCAATCGTAGTTTCGAGCATTATCTTGAAGCCCCGACCTCATGCAATCTATGTCCTCTTTTTTTGAACCAACCACGGCTTATCGAATCGGATTAAAACATGAATTTAGCCATTAACCTAAAATTTGCACACAAAAAAGGAAACAACAAAACATAAACTCAAAGACTCACATTATCATCCTTTGCACCGATGTCTTTAACAAATTTCTTCACATAATTTATGACATACACACCACAACCAATTATTGTGTCATGGGGAGTTTCTAATGGAATGCAGTGCATTATGCAATGCACTTTCCTCATGCCTCCACCTCTTAAACACGCCTCAGGAGGAATCAAGTAAGTATGAATAAGAAATTAGCTTCAATCATAATGGAAAAGATTAAATAATTCGAGATAGAGAGGAATACTTACAAAGTCACAAATTCTCTGTAGATGCATGCAAGGGAGCATATGAATCAAGGTGCAATGTAAGGGCGTGGCTTTCCAAGCCGAAGCACATGCCGTGCCACCACCACTAAGATGAAAAGGCTCCAATGGCCACTAAGAAATAGCAAATTGAAAGGCAATTAAAATAGATTTAAAACTTAAATAATCAAGGATCGAAGCCACCCAAAGATTGACAGAATAGAATAGAATTGTGTCCCTGATCTTCCACCGCGTCCCTACCAAACGGGTTGTCGTGGATGAGCTTGGCAACCGCCATAAGCCCCTCGCCACCCGCCTTGCTTCCACTCAAGAACAGCCCTAATGCGCCAGGATGCGAAGACATGATGACACCTTTTCTCGATAGGAATTGAGTGCATAATTACCCCGCATAAACCAATTGAGCAATTGAGTGCAATGAAAAAAACAAATTGAAGAAACTTAAGAACTTAAAAAACTTACAGAGATAAGAACCAATGCAACCGAAAGACATCGCCTCCGCCCCGAGGCCGGCGCGGGATTGTCATAAATTTAAGGGCCTCATTGATGTAAAACTCCGACATTTGCCGACTTGTCACGAATCTTGATGAAGGGGCTCAACCACCACGTGGAAATTTAATGTGAAGGGGCACCGCCATCGACGGCAAGATCAACACCTCTTTTGGTAGTCCGAAACGTAATCAAGAAAAATGGGGATCGACAGAGTACAAATGATACAAAGATAATCTTGCCGGGCTTGGGAATATTATCTTCGAGCCCGGGCCGCAAACAGATACCAAGTTAGGGCCATGAATTCAAAGGGTTTAGGAGGAGGTTTTGGGGGTTTTGGGTCCGCAGACGATGCCTCCGAGAATTTTTTTGGCCCGGCTTTGGCAACACAGTTTAGGCAAAGGGGGGCGGTTTAGGCAAAGGGGACGAATACTTACTCCGTCCGCCGCAGCCTCCTCGCCACATCATCACCGGGCCCAATTGGCTTTGCTCCTCGCTTTTGGTTAGTGGAGGCCAAAGCTCATCATCGAGATCAAATTTTGGTGCTCACCTGATCCGCGTTTATCTCCCTCGATCCGCAATTGCCGGCTTTCCAATTCACTTGCTTTCTTCCTCCGACTCAGAATTAATGAAGGCTTCTTTGGCTCTTATCGAAGACCCATATCAATTTGCTCATCGCCACCACTCCAAAGATTTCTCCCGTCCTCCGCAATTTTCGTGAGGTTGTGGGCATATTTATAGTCCGGATCCATGCTTCGGGCCACATAAATCTTTTGCATAACTCCTCTTCTTCCGATTGGCATTCGCCTTGGCGGGCTCGCATTGGGCAAATGAATTCGATTTGGGATTCTCCCCTACGCGATCGTGAACCTCGCCACCTAATCAAGAAGGCATGCACTCAAACCCGTGGATTTTCGAGCTCAACCTTTCGAGTAAGTTTTGCGCCATCAACTAAGCACTTCCATCTCTTTGCCACCGATCATAACTCAGAATCGGGGCCTTGGTTCGTGTAATCAGAATCGGCGCCGTTTATGACCTCGATTCTCCTTTTGTCGCCCCTTCCTCATTCAAATCGCCAAAGCTTGAGCCGCCCACGAAACTCGTTCTTTCACCTCCTCCTCAGATTCTTCCCCACCGCCGATTTTTCCTCCCTTCATTCAATTTTTGTTGCCCCGACGGGCCGGGACTCCACCTCGGATCCGATTCCGCTTTCAAAGGCGTTGCTAATCTCGTGAATTGATCAGATAATGGCAAATACCGAGTCAAGACAAAGATTCTCGCCAAAATCGGTGTTGAGGCCGACTTCCGTGGTTAAGGATTCGGCCCATCCGCAAAGCCACGCGAAGATTTAGTAAAGAATAGTAGGAAATAGTAAAAAACTTGATAAAACAGAGTGAAAGGGTCGATTTTAACTCGTAACTTCGCTAATACAGAGGTAAACGAAGTTCCTCCGCTAATGGTGCACTCGCCCGACAAAACCATCGCGGCACGAGGGAACCCGAGCGCCCACCGTGGAGAGTTCTCGCCTGCATTCTGGACTCTTCGACATCGACGGAGTGCTTCGTCGTCCCTCCCAGATCCCCGTGCGCCACGCGGGACGGGATTGGCCACGACGCATCATTAATGGCCCGTCCGAATTTAATTATAAAATTAAAGGTGCCGCCGCTTCGATCCCTGAGGACAGATAAATCACCGGATCTAATGGCCGACAAAGAACCAGCCTTTGGAGTGCATCTAACGGGAGAATAACTCCCCGCCCCACGCTTCTACGACATCCACGCCGGCCACTTCCACCTCTGGATGGATGATCCCTTTAGGACGGATCCACTTCATCTGGACGGGTGATCCCTGAGGGGGGATCACCACCTACGATAGCGCACCGTAAACAGCCCACGCCCGCAGCACGTGATCCAAGTCACTCGGGATCCACGCCACCATGCCTGGGATCCCTGAGGGGGGATCACCACTGCCGATATGGTTCGCCGCTATCGCCCACCTGGGAGGGGGTGATCCCTGAGGATCTGATCCGGTCCGGTGCCCGGGATCCCTGAGGAAGGGATCACCACTCGGGCTGGATAGCATCCGGCTGCTATCACCACCTGGGTGATCCCGAGGAGGGAATCACCCCTACGGATATCGCCCCTATCACCACCTGAGGTGATCCTGAGGAGGGGATCCGCTGGCCCGGGTGCCCGGGGATCCCCGAGGTGGGGATCACCACCTACGGATGGCGCCCGCCGCGATCACCACCTACGGGTGATCCCGAGGAGGGGATCCGCTGCCCGTGCCTGGGATCCCTGAGGAGGGGGATCACCTCCTACGGATATCGCCCGCCAGCCCAGCCGTGGGGGATCCCGCAGGAGGGGATCGCGCGGGATGATCCCTGAGGCGGGATCTCGAGGCGCCGGACGGTCGCATTGCACGGGTTTTGGACGGGGGGATGGTCCGGCCGACGTGGCGTCTCGGCCAGACCAGAACGGGGTCTCCCCAACGGACCCCGTCGAGGGCGACCCGGGATCCCAGAGGCCGGTAAATTTATCTCCGGGATCACCGAATCAAGGGTAAAAGTATCCTGAGCCTTCTAGAAGCCATTGGCCGTCTTATCTTCTGAAAGCGGAACCGAAACCAACATTCAATTTGGTTAAGCCCAATCTGCTCTCCAGCCTTT
This sequence comes from Isoetes taiwanensis, assembly GCA_021234155.1. Classification (NCBI taxonomy): domain Eukaryota; kingdom Viridiplantae; phylum Streptophyta; class Lycopodiopsida; order Isoetales; family Isoetaceae; genus Isoetes; species Isoetes taiwanensis. The sequence continues at coordinate 888,144 of JAJEKV010000005.1, forward strand.
GAAGCACATGTAGAATCTGAGACTTGGATTGATTGTGGTCGTTTTATTTTCCTTTACTGCAGCCGGATTTGAATCTAACAAGGATTTTTGCCCTGTTTTAAATCGATTCTTCATCTGTCCGTAGCAGAAATCATGGCTATGGCGGACTCCTTATTTTATTTTATGTGGGCCTCTGCTACTGTTTATGTGTTTTTTAATTTTTGCTCCTCCTAATCCGGCGAGTTTCTGCAACCGCTATTACGGCATTTGGACCAGAACAGTTTTGTCGAATCCTGTTATTTCCGATGTTTCTGGGTTTTAAACCGGATCAAATGGGTGAAATGGGCGCATCTTATCCATGAATTTTTGTTGTTCTGCTGAGCAGATCATGTAATGTTTCAGATTCGGACAGATTTAAGCCTTGAATGCATTTGATATTTTTCTCACTCTTCATTAAATGCATTTTCGCCACTAGCTTTCTGCCGATTGGTTCAGATATTTGGAAAATCAGATCTTATTTCTGCTCTATCTGGGGAAGAAACGAAAATAGTGCAAAAATCGAGGATTTTGGGCGCACTTTAAGCAAACGTGAATTTTGGGTTGTAGATATTTCAGATTTGTGCAGTGTTTTTCATGAATGTGAAGCAGAAAAAAATGTGACCAGAAAATCGTAAAATCTGTGCACATTTGTGGTTTGAAACAGGGCTTCTGCAATGAAAACACTGCAAGCAGATCCGGCAAAAGAAAAGGGCTTGAATATATCTAACGATCTACTCTATGAGGTTCTAAAACGGGTAGATGGAGTCACTTTAGCAGCATCAAGCTGTGTAAATTCTGATTTTCAGCAGATCGCAAAGGATGAAAAAATCTGGGAAGAAATCTGCAGCAACAGATGGCCGGCTACCCAGAAATCAGAAGTAAAAGCTCTGATCAAATCGGCCGGAGGGTTCAATCGGTTCTACAGAGAGTGCTATCCCTTAATCCTAAACAGAGGGACGGAAAATTGGGGCAGAGACGAATCAGAGCTATGGAACAATTCCAGCGAAGGGGGAGAATATAATGAAACAGATGCAGCTACGGCGGATTTGCCTTCAAGCTTGGTATCAATTATAGACATAATTTACAAGGAGGAATCCGTTCTGAGCAGGTTAATCGACGGGATTCCTAAAGCAAAAGACCATCCGGGTTGGTTTTCGAATTGCCCATTTCGAATAGAGGAGTGTTTTGATCAGGAAGAGGAATTCGCCATAGCTGCCGGATTACCAAAAGTTGAAAGCTTAGCAACAGAACAGAAGGAAGGTAAAATATGGCGATCTCTCTGGGAAAATCTAAGGCTAAGTTGGATCATTCTCGACAAAAAAACAGGGAAAATGGTAAATCTATCAAGCTGGAGGCCTTTGAGCGGATTCCGGCACTGGCCCAGTGACGATTTTTTTATAATTCGCTTCGGATCAGTGATTTTCACATCTGGGCAGGCTGTGCAATGCAATATATTGATCAAATTTCGGATTTTGAAGATGGGTTTTGGTGAGGAAGAAGGATTGAAGCTTAGATTGACGGAATTGAGCTTGCAAATGGAGGATATGGCAGGCCGGCATCTAAATGGGCGAAATTGTTTGCCCGTTTTTCTTCGCGCATTGGATTCTGAGAAGAGTAAACGGATCAACGAGGTGCTTGATTGTTGCAATCGATATTTCTGTGCTCAGAAACAGATCAAAGAGAAGATTTGTAGGCGAGAATGGAAGATGGATCTGTTGGCCGTGCTAATTGGAATTGGATTTTTCCTGGGTCTCTGTTACTCCATTTTGTGACACGATCTGGCTGCATGCAGGATTTGGTCAGAATGTTTCTTCACAGAGTGGCTTTTTTTTAGCGATTCAAATAAAAATCGCTCTTTTGTATTTTGTATCCGAATATAAATATCGTTGTAATTAAAAGTTTTCCATGAAAATGTGCTTTCAATTGGACATTTCTCTTCCCAGTCTCCTTGGGCGAAAATATGTTTACCCTTATTTTTAGGCCTTAGCGGTACCATTAGGTACCATTTAGGCCTTCGCGGTTCCATTTCGGAACCTTGTTTTGAGCGGGTGCATCCCCATTAGGCCAAAATTGGCCGGTACCTGTGACGCCTTGCAAGTTACTGGCACCGGAGTAGCGTTCCCATTCATCATCTGGACTTTGATTTTGCTGATATGGCACAGGCTTGGAACTCCAATTCAGGTGAATTTGAAAGCTTTCGAATTCTGAAAATCAAAACTGAGTTTGTCATTTTCCTGATTTCGTTTGTCCTCTTCTCGGTTTTTGCCAGAACTGCTAAAACATGATTGCAGGTGCAATGGGAACGATGGTCTTGGAAACCGGTAAACTGGACCTGCTTGAAATTACCGGTGCTGGGTTAATGGGGATACACCCTCAACCCCGTTTTTAGTAGTGTCAACCCCGTTTCGAGTACTGTTAGGTACTTTTTGATGGATCTCCACTCCACAATATAGAAACCAAGGTGCCAACTTGACAGTTTCTGTGCACGCCATCCTGACCATTCACTTGAAAAGATAATCAGAGCCGTTGAATCGGGTATTCTCACCCGTGGAATCACCACATAAACATTCTCCCGAAGGGATATCCACTTGTCGTATCCCTGCCGTGGAATCACGTTCGTGGTTATTCTCTGCGAAGGAGTATCCACCCATAGTATCTCCTGTCGTGGAATCACGTCCATGATTATTCCCTACGGCGAGATCACACCATATATCTTTCGTTATTTTTATTTTATCTATTTTTTGATTTGTTATTTTTAATGAAATTTATCGAGGTCGATTCCAATGGACAGAATAACATTTGATTCATGGATATTAAAAAATCTATTCTATTTTATTCATTTGAAATTTAATTTCAGACGATATCCATTAAAGGGCATATACGGTACGTTGACTGAAGGCATGATTACAAATATTCAGCCCTCTTATGTTCTACCATGTGCACCCTGTATTGTACGCGCAAGTCCCATTGCGACACGTGTTGTGTAGTGAATCCGTCCAGTGGAATCACATTCCATTCGCGCCAAAAAATCTATTCTCCCAAGCCATTCAAATTCTCTCTCACAGATTTCGTTCCAGCACTGGGTTTCTTAGTTTCACTGTTACTTTCTTGTCTTGTTGCTGCAGTCAATCCCTATCCAGATGGAGCAAAGCATAGGAACATCATTTAATGAGAATTTTCAGATGGAAGATTCATCAAAATCGACCTTTCAAGTTAACTCTACGACTATTTCTCTGGCCAAGATTCTGATATGGAGGTGGAATCTCCTCCAAAAAATCCTGCAGAAAAGAAGGCTTTTGATGACTGTTTTGGCGAAATGGGAGCCACAGATCCGCAAGATGATGATTTGCATCTGTTCAAGCGAAGTGCATTGCTAATATTTGGAGGGATCATACTGTTAGAAGAACTCCATGCCATCACAAACTGAAGTTAGCAAAGAATTTGGAATGAGCGTAGAAGCAGTGGCAACTTAGATATGGACATTGAGTACTGCTAGGATGCCGAGGAAAATCCTCCTTGGAAACTAGCCGGCAACATGATGGAAATCCTCAATTGGCTGCTTGATCCTGAAGATGGACAGTGGCATTGCAATCTTAGCAATTGTGGGAGTAGTTACTTCAAGAAATGGGATCTGGCAATCCATAGGCTTCCAAGCATGGCATGCCTTATGACTACAAGCTAGGACCTTGCGATAGGAAGCCAAAAGCTCCGGAACTGCCTAGGAGCGATAGGAAGCCAAAAGCTCCGGAACTGCCTAGGAGAAGAAGGAATTTCGAGCAGATGAGTTTGGATTGCAGGACAGACGATGAGTATTTGTGGCAGCACAATCTGGGCAGATTTTAGACAGAGTCAAGAGAAGAGCACAAACTATAATGGCTGAGAGCAAATAGAGGACATTGTTTTGAACCCGACAAATAGGCAAATTTGGGTTAATCAACAGGTTGAGATGAGGCGAAACATTGAGAAGAGTCTGAAAGATCAGAAAAGGGTAGCTATCAAGAAGAATATTGTCAAGTCGTATTTAATTAAAGTGGGACTCATTCCATTCCCATTTTTTTTCGGAACCCTGTTAATTTACACAAAAAGAAGCACCCCGACCCGAAAACTGGCCATAATTGGAATTTTTGTCTATTAGTGTGCATCCAAGCTTTTCTTCCAGTTTTCTTGGATAGCATGTCGAGAACAAGAACAATGCAACGCAAACATGCATTAGACCTATCAAGTTCTAATTGAAAAAGATTCTTAGTTGAACATTTTGGCTCTATTTTCTTAGGTGGGTAGACAATAGATCACAAATTCCAACAAAAATTAAGCAAATTGTTTACTTAATCACCCAAATATACTAGTTTTGAGATACCTTATATTTATAAATGGGCTCATTACAATATATATTATAGTGGGTGAAGAGACCATAGTGGTCGTATGGGCACAATCATTACACCCTCTTCACACATGAACCACCTAGTGCAAAGGGCGCGTGGAGCTCTCTCCTAGTCACTGAGCAACTTACAGACGATAGAAATTTGTATGAGGAGTTCCTTTATGGGCCACGTGCTTGTATGTCCAACTGATGTCACCACCCTCTTCTCGACATCTTTCTTTAATGAACTGATCTTTTCATTGCTCCCAAGCATGTACTATCTGGTCGAGATAAGGACTGCAAGAGACAAAATAAAATTAGTCAAGTGATGCTACATGCAAAAAAAATAAAATAAAACACGCCTTAGGGCCATTTTTGGAAAATACAGCATGAGAAAGGCAGCCGCTGAGTTGAAGGTTCTTTCGACTCGCGAAGTCGAAAAAAGCGCGCCAAAGTTTGAAACGCAGTTTAGGGAGTCAGAGGTCTTCTCGACTCGCGAAGTCGAGAAAGGCACAAAGCTTAAAAATCCAGGCAGAGGGATCGGTGTTTTTCGCTGAAGTCGAGAGGCAGCAGCAAAGGTGAACGGCTTTATGGATTCGAGAAAGGCCTCTAATCCATAAAACCCGCTCGCTTGAGACGCTTCTTCGACCAAGCGAAATCGAGAAAGGCCTTCCGATCCCTAAACCTCGGTAGCTTTGAGCTTTTGCCTTTTCGAATCACAATCGAAAGGCACCAAAGCTTAAAAATGCAGTTTGAGGGCCTTTTCACTCGCAAGCCTAAAAAGGCAACTCGTGAGTAAAAAAGGTAATTTCAAAGCTCAGAGTCCGAGAAGGTCATTTTCGCGAGTCGAGAAAGGCAGCTCAAAGCGAAAAATGCAAGTTTGAGGGCCTTTCTCGACTCGCAAGTCGAAAAAGACAACTCAGAGTAAAAAAAAGGTAATTTCAAAGCTCAGAGTCCGAGAAGCAAACATCCTATGTATTTTCTATGAAAAAATAGCCTCCCCATCAATTTCCTACGTATTTTCCATGAAAAATAGACCCTCCCCATGTATTATCTAATGGACACATATCCAATGGACCCTCACCCTTTCTAATGGACCATACCATATAGCTATATGAAGAGGGGACCATTGGGCTCATATTTAGCTATGTAAAGAGTAATGCCTAATGCACATATAAATAGCAACATATGCACCTATAATGCACATTATAACCTATGAGAGCCTATTAGACCTATGTATTAAATCCTATTAATATGCATTAGACCTATTAATATGTACTTGTCCCCATTTTGTGTCTTGAACCTTCAAAATGGGTTAAACAAGGTGTAAATTATATCATGATCGTCGCAAAGTTAAATTTTTACCTTAGAATAAAAATATATGCCTAGAAAACATGCAGCATGGGAATATAATGTTTAACGTGTGAACATAGTAGCACGCACATAAAAAGAGGAAATTGGGGACACGTCAAAATATAATCCTATATTATTAGTATTTATTTTACACTTTCTTTTTCAACGTATTATTTTACCCCGCTTTTTTCTAATACCCCGCCTTTTTTTCCCGCCCATGCTTGAATTTTAAAATTTGGTACATACCTTTGAGACGAAGATACTTTGTACCACTTGAACTCTTTGTTTCCGGAAGAAGCTCCCATAGCCATAGCTCCCACCGGAATTGACCCGCAGCCAAAAGCTTCACAGCATAGTCGAGATCCAAAAAATTATGACATATGGCTCAAAATTTTTTATTTTCCCAAGCCGAAGCCATGGTCTAGTTTTCAAACTCCCCCGGCCGAGCAAAGGGTTTGGCAGAGCAAAGGACAGAAAGAAGGAGGCAGATGAAAGAATGCAGATGATAAAGATCCTACAGATGAAAAATGTAGATGCAAAGCATCCTGAGCAGAGGACATAAAGAAGGAGGCTTCTCCTCAATCCATTCGGCCCATTCTTCTTTGAATATAAGATGTAGAAGCTTTTCTCCGAAAAGATCCTTTGCTTCTCTCACTTTCTTCAAACTCCCAACCCTTCATCTCATTCTTTTTCTCGCCGATCATTTAATCATGGGCGGCAAGGAAAGAGTCATGAACCGGATGATTGGGCTTAAAAGAAACCCAAAAGGATCTGGATTTAGGGCTAAAATGTTTTGCAATGCCGTAAACATGGGCGTAATAAGATGATGAGTGAGTACAAACGGCTGAATCGACCAGGCCTGGGCACCCAAAACCAAATTTTTAGGAGGAAGAGAAAGATTGGGAGAAATGAGTTTGAATTTAATTTCGAATCAAGGGTAAAGTTTTCTCCGCCACCAATTCAAGCAAATGTATGCAAGCGTAGCCGCTTTGGATAACAGTTTTGGATAACAATAACAGGGATAACGCATATATGTTAATATAACAGGGATATAATGATAGAAAGAGTTAATATTGGTGGAAGGCAGGGCATCCTCAGCATTCGAAGCAGAGAGTCGGTCTTCGCCCTGAAACTCAGCCAGGCAGACCGCACAATCGGCTCCCTCCTTGAGCCCTCGAACGGATTTGTACCAAAAAACTGGCAGCGTGTCTATGAATGCCTACTCCACTCCGGCGTCGTGTAGATGGAAGAGTCGGCCGCCGGGTAATGCCCCTCGCAGCGGCGTCGAATTATCCTCCTCCCTCATGCTCTGCCTCGCGAAGCATCTCGCCAGCAAATGTAAAAACCCTGATAGGAAAAACGCATATAATAAAAGAGATATAATGATAGGAAGAGTTTTATCAGGGATATGAAGAGTTAGCTATTATATCCCTGATAGGAAGAGCGTTTATGCAGTTTTGGAATGTGATAATGAAGAGCAAGATGAGAGATCTCCATCTCCCCTGCAGGGCATGAAATGAGGGTGCCTTCTCTCACCTCAAGAGTCGAAGGATTATAATGTTTACTTTGAGTTTTATTCTTATTTTTTGTGTATAATGTTTAATGGGTGCCCAACAAAAGAAATATTTGGGCTCGCTTACCTTGGGCATCCGCCATGGGGCTTCACAAGGATTGGGGATCACGTAATGGAGGAATCATGCCATTCTCACCTCCAGGGCAGAAAAAATTTCAAGATTGTCTAAATTGTTTAATTATTTATTGTCTCCATTAATTACTTAATTAATTATATTATTTAAGTCCGCCTAGTTAATCTTTTATTTTTTCGAATGGTTGTTTAGCCATGGAACCCCCCCCTTCTCCCCTTTGCCCTCCTCCTCTTCCCCATGCCCCTCTTCCCCTTTGCCCTTCCCTCCTCCCCTTCCCCAAGACCCTCCCCCCCCCTCCCCTCCCTTTGCCCTTCCCCCTCCTCCCTTCCCTCCACGCCCCTCCCCCTCCTCGTTGCCCCCTCCCTCCCCTCCCCATTTGCTCCTTTCTCAACTAGTGGTTTGTAAAATTTATGAAGAAAACAAGCTACCCAGTTCTTTGTGTGTGATGTCTAATTCTATTCAAGCATTCAATTCAGAATTTTTTTTCTATAGTATGAGTCCCATTTTCAGTCTGAGTCCCAAATTTCGAGATTTGACCCACTTTAATTAAATGCGACTTTGTCAAGAAGTTTGGCTTGATGTTGGGATAGCTGAAACCAGAGAACGGATGCTAGTAAGGCCCAGATTCCACCGAACGGCCGTCTGTTACCTCTAGAGTCTCGATCTTCCACCCTAAATACCAGGGCCACTATTCTACTACAATTCCGTCAATTCTTTGGCAATACACAGCCATATCCAGATGGCAGGTTTTTATCACAGTACTAGCAAACTCCCGGGGGATCTTGCCCGGGAGTAAAATCTCTGATAATTGCCGCCACATCAGGAACTGCCGGGGTGTGATGGAATCGCAAAACTTAGAAAAAATGCTAGTTGGACTTCTGCAATTCGTCCAAGTATGAACTTTTGGTTCAGTGGAATCTGGGCCTAAGACCTCTATAATTTCGATTAACAGGGAGCTAGGAGAAGGGTTCCTTACCAAGTGAAGACCACCATTAAGCGTACCAATAAGTAAGAAACTAATGCCAAAGAACAGGTACGAAGCATTTGTGAGTCTTGATGGAGCAACGGAGTTCAGCCACGAAGTTTGACAGTATTTGAAGCTGGTCCGGCGAGGTGGGGGAGATACCATGTATGGGTGGGTACTGGATGGATAATCACCCCATCTGGCCTAGATTTCGCCCTAGATCCTTCATCGGCTATGCACTGGATGTGGCGCTCACGCATTTGTCATCTGTGTAGGTTTTAGAGTGGGACTGGTCAGAATGGCAGGCCCGCGAGTGCCTTTGGCCGGAAATGACTACCTTCGTGATTTCAACGTAGAGAAAAACTTGGGTGGTGATTCCAATGTTTGGAATAATAAAGGTGGCGATTCTACGGAAGGGAATAACGTCAGTGGTGATTCCAATGCAGGGAATTACCAGGGTAGTGATTCTTCTGAAAGGGAGCACAACAAAGACATACGAAGCTATGTGTGGTGCTCTCGCATTCATCCGCGTAGGTTTTGGAGCAGGACTGGTCATAATGGTAGGCCTGCAGCAAGTAATGCCTGATAGAATCATGACGTTGACATTTAATTAATTCAAAATTTAATTACATTTGGTTATTTTTACGTCCGCTAAATAAACCTTACCCCATAGCATATTCCTATCAATTTGAATTTGTTTCTTACAAGTATAGAACATTTTGGCACCCAATTTGAAACAGATTTATATTCAAATGAATTCAAATCTGGGAAGGGATTCACCCTAATATCAAAATTAGTTCAGCTGGGAATTCAAAAGTTGCATTTAGGCAATTGCAATCATAGAGTTTATGTCAAGGCCTATAGCTCTTCAAGCCAAACCTCAGACCATCCTCAGACCAAACCTTTTCGAGCAAATGGAAGGTAGCTTTTCTTTGTTGGACACAATCAGATAATTATTATAACATGGCTGCGAATATAGACCTCGTTTGTCAATTTCATCCCGCTCGAATCAATTATCGACATAAGACATACCGCCTAAAAAAAACATATAAAAGGTAGATGGATTATATAAACAAATATCAATGCATCATGAACCAAACATATCACTCACATAACAAATATTGATGCAACATGAAACATGAAACAAAATAAGGTTACGATTATCCATCAAACAAATATACACACACGATAAAATATGTTTGCCAAAACTATAAAGAATTAACCCAACTGGTGCAACATGAAACATGAAATAAAATATTGTTACGATTATCCATCAGACATCATATACATGCATGATAAAATACGTTTGCCAAAACTATAAAGAATACTCACGCATGACCCAACGCCACATGTCTAATACGTATAACTTGTGCATATCCACTGTAAGTTATAATCTCCTGCGAAATCAAGCAAAATGGAGTTCTAAAAACATACACCGGTCAAACTTGAAATATCGGAGCCACAAGGGATAAATAATGGTCAACCAACAAACTGATGAGGCATGCCAACCTTAGGGATCAACCGTAAGTATTGATAGGATGAAGGGAATCAGAGATAACATGGTAAATGAGACTAATGAAGCAGAGGGATGGAGCAATGAGATTGCGATGAAAGGGATAATATGAAGTATAGGGACAAAATAGCGTGAAAGCAAGACTAACAATAACTAATAGAACAGGTAAACAAAAAAGATCGGAAGAGGAACAATGGACCATAGTAAGGACAAAATGAAACAACAAGCCAAACAAGAACTAACAACAAGATTGCGTATTAAACGGGAGCAAATCATTGAAACGAGAGCAAAAGGAATATTCCGCAAAGATTCCCTTTTTTTTTACGAAAAAGGGGGTAAAATGAGGTTAAAAAAAAAAAAGATGCATGAAATTCTATTTTGACCCCCCCCCGAAATGACTAAATTTTTTTTGCAACGAAGGAATTGACTTTTTTAAAGTGTCACTTTTCTTAGCAAAAAGAATGTTCTTAAAGTATGTTTTAAGAGAGAAACTCTAATTTCAGAGGATAAAATATTTAACAAAAAATTGAAGTAAGTCTGTAATTGAAACTGTAGTATTCTCAAAATTTGAAGATACAATCTTCATATTCACATCAAAATTTACAGTCTTTTTCTAAGACTCCGCTTATGTGCAAAAGTGTGAGGAGTGATGAGAGAGGATCCAGACGCCCTCATGTTCATTTATGCCATCGCCATCACCTTCACTTCTTTCATCACCACCGAGGAAGTGCTTGAGTTATCTTCCTCATCACTATCAACGACTGTGAAGCATTGTCACCACCTTCTTCATCATCTTCTTCATAATTACAAGCTTTTTAAGCAAATTGATAGTCTTCTCAAGAGACGATTGTCGATTTCAATTTAAAATCATAGCACAATATAGTCACGCCATTAAGGTTCAGCCTCGCCCCTACAACCCACCTTCTTGGACTTTCTCCTTTTCCTTGGCTTCTCATTTCTAACTCATATCTACCTTCAAAAGCATTTTCTCGAGCGTTGCAAGCCAATGAATCTTGAGTTTAGTGACTAAGCCTTCCTCCTTGACTGTCAAGCACTTTTGCTATCCGTAATCCAGACCTTTGTCATCCTCCCTCCTAAGAGCAATTAGCATACCTTTGGTAATTTCTCGATATTACCTTGGGGCTCATTCCCTGCCTTGGTCCGAGGTACATGACTCGGGCCTCCTCGCCTTCTACTTCAGTGCAAATGTAGCACCGCTTGGACCCGCTTTGGTGCCGGGTTGATGGAAGGTGTTAGGCCATTGAAATGGTTCTTAACAACCGCCTTAGAGCTATGTTTTGTACAACAATTTTCTGCTCGAGAAAGAAATTACTCCACCACATCCGATCTTCTTCTAAGAAGTACTTAAAGCCCGAGGAAATTCCATTTTCAATGGCTTTTAAGGATGACTCGGGTACTTTTTCTTTCCGCTTGACTCCTTAGGATTTTTGAGAGGAAGTTGCTCAAAGACGCTCTATGAAGGAAGTGTCCGAATATATTTAAGGAAGCTGCATTCCTCAAGGGACTCCAGTCCTTAGTTGTGGTATACTTCTTCCCCAGAAGAAGCTTTGGCCATCCTTCAAGTAGAACTTGATATGATGTTGAAAGGTGAGATCATTCAACTTGTTCACAGCCTTTGTTCTCTGCTTGAACGTTGAGAGAAAACAAACTCTCTCGAATCAGCAGCCTCTTTAAGAAGATCGACCACCGAGTAGGAGTGTAAGAATCTTCAATAATTCAACTAAAGAAGGAAGACAAAAGCCTTCTTCCTTCTAAGGCTTATTTAAAATCAATAACATTTGGTCAATCTGATCATGAGTGTGGCCTACAAGTAAGAAACCGAGCTTCACTTTTCTAAAGATCCCTAGCTCCACTAACATGGCACAAGACGCAAAGAGTGTTTGATTCTTGTTCTCCTTGTAGTATTGTCAAGCTGCGATAAAGCACCGGTGGTAATTGCTCTTGCTCGCACAGACCTTGTTAAGAATTGTAATTGTGAGGTTGGGGTCACCATGCAAGTTTGGATACGCCAAAAAACTTTTGCACCTTAGACTTCCTTTTGAAGACCATAGCTCCTACAAGGTGGACCTTAACAAAACATTCCTCCGCACATCTTTAGGAATGTTCAAGAAATGTGGTAGAGTTGTTTTTTTGGTCCATTCCATCAATCACAACATTATGTATTGCAAAGGACGCTCAAGAGCTTTTTTTTTTTATGCTTGGCAAGTTTCTTCTCTCTCGCTTGTTGTTCACGATGTCCGGGTAAGGTTCTCAGCACAATATCATCCGTCAGAGAAGAAATCAGGTCAAAGCATTTTCTAAAACAAGTGAGAGATTGGAGAACATGAACTTACTTCTTTTCGACCTCTGCCTTTGCAGCTTCGTTGACTTTTAATTCTCGCACACCTCGAAAGCAAACGACATTCTATGTTTTCTAGAATTTTCACAAGACCAATTCACTTTTCCACACCGGGTGAAGTGTGAGTAAGAGATGTGTCAAGTTCAGTGCAAGTCTCTTTGTACTCATTAAAAACATCTTTTTGTGATGTTATCGCTAAATGATACATGTTGTCGTTAGGTAGCTTCACATGTTTCTAAAATATTTCTCCATCCAGACACAAAGAAGAAGGGCATGCATGGTTACAACTCTTCTTGGTCCACAATGATCATCGATTGCTGGATTTTGTCCAAATTTTGTGTATTCTAGACATTCTTGTGGACCCTAAACGGTGGACAACCATAAAATATTTCGCAAACTTCTTGACGGTTAATGTAGTGCAAGAAGGTGTTATGGCCTGGTCTTACATGATAAGCTAAGTAGGCATTCGGTCTCAATGTCATGGAACTCAGAGTTGTCTCTAACCGCCAGTAATTTAGCCATGTTAAGTCTCGTTGATGCAACCCAATGAGCAGATTTAGTTCTCAAAAGTCTCCTCATTTTCTGTTCATCCATAAGATTTCTTCTTCTTGCAGAGGAGCAAGCCCTCAAACCAAAATCCACCTTGAATTTCTTTGAAGATTGGCTTGAGAACATGTAATCTCTTTGTTCCTCGTTGGTGTCTTCATCTTCCGATGAAACTTCTACTCAGGGACTTCCTCCGTCCCGAAAGTGGTGTGCTTGTAGAGGAAAACAGACCACGGAAGTTGTTCCCCTAAGGAATAGGCGGGGTACAAGTGTTAAAGGGTGGTGATGGCCCATAAGAGGTTGTGGCATCACCGGTTCTTGTACCATCTTGAAAAGGAGTTCTTGCAAACATCTCCTTTAGAGCGACCTGAATTCTCAAAATCCATGTGTCACAACCCTTGTTGTGTGAAGAGGAGTGCATGTCGGAGCTTCGCCCTCATTTGTAGTGAAGTCCCGTGAGAGAAATTGTAGTGAATCTCACAAATCTTAGTGTTTTCTCAGGTTCCTTGTATGTTTGCAACGAAGGAGGCTAAACTACAAAAGGGGGGTAGCTTGTTCTTGAGCACCCTTTGTTGTGGAGCTTCGCAGTCCCGGGATGGAGCAAAGGGTGGTGGCAGCCCGCCCGAACTAGTGGTGATTCTTTGAAGGAGATGCCGCAGTGCCGCCTACAGACTTGGTGACGGTTGGAAGGGTGGTGGAAGTCCGTTACGCGGCTGGACTCGGTGTGTCTTCGAAGCAAGAACGATGAAGCGCAGGTAGGAGTCCGGAGAATTCCTGTTCGGAAGAAACGACGTTGGTCCCAAGCTGTCCTCGTAACTGCATTTGTGCTTGAGACAACGAAAGGTGGTGGAAGTTTGTTGACGGCGGTTTGTCATCTTAAGAACCGCAAAACAAAGTAGAGTTTAGATAATGTTTCATCAATCGCAGAGCTTTTCTTATTCCGTAATACAAGCCCGCCTACTAAAAGTAGAACTTCCCCGCAACAATTAAGCCGAAAGGCAAACTAAAAGCTATTCCCCAATACACTAGAGCGTAACAGTAAGGCCAAACGTGATTCCACTTCACATAGAAAACGAGCAAGACGGAATGGACACCTTTAAAAGGAAATTTTACGCCTTCGGGCCATGTGATTCCACCGAGTTGAAGTCGCCAAGCCAAATTCCAATATAATATTCGAGTCAGATTCGATACTCATAGAGAAAACATGGAGAGGTGAGTAAGAAAGTACAAGGTACAATCATTTGTGTGTTCTGCTTTATTCGGATACATTTACTTTCCCTTGGCTAAAAGTGTATTCCCAATACACATTCGCCTTCGAGCCAAAGTGTATTCCGTACACGCTGCCTTCGAGGGAAGACGAATGTGTTCCTAATACACTTTCGAGGGGAAGGCGAATGTATTCCTAATACACTTTGGAGAGAAGGCGGTAAAGGCGTATCCGACACTTCCTTTGAGGAAGGCCAAAGTAGTATCGAATACACTTCGCCTTTGAGGAAAGGCGAAAAGTGTATTCCGAATACACGCTCAGCTTTCCTCAAAGGCTTAAAAGTGTATTCGAATACACATTCGTTTCTTTGTTTTGTAAGGTAGTTTTTCCGTGATTTTGTAGTGACTTTAGGTGTTTTTTCTCGCTTTTAAAACTTGTTTAGACCTGTTTTTGTCAAGATTGCAAAGTTGTTTTGGCATTTTGGTCCTCTTTTGCCCTTGTTTTTTCCTTTTCGCAAGACATTTTGTATTCGAATAGTTTTTGCCACCGCTTTCTAACAAGATCGTGTTTACACAATATTTGCAATGCACAAGAAGGCGCAAAGAAAACAACACAAGAGAACCGTTAAAATCCCAACGAAAACCGCACCCACGTAGAAGGGTTGAGGAGTCATCTCATACCGCCATCTACTTAAAAACTTTCAAACTCAATGGTTTTTTACAGGGGTACTTCTCGAAAGTACAAAGACACTTACTTTCCTACATGTCCGTTTGAGGCCGGAGCAAAAGGTAATGATGAGAGGGAATTTGTTTGCATGGGCACCATCCAACCAGTGAGTGAAGTAGCCGGGAGTCCGCCAGCGAGGGAGACCGCCTTTTTCGCACATCCCAAGGCTTTATTCATGTTGATGAATCCTATTTTAGAGTGGCGAAAGTAAATCCTCGCCCTTCAGACAAGTATGTTGCTCACTACATCAAAGAGGTCGCCGCCATCATCAACTATGTTCGGCACAACGAGCTTAAGACTTCCCTACAACCGAGTCCGGAGCCCGAGGAAGAGGATGAGCAAACCAGCCCGAGCAGCTCCTCATCACAACTGGGAGTCCATCACAACCGGGCCGAAAAGGCCACCGCCACCACCACCAAAGAAGCGCCAAGGGACACAATTGTCGCTAAAGAGCCTAAAAAAAAGCGCATCGGCCTTAATTGCGAGAGAGGATATTTCCGAGGAACCTAAGAAGAAGAAGGGGAAGGGTAAAGCACCCGTGTTGCTATAAAGGAAAAAAAAAGTTGACAAGACAAAAAAAAGATGGAAGAGATTAACCCGCACAAGTTTGTGCAAGGTGTAATTTATTTGCCGACCACTTCAATGAAGCTTCCAATCAAAAAATGAAGTCGGTGAAAGGCCACTTCAGTTCGCAAAATTTATGCCGATCACTTAAGAACCCGAAGATGTAATAAGGAGCAATCCAAATGCTCATGTGGCCCCAATAGTTGTCCTTGTTGACGTGGAAGAGTGCAAAACCCCCAGACTATGACAGAGAAAACGCAGAGACCTACACTCACTACGCCTTGGGAGGCAATCACGCCTTTAAAGGCAAGAAGGCAACTTTATAAAGAGAAGAAGAACCCGAGGTACCTCTCCGCCCTTCAAGGCTTTCATCGTGGTCTTACCGATGAAGAAGCGAAAATCGCTGCCAACACCCACAATGTCGAATACAACTAATATAAACTAAAGATGAGCTTCGCCGACAAGATCCGGTTCATGCAATGTGAGTACGTAATATTCAAGGAAAAGTACGGTGAGGACCTCAAGAAGCCGCATTTTCCTTGGAGCTTAAGGAGGCGTGTGCTATTGAATGTCGCCGAAATATGACGAGGCCAACAAAAGGCGCTCGATTGGCCCGACAACCGGTTCCAGCTAGCTTTTAGAGATGGCAAGGTAAGCACAAAATGTATTCGAATAGCAAATCAACTATTTAACGTGAATCTTCTTGAACGATTTGGGAACCTCCGGACCGTGATATTTACAATGTTCGAAATTAGGGAGTTAAAGAGCAAGGGAAAGGAGACAGCTAAGAAAAAAAAAGCTCGACGCATCTAAAAAAAGAAATGACCATTACCGTCAAGGGGAAATGCGGTTTCTCCGACACCTGAGCTTCGGCGACTTCTCCAAAAAAGTTGTTGATAAGGAGTTTAGCCTAGAAGAAATGTCAAAGGAATTACACAAGTAAGTTTTCCTCGACACAAACATTAGTTATTGCATGTTAGATTCCCAAAACATCGGCAGTGGCTAGTGTATTCCGAATACACATGCCTTTCTTTACGGGCAATGTGTATTCTAATACACATTGCTTGTCTCTAGAAAGGCATTGTGTATTCCTAATACACATTGCTTGTCTCTAGAAAGGCATTAGGTATTCCCGGAATACACACACGCCCGTGAAGAAGGAAGGCATGTGTATTCGGAATACACATTGCTCCTCCAAATGTTGGCCTGTGTGATTCGGAATACGCATGCGTTCCTTTAGAGAAGCAATGTGTTTGTCCTGTAGTAGAACTATTTTCTGCATATTGTTTCGAGGTAGCATCACAAGTTAACCGGTTTGTATTCCAGAATACAATTAGCTTGACTTGTATTTGTTTTTCTTTTACGTTGCCTTCATTCTTTTGTTTAAACTCATTGTTTCCTTTAACGCCTTGCAGCCAAAAACGCCATAACATGTCAAACATGTTTGATGGAGCAGCGAAACGCCGACACATGGGAAAGGTGCAAGGAACTCTACCCAATTGCCACATCCGACGAACGCATTGTCCAATATTCACCAAATTTTGAGGGCTGGGTAATTACACTTAGAATTCCTTCTCTCCGCACAAACGATCTCTTGACAGTTGTTGTTTTGTTTTTCTTAGAACAAAAGAAAAATAAAGACCTACCCGAGGGCTTTATGAATTTGGTTAGAAATAAAGACGGGAAGAGAGGTCGTTAAGGCTGAAGAACCGCTGAGCCGTAACCATCCGACTACTTAGAGATTCTCGCATGTTTGATCAAAACAATTTATATTCAATCATTCATGGTGATTGCACGAACCTTGTCGGAACGGTTAAGCCACGAGGACTTTACTTTGGTTATTGGCCGATCTTCCCTATGGGTTTAAGCTTAAAGACAAAGCAGATACTGACGACCAGCCCTTCAAATTTTCGAGTTTAATGCTTTTATTGAAGGAATTAAGCATCTCAACGGCCAAACATTGGCGTTTAGTTACGCTCCATTCGAGCATGCACCGCTTGGTGGAATCAGCTTTCAAAAATCACTTTGGTTCTCCGGTTCAGTGGATATGAAAACCTTGTGCAGTAAGTCTTATTCCGAGATACAATTACTTTTCTCTTTAATAACGAGTGTGTATTCCTAATAGTATTTCCATTTCTCGGTTTTCAAAGTGTTTTCTTGTTTTTGCTAATATCACTTTATATGCTTCACTAGGTACAAAACGAACATCAACTACCATGGTGGAGGACCAAGGTTGCTCAAGAAGGTAGAGTACCTTCATGTAGCTTATTGGAGTTTTGATGGGAAGAGGACCATGGATCACTTTTTAACACTTGCTTTGTCAAAACTTTTCAAACGCCCTAGAGTTTCCAGCGGTCTTACAAAATTGCGGGACCCAAGTGCACAAGGCAGATTGTGAATCACTACCGAAAACCACAAAGCTCATCAACCATCTCCGGACATGTTCTCGTCCCGTGAGATTGGGTACTTGATGCTTTCTCCGGTTCTGTACTACTATCGCATGTGCACTTAAGAAGGGCCGCAACTGTAGCCGTGGATATTGATAAGGAGGTCAGCATTTTGTGAAGATGAGACCGGTTGCCTTTACCTACTTTTACCGATGAAAATCAGAGTTAGGGGCCAAGTCTTCATCCGATTATGCTAAACTAACGCCCTCGAGATACAACCTCCATTCTCCACTCACTAGACGATGAGGCAACCTTTGCAGAGCTTAAAGAAGTAGCTTTAGCTACCATTCCGAAGAACAAGGAGGATACAAAACTCAAGTCCCCAAAGAAAGGAGCGATAGAACGTATGGGCCGAGATGGCGAGAGCAAAGAAAAGAATGAGGAGGACTATGATGTAGATCTTTGACTACCGCATATTAAAATTATCATTATTTATTACAATGAATCTTCAATATTGATGTACAACAATTTATTAAAAACATAGTACTTTTTTTCCTTTCTATTCGGTGCTTGTTTTTGTAATGCTTTCGGTCTCTTCAAAGTCTATGCCTAAATTTTTTATTTTTATGATTTGTGTTTCATAAGTACAAAGTTTTCGTCTAATAATGGGCCAAAATGGCATGAAAAAAAATGCAAACCTCTAGAAATTCTTAACAACTATCAAAAAAGGCTTATTTTAGAAACTTGGTGTTTTTTTAAAGGGAATCTTTGAAACGGGAGTGATGCAACACTCCCGTTTAATTTGCAATCGTGTTTAACGAACTAAAAGAAGGAAACCCCAAAAATTGGACAAGACGAAGAAACTATCAAACTAACAAAAAGAAGATGTGAAGAAGGTAGAAGGTAGCCATCAGCATTTTGAAAACTTTTCAAAAGCAAGATGGAACATGTCCAAAGAACTAAAGAGACCAACCAACCATGGAACATGTGGAGTAACATGGGAAAAATAGGAGTAGAAGCTAAAGAAAAGGGATACCATGAAGACAAAGGACAAAAAGGGTAATCACTAACAAAGGTGGCATACACAAGAACTACGTATGCGGGTGGAGCACAAGTAAGACGGCAAGGATCCATAGGAAGAAACATGACAATTGGAACTAGTGCTACAAACAACAGAGTAATTACTGAAGAGACTCACAGACTATAAGGGACAAATGGAGCAATAATAGACAACTAAAATTAAAGTATGTGATGGGTGACACGGAGAGAAGAAAACGAATAAGGCAGTGGAAATAAATGAGATAAAAGGGTATTGAAGGCACGTGGACTTAGGGTAGCTGTAACACCGACAAGAACCAAACCATATAAGAGACATATATAAATCATATAACTAGAAAAAACAATTTCAACATCACCGCTAAGCATATGGAAAAAGGTTAGATCAAGCAATGAGCACTCTAGAGAAAAAACAAACTAATCGATGAAAATAGCCTCGCCTAATGCCTATAACTTGATACATGCAATTCAGAAAAAATAAGCAATACCAGAAATGACTGGGCACATATTGATGTTAATGCAGTTGTAACACCGATAAGAAACATACCACATAAAACATAAAAAAAAAATATGGACTACACATAGCAAATATCAGTGCATCGTGACATACATATAACATACTGATGCAACATGAAATATGAAACAGACTAAAGCCAACCATTATCCATGTCAAACATAATATATACATGCTCGATATAACACGCTTGCCAAACCATGAGAATGCTCATGCATAACCCCATGCCAGACATCATGCCCAATACACATAACTTGGATATGTATATGTCTACTATAGGTTATAGTTTTCATGAGAAATCATGCAATTTTGGGGCTCTCAAAACATGCATCATGTCAAAACTTGAAATGTAGGAAGTTAAAATACCAAACCATATAAAACTAAGGAAAAACAAGTCCAATATCACTGCTGCTAAATATACGAAAAAAGATTAGTTCAAGCAATGTGAGCACTCTAGAAGCAAAACAGATTAAACTACGAACACAACTTCCATGCTGGATATCATGCCTAAAGTATATAACATAGGATCCGTGCAATTCTACCACAAGGTAACATTTCCATGAGAAAAACAAGGGATAAAGAATTGACGGGGCACATTGGTTTTCAAATGCAAAATGTAGATGGATTATCTATAACACATATAAATGCATCATGAACTAAATATATCATACTCATATAACAAATACTGATACAATATGAAACATGAAATAAAAAGCAGTCATCCATATAATATACGTGCTCGAAATAATATGGTTGACAAATCATAAAGAATGCTCATGCATGGCCCCATGCTCAACATCATGCCTAAAGTGCATAACCTAGATATGTACATATTTACCGTGAAGTTATAATTTCTATGAGAAAACAAGCAACTGAGTTTTAAAATATGCAAAGATGCCAAAACTCAAAATATAGAAAATTAACCCATATAGAACTAGGAAAAAAACGACCAACATCATCGTTGTAAACAGATGAAAAAGGTTAGTTCCAGCAAGAACACTCTGGCAGAAAAACAAACTAACCTAAGAAAATAATACGACACGAACCACGTAATGTGAGAATCTAAAATGAATAAGGGAAGGGGAAGGGGAAAGGCGCCAAAACCCAAATCAAGAAAACCAACAAGGCGAATCAAGAACTATACAAGCCCAAACTAACAAACAAAAAGCAAACCACAGAACTATGTAAGCAATAAGAAAAGAAAAATATATCAATCTAGACCTAGAGAAAACCACTACAAACAACAGACTAACATCCATAAAACATATATAATCAAGTTGATAAGCTAAGTGGCCAAAGCCAAACATGGTCCTAGGGTAAAAAGAATTGACAAAATTCACGGGCATAGCAAAATGGAAAAAGGGAAAAGGACATATCGATGGTTATAGTAAAAGAAACCAGGAAAATAAAATGAAAACAAGCAACAGACATAAATGCATATCCATGAAAATGGGAAATAATGCATAATAATCATCTTAACACTTTCCAAAGCTGATACAAAATATCAAAACCAACATCCCATCATGCAAAACCATAAGTGGAGGAAAAAGAACCCAGATCACGAAGAAAGTTGTGCCCATATGAAAATCAAGTCATTGTCAAGCTGCAGAATCACGCTCCTTGAAATCTGCAAGAAAGAAAATGAGAGCAGCCGCCATCTGATATTGAATATAATAACTTGTTAATCTACAAAACCATAACAAGAAGCAAAACAACAATAGTTAACCAGCAGACAACTATCCATGCAATCACATCAT
Source organism: Isoetes taiwanensis (assembly GCA_021234155.1). Classification (NCBI taxonomy): domain Eukaryota; kingdom Viridiplantae; phylum Streptophyta; class Lycopodiopsida; order Isoetales; family Isoetaceae; genus Isoetes; species Isoetes taiwanensis. Next base: position 909,114 of record JAJEKV010000005.1, read on the forward strand.
CAACTAACCAAGTATCTATAATCCAAAAAGTTACAAACTTACAAGAACCTAAGGAAAAAAGACAAAAAAATAAATAAAAATAAAAAAACAAAAAAAAAGGCGATTAGAAATTACTCCTCTACTGGCATATCCTCGCTAAGACGCTTTTGATCATATCTCTCGTGTGGAATAACGGATTCATGCAATTCTTAGATGGTTGGAAAGCTTATCTAGAGAGCTTTCTGAAAATATAAGATTCGAGCCTATTGGATAGTAGAAAGGCTATGAAAAATGCAGATTCAAGATTACGGCTAAAAAGAGCTCGACAAAATGCTTTTCCCCATATCTCCCTCCCAGAATATCGAATTCAGACGATTTTTTGAGAGATAAAAAAGCTTATCTAGTTAACTTTCCTCAAACATTTTTGGACATATAAAGTCTGTAAGAAACACAGGTTAATGATTTCGGCCAAAAAAAGCTTGACATAATGCTTTTTCGCATATCTCCTTCCCATCGGATTCGGGCGATTTTTAGATGGATTTGGAAAATTTATCGAATGAGCTTTCCAATAATATAAAATTCGACTATGGTTGGGAGGAGAAGGCCTGAGAAAAAATCCGATTGGAAATTTCAGCCAAATTCAGGGGAATTGGAGAAAAGCTTGAACAGATTTGATGCTCAAAAACAAGAATAGGCAACGAAATAGAGGGTGTAACGAGGAAAACTAAGAACAAACTAAAGGTAAGCAGAAAGGAAGCTGACACCAAGAATCAAAGATCCAGCTAAGAGAAAACGCTGATGAGAACTGAGAGGGAGAACATAGTATATGTAGGGGAGAAAGGATCCAAATGAATCATGCAAATAGTTTATATTCATGTACTCTTGTTATTACCTAGTTATCTACTGTAAGTACGCCAATAAAGGTATACATACCCCCTGCCAATAAAGGTATACATAGCCCCTGATATTTATACTTAGGGTTTTCGGGAATGTGTTTTTGTTAATTAGGTAATTATATTAGGGTATTTATACACGGGATTTGGTACTGTGGGTATTTGTACTCAGGGTATTTATACCCATAGGTATTTAAACTTAGGATTTTTATATATGTGGTTTTTATAATTATTATAACTATTATTATGCACAAGGATTTATATGTAGGGTATTAGTACTTAGGGTATTTATATCCCTCTGGTATTTATACTTAGGGTTTCTGGGCATGACCTTTTTTTATATAATTAGGTAATTATACTTCGGGTATTTATACATAGCATATTTATACCCTCGGGTATTTAAACTTAGGATTTTTATATATAGGGCTTTTATAATTATTATAATTAGGGTGTTTGTGCTCAGAGTAGTTATACTTAGGGTATTTGTCCATATGGTATCAGTAATTAGGAGTATTTATATAAGTTTTTTCATAATCCAGTAACTATGCTTAGGGTATTTGTACAGTGGTATTCATAACCTCCGTATTTATACTTAGGGTTTTTGTGCACGAGTATTTTACATAAGGTATTCGTACTTAGGGTATTTAGACCCTCTATATTTATACATAGAGTTTTTGTGCATGGGTTTTCCTATATTATAAAAGAATAGCGTCCGTCTGTGCGTCCGTGAGTCTGTATTCCACGACCTCCTATTTCAAAAAATTTTTGGTTGTGTGGGGGATTCGAACCCTGGACCTTATCGAACCCTAATTCCCCCCTATTCCCCTTGGCTTGAAACTGCGCCCATATGGCCTTCCCCTTTTTTTCACCCCGTTAAAATCAGCCCGTCATTCCCCGTCCAACTCCCCGCTTTCCCCTCGCCTAAATTTCCCGCCAGGTCTCCCGCGTGAGTGTGTGTACGGGGGGCCCCGCAAGGGCCAATCGGCTCCTGCCAACTGTGCCAACGGCCCCCTGCCAATGGTACGTGGTACCATTCTGACAGCCCTTCATTCTTCCGGACCCGAACGTCAAGCGTCTGAAGTGCAGGTGCAGTTTGTTCTGCCAATTTGCGTTCTTGAAAAAAAAAAAAAAAAAAAAAAAAATTGATCGATATTCTAAAAATGAGAGCGCCTAAAATCTTGTTTTTTTTGTCTTTTACCTCCTTTTTCGGTTTGAATCACTTTCTTGGCTTCTCTCGTGAGGAATTTGCTTGATCCTTGAGAATTGACCCTCGATTTCTCTCTGATCGAAGGCTAGCCTGGTAGAGGCTAGCATTTTGCTGAAATTAGAATGCAAAGATATGCTGATGGATACCAAAATTTTTGTAATTCTAAAGCATGACAGCAGACTTATTTGTGGTTTTCTGATTGGCACTCCAGATGAATTGTGGAGCTCTTTGATTATCAGAGGCCTCTTCCCCTACCACAAATTTCAAATTGAATGCTCCTTTGTTCCCGGTTGTGAAGAATTCCAAAGACAAATTGTTGATTCTTGGCTTGAAGAATACCTTGGAACCAGGAACATCGAAGCTACAGCAATTGTTCGAGCCTTTTGTGAGCATTTGGATTCAAAACTCATTGTGAAATTGTACTCTGAGCCCGATCTGGGTGATTTCTCTTTAAATTGAGGGAAATTCAAATGGAATTCACGCTCCTCTTATTTTCAATTTCGGATGTAGGTTGTTTGCCAGTCATCTCATCTATAGCTAGGATCTTTCCCCTTCTCTCTTAATTTTCTTCCCTCTCCCTTCAATTTCTCTTCTGCCTTTTTCCGCATTTAAATTTCCCTTTGCTGTTCTCACCTGAAGTTTTCTAATGGAAAATAAAAATTGCCCTAGCCCTAAATTCCTTACTCTGTTACATTCTTTCTCTGCTTTGGCGCCAGGAGATCGATCTGCCCTTCTCTCAGAGTTAAGCTCCTTCCACAAAAATCCAAAAGATTTTATTCTATTTGGCAACTTTGCTAATTCTGCAGATAACAATCAGGACATGGACCCTAAAACCTTCAAGACTCCAGTTTGGGATAATCTTACCAAGGATCCAGACATGTGGAATCGGGCTCCCTTGCTTGATCCGGTCTCACAAATTCCAATTCCATATGGTGTACCTAAACCTTCTGTCGAGATTCAAAATGATGACACCTATGATGCTGCTCTAAAAGAACTTCGACCTATTCAAGGGAGCAAGCAGAAACTCTACCATGGTATTTCACTTGATCTTCCTTCTGTCCATTCTAAGATATCTTCTTTAAAAGATACTGCTGTGATTATCAAGGTTACTAAGTCTGGCATCCAACTAGATAAGCTATGGTCCTATTTTCTTAACCTTCATAAAGGGGTGCTTATCAATGCCATATACTGGTCAAATTTTCCCTACATAATGGTAGAGTGTGGAAATCAGAGAACAGCCAACTATCTACTCAAACTTGGCTCTTTAACTTTTGATTCATTCTACTTGGCTTTTCTGAAATGGGACCCGAAATTAACTCCTGAGAAAATGGGAAATCTTTGTGTGGCCTCTACAACCTTACAGGGATTGAACCCCATCTACTGGAGTGAAGATTGCTTTCAGCTTTTATTCAATTCCATTGGGAATTACATTTGCACTGATTACTCTCCATCCAGATCCCCTAGATCTTTTATACAGCTCGACCTTTCCAAAAACATTCCCACTTCCATTCCTTTTCTTGATGCCTTTGGCCAAAGCTCCTACCTATATTTGAGATGGTCTGGCTTACCTCCTCAATGCCAAAATTGTTTAAAAAGACACTTCTGGTATACAGACTGCTTACTGGAAGCAAGTTTGGATTCCAATCTGGAAAAAAATGTGGAATCTCAACTCAACCATTCAGGAAGTTCTGGAGACTCAATTAAGCAGAAGGGATTGTATATTTCAGAAAGGTCAGACGTATCTGTTATGATTAATACAGTGGTCAACCAGGGTCAAACGAATCACTGGCATAAAGTCAGTGGAAGCAAGAAAAGAATCAGAAACAATCAGTTAAAAAGACAGGGTTTTGCAACTCACAACAACAGTAATAATGATAGGAGAGCCAACAATCCAAAAGCTAATATTGCAACAGGCAATTACCAGAGTATCAAAGTTCTCCAAAACTTTGAAAGAAAGAAAGATAAAGGGAAGGCTCAATGCGAACTCGAGTCGAACACGAGAAGCTCCATAATATGCTGAATCATGTGATTGCTGAATCTAATCAGAAGATTCTAAATTTGCCTGAGCACCAATGCCTTGTCAGTGGTAAGAGTGTTCCATTACTTAATCAAAGCCATGCTACACAAAAACCAGCCATTTTGAAAGGATTGAAGATTTGTGATCAAATATTGGCGCATGACTTCACAATTCTTTGCTAAGATGATCCCAAGTTAACATGTGCTACTCAAATACAAATTGCACAATGGTCCTAAGGGCCAGCCAAAGAATGCAATTCGACCTGCAAAAGATTCTGTACTCTTCATTTCTCAAGGTTTGGATTCAACAAAAAATCAAACTGATGCTGCCCAAGTGCCAACCCCAAGTCAAGATAATATCACTGCTAGTCCTGACTTATCTGAAGATCCAAAAGGTATTCAAACTGAACCTGTGGATAACATGATTGACAGGATCGACTGCTCAAACAGATTTGAGGTACTTGCTAACTTAAATGTTGAACAAGATTTAAATTTCTTACTGAGCAATATAGCAACTGACCCTGGTCATAAAGTTATTCCTTTGCCCTCCATGAACACTCATACTCACCACTTGCCACCTCTTGATCCCTTGATTGATATAGACAATTCACCCCCTAATTTCACTATCTCCACATCCCCAATCTCAAAAGAAGTGGCAGATCAATTGGCAGTTCTGCAAGATGGTCTTCACTTGAACTCTTCTAGTCCACACTCAAATAATGATTTGGGAAACTTGGATAAGCCTGCAGATGATGTAGAAATAGTAAAGGAAACTCCAGATATGGCTCAAGATATGGCTCAAGATACAGGGTCAGATCAAGAATGCTTGGACACAGGTTGCAAGGACCAACCCCAACAATGCTGCAATGAAGATGCTACTAACAGGCAAGTACCTTTCTATTACAACTCAAAAGAATTGGATAATATAGTAGATTCTTTAAATTTGTTTGAGTTTACCCCTGGAGGGTGTTCTGATGATGAATCTGGGAGTGACAAAGAAAATTGGGGCAGGGAGAATTTTCTATCTGATTCTTTGGCTGTTAATAATCCTAATAAGGATCCTAAAGCTAAAAAGAAAAAAAAGGCCACCTCCAAGTCTGAAATTCTATCTTCTATCCATAAAACTCCTGCAGGAAACACAAGAAGCAAAAAGAACAAGAGAAATAGATAATTCTGCTACCTTTTCCTCTTATTCTGGACTTTGTCTTTGCATGAAGATTCTTTCATGGAATGTTAGAGGGATCAAAGGCCCTCTCAAGAGAAGGAGAGTTATTTCTCAGCTTAGAGCTTATAAGCCTGATATTATCCTCCTTCAGGAAACCAAGTTGCCAAAATTTGAGAGCTCTAGTCTCTCGGATTGGATCCACCCTGGATCTTCTTCCATCTGGATTGAAGCCACAGGGACCAGTGGGGGATTAACTATAATTTGGAAGTCCACCGAATCATGCATCTTTTCATAACACCCTTCTAGGTGTTGGCAGGCAGTTATCTTTACAATCAATAACTCCAACTTTGGAGTCATTAATATCTATGCTTCAACTTGTCCAAAGCAAAGAGAAGTCTTATGGCCTGACATCAATTCTTGGGTCTCCTCTCAACCATTGATGAATTGGGTGATTGCTGGAGATTTTAATAATACTCCAAATTGGGATATGAAATTAGGAAAAAAAATAAATATGACCACTAACGAGAGGCTCAAGTGGGATACTTTTATCTCTGATAGCAATCTCATTTATGTGCCTTCTTCCACTGCAAGCTACACTTGGTCAAACAAACAAAAAGATTCCAAAAGAGTTTTTTGTGCATTAGACAGATTCTATGTCTCCAACACCACTGATTCCTTTTGGGACAATTGCTTTGTAACTAGTGATGAAGCTATCTCCATATCAGATCATCAACCTCAGTTTCTTCACTCCAACCACTTGCTCAATCCTCCCAGAGATGGTAATATTCCATATAAACTTAATTGCTCACTCCTTCTTAATAAGCAATTCTGCCTGGATTTTAGAGAATTTTATCAGAGTTTGCACAATTACCATTCTCAATCCATGAAGAGTTTTTACTCCAAGATCAAGCAAATTAAGTTTTGGATTAAAGAGTGGTCTCGCTCTAAGTTTAAGGAGAGAACTTGTCAAAAAGAGAGCCTGTTTGCTAAAATGAGAGACCTCAGATCCTGTTTGCAGAATGATCCATATAATGCTGATCTTCACATTGGGGAGGAGATCCTAGAGAAACAAATCAAATCCATTGAAGAGGCTGAAGCCAAGAGCTATACCATTAAATGCAAAATTAAATACAACAAGGAAATGGATCTTGGTAGCTCCAAGTTCTTCTATAGAGTTGCCAAAAATAGAATTCTTAATAATTCCATTATGCAAGTGCAAGCTGAAGATGGCACTATCATTGATAACCCCCCGGGTATCAAGAATTTCTTCCATGACCAATATGCATCTCTCTTTAATGACAAGACCAACAGCCCTGATATCACATCCAAAAGTATGAAGTTCAAATCCTTGATTGACCAAATCACCCCAACTGCTCAAGATATTATGGATGAGTCTGTTGCTGCCCTTCCCTCAGAGAGTGAAATTCACAATGTTCTCTGTAGCTTTAGCAAAGGAAAATCTCCAGGGCCTGATGGATTGCCCCCAGAGTTTTTCGTGCACTTCTGGGATATCCTGAAATTAGATATTGTCAATATGGTTCATGGATTTTGGAAGGCTGATCATCTGCACTCCTCCATTTCTGCAGGGTTCATTACTCTCATTCCAAAAAAAGACAAGCCTCTAACCATATCTGATTGGAGGCCCATTTCCCTGACCAACTCTACCTATAAATTATGTGCCAAGATCATAGCCAACAGAATCAAAACTTTTCTCCAGAATCATATTGACATTAAGCAATCAGCTTTTTTGCCTAATAGATTCATTCTAGACAATTATATTATTGCAATGGAAGGGTTGCATTGGAATAAGGTCTCCTCCCAGAATTGTGTTCTTCTCAAGCTTGACTTCAAAAGAGCTTTTGACTCGGTCAATTGGGATTTCCTTGAATTAGCTCTAATAAAAATTGGTTTCCACAGCAAAATCATCTCTTTAATCTTTGGTCTCAATTCTATGGCTAACTCCTCTGTTCTCATTAATGGTTCCCCATCTAATTTCTTCAAACTCTCCAGGGGAGTGAGACAAGGTTGCCCCTTAGCTCCTTACTTATTCCCCCGGTGGTCAGGAAATGCTTACCGGGGCAATTGATTTTAATCAAGAATGTGGAACCATCGAGAGGCCTTCAACTTCCGGACAACAATGGCGGCCTCATTATTTCTCAATATCTGAGATGATACATTTGCATTTCTTGATTCCAACTCTGATAACATTGCAAAATTCCTTGCCATTGTCGATTTATTCTCTGCTGCCTCTGGGATTTACCTGAATCTCAATAAAAGCATTATTATTCGAGACACTGATCAGAATTCCATTTGTGGCATCAATGTCATAAATACTTTGCAAGCAACAAAATTACTAGGGATGCCTCGTCCTTAAACTCCAATATTAAAGGTTTATGGGATCCTATTTTGCGAGAAGATTAGGAAGAAATTGAATATCTTTAGAATTCCTTGTCTTTATTTGGAAGAAGCTTAATTGCAAATTACTGTTTTGGTTGCATCTCACATCTACTTCTCTTCAGCTCTGGTAGCTCCCAAATTGATTTATAATGAGCTTGAGAAGATCATTAGGAACTTTATTTGGAATGGCACTCACTCAGTCAATTGGGATTCAGTCACTCGTCCCAAAATTCTTGGTGGACTTGGCTGCAAAAATTTATACTATCAAGCATGTGCTTTGGCAGGGAAGTTCTTTTGGAGAACCCTATCAGGGAATAATTCTATGGCCTCTATTTTCATAAGGCACTGGATCTCCTGCTCGTATCCTGAAGGGCACCCTTCTATTAAGCATTCTCTTCCTGAGTCTGCTTTTTGCACTTTACACCCTGGCATCAACACCTCCCCTCTCATGCATAATATGTTCAAGGCTTGGAACTTGGTGCAGAATTGCTTTGATGAGCCAGATTTGCAGGATCTTCATATGCAATCCTCTCTATTTTGGTCTGTTGGATTCAAGGATACAAATAATAATATTCTGGCCTTGAAGCATCCCAAGACTTATAAGAAATGGAGTAACTCTGGTATTTCTAAAATTAAAGATCTATTTGCAAATGGCCATCTTACCTCTTGGACTAACTTAAGGAGATCTATTCATGGAACCTCTAGTGATAAAGCTATTTTCCTGCACTTTAGGAATATTCTTGCTGGATGTACCAATCTGTCTGACCATGTCAGTGGTATCAGTTGGAAAATTAATGGGAATGACAGATATAAAGTTAGCAGAGTTTATGCCAGACTAAATATCAAGAACCATCCAGTCAAAGCAAGAGTTAAGTGGTCAATATCTGAAGATGACTGCAAAAAGCTATTCAAGAACACGTGGAATTCTTATTGCCCTCAGAAGGTCAACTACTTTATCTGGCTAATTGCCCAGAGAAGTCTTTCCAATCTTGTCTCCCTATCTAAGAGAAATCCTACCATTGGGCCTAATTGTCAATCTAATTGCTCGGAAAATGAATCTATGGATCACATTTTTCAGTGCCCTAAGCTCTCCAGTTTCTGGAGTTGGTTCTATGCAAAATTCAGCAATTTCTTCTCTGTTAATCTGCATGACAACTTGCTAAATTGTATCCAAAATAATGATGCCTTGAAAAATACCATTATGTTCACTGCTCTTTGGAATATCTGGAAATCTAGAAATAGGATTGTGCATGGTCATAAAAAATTATCTACTTTCTGGATCAAAATGTCGTTTCAACTAGATCTGGAAGCTTATGGTTCTGCTCATAAGTGTAAATTTGCAGACTCCTATGACAGAAATTGGGATCACATTGGTAAATTCATTGGTGGATATAATATTTTTGTTTCTCATCTTCAAGTTGTCAATTCTAATGCATCTTTCTCTGATTTGTTTGATAGAGTATCTGGACTTTCTCAGAGGGGAGGGCAGGACTAAATTTGACACCATGTTGACTTATCACGAGGCCAGCTTATATTGCAACAATACTGGAGTTGCAAACTTAAGGCCCCCAGGGCCAACTGCATCTAGAGATGAAGTCAAATTGTATGAGGTCAGAAGCAACAGTAATGAAAGATCATGGGCCAAAATTTATTGCAGGGAGATCATACAGATGTATTGTCTATTCAACTTTCTCTTCATGTATCACTTCTCGTTGACAGAAAGGCAGCTTGCAAGGTACAGAGAGATGTATTACTCACACAAAATGCTAGCTGATGCATATGGTACACTGCTGCTTCTTATGGGAAAAGAAAACATTTACTCCCTCATCATGGAAAGTGGATCAGAATTCAATAGTTACATGTTTGGCACAGATAAAGGCTTCTATTGGGTATACAATTCCATTTTCGACCAGATCACTAGCCAAGCCTCCTCATCTGCTTAATCTCTCATCCTCCATTCCATTCACATGACTTCTCCTTCTGTCATGATATCCGAACTTGTGTCGAGGCTCATGCTCAATTATTTTGTCTTTCTCTTGCTTAACATTTTTGCTATGCACTCGGTTGGTATTATTATGATGCAGGTTATTCCAAGGAACTCAGAGATCTCCACAATCAAAGCTCCACTTCAAAGGGGCAAAGCAGATAGTCTTGGCATAATTCACATTTATGTGATTAACTTGCCTGAACTACTTGACACCTTTTATTACAGTTAATTTTTTGTAATCTTGTATACCTATTTGAGGTTAACTATATTTTGGCTGAAACTAATGTGGAAGTTCACACTCCCATTAGTAGAACAATTGTATGGCTTTAATTAATTAATGGAAAAAACATCTCTTACTCTAAAAAAAAAAAAAAAATTTGCGTTCTTCTTCAGGATTGAATTTGAGGTCCGTCGGCAGTTCAGAAGCAATAGGAAATGCTAGCCTCTTGGACGATGTAGCACCTGAGACGGAAGGGGGGGTGTTGGAAGAAGAAGGTTCTGCGCTATCAGAAGTATTTAGTTTGCCGAGTTTGATTCTGAACTTTGGGATGGTAGAATCTTTAGGGACAGTAGGGGGAGCACAAATAGCCAGAGGTTGAGCAGGATTTATAACAGCAGATGGTTGGGCAGTGGAAACAGGCTCAACGGAGAGGGCTCTGGGTTCGGAAGAGGCCTCTGCTATAGATACGGGCTTCACATGTTTTTTCTTCGCCTGAGCCCTTAACCAATTCGTGTCCATTACAGAAGGCATCTTCTCATCTCGTTTAGCTTTCAGTGCAATGCTAGGTGGTTTCTTATCTGCCTGCAAACCTTTTCTGCATGTCGAGAAGCCAGACAATATATCCCTGTTGCCCGTTATTCCGCATGCAGAGCGGTGATTCAGTAGGGACTGCAGTATCCGGCCCGTATCCTTTCGCCGCGGTGAACATTCTTTCGAAGGCGGCTTGTTTAATTTGCTAGCTGCCATGAGCGAGGGATCATAGTTTGTCCATTTAAGGACATACTCAATGAACTGCAAATTCTGTGTGTCCTCTACGCTGCATATAATAGCGTCTTGGACATTGTTTTTTGTTCCTTCCCACATAGCGATTGCAATTCCCACCCGTATGTCATCGGCTTTCTTGCCCGATCCGAGGAACAAGCAGAGGTCTTTACGGCGGCCGGTAAATCGTCAGGAATTGCTCGTGCAATTTCTATACACCACTTTCTTTCATTTGAAGGTGTGATGATCTTGTTGGGTTCAACGTCTGGGCCCACGATACAAATCCAGAGGCAGCCGCAAGTAAGAAGCGGGTCAAGATTCCTTAATGCACAAGTTCTTCCGGTAACATCGCCAGGATCGCGGTCGCGATCTTCAAGAGAGCTTAGGACGATCGCGACCGCGATCCTCATGAGTGATTCAGAAGATCGCAAATGCGCAGTGGTGAGTCTGTCAAGAAGATCGCGACCGCGATGTTGTTGACCACTCAACACGATCGCCGCCGGCCGCTACCGAAAGCAATCAGCAGATCGCTGACGCCATCCGGCCCGGAATATCGAGGGTCATCGGCCCGCGATCCCGTTGAGTTCCGCACCTTCTAATGACTACATTACGAAAAGGTGAAAAGTCTAATTGAACATGCACTATCGAAAGAAATCGCTACCGCGATCTTCTTGAGCCAGGGGTGGAACTAACCTTCTCTTAGGTGGGGCTTTGGTGCCATGGATCGCCGGGCGCGAAGCTTCAACGGGTTGATTTCGACCGGGTCGGCTTCGAGGAGGCGAAGGCTGGAATCATGAAGGCCAATCGAAATCGGCTGGCGGAATGAAAGTCCAAGGGATCGCGAGAATAAATACTGGTCGGGGAAGCCGGATTAATTTAATCCGGCACGTGCGGGACCTGACACGCCATTAATACGGCCGGCATTCATAAATACCCACCATTAATGCACGCCCGTATTAATGGACACACAAATTCAAATTCAAAAGTGTAATGCGTAATAAAGTGCACCTCCAAATTCAAAAAGTGTACGTAATAAAGGCCCTACGGAACCATAATTAAGACGCCTGAGCCGGTTGAAGGCTGAAGAGACAACTGATTTCAAATTTTAAACCCTGAATTTCGCTTTCGATGAAGAGGGCGGGATTTCCAGCTAGTAATCGAAAGGGGTGTTCGGAAGGCGCCGTTCTTCTTCTCGCCAAGGCTTCGTTGGGTTTTGAGGCCGACCGCTCATCGGGGCTATAGTGCTCATCTTGAAGGCCACCTACTCTAAGCCTGAGGGTACAAAATCCTAATGCCTTCTTGTCTATCCAAATAGAAGTTGTCGAATTCAGGAGAGATTTTCAATTTGTTGTTTATGTATAGGTTATAATAGTGCCCTCACAACCATAACAACATATGCACCATCTCTTTCTTGGTATATCTTTGTTAGGGGATCTCAGATAATCACGTTAGCGAGGCCCAATTGAATTGTTTATTTCTGGACTAATTGATATTGAGGGAATATCACCAGAACATAATGGTTCTCGCTAATGGTAGTGCTAATGGTTTTGCTCCCATTTGTTCAATTCAATGATAGATCTCCATTTTAATTAACGGCCGAAGAATTTTCGTTGTGGAAATAACAAATGCAATTAATATTCACATAGACATTTGATTTGCGAGACTTACTCAAGCATCTATTTTTGCTCACCGACCTCGTTCGGATGTTCATGATGAAAGAATCGCGATTGCGTTCATCCGGAGCATAGCGCTTACATAGCGGCGAGATTACTTCAATTAATCGCGATTGCAATCTTTTGAGGTAAGTCTAGTGGATAGGTGGTTTTTAAATGGTTAGTTAGATTAGACAAAGTTTCTAGGTAGATTTGAAGGATTGAAGGTCCACCATAGAGGTCGGATGGATCGCCGTCAGCGATCTCCCTACCGGTCGATGTCTTATTAACCGGTCATTTATACCCATGTGTTCAAGAGAAATCGCCTTCGCGATCTTCACGAGGAGTATTATGTCGTCCCTTTGGGTCTTTGAATACCTTGTGCATTTTTCTTCTAATGAGGTCCAAGCATCGCCATCGCGATGTTGACGAAGCGATGTTGACTTTATTCAGGGATGGAAGCTCTACGCCTTTCTACACCGCTGGGGAAGAAGGTGGCCGAGGCGAGTGCATAACTTCAAATTTTTTTTTTTTTTTTTTTTTTTGGAAACGGCAAGGTAGTATTATATTACATGTAATTACATGGTAATACAAAAAAGACGGGGAAACCCCGCTTCTAAAGGCCAAATTGGAAAATGGCCTTGACACTCCGAGGAGGATAGTTACTAAGATTAAAACACCGATTGAAGTTTTAACGTAATATCGTAAACAAAATTATAAAAGCTTAAAGTTTCTTTTGTTCCGTAAATCCTGGCCGGTGTCTTTGAGTCTTGGTTTCTGTGACTCGCCTAAGGAGATTATCGCCGAGGCGTGAATGGTAAACCTAAAAGCGGATCATCGAGCTCACATTGCTCCATAGGAAGAGGAATCCGAATGTAGAGGATCCAAGACTCTCGAGCCTCCATACAAATTTGAAGCTTCTCCTCAAAATAAGGCTTGATCTCCGCTTGAAAACCCGGATATCATCATCTTTCAGGACTTGTTGTAAGGTTCAATCATTATCGTTTACGCTTTTGACCCACCGCAGAGCCACCCACCTCCCTCGATGAGTCATAGGGCCAGTATCTTCCCGAACCTCCCGGCATGGCGCCTTCATAATGTTTATTGACCGATAATGTCATTCGCACATTAGAAGTGTTACTGAAGTAAGACGAAAAGAAAGCATAGAACCCTTGAAAAGAGCCCGGATCATCCCATCTTTTGTCATAATTGCATCCTTTTTTCATTCTATGAGCCATGGTCGCTCGCTAGCTCCAATTGAAGGGTAGTCTTAAGATAGTTCAGTCCGACTGTGGTGGTTAATGGCAACATTGTTCCTATGTTTCCAAATTACCCACGGCATAATGATCTAATTGTGTCCACAAAGGGGAAGAACTTGCAAGAAAGTCAAAAAGATCATGTTCAAAGCCTGGAATTGCACCAATATGATTGCCTATCCAGACCAAAAAAGGGGTCACCAAGGACAAATAAAGATGTGTGTGGATGACTTCGGCTTGGCACAACCTAAAGGGCATCTGTCGAGTTTTGGTTATTGTACTTAGCCCTGTAAGCATTAATAACTTCAAAAATCACCACAACGTCCCCGTGCCAGACGAATTGATAGTAGTTTCTCTAGTCGTTGTCTTTGATGGGCAGATACCACTGCCGTTTCCAGAAGCGGAATTGAACCACCTAGAGGAGGCTGTTGGTAGCTTCATTCTTTGGTCCAAAAGCGACGTTCATGATGAAATCACTCCGAAGACCGATGTTAGCACACCACCTGGTCAGATCAAACGGATAAATTGGCAAGTTCCAGTAAACTCCTGTGAAGGAAACAATGAACCAATTGAATTGCAGGGGATTTGCAGGGATAAACTAGTGGAAAAGACATGTGAGTTACTGCACGAGTGCTGCAAACTGGCTTATGCTACAGGTGTCATCGTTTTCGCAGATCCAAACGATGCCGTATCTGACATGAAGTTGGGTGAAGCATGGATAGGGGTTTCTGTTATGAATTTGTTGCCAATGCCCGAGAAGATTTCTATGCTCTGTCAGGCTTGTGCAGAAATGCCACAGATGCATGACTTGGTGAGATGGCCAATAGCATTGGTTCTCGTTGACAGTATTCCAGTTTCTAGCCTAGTTACGGCCGTGAAGGAGACTGAGGTTGAGAAGGAAGCTTACGCCATCAGGCCGGAGGCTGGAGTAACAAAAAAAAGACAGTACCACATGGTGAACAGGAAGGCGAGAGGACGCTCGACCCCAAAAAAAGGTGAAAGGAAAACCACACCTGAAGCTATCTTGCAGTTCAGGTCCTCGATGTGCTGCTTGAAGAGATGTTGTGCTAATTTCACAGTTAAGGAGGTATCCGCCATGAGGACCTTCTACTGGAACATGAAAAGCTCAAGCGTCACGACTTTTTATGCACAACATGCTAGATCTTTGTTCAGAGAATGGATGTGTGAAAAAGCTAATGCTGAACAACAGGGAAGTCTGTGTGAAGGCATGGCATAGTGCATACGGTATCCCAGTTTCTACATTTTACAAATGGAGGAAGCTTTTTATGGAAGGGCACAGGATTGCGGAGCATGGAAACTCCGGGTCCATGAAGCCAAGGTCTCATACACTGGCCGGAGGTGCTGTGCTATCTATGTACATAGATGAAAATGCTGAAACTATGCCACACCGCTCAAAGGTTACGAGTGGGGGAACTAGAGAAAATGTGAAGAGATTACCTTCCATCTTGACTAAAAAGGACATACATCAAGAGGTAGATATAACCGTCCACGAGATGACAGGAAAACATGTTTCTCAATCGTCCTTCTTGTCAACATGGAAGGAGAACCACTCTGAGGTAGCAATCGCCAAAAGGATAGCATTTTCTAAGTGTAATACCTGTATTGTGATAAAGGAGAAACTTGCCAAGACTAGGGATCCGAGAGAAAGAAGAGAGCTCGCCGTGGAAAGGAAATCTCACATGACAGCCCAACTTTCCTGCAGGAGTCTCTACTGGTCGTGGAGAGCTTTGTCTCATCGATCTCCTGAAAATGCCTTAACCATTATACATGATAAGATGGATCAGAATAAGACGATGGTTCCTCGTCTGGAGAAGCTAGCAAAATCTGTATGGAGGGGTGAACGGTTGAAGGTGAGTCTTACTGGTGCTCTCATGCATGGGCATGGTGTAGGTGCTTTGGGCCACTTCTCGCTGGACCTCTGGCCAGATGATTCGAATTTTCATGTGGGATCTTTAAATCATACCTTGAAAACACTAGAGAATCAATCTGAGGACAACCGGGGGTCATTTGAGAAATACGATCATCAAGGAAGCTGGCCGGGTGGAGCAATCATGAACACGGAAGCCCTTAGGACAAAAATGGTGAATGGCACTAGAAATGATTTTATGCCTCCTATCAAGGGCCCTCTGATACCGAAGAAGTTGCCTAGGAGGCTTTACTTGCAGCTAGACAATTGCTCAGGACAAAACAAGAACAGGTATCTTTTCTCTTACTTGTCATACTTGGTCTGGTTAGGTGTCTTCGATCAAAAAATAACCGATTCATGATGGTTGGACACACCCACGATGACATAGATGCCCTCTTTGGAAACTACTCTACTCTATTGAGAAGATCGGATGCATTGACTATTCCCGGAGCTTATGCAACTCTTCGTGCGGTGTAGTTCAAAGTCTCCTCACTCCCTACCTTGTGTCCGAGGTTCCCAACCGGAAAGAATTAGGTGAAAGGTTTTATCCCCGATAAGAAGGACCGCTTGTGTGGTCATTTGGAACCTCTACTCTTCAAGTTCTCATGAATGATGGATGGCCACTAATGTTCTACAAGATGAGGCCAGGGGCATAGGGAGTGGCTACCTGAAAAAGGGAATTAAAATGTGGAAGGAGGATGCCCAAGGCTTACCTATGATTCCTAGAGGGTCACCTAAGGTCGTGCGACCATATCATAGCTTGACGCGATATAGGTGCCTTGAGAGCTTCAATTGCCAAGTACATGATGCACCGGGCAGCTATTTCTAGAGCCGGGCGATAACTCATGGTCTAACACATATATGAATGAAGTTATTGACTACTGGTCCACCTTGTTGCGAGTGCTTGGGGACGTTCAGCCCCTAGAAACTGCCATTCGTGATTTCTCGCCCAAAGACGACAAACCGCATTAGAAGAACCCGACAACTTATTGGTGGATGAACACATTGGTGCATCTCATTATGTCGGCCTTTTCTCCGTAAAACCCAAGAACCCTCGCTGAAATATTCACCCTACCAAGATGTGAAGAAAGGAATGCTCCTGGCCGATCGTGCCACATGATAACCGCCCGACGCGGATGGCCTTTGGAAGAGGGACCCAAAGAGGACCCTAATCTCCCTCACTATGAAGAGGTGTTTGTTTCTTGGTTTGAGCCTCCGGTAAGAAAGGGTACCTCATATGCAATGCAGTATAGGGATTGCTGGAGCAAGAATTGGAGACCGAATCCTAATGACCCGCCACGCTACCAACATTTGAAAACGATAGACTATGGTTGGGCCGTAGGGACCAGGCCGTTGTCAGCGGTGATCCCCAGTAGTGTGGGGTCTCAGTTGCAAGAATTAGTGGCTAAAGAAGCTAACGACGAGGATGAGAACTCTTGAGGTATGCAATGCTCTTTTACATAATTACTATATCATACATGACATGCACCTTACAATAGACTAGTTATTATTCATTAGGCTTTGTGTTTTTCATCTCAACACAAGAGCTCTTACACTATACAATGCCAAACAGGTGATTCATTCATCTTCAGGATCCGTAGTAGTGATCCCCTCGATATCTCATAGCTCATGCGCCGGAAGCCGATCGGATGGATCATAACACGAATTGACGCAGGCAATGAATCTCAGCCTAAAAGCTTTTCTTCGCAGGTAGGGATCAAGAAGAAGATGCCTGTCAAGGCAACCAACAAGATCTGAGTGGCTCATTGAGCACTTGATCGCCTCAATGTGGTGAACTGAAGAAGGCGAGAAATCCATGGGGGATGAATGAAATTTAGCCCCGAAGTGAGAAGCTTTTATAGTGAAGTGGAATGATTGAGGTGAATTATTGGGGTAGACTTCACCACCATTATTGAACGTGTATCGACTGTTGTATAATGCAAAGAATAATACTTATTTCATACTAATATGCGTATGTTTGAAAACATGTTTGCTTGATTAATTTAGCTATGATTGAATTCAATGACGACTTACTTGCGTGAAAAATGGAGGTGGGATAGCACATCGTTACAATATACTCAGTTAAGGTACGTGATATTACATCCTTAATCAGAATGCTATTACATCCTTACTTAGTTATTAGGTACCCATGTCATTATAATAATTACATTATTAGCAGGTGCATACTCACTCGTCATCAACATCAAAGCTCGTGATGCCATTCAGCTCATAGATCTCCGATCGGGAAGCCGAGAAATGTGGACTTTAACACGAAAGTGAGCTTCCTCCCAAGCACTAGCAGGTCCATCAGCTTTAGATAAGAGCCATGGATCAAGCTTAACGCTATTTCTAGCGCATTCGCCCAGATCGTTGTAGCTCAAGTAACACTTGAAAGAGCGGATGTGCTCTGGACGAGGCATTGAGGAAGCCATGGAAGATGAATGGCCTCTACCCCCTCGTCAAGCCGTTTTTATAGTGAAGTAAAATTATTGATGTGAATTATTGGTGTACAATATAGGGCCATTATTGAGATTCTACGAGTATATGTGTATTTGTATGTATATGTGTATGTCAATTACCTCATGTTTCTTGTGCTCGAGAAGTAGGTGAAAGTATTTGTGCTAGAGCAAATTAGGTGTGCTTAAAATTCTAAAAATGGGCTTATTTTCTCCAATTAATGAAATCGTGCTTTTGCCATTGAGCATTTATGGGCAAATCCAGGTAGCAGGATGATCCATTATAAAGAACAGGTTAACCAACTGGAGGAATACAAGAGCCAGGAATACTTGAATGCAAACATCCCCAGATCCTTAAAGCAGTTGATGGCCCGATACAGAACAAGCTCCCATAGGCTGGAATTGGAAGTAGGGCGTTGGCGGAAGACACCAGTGGAAGAGAGAATATGCAAGCTATGTAATTTGCACAAAATAGAAGATGAGAATCATGTATTCACATCATGTACAGCATATGCAGACATTAGAAACAGATTCAAAGTTACATTCACTGATTTTCGTTCTTTGTTTACGCTACCACACATGGTTGTGGACAGGCTCCATGGCCTCTCAGGGCCCAAAGAGAGCTAGATAAATAAATAAATAAATAAATTTAATCAAAGACGCCAACATAGATACCGGCAGCGGAGTGAATGTAATGCCTTACCACATAATGCTTCAAGTTGGATTGAAAATGATGGAACCGACAACTATGATGCTCGAAGCATTCAATCAAATGAAGGTGCAGCCTATGGGGGTCGTAAGAAATGTCTTATGCAAGGTTTATGAGGTGGAAGCAATCTTGGATTTCATGGGTTTGAAATTTCCAGAGAGTGTGCATGCTGAAACTTATACTTTGTTGTTGAGCCGTACATGGTTAGATGCCGTACAAGCTGAGACTTCATGGAGGAAGCGTGAAATGAACATCTTTCAAGGGGAACACAAGGTTACTATAGATCATCCTCTGAAATCAGCAAAAGGTACCTTTCTTTGCAATCCTTCTTTGAGCAGCCCGCAGTTAGAAATCAACAAAGAGAATGCTATGGTGTCAGGACAGCAAGGTCTTAGTTGTTTTCATGTCTTGGAAGTGGGTGACAGGGAAGATAAGACTTTGTACAAGTGGTTAAATGGTACCCAAAATTCAGAAATATGTCATTTACAGCAGCAAGTTGCAGATAAGTATATCCAACGACTTGAAAGTATTGGTGAAGGTGAGTTACAAGAGACTCTTGTAAACATGCAGGAGGAGTCCATTCAAAGACCCATTGGTGAGACTTTATTTCAGCAAGGAATTTATCAAGATCAAGTAGAGATGCTAAATTTGACATCAAGCATGGATGGGGTAAACAGAAATCAGCCCACTATACAAGGACAAACAACTTGGTGGCATGCGCACATTCTGGAGGATGAGGTAAATCAGATCAGTCCATATTCACCACAGTCATCACAGTCACCACATGCACCACATTCATCACAATCATCACATCCACCACATCCATTACAGTCACCACAATCATCACACGCACCACATTCGTCACTGTCACCACATTCACCACATTCGTCACCACACTCACCACATTCATTACAGTCACCACATTTAGTCAAGAACATCAATATTTCTCAGGAAAATCAAGAAGAATTGGTTACTATTGGAGGAGATCTTACTCAAGAGGAGGAACGCGAATTCAGGGATGTTTTGGCAAGAAATTACAAAGAATTAAAAGGCATTCTACCAGAGGTTGTGGTTCATACTATTGATTTAAACAAGGATCAAAACCAGTCCAACAAGCTCAAAGGAGAATGAGTCCAGTCATAGAGAAGCAAGTAAAGGTTGAAGTCATGAAGCTTTTGGAGGCGGGATTTATTGTACCAGTGCCAAATTCAGATTGGATCAGTTCTATTGTACCAATGAGAAAGCCAAATAACTCAATTCGAGTATGCATTGATTACAGGGATCTCAACAAAGCTACCAAAAGAGATCATTTTCCTACACCATTCATAGACACTTTGTTGGATATTGTTGCAGGAAATCAGGCCTATTCGTTCTTGGATGGTTACTCAGGATATAATCAGATCCAAATCTATCCACCACATCATCAAGCAATGACAGCTTTTCGAACACCTTTTGGCATTTATGCTTATAAGGTATTACCTTTTGGCCTTACAAATGCTCCAGCCACATTTCAGCGAGCTATGACATATGCTTTTCATGACATTTTGGACTGTTTGAGAGTCTTTATAGATGACCTAACAGTGTTTTTGAATCCAAGAAGGGATCACTTGGATCACCTCAGAAAAGTTCTTGAAAGATGCCGATTGTATGGCATAAGTTTAAATCCTGCTAAGTGTATTTTCTTCACTAGAGGAGGAAAACTATTGAGCAATTATGTTTCAGAAAAGGGATTATAAGTGGATCATGGTAAGATTGCAGCCTTGGAGAAGGTCAAACCACCTACAAATATATCACAAGTGAGAAGCTTATATGGCCAACTCAGTTTTAATAGGAGGTATTTGCACAATTTTGCTAAAATAATCCAGCCACTTGTGGATTGTATGAAGCCAGGGCAGAATTTTAGATGGAAGGAGGACGCTCAAGAAGCATTTGAATGGTGCTTTAGACAATTGAAAGAGAGAACTTTGCTGATTCCTCCAAGAATGAGTGAGCCATTTCATTTATTCTTTACAGTTTGGGAGCAAGCTTTGGCTGTCACATTATGTCAGAAAAATCAGCAACAGCATTATGATGTGAATTACTATGCTAGCAGGTTGTTAACTCCACAAGAGCAGAAATGGACTCATGTGGAGCATCTTGGGTTGGCATTGAAGTGGGCCTTGAATAAATTTAGACATTATCTTCTTCCTTCACAATGAAATTCAGCAAATGCACAGTATGTTTACATTCATATGGATGTGAACCCATTGCCATGCATTTACAACAAGACGGTCCAAGATCCTAAATTTACAAGATGGGCTCTTATCATACAAGAATTTGAGTTGAAGTATGTTAAGATGGCTCAAGGGGCTCATAATCCAAGTGCCTATTTGAGTAGTGTGCTGAAATAGAAGAGGAAACAGACCAGCAAGTAGCATTTCAGGATAATGGACTATTACAAGGGTTCATTGAGACCGTGAATCTTTGGTATGCCAATATATACAGTATTTGCAAGATCAGACTTATCCTTCATCATTTTCAAAGCAACAAAAGCATGCTCTTAGAGTACAAGCAGCTGGTTATGTAGTGCATGAGGCTATTCTTTATAAGAGGACTATGGAAGGTCTCTTATTAAGGTGTGTTGCTGGTTAGCAAATTCATGATTTGTTGCAGCAAGCACATGATTGTCAGGGGCATTTTGCAGCCAGAACAACAGCTTGGAAGATCCTTCATTGGAGATATTATTGGCCAACTCTTTACAAGGATACTAGAGACTTTGTTAGCAAATGTGAGAAGTGTCAAAGGCACAAGCAATTAACAGGCCACAATAATATGCCATTCCATCCTATTTTGAGTGTTGGTCCATTTCATATGTGGGGATTGGATTACATTGGGCCTATCAACCCTCCATCTTCCAAAGGTCATAAGTATATCTTGGCAGCCACATGTATGTTTACGAAGTGGGTAGAAGCAATTCTAGCAAAGCATGCTACAGAAAATACCACAGTAAGCTTCCTTTATCATAATTTGATTTCTCGGTTTGGTGTTCTAACCATTCTTTTGTCGGATCGGGGAACTCATTTCATGGGAAAAGTAGTAGCTCAGTTAACAGAAAGGATTGGTGTTCAACATGTGCAAGCTTCTGCTTATTATCCACAGGGCAATGGGCAAGCTGAGTCTACTAACAAAATTCTGAAAGCTATCTTGGCCAAAACAGTGAAGGATAATCAAAGAAATTGGCATGAAGCCTTGACAGGTGCCTTATGGAGTTTCAGGTGTACTTACAAGTTGGCTACAGGATTTACACCATTTGAATTGGTTTATGGAGTGCAGGCTGTGATGCCTATTCATTTGGACATTCTTTTGTGTTCATTTGTGGAGCTACCTTATTATGAGAATTTAGGAGAAGTTCCAACTCCAAATCAAGTGCATAATAGGATGGATGATTTGTTGCAATTGCAAGAGATGAGACAAGAAGCAGCAAACTTCAATATGAGGCATAAACAGAAAGTAAAGCTTATCAAAGATAAGTTACAGGTTGTCAATCTATTTGAGGAAGGGCAATTGGTGTTGTGCAGGACCACTAAGCAAAGATCTATCTAAATTTCAAAGCCCATGGAAGGCCCATTTCGATTGATAAAGAGGTACCGTGGGGCTTTCTACTTGATGACTCCAGAAGAGGAATTGTTGCCTAATCCCAGAAATGGCAAGGATCTCAGGGCCTTATTTTGAAAGAGAAGTGCTATTCTAAGGGATTCAGATTTGGTATAGCTCCAATTACGTAGAATTTGTGGAGAACTTTTGGGTTACAAAGGTCATTTTTCTGTAAAAAACAGATGGTGACAGTTCCATAATACTTTATCTATCCTACATCAATGAATGTATTTCGGCGATACAAATCCAACGAGCTATGGTGCAGGTCAAACGGATGTCTGGAACTCAAGATATCAGCTTTCAAAGTTTGCCTTAGTTACAGAGGCTCTGTTTCGTCACTGTCATTTTGGACCAGTTTGTTTGTATCAGTCATTTGGATTTGAGGAGGGTATTTTCTTTCTAAACATACATGTAAATGTGTCATTTGGGGACATGTCCCAAGGACCATATTAGTATTTTTGTTGTTATGGGTTCTCCGCCACAGAATGGCACATTTTCCCACTGTGGTCGCCACTGTTGGGGTGGTCACCACTCACCACACTCGTCACCACTCACCACACTCACCATGATTGAGGTGGTATAGGAGATTGTATACCGTATACGGAGGGATGTACGCATATGCACGCATGCAGGATATTTGCACGTATGCATTGTGGAGCCATGATGACCACTGTATTGTCTGAGCAGGGAAAGAGAAGAACAGAGAGAGAGACGATGTATTGAGAGAGAGAGGATTTTACTTGATCTAGCTATGGAGATGATGATTCTTTGTGTTGTGCATTGCCTTGATCTGATAGATGGAGCTTGGATTGTTGGGTTTTTCATCCTTCTTGCAAGGTTAGAGTTCAGGCTCTAACAGGCATGAAATGGTTACAACATGTCGAACCACAAATTCTCCGCCAACACACACCTTGATTTTCAATTTGTCGTCAAGTGAAGTAGTTACTGTTCAAGGTTTACTGCATGTGGAGTCTGGTAAACTCATGTCAGCTACTTAGGCTAAAAAGGTTTTCAAAGTTAATACAAATGCTCTTTCTTTAATGTATTTAAGGAATGAAGATTTGGTTATCAAATCGTGATAACTCATTGGTGGTTAACACTAGAGTAAACCCCGAGGTAGATCAAAGACTAAAAGGTCTTTTGAATACTTTTCGATGTGTTTCCGGAAGAGTTACCCGAGGGGCCACCACCCTTTAGGGGTCGAACACCTAAATTGAGCTTGAACCCGAGGTTAAGCCAATGGCACGCGTTCTCCCTATGGATTAAGTCCTCCTCGAGCTTGAAGAGGTTAAAAAGGAAGTGAAGGAGTTATTTAGCAAAGGTTTCATACGCCCAAGTAAATCACCTTTTGCGAGTCCCATGTTGCTCGTTAAGAAAAGACGGGTACTATGCGATATGCATAGATTATCGCACTTAACAAAGCCACTATAAAGGATCGCAATCCTTTACTTAGAGTCGATGATATTCTGGATCATCTTGGAGGCGCAAACTGGTTTACCAAGATAGACCTCCGAAGCGGATATCATTAGATTAAGATTCGGGAAGGGGACGAAATTAAAATCGCATTCAGAACTCATCAAGGTCATTATGAGTTTCTATTATGCCGTTTGGTCTTACACACGTACAACATTTATGCAATTAATGAATCAGGTATTCTCCGAGCATTTGGACAAGTTTGCAGAGGTATTTTTAGATGATATTCTCATCTACTCCCAAACTATTGAAGAACATTTCACTCACTTGGAACAAGTTCTTCGAATTTTGTAAGAACACAAACTCTATGCAAAGATCTCCAAATGTGACTTCTTTAAGCAACATGTGGCCTATTTGGGACATATCTTTTTCGGTGAAGGTGTGTCACTGGATCCCGCAAAGGTACAAGTGGTATAGCAATGGCTCCCACCAGAGAACGTTTCGAAATTATGGAGTTTTCTGGGGTTAGCAACGTACTATCGCAAATTCGTACCCAAGTTCTTCAAAGTTGTAGCTGCCCTCACTGATCTTTTGAAAAAGGATCATGATTTTGTGTGGAAAAGAGAGCAGCAAGAGGCATTTTGGCGCATTAAGGACCTGCTGGTTAGCAGTCCTGTGTTAAAGGTGCCGGACTTGAAAAGGTCTATACTGATGCTTGTGGGCAAGCATTGGGGCAGCTTTAATGCAGCAAGGACACGTGGTGGCTTATGAAAGCCGAAAACTAAGTCCTACTAAAAGGAATTACGCCACCTATGAGCAAGAATTGCTAGCCATTGTGCATACGTTGAAAACTTGGAGGCACTACTTGCGTAGTGAGATGAACAAAGAGACGCGCAAGTTTAAAGTCTATACCGATCATAAACCGTTGAGGTTCTTGCAAAGTCAAGCTGAGATTAGCCCGAGACAGGCTAAGTGGCTAGACTTCCTCCATGAGTTCCATTTCTCCATTGGGCATACGCCTGGCAAAAAAATCTAATTGTCGATGCGTTATCAAGGGTTAAGCATATAAATACCTTAACAACTTTGGCAAGTGATCTTATACAAAGGATCAAGGATGCATACCCTGAGGATCGGCAAGATGAGGCAATGGTCAAGCTCGAAGTCAGGACCGAAAGCAAGAAGGATTGCATTTTTACAAAGGAAGGATTTATGTTCCTTCGAATGGGAATCTTAGGGAGTCAATTATGCCATGATACTCCACAAGCTGGGCATGGAGGTGAATGGAAAACGTATGAATTGGTTAAGAGGTTCTACTAGTGGCCAGAGTTGCAGGATCAAGTCAAGGACTTGGTAAGTCACTACTTGGTATGTCAAGCTGTGAAGGCGGGTCATGGGAAAACCCCAGGATTGTTACAACCCCTCCCTATACCAAATGAATGTTGGGAAAGCGTGAGTATGAACTTTATAGTCGCATTACCTAGAACTGCTAGGCAACATACTCAAATTTTGGTAGTAGTGGATCAGTTAACCAAGTATGCTAAGTTCATAGCATTAAAAAGGGAGGCTACGGGAGATGATGTACCAGTTGCCTATATGCAACACATATTTCCAACTTTCGGACTTCCCTTATCCATTGTAAGTGGTCGAACGAAGTTCGGTCACTTTGGGGAGATCTTATGAAAGAATTGAGGATCCGATTGTACATGTGTAGTGGAAATCATCCACGCATCTGGACGGGCAAACCGAAAGCGTGAACATGATCCTAGAGGATATGTTGCGAAAGCTTTGTCCACGAGAAGAAATCTAGGTGGGAAGATTATCTATCCTATCTCTACAATAATAGCCATCATATGGGAATTCGGATGACTTCCTTTGTGGCCATGATGGGTCGAAATCCAAGGGCTTATTCAGGTATATATGTACATCCGAACCGAAGTTGCAGTGCATATGCTACATGATATGGATGCAATCTTGCGGCAATGCAAGCAAGCTTTGCGAAAAGCTCAAGATAGGGCACGAACGTCCGCTAATCAGCGTAGACGTGATATCTCTGAGGAAGATGATTATGCTTTCCTAAGGGTTGTTTATCCTTCTGCGTTAAGAATGAACACTTTGCGGCCTTTGACTAAATGTCGGGTGCCCAAACTTACTCTGTGGTATGCTGGACCTTTTAGGATTACTAAAAGGATCGGGAAAACAATGTATGAGTTGCTTGCCGCAGGAAGTAGGGATCCATCCTGTGTTTCATGTAAGTCAGCTGAAAAGGACTATACTGGATACCGCTAATTTGGTTAGTCCGCAAAGTATACCGATCGCCTTAAACTCCTTTGTAATGCCAGAACGTCTTTTGGACAAAAGGGTTCGACGGCTGCACAATAGGAATGTGGTAGAACATCTGGTTTAGTGGCAGGACCAGTCTCCTGAGGATGCCACCTAGGAGACTGAGGAATTTGTGTAAAGATCAACCCTGAGGACAAGGTCCAAAAGGAGGGGGAGGGATGTTATAGGTGCTCCCAAGGGTATAACCAGAATTGGACCCTTGACGGACGTCCATGAGCACGGGGAAACTCTTAGTTGCAATTGCCGCGCAGTTATAATTAATGGGCCATATTGACCGTGAATCAGTCTATGGTGACTCTGCGTAAATAAGAGACAATGGTTGCTAGGGACGGATAATTGGTTGCTAAGGGCACTAATATTATCGAATAATATTAGTCTCGTGAAGGAAGAGCTTCTTGCGAGATCGAGAGTTGGAACATTTATATTAATGTATAGTTAACGTTGTTATTAATGTATAGTTAACGTTGTTACATTAATATTAGTAGTACTAGTGTTAGCACTAGGGGTTGAAACATTAATATAAAGAAATGGAGGACAACTATGTTAAAATATAATGGTTATATGAACACGTGCCGCTAAATGATTTGATGGGAAAAACTTGTTATTAAACAGTGCGGATGAATCTGTATCAGATCTGGAATGCCAGATCTGAGAGTCATGGCTGAGAGTTGCAATTCGAATTGGATCTAAGGCCTGGCAGGTCGGATTTGGACTAAGGAAGACTGTAGTGCACTCCAGAGGCTACATTATAAAGCCTGGAGAACGAATTCAAATGGGGTAGTCGGAATTGGGTCTGGAGAAGGAAGCCAATTCTGCAGCTTGAAGCATCTATTTGGATTAAGACTTGGTAGTAGTCTTGATTTGGCAGCAGACGAACCCTCTTTGTGGGTGATCACGCAGAAGGCCGTGTCTTTCTGTGGCCGGATTGACTAATGTGCAGGTGGACGGTTATTCACTCAGGGGAAAATCAGCTGAGAAGGACCAACCATCTGCGGTGGGAGCAACATCATATTGATCAACGAGGGGGATCTAGGATCCGTGGTGTGGGAGGAAGTTGATCGGCGGGCTCCAAGCGGGCTAGGATTGCTCAGAAAAAAATTTCCGCTGTAACATCGCCTGTGGCACAGTATTCTGAAAATGACTTTAGGCAAAGGTGAGGGTTTTTGACAACGCTGGATCGAATGCCCCAAATTCAAGTTCCTTCAATTATTTATACAAACAGAAGAACGTTTTTCTGGATTAACCTTTTAGCATCTGGAAATATCTGAGAGAAAAGGCAAGAAGGGTTGAGCAGATGGAAATCAGCCAGGTATAGCTAGATTGACCCTTTTTTAATAAAAACAGTTTCATTATTTATGGACTTTCCACAAGTCCATAAATATCTCAAATTATCGCTAGTGGTAAAAATATAGGGTATTTTCTTGAAAATAGTGACATTATTTTGTGCTGAGCTTAAAAAAAAACTCGGATTCCGTGCGGGTAGTTGACATGGCAGGCCGTGGAACCCAATGCGAATTTTTAGATTTCGTTATTTCTTGTTATTAAAATGAGCAACAATTTCGGGAAGCGTGCAAGTAGGTGAGATAGGAGGTCCCTGATCGTTTTATATAGAGCAAATATTCTAGTTCCAACTTCTTTAACCTAGCCAATTTCTTTTATTCTTGCTTTGAGTTGTCAACACAATGGTTACAAATTGTACAAATAAGAAATCTCACTTCAGCATTCAAAACACCATCATTTGTCTTGACAATTCTAACTAGTCAATAAAACTAGTCAGTAAACCATTAGGAAATATTATTCAGTCACTGTAGCAACCGTATTGACTTAATTACTGTAGCTTCGTTGACCAACTCCCGTTCCTGCTTCAAAGGGTGAATCCGGCAGCTCCCCCACTCTGTATACAAACTGCACAACAAATTATCTCTGCTCCGACGGTTATGGTGATTGCTCCGACGGTTATGGATCCAGATATACTTTCTTATCTCATCTTTTTTCCACTATGCATATATCCCACAGGCTTGACTACAACCAGATGCATTTCAACCATTGAAACAATTATTCGACAACAATAATTCCCCCTTAGGCCAATAAGCAATGTTGATCTTTGTTATAATTTTCACCCTAAACTTAACCAACCTACTTCTACAAGAGGAGCCAAAATATGGTCACTCATCCTCTTGCATTCTGGTGATCATACCAATTATAAACCTGTGGTACATAGCCAATATCTATATCCAGCTTAACTTTTGTAAATCTGCTAATATCACATGATACTCACATTTTATCATTCCCCCTTCATGTGATATTCATTGCACTGCAGTAGCTTCCTGATCTGTTGGAATCTTGATACTGGTAAGGCCTTAGTAAATATATCTGCAAGTTGATCACCAGTACTAACATAAGTTAGGTGTACCTGATTTTTCTTCACTATATCTCTAATGAAGTGAACTTCCAGCTCAATATGTTTTGATCTCTCGTGTAAAATTGGATTTTTTGACATTGCAATACAACTAGTATTATCACAGTATATAATGGTTGGCCCTGTTTGCAGAAATCCCAATTCTGCCATAAGTCTTCTCTCCCATATTAATTCTTTTGTCAACAATGATGCTGAGTTGTACTCAGCTTCTGCACTAGAGAGTGCAATACATGACTGTTTCTTGCATTTCCATGTAACTGGAGCACCTCCTAAGAATATAACATATCCTGAAGTGGATTTTCGTTTGTCTAAGTCTCCACCCCAATCAGCATCACAATATGCTTGTAGCTGCAGGTCAGTACTATTAAATGATATACCAAATTGAATTGTACCTTTTAAATATTTCAATATCCTCTTGGCTGCATTCCAGTGAGCTTTCCCAGGATTATTGTTGTACCTACTGAGTATATTGACTGCAAAAGCAATGTCAGGTCGAGTGCAATTTGCTACATATGATAAACATCCAATTAAACTCCTGTAAGGTACTCTTTCCATTTGTTTACTTTCAGCTTCAGTTTTTGGGCACATCTCACTGGATATTTTATGGCCAGACACCATGGGAGTAGCTGCACTATTGCAATTATCCATATGAAATTTTTTCAACATATTTTGAATGTGACCCTGTTGGCTTAGAGCAAGTATTCTCTGACTCCTATTCCTATATACATCAATACCAAGGAACCTTTTCAGTTCCCCAAGGTCAGTCATTTGGAATCTTCTCTTTAATAACTCTTTACAATGATTTAATACCTTATTGCTTTCTGCTACCATGATATTGTCATCAACATATAAGGCAATAATGCACCATTCATCATTTAAAATAAATCTGTAAAGATTACCATCAGATTTAAGTTTTTCAAAGCCTTGCTCTAGCAAATACCCATCCATGCATCTGTACCATTCTCTAGGAGACTGTTTAAGACCATAAACAGCCCTATTCAACTTCCAGACTTTACCCTTTTTCTCTTCAAAACCAGCTGCAGGTTTCAGATAAATTTCTTCTTCCAAATTTGCATTCAAAAATGCTGTGCTTACATCCATATGATGTATTTCTAGACTGCATGCATTTGCAATGGCTAAAAGCATCCTTAAACTGTTTATTTTGACTATTGGAGAAAAAGTTTCATCAAAATCTTCACCTTTCTTCTGAGTAAACCCTTGTGCAACAAGTCTGGCTTTAAATTTCTTTGTTTTTCCATCAATCCCTGGCTTTATCCGAAATATCCATTTATTTCCTACTATATTTCTGTTTAGGGGCATGTCTACTACTGTATATGTTTCTGTTCTCTTGAAAGCCCTCATTTCTTCTTCCATGGCATTTTTCCAGTGCTTGGCATTACTGTCACTAATGGCTTCATCATAAGTCTGTGGTATTTTATCAGATTCAAGTATTAGAATGTCAAACACTGTATGGATCTCACCTTCATGTGACCTAAACCTCTTGCTCCTTCCAGCCTCAGTCCTTCCAAGTAATTCCAAGTTTCCTTTAGCTTCTTCTGCCAAAATTTGAGCTTCTGTTCTTTTGGCTTTTCTTTTAGGTTTTAGTTTAGCAACATCTCCTATTTCACTTTCCATCCCTTGATTCTCACTTGTTTCAGCTTCTGGTTCAGCAGATTCTGAGCTCACTTCAACCTCATTATCAGATTCACTCATATCTGATTGCTCAAACCTTACAATCTTCTCGTCTTCTTTGTTTTCATTTGCCTTTTGTTTCAATTCTGTCAGCTCTTCTTCCTCTTTATGTTTAGATATATCTTCTGCATTTATTTTTGGAATCTTCCTGTAGAACTCGTTTTCATTGAACACCACATCCCTACTAATTATGATCTTTCTTCTTGCAGGGTCATATAATCTAAAGGCCTTTGAATTTGAATCATAACCTACAAGATAAGCTATGTATGCTTTATCATCTAATTTTTTCCTTAACTCCTCTGGAACATGTACAAAGCATAAACATCCATAAGCCTTTAAATTTTCATAGTTTGGAGACTTACCTGACCAGAGCATATCAGGAATGGCTCCTTTTATACTTGAAGAAGGCAGTAAATTTTGAACATATACTGCTGTTTTGACAGCCTCATCCCATAGAAAATTTGGAAGCCCTGAATATTTTAGCATAGATCTCACAGCATCGAGCAAAGTTCTGTTCTTTCTTTCTGCCACACCATTTTGTTGTGGAGAATATCTACATGTCAGTTGTCTTTTGATTCCCTTGCTTGCACAAAATGATTTAAATTCATCAGAAACGTATTCACCTCCCCTATCTGATCTTATGCATTTGATCTTTCTTCCTGTTTCTAATTCTGCTTCAGCAGTAAACAGTTTTAGGGCATCACTTGCTTGATCCTTTGATTTTAGATAATAGCATTTTGTTCTCCTACTAAAGTCATCAATGAAACTCATAAAATATTTGTGTCCACTCAAGCTTGTAATATTTATAGGACCACACAAGTCAGTATGTATTAAATCCAAAATACCTTTTGCCCTTTTATTAGATTTTCTGAAGGGCAATCTTGATTGTTTCCCAAGCTGACATCCCCCACACAAGAACTTTCCTTCCTCTGATTTGGCAGAGATCATTCCTTTTTTTCTAAGTGCTTCAATAGTTGAAGAGCTCACATGACATAACCTGTTATGCCAGATTTTAACATCCAAATACTCCACAAGGTTAATTTCATGGAGATGCTCAACATTGAGTCCAAAAAGATTTCCAACACGTTTGCCAATAAACTTCAATTCATTATTGAAAAACACTTTACATTGAAGTTGCTCAAACAACACTTTATACCCCAAATCCACCAACTGACACACAGAAATAAGATTCCTCACAAGACTAGGTACACACAAAACTTCTCTTAGTTTAACAACTTTGCCATTTAGATCAAATAGCTCTAGAACTCCAGAATCTTCTATTTTTTTCATTCCTCCATCTCCTAGTTGAACATGTCCTTCCTGCTTTTGCCAATCCTTCAGCAAGTGTAGATCACACATTACACTTTTCTCTGCTCCTGAATCTATCACAACAAATTTGTTACTATTTTTCTTTGAAGATAAAGAGATATTACAAGCTAGGTGTTTTCTTACCTCCACAGTATCATCTTCTAACTCACCTTCACTGCTGCCTTCCTTTTCCACCATGTTAATGCTTGCACTCCCTTTGAAACTTCCTCTTCCTCTGCCACGTCTGCCACCTCTGTTTCCAGCAGACCTCCCTCTGCCTCTTCCTTTCCTAGGACTAGGACACTCTGATGCAAAATGGCCCTTGCCCTCACAATTATAACATCTTAACTCCTTTATATTTTCATTTGGACAATCATTTTTCAGATGACCATATTTATTGCATGAATAGCATGGCCCTATTTCCTTTTTACCTTTGAAACTCCCTTGTTTTGATTTACCTGTATACAATATCTCTGTAGAGTATTCAGCCTCCTCTTGACTTCCTTTTGACTGCTCAAACTCTGTTCGGATCATCCTAACAGCATGCTCTTTAGAAGTAGCAACATTCCTGAGCAGAGTTGCCAGATGATAATTATGAGATACAGATCTTGCTAATGCTAATATTTGATATTGTTCATTCAATATATTTCCAGCTCCTTCAAGATCTGCAATAATGGAGTCAAATCTTTCCAAAAAATCAGTTAAGTTATCTTTTTCAAATAACTTCATTTTTCTTAATTCTTTCTCCAGCATATCTATTTGTGAGGAACTTTTCTGTTCATAATGCATAATGAGATAGTCCCACATCTCTTTTGGCTTCATCCCTCGAAGTTTTAACTTTAATGCAGTTCCAACCTTACTCATAATTATGGACTGAGCCTCCATAATCTTATCTTCATCACCTCCAGCACTTGCACTTGCACGACTTCCCCCTGCATCCTTAGCAGCTGTGGAATCACCACCAGTTTGAGCACTTGTGCTAGCAGCAGGACTTGAGCCCCCTGAGCTTGCTGCAGCTCCTGCACTCATGGTTGTTGAAGTACTATCAACAAGATACCATAACTTCTCAAATTCCAGCACAGCTCTAATACTTTCTTTCCAAACCTGAAATCCTCCATCACCTTTGAAGACTTCAATGGAACTCAACAAATTTGCTCCAAATCTGGTTGTCATTATGACAGGAACCAGGCTCTGATACCAATGATAGTTTTATATAGAGCAAATATTCTAGTTCCAACTTCTTTAACTTAGCCAATTTCTTCTATTCTTGCTTTGAGTTGTCAACACAATGGTTACAAATTGTACAAATAAGAAATCTCACTTCAGCATTCAAAACACCTTCATTTATCTTGACAATTCTAACTAGTCAATAAAACTAGTCAGTAAACCATTAGGAAATATTATTCAGTCACTGTAGCAACCGTATTGACTTAATTACTGTAGCTTCGTTGACCAACTCCCGTTTCTGCTTCAAAAGGTGAATCCGGCAGCTCAAAGCCCCTGTATACAATCTGCACACCAAATTATCTCAGCTCCGACGGTTATGGTAATTGCTCCGACGGTTATGGATCCAGATATACTTTCTTATCTCATCTTTTTTCCACTATGCATATATCCCACAGGCTTGAATACAACCAGACGCATTTCAACCATTGAAACAATTATTCGACAATAATAATTCCCCCTTAGGCCAATAAGCAATGTTGATCTTTGTTATAATTTTCACCCTAAACTTAACCAACCTACTTCTACAAGAGGAGCCAAAATATGGTCACTCATCCTCTTGCATTCTGGTGATCATACCAATTATAAACCTGTGGTACATAGCCAATATCTATATCCAGCTTAACTTTTGTAAATCTGCTAATATCACATGATACTCACATTTTATCAGTCCCTTCATCCAGTCTCTTCATTGTCTCTTCATTCTATCTCTTCGTGCAAGCACCTTCATTTGCTCTCTTAGATTCATTTCAGGTCACTCAGAATGGTCGACACAAGGCGCAGACATCGACACACCATCACCGAAATGCAGTCTCATATTAGTGAGGCAATCTTAGCCCATGTGAAGCAGTTGCAGGTGGAGGTACAAAACGAGATGAACCAGATCCGAACGAGAGAAGTTAGCGCCCAACTCACAAAGCTCCTCAAAGGGGGATGGGTTGGTAAAGGATGGCGACGAGGAAGAACTCAGTAGGGTGGAGCTGGAGGACTGCCTCATATCATTGAAATGCTGTATTTACAGGGCAAAGGCACTGAAAAGGCTGCTGAAAATGGAGGACATTTGGATGCACAACACGTTTCGACCTCTGTTTAAGAAGCTTTACAAGAAGCAAAGAAGACAATCACGAAGGTTTGGTAACCAAGCTCGTCGCCGCCAGTGGTCACTCTCGAAGACTTGGATGATCACGGGATCACAAATCGAAGTCATATTGATGTGAGTTCGATCTAGGGGATCTTATTCAGGTTGAACTGGGCATTGAGCTTTGGTCTTTCCTAAGGGTGGTTTATCCTTCTGCATTAAGAATGAACACTTTGCGGCCTTTGACTAAATGTCGGGTGCCCAAACTTACTCTGCGGTATGCTGGACCTTTTAGGATTACTAAAAGGATCGGGAAAACAATGTATGAGTTTCTTGCCGCAGGAAGTAGGGATCCATCCTGTGTTTCATGTAAGTCAATTTGAAAAGGACTATCTTGGATACCGCTAATTTGGTTAGTCCGCAAAGTATATCGATCGCCTTAAACTCCTTTGTAATGCCAGAACGTCTTTTGGACAAAAGGGTTCAACGGCTGCACAATAGGAATGTGGTAGAACATCTGGTTTAGTGGCAGGACCAGTCTCCTGAGGATGCCACCTAGGAGACTGAGGAATTTGTGTAAAGATCAATCCTGAGGACAAGGTCCAAAAGGAGGGGAGGATGTTATAGGTGCTCCCAAGGGTATAACCGTAATGGACCCTTGACCGGACGTCCATGAGCACGGAAACTCTTAGCTTACAATTGCCGCCAGCTTATAATTAATGGGCCATATTGACCGTAATCGGTCTATGGTGACGGAATCTTGAATAAGAGACAATGGTTGCTAGGGACGGATAATTGGTTGTTAAGGGCACTAATATTATCAATAATATTAGTCGGAAGGAAGAGCTTTCTAGATCATCATTTGTTCTTGGGAACATTTATATTAATGTATAGTTAACGTTGTTACATTAATATTAGTAGTAATAGTGTTAGCACTAGGGGTTGAAACATTAATATAAAGAAATGGAGGACAACTATGTTAAAAATATAATGGTTATATGAACACGTGCGCTAAATGGTTTGATGGGAAAAACTTGTTATTAAACAGTGCGGA
Organism: Isoetes taiwanensis; assembly: GCA_021234155.1. Classification (NCBI taxonomy): domain Eukaryota; kingdom Viridiplantae; phylum Streptophyta; class Lycopodiopsida; order Isoetales; family Isoetaceae; genus Isoetes; species Isoetes taiwanensis. The sequence goes on from JAJEKV010000005.1 coordinate 943,901, forward strand.
CGAATCTGTATCAGATCTGGAATGCCAGATCTGAGAGTCATGGCTGAGAGTTGCAATTCGAATCGGATCTAAGGTCTGGCAGGTCGGATTTGGACTAAGGAAGATCGTGAAAGTGCACTCGCAGGCTACATTATAAAGCCCGGAGAACGAATTCAAATGGGGTAGTCGGAATTGGGTCCGGAGAAGGAAGCCAATTCTCGACTTTGAAGCATCTATTTGGATTAAGACTTGGTAGTAGTCTTGATTTGGCGCACCGAACCCCTTGCGGTGATCACAGAGAAGGCCAGGTCTTTCTGTGGCCGGATTGACTACTGTGCAGATGGACGGTTATTCACTCAGAGGAAAATCAGCTGAGAAGGACCAACCATCTGCGGTGGGAGCAACATTATATTGATCAACGAGGGGGATCTGGGATCCGTGGTGTGGGAGGAAGTTGATCGTCGGGCTCCAAGCGGGCTAGGGATTGCTCGAGGAAAAAATTTCATTTGTAACATCGCCGTGGGTACGATTCTCAAAAATGACTTTAGGCAAAGGTGAGGGTTTTTGACAACGCTGGATCGAATGCCCCAAATTCAAGTTCCTTCAGTTATTTATACAAACAGAAGAACGTTTTTCTGGATTAACCTTTTAGCATCTGGAAATATCTGAGAGAAAAGGCAAGAAGGGTTGAGCAGATGGAAATCAGCCAGGTATAGCTAGATTGACCCTTTTTTAATAAAAACAGTTTCATTATTTATGGACTTTCCACAAGTCCATAAATATCTCAAATTATCGCCAGTGGTAAAAATATAGGGTATTTTCTTGAAAATGGTGACATTATTTTGTGCTGAGCTTAAAAAAAACTCGGATTCCGTGCGGGTAGTTGACATGGCAGGCCGTGGAACCCAATGCGAATTTTTAGATTTCGTTATTTCTTGTTATTAAAATGAGCAACAATTTCGGGAAGCGTGCAAGTAGGTGAGATAGGAGGTCCCTTCATCCAGTCTCTTCATTGTCTCTTCATTCTGGGTAAAAGCATGTTAGGGTGTCCCTTAAAAAGTATTATTTAGTGACCAAAAAAGTACCTAAAAAGGTACCCAGGACTGGGTACTGGGTACCCGTGTAATATCTCAATAAAAGTTACATTTTAGAACTTTTATATATATATTTTGGTCTCCGGTAGCATTATCTTTATCTTAACTTTGAATATTAATGCGTCCTTGACTTTTATTTTGGACCTTTGTACTAGTTTTAATGAAAATAAAAATGAGAAAGTACCCAGTTCTGAAGTACCTAGTGTATGTACTTTTGCAGGTTCCAAAAGTGGTACACCCTAACATGCTTTTACCCTCTATCTCTTCGTGCAAGCACCTTCATTCGCTCTCTTAGATTCATTTCAGGTCACTCAGAATGGTCGACACAAGGCGCAGACAGGGACACACCATCACCGAAATGCAGTCTCATATTAGTGAGGCAATCTTAGCCCATGTGAATCAGTTGCAGGTGGAGGTACAAAACGAGATGAACCAGATCCGAACGAGAGAAGTTAGCGCCCAACTCACAAAGCTCCTCAAAGGGGATGGGTTGGTAAAGGATGGCGATGAGGAAGAACTTCGGTGGGGTGGAGCCGGAGGGACTCATATCATTGAAATGTTTGTATTCTACGAGCAAAGGCACTTTGAAAAGGCTGCTGAAAATGGAGGACGTTTGGATGCACAACACGCGTTTAGACCTCTGTTTAGAAGCTTTACAAGAAGCAAAGAAGACAATCACGAAGGTTTGGTAACCAAGCTTCGTCGTCGCCAGTGGTCACTCTCTGAAGACTTGGATGGTCAATGGATTTGTACAATCAAGTCATATTGATGAGTTCGATCTAGGGGATCTTATTCAGGTTGAACTGGGCATTGAGCTTTGGTCTTTTATATTATATGTTGTCTATTATCTAGTATGTTTGTGTCGAATTAGCCATGTCCTGTAAGACCTATGTATTTTCTTTATCTAAAAGAATACCAAACTATTGGTTAATTAATATTGGAAACACCGAAAGTAATACCAAAATATTAGACATGTCTTTATTTTCTTGGATCATGTACATAAGTTATTTCACTCAATTTGATTCTAAAAACATATCGTTGAGTTCTGAGAATGAAATTGGGCGCCCAGCCAATTTGCACCAAATAACTTGCAAAACAGATCGTATGACAACATGAAATGCTTAAGGGTCCACCCCTTCAGGTGACATATCGGTGTGACCAACTTCACTTTGTTCTCCCCTCCTCGTCGCCGCTTGCTTGAAGCTCCATCATGCCCGGGGAATTCTTGAGAGGTTAGTGTAAGCGTCAACACCCTCATTCTCAACCTCATCGTCCATTTGAACCTCACCCCCTTCTCAACTTCCTCGTCCTCAACGTCAGCCTCTTTCACAACCTGAGGGCTCCTTTTCAACCCTCAATCCCAACCTCCTTTTCTTGCTTTGATGGCGGTGGGTCCCACAGGTTGAGCATCTTGTGTCTCAATACAACGTGAAGGTTCTTGGTCCTTGAGGAGTAGCCGCATAAACTTTGAGCTACCCTCGACCAGATCTTGGGTGCACACTAGTGCAAGGCTCGCCAAAGCATTAATCTTCTCCTTCTTCTGTCTAAAAGAAAGACATGTCCCTTGCTCAAAACCTGCAACCTTTCTCAAATAGTCTCAGAGAGAATCCTTAGACATCCGAAGAGTGGATTGCAACTCTTGCACCGCTTTATGCGGGAATGGACAAGGAGGTGGAGGAGTGGTCGCTACTGTACTTGCCCTGAAGTCGCTTGCTTTCTTTTTTCCTCTGCTATCTTTTGCAATGCACGGGCTCTCGATTTCTTCTCATCCAGCATAACTTCGAGTTGATCAAATATCTGAACAAGTTTAAGTCGTATATTCTCATCAATCTCAAATGCGGTTTTTTTATACCCTTTTCGCACATAGCTGCGGGCTAAGCGATCCTCCGAAGAAGAAGTCAAGGACACTGCAGTCTGCAACCCTCAAGCATAAATTTCTGCACTAGGTATGTGCATGTCACGGAATCTAATTGATGTGGCAAAGAGCACCGGCGCCTCTGCACACTCTTGTCACCAAGGCCGATACAACTAGTATGCTAAAGGAAAGTAGACAACCATTATAAGTGGTATTGAAAAGAAATGGACAGAGACACAAGTTTAAATCCTATTACCTGCTGCGCACTCATGATCGGGGAGGTTCTTCTCTATGTCCTCCGCTTCTTTCAAGTGCTGCGGAAACTTCGAATACTCTTGAGGATGGTTCGCGTCATTGAAGCATATATTCAGGTCATTCATAGCAGGGGCAGCTGCTTGGTCTCTGGCCACATACATTACCAGAACAAGAGTCTGCAGTTCGTGAACACGAGAGGAAGGGTGGATGCATCTAGACATTAATAAACGATTCATAGAGTGTATCTACATGTTCAGGACTGATGACCCTGCAGGTCATATTTGCAGGTGCTTGATGCAATTTAAATATATCCATCTCTATTTCGAATTCAATTCCAAGAGGATAGATCCTTTCTCTGTGCTTAATATTGATCAATGCGCTTTGTGACAGCTCACGTCTGCTTTCCTGGGTCAAGGCCCCGCCAGATGTCGAGCACTTAACAATTTGCCTGTCATCTTCCTCTGAGCCTGTCCCAGTGTCACTCCCCCCATCGGATCCACCTGATGTGGATGGAGGAGTCGAGTCTCTTCTTTTCTTCGACGAGGAAGCTATTGCCTCGTGCCGACTTTGTTTTTTTACTTGCTTTTCTGGTGGGGACTGCTCAGATACCTCCTGCGATCGAATGCTTAGGTCCGGGCTACGTGATCTACTTCCCATACCACCAAGAATCAATTTAGGCGTTGGTGTTTCTGATCTTTTCTTTTTAGGAACATTTAATTTTTCTGACGACACGGCTGTTGGCTTCTCTGTGCCCTTCGGTCCTTCATTCTTCCTAGAAACTCCATAACGTGACCTCAACCACGTCGTGTCATAGACCTTTGGTTGGTTCTTCCCATGATATTCTGTGTAAAGGGCCTTTGATCGATTTTGTTTGTGTTCGAGTATGCACTGTCTAACCCAGCTAAATCCATCTATAATATCTCCCCGTTTGGTGAGTCCAGATCTCTCAAGGCTTTCGTAAGAAGCCAGGACCCAGCCCTTGGCCTGACACGAATGTGGAGCCTCAGTGATGCTTGCATGCATTAGCTGAGGATTGTAAGTTTCAAATGGTAACCTGTATCCTTGAAATGACTTATCAAGCACGTCTTCCACGACAACATCTATCTCGTTGGGAACCTCAGTGCTCACAGTCATGTCAATTGCGATACCAGCATTCTGTGTCCTCCGACTCCCGGGGTCAGCAAAGTACAAGCACAGATCCTTGAGATGATTTGTGCTTGAGCCAGGGTGGATTGGGCCTACCTCTATGCACCATGAAAACTTATCGCCACAGTGATCATTAGCTCCGGGACAACTTCAATACCATTGAACTGAATACTGGACTCATTTCCTTTGCTGCAAAGAAATGCCACTGGTATAACAGAGGCCAACTCGATACACGGCAGCTTTGTTTTGTTCTCGCCATATGGGTTGCGACAACATCATTCATTAATCCATTAGTAGTGTGTACAAGCATTAAAACAAGGTAGGGGAGAATGTAAGAACGGAAGGGTGCTAAATTACCGACGGCGTTCCAGGAGATTTGGATGCAGAACAGAGAGGCAAATTGGGCTCACCACTAGCCGCACTGGGAGGTTAGCCAAATCCTTAAATTGGCCGCCCGACGGCCAAATCTCCCGCAGGAGGTTTGGATGCGTAGTAGCAGAGGGTGCCAAATTGCGCCCGCCCAATTTGCCACCCCGCAGAAGTTTGTAAAGCAAAACAAGAGGCAAGGGATAAATTGGGCCTTTCCACTGATTTGTCACCCGCAGGATATTTGGATAGAGGAACAGAGGCAAGAGGAGACAATTACGCCTACCAATTTGCCGTGCACTGCAGGAAGTTAGCAAGCACGTGACAGGCCGAGGGTCCCCAAATTGGCGCCGCCCGACGAAAACCCGCAGGAGGTTAGGAAGCCACAGAGGGCGAGGGTCCCAAATTGGGCGCCGATTTGCCGACCGTGAGGAGGTTTGGATGCGACCCGGGAGGAGGTTTGGATGCGGGACCGCCCAATTTGCCACAACGTGACGTTTGGAGGCGGAGGAGGCAAGAGGATCACAAATTCAGCCCGAGTAGGTTCGGAAGATGGAAGCGGAGGGTGTGTGGATGCATGGAAACGGGCTTCCGTGGTACTTAGAAACATCCAATGGACCCGCAGGGTTATTTGGTGCGAGGGGACCACACCACGAGGTACTAAGTAACAATCAAGAGGCCGAGGTCTTTAGCGGAAGGGTTTAAACATAAAACCAAAATGATGGATGTGGGATAGCTGAGAATTTCGTTTAGGGTGAACATTAGGCTGGTGGTTTATACGCTGCAATAATATAATAAACTAAACTTAAACAAAGAAGTACCTTTTCCTTCCTTCATGGTCGTTTTCCATGAAACCGATTAAGTAGGAAGTTCGAGATCAACGCTTAGAAAAATGAAACCTAACACATCACTTACAAGGCGATAGGCGAAGTGAACTCAAGCGAATCACTTTCAAGATGATAGGCGCTACAGTGATCCCCGGCGCAATCACTTTCAAGACGATAAAGCTAAAGAAGAACCTCAAATGAATGAGCAAGCGGTTAGGAATGGGTGGTGAGATTGAACATGTGAATGACAAGTGGCAGCCATGCAAATGAAGAGTCTTAAATATAGACCTTTAACTAAATATAGACCAAAAGAAATAACAATAAAATAGACTTACGCAATAAATGTGCCCGAAACATTAAATCCGCCGATTTTTAAATTAATATAGCGATAAAATCACTTGCTTAATTTGAATTTCAAATTCTGGGCCCCCCGCTAATTTGAATTTAAAATTACGCGGGCTCGCCTTTAAATTGAATTTACAACCTCGCCCACCCAATCGATTTGAATTGACGTCCTTGAATTTGAATTTGAATATATATTACTTGCCCAATTCACCAATCAAACTCTGGTGGGAGAATTGACCTGAATTACTCTCGAGTATGAGTAAAATGGCTAAGCCATTTCGTTCTCCCACATTCTTGGCTTATTTGTTCACATAGATGGCACGACATTCACCAAAGGTAATTTTTCTTTTATTTATCGTTTATTCTTTGCCACCTTTATGGGTTGCATGCCCGATTGGTATAGAACATTATTGATGAGAAGATTTGAGAAATAAATAGAAATTTGAGAGATGTATGTCCTGTCCCCCAACATAACCGGCGTAGCCTACATTCTATCTCAAGGGGTGCTATGAAGTTGTCCCGTTACAACCCGGTTAGACACCCTGTAGATTTTAATGGCCAAATTTTATTCCCATTTGGGTTAGCAAATCGGGTTCTCGCCGATTTCATACCCGTGTAGATGGAGGGCCAAGTAGGTGGGTGCCTGGTTTTGATTCTGAAAGTAACTATGTATGAAGCGGATAGACCCTTACATAGAAAAGAAAGTAACTATGTATCCTTTATGTATAGCACTATGTGATGGCAAATTGGTAGGATGCCCAATTACAACCGCTAAGGACCACTACATAGCGAGCAAATTGGGGGCACCCCAATTTCACTTCACCGAAAAGATCGCGAGGGGAGCAAAATTGGTAGTTGCCCAATTTACACTCGAAGACCATTGCAGCGGGGAGCAAATTGACCGATCCAGTTTCACCGTTAAGAATAACGCAGCGGTACACAAATTGGTGCTTACTTTCAATTTCAGCTCTGAAGACCACAACAGCCCAATTTGCCCTGTTGTGGTGGTCTTGAGTTGAAATTGGGCACCCAATTCTGTTGATGCTGTTCGTGAAATTGGGCCCTTCAATTTGGTCCGCTAGTGGTTCAGGAGTTGAACAGCACCACTAATTTAAGTCGTCAAGTTTAGTCGGGAATTGGTGAAATTTGTCTTTGTAGTGGTCCTGCTGTAATTGGGCACCGTAATTTGCCATCACATGGTGCTATACATAAATGATACATAGCTATCTCTTCTATAAGGGGGTCTATCTGATACTAATGAGGAGGAAATTGGGCTGGTGCCCAATTTTACCCGCCAAGAACCATTACAAAGGCAAGAAATTGAGCCCACTTCACCAAGTAAGGACCATCTCACGACTTGCTCTTTGAACTGCATTTTCAATTTTTCTTTGTGCGTGAAGGTTGTACCTATTCAAAGACTGGCCGGTTGCCAAAAAGGAGCCATAGGAGCGAGGGAGATGCCACTTTAAAGACATCCTGGATGGACTTGTGAGTGTTGGTGTTCTAGTCGTTTGAGGGGGCATCATGTTCTGTTGGCCTACCCGGATGCAAGAACCTTAGGTGAGGCTACCGGGTTCCTTCATTCTCTGGAGGGAAAGTGATGTTCCGACTCAATGTCGCGGACGTGCCATCGATCCAAAAAGAGAAGTAGTGGGAAGCAAATGAGACATCACGCTAACTAAGGTACACACTACCGAGACCGCAAATTTATCACTTTGTGCCGCCATCCCCAGCAGCGGGATTTATATCCTTCACCGGGTCCAAACGATGCGAATGTGACCGCCTTGGGTATGAAGACCGTAGGGGTGTCTGTTCTCAAGGCTTTTTCCCCCAAATTATGATGAACTTAGCCAGGCATGTTTGACAATACCTAAAGCGCATGCTTTTGAGGTGGAATAATGATATAGTTAGGGTTTGTGGGGTGAAGGTGTCGAAATTTTAAGTGCAAACACTGAAAGGAACAGCATGATGATCACGCCGTCGAGCCATGGCGAAAATGAGCTTGAGAAGCATCCGCAGTCTGAAGCGTAAAATACACCTTCCATTCTTCGTCAGCCAAAGAAAGCATCAAAGCCTCAAAGATAGATCGGCTAACAACCAATGAAGCCATCTTGAGGTATAGGAAGACCATGTGTTGCAAAAGAGATGTTGTGAGAAATTAGTAGGGATGAAGTTATAAACATGCGAAAAGGATTTCTTCGCCATGAAATTGAGTGACAGGACCACTTTTTGTATGATATGTTAGGCAACAATATGAAGGGGGTGAAGGGTACATCGGCTAGTCTTGCAAAGCCGAGTGTCCGTGAGAGCTTGGTACCTTTGATCTTGGGATTTCCAAAGCCTGGTATCTCCAGGTGGAAGGCGTAATCTCCGGTGCTGGAAGGCCGAGTACATGGCACCAGGCAAGATGAAAGCACGCATGCGCCTTTGGCCTCGAGAGCTCATTTTTCCATGTTTGTGAAGGAAAATTGTGAATCCTTACCTCAAAAAGCGTGGAGGAAATGATGATGGGATTCGAAAAACGTGAGGAAGTTGCGCTATGTTTTACGGCTGACATGCATTCTCGAAGAGGTCAATGCTGAAGTGATGGCACTCACAAAGAAGGTATTCCGAAAGATTTCATAGGAACGGAGACGAGCTTTAAGGACGTCCCGATAAGCTAAAGAAGAATGCATTCTCAAAGTGCATGACACTTGCGAAAGTTATCCATATCGAAATTGTTGAAGACCAAGGATGAGATTTTGAAAGGAGAATATTGCATGATCGAAAGGGCACATAGACTAGAGCAAGAATCATGTCGCTCCGCATCTTTGGTCATGGAGACTTGTTATCCCACAGGCATCCTCGAGACTTTGTATGTATCATTAACGGCCAAAATGGATCGGGCAAAGACTATGATTCCAAAGTTGTTCGATCAAGTGTAAGTCCCTTTGGAGACTAGATAAGCTAAAGACTTCATTGACAAAGTAATTTTACCCACATGGGAGAGGGTGCTATGGAAATTTTGCTTTGGATGCGGTGGTCGAATAACTCCAACTTCCAATGTAGGTTCCTTGAATAGTATTTTGAAAAGGTTGGTTTCCTGGGGCGAGGTTTGTAGGAAGCCATCTTGCACCGCCTTGATCCATCAGTCCCGATTGGGCAAGGGCCTTACGTGACACCACCGCGCTAGCATCCAAGTTGTCGCCATATGCAGAAGAGCATCCCCGCTGCCATCCCTCAACCCGGGGGACCCTCGGTGAAGCCGCCTCCTCGCGAAATTGATGTTGCAACTAGACAATGCATCCGAGACAAACAAAAATAGGTATGTATTCTCATATCTTTATACCTTGTATCGGGTGTTTTCGAGGGAGATTGAGTTAGGTTTTATGATGTCCGGCCATACGATGATGATATAGATGCTATGTTTGGTAATTTTTCATCTACCTTGAAGAAAAGCCGGCGCTAAATCCATGCCCTTTGAGTTGTTGTATGAATTTCATATCGTGCAATCTCAACACGCCCGAAGCATATCTTGTTCATAAGGTTTCGCATTGGAAAGGTTTCATAGAAGGTATATCCTCGGGGGAAGATAGATTGACCCACAACGAGCCTCGACCTTTAGGGTTTGCTATGAATGGTGGCTGGCCTGTCATGTACCATAAGGCTCGCCCCTAATGCCTGTTGGATTGGCTACCCGCTGGGGAATAAGAATGTGGAAAGAAGGAGAGGATGGAAACCCCAATGCTATCTGAAATCAGAAGATGCTAGCACCTAAGAGCTCGGTGAAAGACATTGGTCAGTCTCCAAACAAGATCCATAAGCATATCCTCCATTGGGTCTCTATGCTCAGACGAAACAAGAAGGGCACACGCAGACAGCCAAATATACAACACAATTTACTAGTAATAATTGAATATTGGATGGGACTCTTGGAGCATCCGGGTAACATCACCAACGTGGAAGGTCCTTAATGAGGGACTTTGGTCGCCAGCACTAGGCAAGATAGACTTGACGTGCGAGCGTGGGTGGCTATGGTGGGAGCCTACCCGCAACCATCACTCCGCTATGTTGGTCCATTGAAGGATAAGCCCATACCGTAATTCCAATCTTTCAAGGATTTGAAGAAGGGCATGCTTGGTATTGGCGCTACCGATGATGTCTTGTGCCCAACATGGCTAGGTATGCTACGCAGAAACCCCAAAATGGATGATAAGAAAGACAACTTCGGTGACTATCCAGTCGCCAGGGAGCTCGTCTCCGGCTAGGGAACCAGTGTTCTTACCAACTATGTCAATTGTTGAAGAAGAGATGGCGCAAATACGAACGCTAGTGGCCGCATTGAGATAGAGAGTATCGACACGCTTGGAGTCCTTCTAATAAGAAGAAGCTACCAAACAATCACAAGATTCCCACGCTTGTTGCGTAGCATATATGACTTACTCTGGATGTATGTTAGTGCAGCATCGGCTGCTCCCGTTTTATAAAAGTCCAATTCAAGGTTAACCATATTTAATAAACTGCTTTATCCGGGGTTAGACTATTCATGCAAGATTCGGTCATTTTAGGAAGGTTTGGTGTTGATTCATCTATAACGCATGACCCCGCTTATCGCACTATAATTTTGTATAAACATGGAATTTCTAAGGCCCATGTTATTCCACATATTCTTTTATATAGGTTCCCTATATAGCTTTGCCACTCGATCTTTGTTGGGCTTTTGAACCGCTCCCCCAAACTACCCCTATCACCTAACATCCCAACTATGCCAATGGCATATATATTTCCTTTACTATAGCATCCTTTAGGCCTAACAAAATGATGTGTGCAAATAAGGTTTAAATATGATCTAGTTTCCATCTTGTGCAACAAAATAGAAATAGGGTCGTGATTTTTCCTTATTACTTTTTCCTTGAACACGGCTAACCCCAATATTGCAGAATGGAATTTACTGCCTCGATTCAAGAATCCCCATTCATTCAGTTTTCCGAGTGCTTTTTAGGTTTGGACTAGTTCTCATGAGTTTCTTCCGCCAAAGTCCGGAGCAAAAATGCGGGGGATTTCTTCAAGCAAAAGCAGGATGTCTCCCAGCTCTTTCTGCAGTGCCGGATCTTCCATCTTGCCTCACCAGTCCCTCGTGAGGGGTAAACTATGCCTAGGATCGTGGCTCTTTCTAAGTCTTTGGGCTCTTTGTAAGTGCTTGGATGGAATCTACAAAGAAAAAGCTTCACATGTAGAAATCTTTCATAGGTCGGATCTACGGTAATAGTGCTTCACGATAGAAATTCCTGCCGCCATCCCCTATTTCTATTTTAGGAATATCGTCCTGTCCACCATTCCTCCACTTGAAGAGACCTGCTAGGCACACGCTTCCATGGGCCCTCTCTATGTGGAAGGAACAGTCCTTAGCACCATCCCTATACATAATTAAAATATCATATCTAGACAATCAAAGCTTAATGAAGCCAATTACATTCACAAAACATCAATCCTATCAATTATTTGCTATACAATCTAGAGAGGACATCTTATCGACTAAAAGTCAACTGTTATAGATCATGATCGTGCCCAAACATTAGACTTGGGTACATCGAGAAAGAACGATAAAATGCCATATTCTCATATAGGCCTAATAAGCATAGTGCGCATTTAAGAACTCAAATGTTGGCAACAAAAACATTTTGGTGGCAAATATCGAGGCACACTATGGGGGCCATACTTTTAGGGGATCTGTATTCCCAAAATGTGAGCCTACTAACCCAACACTTCTAAACATCACAACACTTTTGTTTTTCCACTTTTAAACCTTTTGCACCCACTAAACGCTAATGCCCGACATACAACTTAAGAATCTACAACTTTACACGTAAAAGTGTCAACCCATGTATATAACACGTCAATCTTTTTGGTGCATCATTTAAATTCAGTTCATTCACAGTAGTTCTGTTTTTTAGCTTATGGGGTCTTGCCCACATCCAGTTTGGAGTTAAATGATGAAGCTGTGGCTGTGCTTAAGACATTAATGTGTTTTAATTTAGGAACTTCAGAAAAGAAGAGACTTAGAACGTAACCTCCGGAGCAGTAGAGCATGATAATGAGAAGCTTTTGCTCAGGTTCCTGAGAGATTAAAATGCGTAAGTTTTTGTTCTTCCTCCTAATATAATGACCAACTTTTGCTATCTCATAGGCCGTTGGGCTTAAGTAGAAAAAAATTGTTTTTGTTCTTTTCTTTCTTTTCTCCCTATTTCGAAAAGCATGCAGCATATAACTGTAAATAACCTTGATTATCACTGTTTATTCTGAATTTCATATCCTTAGTACCATTGAATCAGTATACTGAAGAATAGAAGATGGCAGGTATTCTATCAAAAATGACTTCTTTGTTTTTCTGCTTGACCTATTAGTGTCGGAATTCAACTCCCAACAATTATGTCCGATTTTGAGAATCTGACCGTGGACGCCAAAATATCTCAGGGGAAGCAGGGCACAACCAATAATTGGAATTTCCCATTAAGAACGGAATTAGAGGTAACTAAGATCACTTTGTTATACTCAATAAAGCTTTTCTAGCCATTCTCACTGACTGCCATTATCTGTGACTCATTTAGCAAGGCTTCATCTTCACAGGCATCAAAGAGAGGAACTTCACTATTCTGAATGTCATTAGTGGAATCATCAAACCCTCAAGGTGAGAATTTCACGGAGCATTTCCTAAGATTCACCTTCATCTAATGGTGCTGTTGGCGATCATATTAGGAATGGCATTACTTCTTGGTTCTCCGGGTTCTGGGGAAATTCACCTTTCTATTGGCACCTATCAGGAAACGTTGATCCTAATCTAAAGGTTAAAAAGGTCATTACTCAGAAATGTTCAACTTTGATATTCAATGATCTATTCAGGTGAAGGGAAGGTCAGCCACAATGGACATCATTTCAATGAATTTATTCCTCGAAGACACCGATATACAAGATGATATTCATGAGGAGATGACCGTGAGGCAAGTGCCGGGACTCTCTGCCCGCTAAGTCAAGGAGTTGGTGACAGATACGGCAATCTATATAATCCTATCAAGCTGGTCAAATTATTTGATGCAGACCAATGTATTCTGAAATTCAATAATGAGAACAAACTGATTCTTAATATTTGCAGATATGTTCTTCAGAACTCTAGAAGGAGAGGGGACAGAATTAAACCAGACCCTATCCTTGGATGCTCTTCTTAAGGTTAATATTCTCATTTATTCCATGATTGGTCAAACTGATACTTGTTCTATTTTTCTGCTACATTAGGCAGCAACTGCAAGGTCAACGCAAATATAGTGGACAGATTACATCTTGAAGGTAACAAATAATAACAGTGCTAGTAGTTAAAGCAGCCAACGAATCATCCTTACTAACTTACTTTAGATTCTGACTGAATTTTAGCAGACACGCTAGTCGTATGTATAATATGCAAGAATTCTGAGGCCAAAAAAATGTGGTCACATTAGGTTGCATATCTTTTTTATCATTCTGTTAGAAAGGAATGCTTGAGTTATTTGATATTTTTGTCTCATGCATAATCTGAAAAGGTTCAGGAGATGATAGTTGGACCGCCAAAGCCTGTGTTTATGGACGAAATATCAACTGGACTAGACAGTGCAAACCACTTTCCAGATTTATCAAATATCTAAGGCAGACCGTCCATGCATTGGGCATACCTTGTTATCTGAGCGTAGCCTCCTCCAGAAAACATTTGAACTTTTCTGGACGAATGCTATACTCTCTTTCTGAAGGACATATTATCTATCAAGGACCTTCGCTGAATCAGTCCTTGGACGTTATTTTATATCTAAAGGATTCAAATGTCCGGAGAGGAAGAACATTGTTGACTTTGTTCAAGAGGTCCACCTTTCAAAAAACTCAACACTCGTTGGTTAGAAGGGTGCAAGAATACACCACGACACTTTGTTTTCAGGCCTACTTCAATTAAAGATCAGAAAACAATACTGCAGATAGGAATAACACCCTATTGCTACAAAAGTTCGTGGAAAACATTTGCAGATGATTTCTCCAGCTCCTATGTGGGCAAGGCACCGTGAAGAGCTGAAACAGTTTTATGATAAATCAACATTATCCCGCAGCACCAAAGCAACCCAAAAATATGGATTACCAAAATGGGAGCTTGAAAGCATAAGCTTTTCTAGAGAGTGGTCACCATGAAGGGTAAATTTTCTATATATATCTTTCTATTTATAAAGGTACATTGTGTGCTTAGCTTCTGGTAGAAGTAATGCCAAAGTGACCGTAATTAGTGGCAATTGCTCCTGTTGTTGTGGAAGTTATATTTTTTGCATTTATTACCATCTCAGTATTTTTCCTAAATAACTATGGCACATGATACCATTCAAGATGGAAATAAGTACCAGGTGCCCTGTTTTTTGGTTTACTAACATTACATGTTCAATGGTTCGGTGGAATTTAGTATTGACCACCAAGAACCTCCCTGTGTTTTACAAACAAAGAGATTCATTCTTCATCCTGCATGGGCATGGTCATTGTCATCAACTATTCTGAGAATACCCATTTCTTGTTGGAAACCGCGATGGGGTATTTTTGACTTATTGACGATTGATTTTGTTCTGAGATTGGCAGGTTAGTTGAACCCATAATGTGGAGCTCAACCTCCAAATGGATATTTTCAAATTGATAGCCGTCTTATGCAAGGTTTTTCCAACACCTTTGTGCTCTTTCATGGTAAGTCTCATGGGCTGAACCTTTTCTAGGTTTTCATGGTGTTGGTCGATATGCCTCATATCAAGCATCACTTGGAAACCTTGCACTTCATGCTTGTGTTTATCATGGAGGTTTCGCTGTTTCTGAGGTAATGATTCTTTGCAGAACATAGAAATGTGATATACATGAGTCTTTATCAAAGTTCCTTCCATCATATGTAGGACTATAATCCCAGCACAGGGATATAATACTGGATTTCCAATGATAAAGCAAACGCGATTGTTTAATGAATTTCTTGGAAAATATGGGCAGAAGGTGTTAAGCAGTTCATGATGCTAACGTAATAAAATGAATCCACTGTCAGTTACCTTCACGCCAATAGAGCTTCAAATGATTCACCACTGACCATATAGGTGAACAACTCTAAAAGTCCCTGCAGGATTGTCAAATGACAACTGGGTTTGGTTGGGGCTAGGGGCAGATTTTGGATTTGCCATACTATTCAACATTGGATTTCATAGCTGCACTAATATATTTAAAGCGACGTATCTCTACTAATGATAATATCTTGAGGATCTTATTGTTTGTTGACAATTGCACTTGTTTGTGATACAGCCCTATAAGTTCTATGCCCTCAGAAAAAATTGCTTGCCCAAAATTGGCAACCTGTGTTAGAAAGAAAATAAAGGAATTATAGCTGAGTTACTACGGAATTAGAAGGTACGAAGTTCAGTTTGTGGCTATCATACTTCTGGAAAGGATACTCATACCTATTTAAGAAGGATCAGATGCTTTTCAATCCCTCAGCAGAGGGTGAAGGGCTCTTCCAGCAAGAGCTCCTAATATTGACAGAGAGGTGGTTCTATAAAAGGAATGATGGTTGCCTTTTAACCTATACATACACCATGTCGATCACATTGATTACTATGTAGATAGAGTTCACAGACTAGATCGCTCTACATCGTTGTCCATTTTCTCCTAATGCACTTAATTGTGTAATGTTCAATACAGCAATGCTAATAGGAAGAAGTGGCAGAGAAAAGACACAACTTCTCTCAGACGTGGAGGGAGTGTTCAAACCAGGGTTTCACCAGCTATAATGGCATAAGTGGAGCTCGGAAGACCATTACCTCATGGATGCTTGCGATCTAAAAACTGCAGGATACATTGAAGAAAGCATTATGATTTTCAGGGTACCCAAAAAAAGCGAGACTCTTTGCTGTATCAGGTTATTGTGAGCAGAATGATGTGTATTCGCCTAAACTCACCGCTTTACGAATCCTTGTATTATTCTGCTTGGTTGGCGCTGACAAAGGAAGCTGACGCAAACCAGGAAGGTAATATAAGATAGCAATTTCAGCATGGCAGATATTAAACGAAGGTTATATTTAAGGTGACAATTCTAGTCAGCTAATTGGCATGGATTTATCCATGTCATATTTGTACGTGAGGTCATGGAGCTTTGTTGGAGCTTTACGCCATTGGAAGGCGCGCTGCAGGTCTTCCTGGAGTGACGCGGGTCTCTATTGAACAAAGAAGACCGACGACAGTTGCAGAACCTCGTGGCAAACCCATCTATTATTTTCATGGATGAACCACGCTCGATTAGATGCACCGTTGCCGCGATAGTTAGTATGCGAGTGTTCTAAACACCGCTATCATTTCGGTCGCATCTGTAGTATGCACCATACACCAGCCAAGCATTGAAATCTTGAATCATTTGATGAGGTACCATTCTGATACTCAAATTTTGTTCCTCTTAACTCTGGACTTAAACTGCAAATTCTAAACAAACAATGTTTATATATTTTCAGATATTAATTTCATGAAACGTGGAGGCCAGATAATATATGCTGATCATCAATAACATTCTTAGCTTTTTAACTAACTACTTCCAGGTAATAGAAGTTTTCTTCATGGTATGTGGTGAAGGCGACTAAAAGGTTATCCTTTTATTGGGTATAGGCTGTAGAATTGATACCAAGAATTTTGATGGCAGTAATCCTGCAACAGGATGCTTTGAAGTGATTCTGGAGGAAGTAGTCAGATTGGGATCAATTTCAAGAATTATACAAAGTCTTCCTTTATATCAGTATGTCATTTAGAAGAAATACTCTCAAGTGTTCAAGCATAAGTACGACAATTTTAATTTGATTCCAGTAAACCAGACACTTATTTACAGCTGCGTGCCATTTGCAGGATCTATGGACTCATTTCCAACAAAATACTTCAACCTTTTCTGACACAATTACTTTCAGCATGCCCATGGAAACAAAATCATCACTGGTAATCCACATTATGTATTATTCGAATGCTTTTCTAATCAATCATAACTGCAGGGTGATTGACTTATGTTTTGGAATCTGGACTAAAAGGCAGATATATTGGCTTTAAGACAGTTACGATGCTGAATAATATTCGCTAGAGGAACGCAGCAAGATATATTTAATCTGATGGCGCTATGTAATTAGTCGTTGTTCTTTTGTTGGGTTCTAACACGCAACAAGTGTGCTGCATGTTATCCTATGAGCTTCTGTTTTACTGGCTTACAGGAGAAAAAGTAGCTGGAATACATCTCTTCCAGACATGTGCAATTTGCTCAGGTAATTTTATCTCTCAATGAATTCAATTGAAAGTATGCATGTTTTAGTGCTAACATGTTCATTTAAGACAGGCTGCCATCAGCAGAGCTTCCTATACTTGCACAATCCTGTTTTGGCTATTCTTTACACACAAATATTTAGCTAGAATGGACTGCTGCCAAGTGTTTCTGTTTCTCTTCTATGTTTTGCACATTGCATATGACTTCCTACGGAATGATGGCACAGCCATTGCACCAGACAATCAGGTTAAGCTCAATTATAACAGTATACTCTTTTGAAACTTGTTCGCAGGTTTTGTAGTTACTCGAAATGTAAGAAAGTTCTCATTGCTTGGGGACCTCTGGCATCATCAGTAAACCAAGTCTTCTACATGGTACAGTATAATGATTTGCAGGCCCTTCCACTTGGTGGAATGGTGTTATTGGGCCTCACCACCTGCATGGAGTATTATTTGGACCATACATCTCAATTACAGGATGTTCAGTCACTCTGTAAGTATTCCTAGAAGGACAAAGAAACGTAGCTACCTTACCTAGATGATCACTTTGGTTGCAAGAAAGATTTTTGGGTGTAGCAGGTTTCCACTGTCATTTTGGTGCTGATCTTCTCTTATATGTTGCTGGCATCAAATATCTCACTCTCCAAAAGCGATAACCAAGAAAAACAAATCAGCTATAAAACTATGTACCTTAAACTCCTGAAAAGTACAGAACTATGATATAGTACTCCAAACAAACATTCAACTCAATTGTGACTCTGAACCAGCCTCTACAATCAGACAGTTTACCATAAAATCCTTCAGGATTTTCAACGATCAAGAGGGATTCTAGAATGCTTTATTCATTTATGTGCAAGTTATTAAACAATTCCAAAATGGTGATTTACCTATTACCATGATTGATCCTCTCAACGCCGCTAGAAATGGTAGGCGTCATGCAAAATCAAACAAGACAAATAAAAAAATATCATCAAGATCTATTATGACAATCACTTAGAAAGATGATTTCACACAGCAGTCCTCTGTGATATCATCCTTGACCTTTTGATCAGATAGAATTTCGGACAATCTATCCAACAATAGTGTGACAATACGAATGCATAAAAGCATTTGCAATGAATAGGACTAACACGATAGTTTGGAAAATGGCAAGAATACGTGGTTCTATCTTAGATATTGGTGGCCTCCTCCACACAAGCAATAAGGTAAGGTTGTCTGCCTAGTCAGGTCATAATAAAAATGCACGCCCGAAAGTCAAGATATTTCGCGACGCATCGCATAACCATACGATTTTCGGGTTATCGAAGAGAAACCGAGCAACCACTCCATCGATCTATATGGCTTTTAATAGTATCATTTATCAAGATTCTCCACATCGATAACCAGTAGTTATCAACCCTGCACTCAATAACAATAACTGAAAAACAAGGACTCTTCTCATAAAGAGTCCGTCAAGGACTGCCTTTGCATGGTCATAAACACAATGGAGGCTTCCATGTTATTTAGGACTAGTGGAAGTCGATACCTAAATCTCATGCAACAACAAGGATTAATTCTTAAGTAAAAATAATAACAAAAGCAAAACCAAAACTCCATGACACTAATAATGAGAGAAGAAGAAGAGCATTTTTAATTTGCTCATTAAAGACCAATTGCACACATCACGTTAGCATTGCTTTGGTCCCCTATTGCAATACTTTGGCCAAAGATAGGCCCAACATGGTTCAATAGTCTTCATGATGTGTTTGTGACATTATGGAAACATATGTTCATAAAGACTATCCAGCTCCATGGATACAGGTCCCCAGCCCTGATAAAGATTATCTGTGCTAGTTTGACAAAGTCCTTAGTCGGATGGTGTCCTCCTTAGCACCAACCCACTATTGTTCTTCTACCTCCATGCTGGATGTTTTCTTTCATATTTGAAGTTGTTCAATGCTCTAAAGAGTCATGGCAATAGGTCAATTGGAAGAAGGTATAGGAAGAAGCCATCTCTTATGAGGTTATCCCACCGTATCATTTAGTGGTATGATAATATGAGGTCTATCGATGATCATTTGGATGTGGTAGAACATCTAATTGTGATGAGGCCATGAAATGCCTCAAGCTGGCAACAAGAAGTTTGATTATACAAGACTACGTCACGCCTTGATTTTTCTTGACAATAGATTGCCATCCTTCAAAAAAAATAAAAAAAAGAAAAACAAATTTGACTAGATAAACCTGGAATAAATTTAGGAAGTGAGAAATGATAAAGCTCAAACTACACAATTTCCATACGATAATTGGAAAAGCAAGGAATCGGTCATGGATGGTAAGATTCTTAATTTTATAGGACCGGAGGATGTTGATCGGGCTTCATCCACAAAAGCATTAAGGATTGGTCTTTACAACATGGTCATATTCCTCTCTTTGGTAACTGATTTTCAGCAACATGCTCTGGCCCTCGTATATATTTTCTACGACGCTTTAGAAATGCTACCAGGCTGCTTAGAAACGCTCAAAGGCTACTGGTGTCTATAGGGATCAGGCCGAGGGATATTTAAATGGCATTTCTATATGTTAAGTGGGCATTCAAATTAAACGTTAGTGGAACATCTATTATTTAGAGAACCATTGGATTTGAGGGGTCCACGGGCGAACCCCATTTGGCTAGTAGATCCAAAGGAAAAATTGCCTTTCCTTTGCAAGAATAACCTGACTGTTTGGATGGATCCCAGAAGAGGGCCGATCTATTGACAGAGGCTATTATTTTGAGCCAGGGAAAAAGGCTAGACTTGATATTTCCAATCCAGCCATAGCAAGAGTATATCAAGAAAAGAAGGATGTTTTGGAAAGGACACAAAATTTTGGAGCAATCTGTGAAGCTAGATTCTTCGTGGAGTAGTCTATGATTCAAGGTTAAAGGAACCTCGAACTTTTTTCTTGATTGCTTAGAGGTCGTTTTTACTTTTGAGTTATTCCCAAAAGCCTTCTAATGGAAATTACCCATTGTGTTTGTGTTTTGCTCTTGTGGGTGAGCAATGCCATCAGAGTACTATTTTTGAGGTAGAACTATTTGTAGTCGGGCTCATACTAATCTTGTGGGTTAGTATCAATCGAGCATGGGGAGTTCTCGGGTAATTTCAAGGAGGGGGGGAACCTCAAATTTAGTTCTGGTAGCTCGATTGAACCTACTTTTGTTACTGTGGAATAAACCCACCATCTTCGAATTGAGATAGCGCATTCATTGGGGGAGCCACGCCGTAACGTACTTTGCTGGCTGCCGCCGAGAAGCCGCCAGATGAATGATGTCACACTTTCCAGAGTTGCCCGTATAATTAGATTCGACGAAAGCCGCTACACGTGATAATGCTTTTCCAAGCCATCAATGAGGATCATACATTCGTGAGGTAATGGACATGAGGGCCTCGTACTATGACCCAGACAACCACTTGATCTATATATACTTCATCATGTATATTTAGAGAATATCGCCAATCATATTGTCGCTACGGTTTTTCCTCAAAACCTTCCTGGGCCGGGGGTTTTTAATCCGGCAAGAATACGCCTGCTGCATTTTGTATTGGATCCCTGTGAGGGTCGATTGATCTCGTGGATGATAAAAAAATTCAATTCAATTTAAAGTGGTAGGTTAAATCTTTGATTTATAGGAATTACTAAAGCCCATAGTAAATTCCACATTTATGAACCTCTGCAATATGGTTGTCCATGATATGCACATGACCATCTTGTGACTTCAAGAATAATCGCAGAATGAGTTAAGGGTGTTGGGTAATGCATTAGCATCGTTGTTTTGTGGGATTTTCCCGGGCGTTTTGATCTGGATCTCATGAAACAATTAAACTAGCCACCAGACCGAAATAGGCTCATGTTCTTGTGAAATTGAGAACATCGAAGTAACCGAATAAGGACGCCCCGCCTTTTGACACTTTTTGCCTTTTATCGATGATTCAGAATTGGCTTATTTGCAAAAAGTGCATAAGGTAAGCAAGTTCCAAAGCTTCGGCCTTTCAAATCCTTTTATATGCATGATGTGGTCTTTTACCATCTAGATTTTATAG
The DNA here is from genome assembly GCA_021234155.1 of Isoetes taiwanensis. Classification (NCBI taxonomy): domain Eukaryota; kingdom Viridiplantae; phylum Streptophyta; class Lycopodiopsida; order Isoetales; family Isoetaceae; genus Isoetes; species Isoetes taiwanensis. The sequence goes on from JAJEKV010000005.1 coordinate 965,127, forward strand.
AAGGTCTTCAAAAACAAGTATACACCCCTTGAGAAGTTCTATAAATTTTCGAAAATGTTCAAAGGAACAAACAAAAACCAATATAATGGTGATTGGGATAGGAGAAGATTATTTATTATCATAAAAATTTAATAAATGAGGTTCCTGAACAAGTCGAGCAATATAATATATGGGTACAAGATCCTTTTATATACAAGACCCATTGCTCATACAATATTGGACCCACGTATCGGCCAACCAACTGTAGAAGCGTTTTTATTTCGAAAAAAGGCCCAAGGCTCAACTTTATTCCGACGTTTTTTCAACGGTAGATTCATGATTGGTTTATGTACTGTATTCCAAAACACCCTGCTCTCTCCGACTTATCGCAGCTGTTGACGGAGTTAGCCGAGGCTTATTTCTTCGAGTCATGCGTTCATCCCATACTCTGACGAAAGAGCTTCACAAGTTGCATTGCCCTTCTAATCCCACACGACATTGTTGATCCGGGCTTACATATGATTATAGATGGAATATGGAAGTGCGAAAGAGAATTGCACGTAGTATGATGTCTATATAGTACGATGGCGTGTGAAAAGACTATTTGAAGATGAACAGAAAGTTAATGTACAAAATGTGCGGTCCAATTATCAATACTATATGGATGCCCGTACTTTAAGGACCTCGCCTTTCTAGAGAAATGGAAAAGATGTAGAGAAAACACAAAAAATTCATTTTGAGAGCCTAGGTGCAAAGCAAATAAATTATGATATCTAAAAGAAATGGTCTAATTCCCTTTAGGGGCGGTATAATTAAAATAAACCTTGAGTATCTTTATTTGGATGAAACGCTTCATCTTGCACTTTGAGTTCCAGACCTTAAAACTAGTTTGGCGCTTCTGGACAAGCAACTAGCTATGGTTAGAGCATTGAATATGAACATGGATACTTTACCAAGCACGACAGGTATTAGGAGACCATGTGATGCCAATGTTATTCGAGACATGTAAGACAATAAATGTTATTCACACTATAAGCAAAATGGAGTAAAATGGACTTCTACCATACATAGAGCAAGACTACATGAGTGCCAACATTTCAAAAAGGAAAAACAATTCGATCTCTACAACGTTTCAGAGACTTGGAATTAAAATGTGCATAAGACTAATTCTTCAAACATGAGAATTGAAGATGAACAACGTGCTTTCAGACCTTCAAATTGATAATTAAGCGAAGAATTCAAGATTTGTTTTTCAAAAATCTCAAAGATGAATCCATCCAAGCCGGGAGGAGGAGACTATCCCGCATCTTATGAAATACCATCAAGATACTCTTAATCTCATGGCTCGAGGAATCTTATGTATACTTTTGTCGAGTGGGGCTTGGGTCTTAAAAGACCCGACAATATCAATTGATCAATCATACCCATCAATCAATCAATCAATATGCTTTTGATAGATTACTATCGGCCGAGAGGAACTTGCCTATTCTTGTGAACGGTAGGCAATTTTTGGACGATCAATATGCTTCACCACGACATTCTTCGTGAGGATCCCTTTGTGCAATAGCACGCTGGTTCATTGCTTCAATGTCCATAATTGACCAAGGCGCATAGCCACTTATAGATGATGTAGTGCATGAACCAACATGGCAAGAAGTTCCACAACGAACAAAAGGAATTATTTGGCTTTTTCTACCACAAAGATTATAAGAAAACCGGCGCCTTACATCCAAATATTAGTTACCGGCCAATTCAAGGGCTTAAGCAAATAATTCAATCGACACCTTTTAGTGGTTTCCAAGAACTCGATCCTCCATCGTTTCCTTTCATAGCTCCGGGCTCTGTGCCAATCAAGCAACAAATCTCCTTTTTTCACAACTTGGAAGCAAAATTAATTCATTCCATCTATGTACCGCAGAACTCCTCGCAAATACAAAGCTTGCCCCATCCAAAAATCCATATCATACATGCTAAATCTCAAGCCTCCAACATGGCCAAATCCCGCCTAAGAAGCCGCTAAATCCGTGTTGAATACATAGAGGGCTTTCCCCGCATCCAAACTCCAATCAATTGCGATTCTCATATATTCATCATCAATCCTACTAATGGATTCAAAAACAAGAGTTGCCGTGAAAATGTAGACTTTGTCGGACTAATTCACTCCGTGACATATGGCATGGCAAGGTAAAATTTGCACACAAAAGTAGTTATCTCCAAGTGAAGTGTGGCTTGTTTTATTCTTCCGCCCACACCATGCTGCTTTTACCTCAAGACGGATCATCAATACCGCTTTGGTTACGCATTTCCACCGCATGGGCCGTTAGGGTTTCAAATCCGTAAATGTCTGCGGTTGATCCGTCCTCGCCTGCCATGGATCCGAGAGATGATGAGGGAATTGACTTATCCCTGGCAACATGGCAGGGACGATGGAGGGTCATTTGGAAATCCCTCGACATTTGTATTCTATATGCCGAAAGCTTGACATGGAGCGGATTTCTCGGCCTTAAGGCGAATGGTCTAAATTTGGTCAGAGAAGTCCTTCCATGGCAAGATATCTCCATCCATGTTTCTGCATGAAGAAATTCATGGTCGCTTCCATCCCCACAATGTGATGGCATAGCCTATTATAAAGCCGCCCACCACACTTAAATCCAACTAATCTGATTTGAGTTTGCAAACATGTTGCATCATCCGCCTCAACCGTAAAACCCTAATACTTTAAGAACCCTAAAATTTGAGACAAGCCTCACCAAGACCAGAGGAGGGGTACCAAATTTCTCCGCGAACCGCTTTTGTTGCAAGGGTCGAGATGCTAAAATGCCGATTTGGCTGAAAAATTTCAAAATCTCTAAAGATTTGGTACTGCCAAAGCCTCAAAGAATGGGATTCCTTCGCGTTGTAGCCAACATCCAAGCCCCTCCATCCCCCGCCAGGGTAGAAAATTTCTAATGCTTGGGAAAGGAGCCGCGAGAAGATTCAAGAGAAAAGTCTGGGATGCACCTAATTGGGAGGAGAAAAAAATAGGAGGAACTGGTGTAGACCTCGAGGCACGATCCGCTCATTGCTTATTAGATTTATGATGTGGCTGCTATGTTGGGCCGGTTTGATGATATGGGAAGCAAGAGAGATAAGTCATGGTCCTAAGTCTCGATCGGTTCCTGACCAATTGCGCCGTTTTTCAAAAATTCGCCTCAACCCGCAACTAATTACGGGGGGCGATGTTCAAGGCATACAGCACGGTTCGCCAAGCTTAACCCCCAAAACCATTTGTCCTGAAACTTTTTAGCCTAAAGACTCAAGTTTCCCTGCAGTTTTGAACCGCCCGCAAGCAAAAAGCTATTGTTCACCGCCGGAAAACCAAGAAAAACTCCTAATTGTAGTATGAAATTTTTCCCAACATTTTTGCCTACATGATAATTTTGGAAAAGTAATCGGACATGGGCTTAAACCTCGGTATTTCCCGAACCAAGCCCCAAACCCGGGTTACTGACGTCTCAAGGCAGAGCATTGATTGCTGGCCCTGCCGGGTTCGCCCAGCCGAACTCCACTGGCGGGGCCTCTGACGGCCAGTACCGGACAAACCTGTTTTGCTCAAACCTGTTATTCATCTTCTTCCACAGACCAATTTTAAGATCCGAATTATCTTGTCTTTATGGCTTGTACGTCCAGCACCCTATCCGTAACGATTTTGATCTCAGCATGATGGCTTTTGTAGCCCTGGCCGAATCCATTCAGATTCTAATTCCATCTCTCTGAGGATAATTCCCCGGCAAAGATTTTGATTTTGCAACTCCGGCATTCAGTTATTGGAATGATGCCTTGGATGGATTAATAAAGGCCATAGAAGATATGATCCAAGATTGAGGAATTCGTTTTTCTCCCTGTTTGCAATTTTCCCAAAATCAGAGCGTTCCAACAGGAAACGAGGCCGAAACAAGAATTTCAGAACATTTGGGGATGAAGCAAGCAGAAAAGGAAGCTGAATAAGGATTTCAGGAGCATTTGAGGATGAATCAAGCAGAAGAAGAAGTGGGAATAAGGGATTTCAGAACATTTGAGGATGAATCAAGCAGAAAAGATAGAGAATTGAAACAGGAAAATGACAAGGGGATGAAAATTTTCAGAGTTCTTGAGATTAAATCAAAAACAATTGGAAGGAAGATATGCATGATGGATTGGTCGATTCTTCGCCAAAAAAAGCGAAGCTGGGAAAAAGATTCTAGGGTTTTAGAACGCCCAAATTTTTAAGATCAAATTCAGCGAGCAGTAGAAAGCCTGTTTCCAAAACATGGAATCCATGGTTTGGAAGAATAGAATAATTCTAGTTTCAAAATTATTTCTGGTCTTTCAAGAAATGGGGCAGATCGAAGGGGTCACAATTTCAGGAGATCAAAGGGGATTTGAGTTTTAGTTACAGATTCATACATGCTTTTTCTGGATATAAAACAAAGTTCTGATTCATACGTACTGGTCTACGTACCGGCTCTGCCATGCAGAGGCCCCGCCGGTGGTTGCCTGGACGAAACCCGGCAGGGCAGTAATCAATGCCTCTGCCATCTGCCAGCTAAGCTCTTGCCATCTGCCTTGAGACGTCAGTAACTCAGGGTTTGGGGTTCGCTTGGGCGAACCCGATAGCAATGCCACGGTATCCTGCCCGGCGACGCACCGCCACATCATTTTGGCGGGTTCGCTCGTCAGCGCAGGCGAATTTTGGGCCGCTTTGCGAACCCAAGCAATCGACAAGTTGGTTTCGGGGAGCCAATAAAGGTGGTGTCCATGGCCGGCCCGATGCGCCAGCCAGGTTCGTTTGGATGCAGTGCCAAATAAGTTATGCCTAGAAAAGGCTTCCAACCCATTCCAGCCTTAATAAGGGTCAATATCACAATGGTCGTTATAATCTTCCTGTGGCGTACATCTATCCATTATGTCCTATCATCTATCCCATTAAGAAATTAAGAAGGAATGTGTTCTGGTTCTCTGATTTGCAGCACCGGCGGCACATGTCAAGAACATATCAAATTCAAGGAATAACTGATGAAGCTTCCCAACAACACACGCCTCACATACACCCATTAATGCAATGTTGCCTGCCGATAGACCATCCACGGTTCTATCAGAGGCTATATCCAATAAATATTGATATTAACATATGCAAAACGATGATGCCACAATGTAGTTGATTCATCTCATCAAGTCATAAGATTCACAAAATAATCCATCAAGTAAGCTCATACATATGACCTTCTCGAGGCAACTCTTGGGCACAACTATCTTGGATGAATCTATAGGAATCGCCTATCAAACCGTGAGGCATGTTGGTTAAGAACGTTTATATTTAGTATCGTGAGCAATGTTTGGATACTTGGGAGTTGACATGGCACCAAAGAGAGGTTGAGGTGTGGAATTATGATACTAATGGTTCTGGCTTCTTTGAGACAATTAGAGATGTTATCCCGAGGAGGAGGGAGCATCATAGTAATAGAAGCAACTAATGATGATGTTGAGATATGGATTAGTGAAATAATTGGCATTGTTTTATTCCCACTATTTGAGGAATGCTTCACCAAATCTATGAGCCATCCATGAGGACATGGTTAAATTTAGAAGGGAGATTGTAGCAGACCCCATGGGAGACCAGTCTAGATCTTGGTGTGGAGTTCACGAACTCCGGAGATAAATGGATAGTTTAATTACTCATAAACATCTAGGGCGATTTTGCCCAGTTGGCTAAGGCATGTCCGGTTGGAACGATACATTTTTTATATCAAGTGGGCTCGAGTTTGAGTCTCCATGGGGCCAAGTATGGCCCAGAATCCCGTTAAATCAGAAGTCTCCATGGGGCCAAGTATGGCTCCGAATACCGCTGGACATTAGGTCATGACTTGGGTAAGGGAGCAGAAAATTATATTGACAACAACCAAAGTTGTATAGTAATGACAAAAACCCCGGTTTTTACATGAAAGAAGGACAAAGCACTGAAATGGAGACGCATACATAAGGATGGTAAATAAGGGCCAACTTAGGTTGAAATTTATACACTTTCGGATAAGCAGTTAGCAAATATTTTTACAAAGGCCTCAGGATGTAAAAAAGATTTCTGAAATTACGTACAGCTAAATTGTAAAAGACATAGACAGATTTATGATTTGAAAGTGGAATGTTAGGAATATGTCAGGTTCATATCATAGCCTGAAAGCACTAACTGAAGATCACATATGTTGTTCAGTGATGTGTTATTGTAAAAAGGACTACCCGAGATGTAGACAAAATTTCACCAGTGATGTATTATTGTAAAAAAAAGACCATTTGAGTGTAATAATATTTCAGGATTACAATTCAGTTTATGAAGACATGGATATATCATTTATGAACGGAAGTTGGATATATATATATGGGAGAATTGATGTTTGAAAGTTCAAGTGAAGGTGAAAATTTATAAGGAAACATTTATGTTAATTATTATGGATGTTCAATGGTTCAAATGAACCATTGTAAAACATTAATTCGAAAAACTTAATATTTAGATCTTCAGTTCAATCTTTTGGGAAGCAATTCGAGGTTTGAAAAACTTCCAATCCAAAAACATAGCTAGGATATTTGTACGATAAGCCGAGGGAGCAATCAACTAACTCGGTTAGGCAAAATCATCGGAATTGCAGTGCATAAATAAACCAAAGTTTTATAGATTAAATAGACACGCAAAGCCATTTTGGAGAAGATTTTGAGGTTTGGCCAAACCTAAAATGTTTTGTTCGATTTCATGAACAAAGGAATGGGCTGTAATGTTTCCATGGTTTATTGAAAGTCGGGTTATATTATATAGCCTTAAGCTATTGAATTTTAATTTTTCAAACTTAGTTGAAATTTCTAATGCAAAATGGGAATCTCCAAATTCGAGTTGAATATTGTGTGATGAAAAAATGACGCTCGAGTATACATTGAAATTGGTTTGAACTATTGTCAATGCTAAGTGTGACGTTCCCAGGGAATATACGCCATAAATATGTATATTCCCTCGACCCGTTACCATACAAGTTCACAAATGTAGCCTTGTATACTTTGAAGTGGCAGGGGCACATATCTAAGTTAATTGTTTAACTTAGATAACCTTAGGATAAGGCCCATTTCCACATGGCCTTATCCTATTGGGCAACCGCCACACGCCCCATCCTAGAGGTGCCACGCAGCATCCCATGTGGGTCCTAGCCTATTGGCTCAAACCCAACCCTAGCCCCTTTTCCTAACTTAGCACTTAACACTTCTTCTACAAAAACTCGCTTTCGAGCATCGCTCGTCGTAGCTCTGCCAAGCCGCAGCAGCTCAAGTGTGTGTATGATCATAGAGGGAGCACCACCTCCCACCGCCAAGGAAGCAATGGAGAATAACCTGTGGGATGGGAGGAAGCGCCTCGAGTAGGTAGGTGAGTAGAGTCGGTAGTTCATCCGGAAGTTAGCACTCCGATGGGTCTCAGAGCAAGTATCTGGAGTAGAGCCATCCTAGAATTTTTTTGATGAACATTCCTTGAACCCTAATCAAGAAACCCAACCTCCTAGTTAGATATGTATGATTAGGCAGATGTTCTTATTATGACATCATGATAGCGGATGGGATGTTGGTTGACTATGTTTGCTCCTCTCAGATTGGGAAGGGGGTTAGGAGACCTAGGGCCATATGTAGTATGTCCTAGTATAGATCCCTTAGTTCCTATTAGTTGCGGCCTGCATAGAACCCACCTAACTATTAGGCTATGATGTGACTCACACTACACAACTGGGGCTAGAGGCACAAGCGAGGAGGATCCCCTCGAAAGAGGGGGCTACTGGGATCCCATAGGGGCTAGCTTATGGCTCCACTTTCGTAGGGTCAGGCATGGGTCCGACACCCCTGGGCGATGTGGTGTCAGCCTCGCCTCTCAAGAGAGCTGCGTTAGCTTGGCTCTTGTTTTTGGGGGTACAGCTGGGTATGAATCGGTGGTGTTAGTCACAATTTTCTAGCCGAGGAGCCTCTAGGACCTCTGAGGGGGAGATGCAAACCTTCTATCGACCGTGTGGAGGATGTAACCCGAGAGTAGTCCCATGGGTGATGCCATGGGATTACAGATCCCGAAGGGCTAGAGTCGTCAAAGCCTGATCTAGCCCATCCGAAAGTATGTGCAATGTGAGGGGCTAGATGGAGGGTCAACCCTTAGCCATTGTTCATGTCACCACCATTGTTATGACCTCCTAGCTCGCTTTTATCTTGAGACCATCCAAATACCTACCTCCTTATGAGCCTGAGCCATGTAGGAGCTCTCATGTTTTGTGGCATATGATTATGATCTTTGCGACTATGGATATGTGGATGAGCTACCCTTCGAGGTGTGTTTGTATTGTTATTGCTAGTTCTGACGATGTTTGTGCTCACTGGTGATAGGAGCCCATAGGGAAGGGCGTGCAAGACACCTTTTTTAGGTCCCCTTCCCCGCATCACGATTAGCTCGGAGTGATAGACTGGGGCCCGGGTGGGGCGGGTTGAAGAACCGATGGGGGATTTCTGTCATGTCGAGTGTACCACGGTGCCGATATTTAGCAGGGAGCCAATGGTATCCAGAGTAATGTTCTTGGTTGACCAGAAATAGCACCTGACCATAACCATGAAAGTAGCCAACAAGTTTAATAGGGTGAAATGAAAATTTCCACCAACAAACCGAAAAATAGGAAAATTTTTTCTCCTGTAGAAGGTCCCAAAATAGGTTAAGTGTTAGATCTAAGAAAGAACGAGTCAAATTCACCTTTCTAGTAAATTTGAAGTGAAAAATTATGCATCTGCATCAAATTTCACCTAATATGGGTCAAGAATCATGCCAACTGAGACCGAAAGTGAAAATGGTGCAAATTCATACTAACACCTAAACTATTAGGAAAATTTGAAAATTTTAAGTATAATACGAAATTAAAAAATGTGCTAATTAAATTAAATTGGAGTAATTAATAGGGGGCTAATTATTACACCTATTAATGGTAGGAGAATATTCCTTAGAGCACCTCCTTTAAATATCCTTTCCACCTCATTTCCCCCAACTTTTCTTCCACCTTATTCTCTTGCTCACTTACATCATCCATTTCCTAGACCAGTGAAATATGGCACGCACTAAGCAGACAACAAGAAAGTTCTATGAGACCCATACCCTCGATGGCGCAGAAGTGAGGTCGCCACATGAAGGGATCCCGCACACCTTCGCCTAGACTGGAGGAGAAGGCCGGCCATCACCCACGACGACCCTCCAGCCTTCTGAGGAGGTGCCCCAGCCCAGCAGTAGCTTCGTGCCCGGGCCCCAGACCCACCCTGCACAGTCCACACGCGTCCTCCGGAAGAAGAAGCAAGTGATTCTACCAAGAGCGCCTCACGGCACCGCATAGGCGAAGGCCTTTCACAAGAAAGAAGAAGGGCAAGAACAAGGTAGCGGAGTGGCCGGAAGAAGCAGCCGCGAAAGAAGAGGGAGAGGGAGCTTAGGGAGAAGTGAAGGAGAACGAAGAGGGAGAAATGATGTGCTCATGACTGCCGGATGGAAGAACTCACTCACAGGTGACAGGAGGAAGAAGTGCAAGGGAGGCTGAGACGAGGAAGAGAGGCTGAAGAAGAGGAGAAGCAGAAGTCGGGAATTGCATCCCAACGCGACGCCTTCACCCTACCCAGTGGCCTGCCACCAAGGTAAAGAAGTGGTTGCGGGCGAGTTATCGCTGGCCCGGTGAGGAACGCCAATTCAAGCCAGTTTCCACATGCATTTCGAGTACCTTCGTCCGCCGGACGAGGGGTAATAATGACCGTACCGCAAGCAGAATGGAGAGGTTTGGTCAAAGGAGGCCGCCGAAGAAGAACCGTACCAAGCCGCCAATCCACGCCCGTGAGAAGCCAAGAAGGTCCACCATGGTTAACTCCCCGCGACGCTCACAGTTTTTTCGAGATTAGGCACTTCCAACAAAGGTACTACCTCCCCATTTTCAGAAAGGCCCCTTTCGAAAGATGCGGAAGGTGATGCAAGAATTGCGGACTGATTATAGGGTAACCGCCCCAACCACACGAAGTTCTCAAGCAGCGTCGGAGGACCCACACGCGCTTTTTGAAGAAGGGAACCTATGCGCCATCCAAAAAGGGTGATCAGAATGCCCAAGGATCTCCATTTGCGCAGAGAATCCAGCAAAGGAGTACCCATGAGTTCTCCCAATTTTGTAATTAGAAGTTTTAATGTAAATTAACTGTTTCTATAAATATATAGTTCCTTTGTTTTTGTAAATTGATTCAATTTTTATATAAAATGTGGTTGGTAGCTCAAATTGTAGCCTAGTTTTTGTGTAGCATGATCAAAATGTTCATAATAGTTTAAGTAGTAAACACCCCAGCAAAAATGGAACCCCAAAATTGCTTAAATCGGTCGAATCGCCGAAAACTCATGCCTGCCGCAACGCCAGAGGCTATTGGCCAACCAAATTTGGCCAAATTGATACCATTACATGTCCAAATTATATAAAATAAGTTGGTAGCTAGATCGAATTGAGCCAACAGTAGTCGTTAGCATCTCAAAATTCCTAGAAACCCTCATCCGAACAAAATGACCTTAATCAAAGTCGGGAACGTTCACAAATGAACGCTTTTAACCAACCCGTAATGCCTATTTTAGCCTAATTTGACAATTTGACTCAAACAACCCGATGTAATGCGCTTTGCTTAGATTTACCATGGTTTTGGCCTCATAACTTGACCAAAATCTTTTGACCCAAACAACCCGCCATGTCTATAAAGGTGAAAGCATGTTCCTGCTTTGGTACTTTGCTTAGATTTGCAAGTACATGGTAGCCACAAGATTGATTGGACACCTGTGTTATAACCTTTTGAACAAAAAGTCTTTTTCCATCAAGAACCCATGTAACATCTTTGAACCCCAGTATTTTTTCTGTGCAGCCAAAAACATTGCCCATAAAGGGGGCCCATTTGTCATTTTTCCTTCCTCGAATTGCTCTAGCATCCTAGGCTTATTTTTTCGGGCCCCCATTGATTTTTGCAAACCATTTTCTACATCCATCTCGCCATGGCGCCTTTCTAACTGTCAGATGGTATGATGCTGCTAATCATATCCGGCGGATCTTCCCACCGACTCAAGCCCATGTCTTTGACCACCTCCCCCATCTTCACATGCAAACATTAACCAACCCTTCTATAATGATATCATGTGCCAAGATGACCAGCGAGATTCTACCCCTGAAATTAGCTTGCCGCCTAGGGGAGGGAAATGGGTATCCCTAGATCTCACTCACCCAAGCCATAGGGGAAGGGGGCGCGTAGGTGTGGGATAGAACTGCAATATGCCCGACATATGACCTGTAAGCATCACAGGTATACAGATACCCTCAGCCCCTACAAACCCTAGCCTTGTTTATGCAAGATAAAGCAATCAACAAGGAGAGCCTCAATTCAGCCTCTAGATTTAGCACCTCTGACACCGCCAAGGGGAGCATCAAAGATCCATGAGATCTAATTTTACGTAGGCACAGTATTATGGCGCGACTCAGAACACCTATGTCAGCAGATTGAGCAAGACCACGCAGCAAGAAGGGAGGAGAGCCCGTTGGGAGAGGAGAGAGAGGCAAGAAGGATGGGAGAGGCTAATAGCTAAAGGGAAGAGCACATTAAGACGCAGATTTAACCGCCGCATCACACGTCCTTGCCTGATCACCGATTCTACGAGGAATACATCCCGCCAAATCATATCCTCAACCTTCCTTATCGCCAAGAAGAAGGCCTCAGAATCATGAGCCTAAGCTTAATTGCAAAAAGAGCAGGGCAAAGACTTCATCGACTACTCCTATCAGGAAATCCGGAAAGCGAAGGCCGAGCACTCCACGCCGGGGGAGACAATGTCGATATATGCCTATCGCACATAAGGCAGACGACAACAGGAACCCATCATCCCGCAGGAAGAGTTCCGTGAGATACAAAGCAGATTTGTACAAGGCAGAAGAGGCCCAAGCACCAGCCAACCAAGCGCTCTGAGTGATGCGCCGGCTTCCAAATGTGATCAATCGAAGAGTCGGTGGTGGCCCTTATAGCACTTTCAAAGCTTCGGGCAGCAACCAAAATAGACCACGAATGCATCATATTATCCTCTTTAAGAGATCGGTAGTTGCCCTCATTGCCTCTTCGACTTCACCAGGGACATCAAGGATGCAAACATTGCCGTGGCGGGCGACGGCACCCGGAAATCTTCCTTAACCTCGATGGCAAGAGAATCGGAAGGAGGATCGGCCGGAAAGATATTGCAAAACGCCGCCAGGGCCCACGCATCAAGAACGCCAAGAACTTCTTCAAGTCTATGAGGGGCATCATGACGAAAAATTTGTTTTGTTGTCATTTTTATCAGATGAACAATTTTCTTTTTGATATTATCATGTAATTCATGAAATGTATTTATATATTAATGACTTAATATGTTCTTGACTTGTAAGTGGAATTTTCACATGATTTCTTTTGTGTCTAACAATAATTCAATTGTAAATAAGTATGATTAATATAACCCAAATAACAAGTATTGATGATCAATCACTTGCAAAAAGAAGGAACACTACAAATCAGTTCTCAAGGCCAGGTCGGACATCACCAAGGTACCCGAAACTTATTTGACGGAACAAGATGACAACAACGAAAATGATGATGGAATCAATCAACGCAAGGTTTCACCCAGATGAGGAACAAGATGTATCACTTGATTCACCACAACCCCATTGATGAACGCCCAAGAATATGCACCGGTATTCCCACCTCCACCACTACCAAGCAAAGGCGTTGAGGATGTTCCACAACCGTAAGCGATGGCAATCGGAAATGTCGTGATCATAAAGAGAAGAAGGAGAAACAAAAGGACCACATCACCCAGCTCCAACTCATCAAACACTCGCCACGCAAGACAGCCTTTAGCTCGAGAGAGTGAAACCATAATTACCGCAAGCTGTGGCAAGAAGACGATGACCATCGAAGAAAGTTGACAAAGGTTATGAGCAATGTGGAAGACTAGAAGGTCACCAGTGAAGGACAGTCGGGAGGCAGAAGCCTGGCTTGACGAGATGGAAGAGTTTGGCAACTCTTATGGTGGCGAAGGACAAGATATAGGGAAGGTTGCTACAGCAAACTTAATAGAGCAGCTAGAATTTGTGGAAAGGCTATGCAAAGTCCAATATGCTCGTAAGGAACATGGCAGATTCAAGACCTTCAGCAAGGCCTTTCACAAACATTATGTGCCAAAATCATACATGCAAAGCATCCAGCAATTCTACGATTGAACTGTGGGTACCTTGTCAAGAGCAAAGTACACGTGAATAATTCATGCGCGCAGCCCCATGTTCCCGGCGGGGTTAAAACTCATTGAGGGATTGAACAAGAATATCAAAAGGCTAGTCCGAGCAATCAACCCCAAAGTCGGCAAGGTTTAGGATAAAAGCCATAAGTTTGGAAGAAGCACCAGCAACTCCGTGGAGAAACAATGGCCCGCGTAAGTCAACATGGCAAAGATTGCGGGCGCATCGTAGTAAGTAATCAAGACCACGCCATCGTGAGGCCAGCAGTGGCGAAGAGCTCAGTGGTAAGACCTTTGGGACCGGTGAATTTAGAATGCATCACGGGCAGTGCTTAAAGCGCCTTTTGTGACAAATCACAAAAGAGAAGAGACAGAGTGTAATGAAGAAGTTATGTTTTAGGTGTTTCCAGCCAAGACAATCAACACATGATTGTCCATTCGTCCGTGAACAAATTAATAATCCATGATTTTATTAGCTAGAATGACTTTGGCTAAACTTGCTCGATATTAATCCCAAAACTTTCGTGGGTTTAGCTAAACTCTACATATTTTGTCTCTCATACTTTCTAGCATTTAGCTAAACTAACCCAAACATCATCCCAAAATTTCTATGGTGGGCCAACGAAAATATTGAAGCCAAAATACTATAATTTTTTCAATTGTTTCCACTTATTTTAGTCATTTTTTTTGTGAAGACATTGTAAAATAATGCTAGCTATAAAAATCTATGACTTAAATCAATTTATAATACTAGAAACCAAAGTACTAGTCATATATTTTTCTATAAACTAGAACAATATTAGCTAAACTAGCCAAATTCATTCTAAAAAGTTTCTATGGTTTAGCTAAAACAATACAAAATTTCACTCTCTTACTTTCTAGTGTTTGGCTAAAGAGCTCCAAGATTGAGTGCAGACCAAAAAAAGTTAAGCTAAAATTATAATTTTTTCCCCCAATTTTTTCCATTTACTTAGCCATTTTTTGAAAATGTGCTAAAAAATAGCTAAGTTTAAAGCCCTTTTTAAATTATTCCATGCATTCATTGGCAGGAAGCTTTGGCGAGGTTGGGGATTGTGGGATTCAACCGGATGAACTGTAAGACGCACATCCAAAGAGAGGGATGGTCGACTTCATAGAAGGTGGGTGCCATGTGCGCAAACATTGAGTCGCATGATATTGAAAATCAGTCCACGCCATTATGGCCGAGGGGATCATAGATACACAAGATTCAAAGTTGGATAGATACAGGAAGTCACAACTTTGCCTCCTAGGTTGGTCACCCAATGAAGAATAAAGTCTTAAAGTCTGCCAGCCAGAAGCTGGAGGTAAACTGGCATGCCATTCGGGCGTAATTAAGGGGAGGAGGATCACATTCGACATAGACCTTAGTGGAAGTGGGTGGGTCGGGGGGCAGAGGTCAAGGGAGTTGAAGGTATGACCTTTATAGTAGGAATGGGAGTTCTTAAAGCCGAAGCCATGATCGAATTTAATCGCATGAGATTCCATGACAAAGACCTGGACGGCACCAAAATTCATATGAAAGGTAAGAAGGTAGCCCTATGCAAAGGTATTTCTTTGAAGCAGCCAAGGAAAAGTATAGAAAGAAATAAGGTGGATTATATCCTCGAGGTTAGAAGCAATCAAGTTTAAAGAGAAGGGAAGTGACCTAGGTGGGAATCAGCCGCCCAAGCCAAGAGCAAGGCTCATTTCGTACTTTATGATGTATTCCCCGATGAAATCCCAAGATCTACCAATCTTATAGGGGTGGGAGTGTGAGATCACACTAGCCTGTGATGCTAAGCACCACCAAAGAAGGCACCATACGTAATGAGCACCCCAGAGTTGATAGAGCTCAAGAAAGATGGGAGCCTAAGAATGTGCATAGACTATTGCCACCAACAAGCAGACGATAAAGAATAAGTATGCTTGCTAAGGGCGATGATTTGATGGACCAGCTCCAAGGAGCCAAAGTATTCTCTAAGATCTAATTTAAGGTCGATACCATCAAATAAGGATAAAGGAAGAAGATATCCATAAGACCGCTTTTAGAATGCGGTATAAGCACTTCCGCCTTACAAGTAATGCCCTTTGGTTTATCGAATGCTCCTAAAATTTCATGCGCCTCATGAAGGACATCTTCGTGAGAGTTCTTGGATGAGTTTTGTCATTGTTTTCTTCTGACTACATTAGTCTACACAAGAAGTCCCTTTGAAGATCATTGTCACCATTTGAGAAGAGTATTATAAAAGCTCCAGATGCCAGATCGACATATGGAAAGCCATGTGGTAACAAATGAGGGGATTTTACGCATCCATCTAAGATTGAATCAAGAGGTTGATTGGCCAGCTCAAAAGAATGTGGCGAGTATGCGAGGAGTTTTCTAGGTCCGGGCGATACCGCAGAAGTTCAGAAGGACTTCGCTTAAGGGGCATCCCTTTGATCTGATCTCACTAAAAAAGTGTTAAGGTGAAAGATTGAGAACACATTGGCTAGAAAATGTTCAAGCTTCATTTGAAAAGCTTAAGGAAGCTCTAACAACAACTCCAAAGTAAGGTTCTCCCGCATCCGTGATAAGGACAAGACAAGAGTAACAGATGCAAGTAAGATAGCAACGGTGGAGTCCTTATGCAAGAAGCCCCGGTTTCACCCATTGTGTACACGTGATGACCCAAGAGGACTGGTAGGGTTTTTTTGTTCAAACGTCCCAGATACCCAACGAATCACCCATACGCTTCACCCACCAAAGAAGCCGTGAGGTGGTCGAGAGAAGGGAAGATGGCGGGAACTAGGAATGCCGTGATCATCGTTAGGCATTCCTCTTGAAGAACGTGACGCCGACGATTATTAAACTTGTTTCCCTATTTGCTTGCCATATCTCGATTTGTGGAAGTGGATGGTGTGATCCCGGCATATTAGGCATTCCTTTTGAAGATCCGAGACTATGCCGAAGTTTGTAAACCTTCTTTCATTTTTTTTTTTCAGATTGAAGGGTCTTCGCCTAAGAAAAACGTCCCATTTAATTTCGCTTTAAAGCCGGGTATTATATCTCTTTTTGGTTGAGATCTTGCATATCGGCTCCCCATCATTTGCGGTGAGGTGAAAGAATGGGGCAAACCCCGTAAAAATCAGTCAAGATGGAACTACTCGCTTGTTCTAACTTAAAGGTATTCTTTGGTGCATGTTAATTCATTTTTTTTGTTGGTTTGCAAGATAAGCCATTCTTTCAAAACTTGGGGCATCCGAGCTTCGATTTTTGCTACCGTGTCAAGGTAGAGAGCTTCAGACCATCAAGAGATGCTTGCCCTTTAGCTGGCTGCTCCTATTTATTTTTTGTCCTTTGCTAGAGACATTTATGAGAGCTACGCTTTTTGAGCATTTCTTTCTTCATTCATTCGCTTTGATATCATATGGCGATATGTACTATTATTTTCCAGTCAAAAACAAAATTATACCTGGCCGATAGTGAAGATGCTTGATGCAAGATGAAGAATTTGGTAGGCGTAGACTTGCGTACCACACCCACTTGTGCTTTTACTTGCAGATAATTTATGTGCTCAAATTAATGTTGAAATGATTGAATTTTCAATGGCAACCGTGTAGGTGCTACTACCGCCGTTCTAGGTTTTGTAGGGTCCCCTTGGACCTTATCAATATATATCATTGAAGGAGGAACAACCGTGTGACATACAAGATCATTAAAACCATGTGCTATGAATCTCCGTGATTTCTTGGATGCATTACTGCTCGCTTGGCAATTTCTATGGCAGATTATGCAATTTTCCAAATAAAATCTGGGCTCGCGTATTCAGATCTTTGATTCTTGGGGTGGGCAACTTACACCTGACATGTGGGACCGCTCACAAAACCGTGATATATCAAAAGGTGCACTTCAGCTTGATGATCCAATAATCTTCTAGTAGATTTCTCGCTAGAATAACCTAATATTGACAAGAAAGATAGATTTGTGAGACTGAAAATTCAATGACTTTAAGCAAATTTCAATGAGAACCCCTATTTTGACAGCTTAAATAGAATTCACCAAAAGCCATGCTTTGGTCTAATGCCGCAAGAGACCTTGGCATTTATGTCATTTGCCATAAGGAACATGGAAGATGTCCCGATTAGCTCACCACGCTGATAGCCATTGCAACTCTTATCAAAGAGTTCTAGACAAGTGTTTACTTTGTGTTTCAGCTTCCGAAAGATTTGGATATGTAAATGATGATATTTTTGGTGTGCCTTTGGTTTCCTCTTCCATCCTCGCTGATTAGCAAGTTAACGGAGAGGTCTTTAAATACATTATACCCTTCAATACATTATACGTTCTATGTGTTACATATAGGCGCCATCCTGCTGGATGTTAACTCACCAGTTGAAAGTCCGAATATTTAAAAAGTTGTTCTTATGAAGAGGGTGGTACCTCATAGCCCATTATCATTTTGGTTAGCAAGTTAGGCAAGATTTTTGCAAGAATGCAATTGTCATTTTCATTTGAAGTGGAATGCTATAAAACAACGCATTTCCCCTTCCATGTAAGTTGGTGGCCGAGTAAAGGAACATTGTCCCGAGTGCCCTTTGGTTTTGTATGCAAATGGCAATGGTGGACTTTTGAGCGATGCGCGAGACTGGTGGATGTGATAGGACTTGATTGGACCGCGACATGCTTGATGGTAGAAGACGCCTAGGGATACCGGGCGATAAGGCAACGTGGATCCAACTGTTTTGTTTGGGCCCTTGGGGCAATTACCATCGATGCTATTAACAGTACTTTCTCATTGTTCCTCAAGTTAAGAGTTATAGAACTCTTCCTCAACTTACAACCGCTGAATTACGAGTTGTTACCAAAGCCGGACGTAAAGGGCATATTCTGAATTTGGGACATGGAGTGATGGTTGGAACGCCGTAAGAAAGTGTTAAACATTTTTGAAATAGCTCTAAACATTTCTTATGGCAATTATTCTTCAAGATGTGAACCAATGGTTGCAGCTACTTTTAAAATCTTGATTTTTTAGTGTTGTGCCCTTGTGGATGGATATTATCGATGTACCATGTTATGCTATTTCTTATATTCAACATCTGTGGAAAATTCTTCATGATTATGAACAGCTCTCAAATTGTGAAGTTGAATCTTGATTTATGGAATTCAATTTTATGGTTTCATCAATTGAGGACATCAGAAAAATGCAACAAACTAAAACATCTGGCCCAGATCAAACATGTCATTTTATTGAAAAACGCCTTTATGTTACGATGTGTCATGATTCTCTCAAGAGGTATGAGCAACATTTGAACCACTAGTATAAATACAAAGGTATTGTGATAGCATGTCATGTATGGTGAACAAGGAAACAGAAGTCGATGAGCCGGATGCACATGCCCAAGTCTCACATGATTCACTCCATGTTGCCACTTCAAAAACGAGTGACTAATGTGAATGCAATATTTCAAGAGGGCCACTACCTTAAAAATAGTTTTGCCAAATTGTATGCTATACTTTGAGGCTAAAACAGATTCCATGGTCTTAAAACTCCAATAACATGAGCTAGAAAATTAGCGGCATGAACTTTTTCAATATGTAAGTTCCAAGAGGTGTTTCCATCGTGGAATGATATGAATTGAATTGTCTTTTATCATCTACGAGACCGATGGCATACAGAACCCAAAACAAATGAACAAAGGACAAATGACGACATCGCCTAGGATTAAAACAACTCGCCTCTAAATTGTTATTGAGGGAAAAATCTTAGCAATAATGATGAAAACTATATATTTTGTACATGTCAATGTAATGATTTGGGGTAATTATGCCCGCATGTACCCCCGAATATATGATGCCGCCTCCCAACTAAGGGGTGTCATCATCACATGCAGCCAGCTTGATTTGGTGTAGCCAACTGCTTGTATTGTCTCTCCGAATCTGCGTAAATTCTCGGGCAATTAAAATGTAGAACTCATTTTCAACCACTCCCAATTGGCGCGATTGGTAGATCTTGTTTCTCGCTTCCCCGCCTTTTGTCCGCGCTCCCGCTTTGAGGCGGTGTGCTCTCGGGCAAATGGATGTGATCGCTTCATGCATTTTCATGGATAAATGCGTTGAAAACCGCGCAATTCTCTCACAAGCATGGGATTAATCTAGAACGCAGTGGTTGTGTGCAATTGAACATCGACATTGTTGTCTTTGTGGAATATAAAGGATGGCTTGATTGACCGTGATAAGAGCTCGATGGTGAAAGCATTTGGCTTTTGATAATATGATTGAACACTTTCACAACCGCTAGTTAAGTTCTATGCACCAATGCTTGAAAAACATTGTAACATTTATGATTGAACTTATGCATTTTATAGATTTAGGCTTAGGGCTTATAGTCCATATGCTTAATATTACTCGAATCGGCTTGCATTTGTCTTGCTTTGCAAAGGCTCCTTAGAATTACCCTTGTGATGTCGCATGCATGTAAGAACCCCGTGGAAATGTGAGACCGAGGATGCTAGAAATGTCAATTAAAAACATTTTGAAATTCTATTTATTCTGGTATATAGGGGTAAGGTGCACAAGCACAAACTCAAGTACAAGATCGGTAGGGTATGTAAAATTAGGATAGTCCGAAAGTACATCTACTGGAAAGGGGCTTGGAACCGGCTTTTCCTATTTACATATGTAGGGGTTTCCACCTCCAAAAAGTCGTGATACTGTGGGTTTTCTCTGGACCCCTTGCACGCAGATGTGGTATCCCCATATGCCTAGGTTGAAACCCCCGGGGCAAGAAGGAAGAGTAGTAGCCTATGATTCCAAGAAGTTGAACGACACCGAGCAGCGTTATCCAACTCATGATCAGGAACTTCTAGCTATTGTAAGAGCTCTTCGTATTTGGAGGCTCTATTTGTTTGAAGGAAATTTCAGTTAGATAACAATCGATCATCGAGCCTCCAATACATCTTTAACCAACCACCCCCTAATCTAAGGCAAAGGAGGTGGATGGAATTCCTTGAGGAGTATGATTTTGAGATTGCTTATAAGCCGGGTAAGTTGAATGTGGTTGCTGATGCTCTCTCTAGAAGACCGCTTGAGACGAGAACACATTGTAATGCCATATCAACTCTTTCGAAGTGGATACGCAAGAAAATTGAGGAGACACTACCATCCGATGGTGATTTCAAGGAGGTATGGGCAAAAGCCTCTCTAGGGAGGCTAGAACGATAAGAACGGGAAGCCTTCAAACATTATAGGAAGGAAGGCAACCCCGTTGTACCATAAGGACAAGTTGTGTGTGCCCGAATCATCGGTATAAGGAAGTTAATTCTTCGTGACATACACAAATGCCCAATAGCGGGCATGCGGGTTTATGAAGACGCATTTCAAGATTCAAGTAGCTATTTCGGCCGGATGAAGAAACGGATAAGCCGATATATCGTGGAATGCCAGCAAGTCGCCAGCACGGAAGCGAGCAGCTCAACCTTGCCTTGGAATCTTTAGCGCGTCAATACAAAAATGAGAAGTGGTAAGCATGGATTTTATCATAGGACTTCCTAGAACTCTACGAGGCAAAGATGCATTAATGGTTGTCGTGAGACAAATTATCTAAGATGGTGCACTTTGTGCCTTGCAAAAACCACGGACCTGACCTTAGACACCGCCCAAAGATTTTGTGAAGGAGATTTTTAGACTCCATGGCATGCCTCGAGAGATAATATCAGAAGAGATTCGGAAAGTTTATGAGCGCGATTCGGCAAGATCTTTTTGCTACGATTCAGACCAAGCTCGATGAGCACGCATACCATCCTCGCATCGGATGGCCGGCGGAAGGACGAATCGCATCATCGAAGATATGCTCGAAGCTATGTGTGGAATAAGCAATCTAAGTGGGATGAGTACATCCACTTAGTGGAATTCGGCCACAATAGTAATGGGCAAGAGTCATCCCGATGTCTCCCTTCATGATCAATTACGGTACCGCCTAACCCCGATACTTGGCACAATCCCGGTCAAAGGTTGAAGTATCCCGCCAGATGCTAGGAGATATGCGCCAGCCGGGTGGAAGAAGTAAGGGTACCTATTAGTGGAAAGAAGAAGTCGGCAAAAGAGTGTAGCCTAACGTAAAGACCGTAAGAGAGTTCAAAGTAGGCTTATAGCGGTGGTTGAAGATCAAGGTGAAGCAAGCTAAGCTTCGCATAGGGAATTGCAAGAAGCTTGCCCCTAGGTGGGCTGGTCCGCTCAAGATTTTGGAGAGAGGGGCTCCCAAGCCTACAAGTTGGATCTTCCCCCGCCCATCTCAAAGTCCGGCAAGGTCTTCCACGAAGTTTATTAAAAGGCACAATCCTAACCCCCGATGAGGTTTTGGATACTCCAACTTTGTTGGAAATGACCTGAGGAGCAAGTTGAAATTGTGCCCGAAGTTACTTTTGATAAGTCATTCAAGAAGACTAGGAGATCTCGCCTTCCAAAGTATTTGGTCAAGTGGAAACACTTGCCCGTGGAAGACGCCGACATGGGTATTGAAGCGTGATTTGGAGAAGCAATACCCGAGTTCATGAAGGAGATTGATGGGCGAAGTCGCCTCCCACTTGATCGACCCGACTTACCGTGGAGGTTAGCTAGCATGTTTCTTAGTTAGTTTTAGCTCGCAGATGTGTTCTAGCTAGTGGAATACATATGCCGCCGGGTTTGGAACGTAGGCGATGATGAGATACGCCTTTAGGGCATTCTCTAGCCAACATGCACCAGAGGTGCGCATGACCAATAGGGTCAGCGCGAGAGGAAGTGAGGCATGATGCGCGATGATGGGACATCTGGCCGGATGCTCTCTGGCTCGCACACCGGCCATAGGGGTCATGGTGAAGGTCAAAGTGATCATCTTGGCGATGGGATCGTGGAGACGTCCCTAGCTTAAAACCCTTGGGCATGATGCACTAGGAGTACTTTCACCGGGTAACCGAAAGGGCAAGGTAGCACTTGATCATGGGCGATGATAGGATCATCTTAAATGGTCCTAAGCCCAAATCCGAAGGGCCATGATCGAAAGTGCAAGGTATTAGGTAAGGGGGTGGTCCCCTAAAACCACAAACTTATTAATTAAACTAACGTAATGTGCTCCTTGTGTGCAAGTGAAAAGCGAAGCATCGAGGAGGGGCGATTACATTTAGAAGATGGGGAACCATAACTTAGATTATGAACCCTAATAACTCTTATAGTAATGTTTTAGAATTATTATAAGAAGTAACCTTGTTAAGGCTATATAATTTTGTATAAGTACAAATATAGCCTAAATTTTGACAATTAACTCTTTAATAGGAAGAGGATCACTTAAAAATTAAATTAAAGTGTATGTTCATGTGTTGTTTTTGCAAGCATAGTGTAGGGTTTCGTCACCTTAGCGCAATGCTTGGGACGATTGTCCTATGGGGGAGAATGTGGCGTTCCAAGGGAATATACCATAAATACGTATATTCCCGGACCCGCCACCATACAAGTCTACAAATGTAGCATTGTATACCTTTGAAGTGGCAGGGGCACATATCTAAGTTAATTGTTTAACTTAGATAACCTTTAGGATAAGGCCCATTTCCACATGGCCTTATCCTATTGGGCAACCGCCACACTACCCCCATCCTAGAGGTGCCACGTGGCATCCCACGGGTCCTAGCCTATATTGGCTCAAACCCTAACCCTAACCCTAGCCCTTTTTCCCCCTCTAGCACCCCAACACTCATTTATGCCGGAAACCCGTTTGAGCATCGCTTGTCGTAGCCTAGTCACGCAGCAGCTCTCGGGTGTGTGTATGATCATAGAGGGAGCACGACCTGGACCGATCAAGGAGCAATGGAGACACACCAGGGATGGGAGGAAGCGCCTGGAGCAGGTAGGTGGAGTAGAGTCATGGTAGTTCATCCTGGAAGTTAGCACTCCGGATGGGTCCGTGATGTTGTATCTTGAGTAGAGCCATCCTAGAACCTTTGATGAACATCTTGAACCCTAATCAAGGAACCCTAACTAGTTAGATATGTATGATTAGGTTAAGATATTCTTATTATGATTATCATGATATGATGGGATGTTGGTTGATCATGTTTGCTCCTCTTGTATTGGGAAGGGGGTAGAGACCTAGGGCCATATGTAGTATGCTCCTAGTGTAGATCCCTTTAGTTCCTATTAGTTGGCCCAGGCATAGGAACCCACGGACTATTGAGGCTATGATGTGACTCAAAGACTACACAACGGGCTAGAGGCACATGGAGGGAGGATCCCCGCCGAGTGGGGGCTACTTGGGATCCCATAGTGGGCTAGGGCTTATGGTCGGTCACTTCGTGGGTGGGCCGAGCATGGGTCCACACCTCCCGGGCCAATGGTGCGCCCGCCTCTCAAGAGTTGCAAGTGTTAGCTTGGCTCTTGTTTTGGGGGGTACAACTGGTATGAATCGCGGTGTCGCCACGATTCTCTAGCCGCCCAGGAGCCTCTAGACCCCGGGAGGGGGGAGATGCAACCCTTCCCGCCGGACGACCAAAGGAGATGCAACCCGAGTAGTCCCGATGGGTGATGCCATGGGATTATGTATCCCAAGGCTAGAGTCAAGTCGAGTTCGATCTAGCCCATCCGCAGCATGCACAGTGAGGGGCATGGAGTGGTCAACCCTAGCCATTGTCTATAGCCAGCCCCGCCATTGTTATGACTCGGTTCTGCTTCTATCTTGAGACCTATCCAAATGGGCCTACCTCCTTATGAGCCCGAGCCATGGGTAGGAGCTCTCATGTTTTGTGGCATATGATTATGATCTTTGCAGCCTATGGATATGTGGATGAGCTACCCTTCGAGGTAGTGTGTTGTATTGTTATTGCTAGTTCTCGACGATGTTTGTGCTCACCGTGATAGGAGCCCATAGGGGAAGGGCACGCGAAGACACCTTCAGAACCCTTCCCCGCACTACGATTAGCTCGTGAAAAGATAGATCTGAGGGGTCCGGGTAAGGCTTGAAGAATCTGATGGGGATTTCCGTCGAGTGTACCTGGCGGGGAAATAATAAACATGGGGAGCCTCTATTTTCTTGAATTTTCGGTTATGTTAGTTATTTTCCACTTCTTGGAAAAAAACAGAGAGAACGTGTTTCAAGATCCCCGATTCGAAGAAGCTTCGAGGGCTAATTCAAATTAGCCTTGTAGAAGGCTAGCCACAATCAACAAGTTATCGCGATCAATTTTGAATGGAGTGCAAGATTTTTACAATTATTCGTGATAATTCTGGCTATCTTGTGGATTTTTGAAGGAGAAACATCAGATCTTTGGAAAAAACTTATAATTGAGCAGATCTTTCCCCCGATATCTCTTTCAAAAGAATATAGCTTTGTCCCCAGCTGTGAAGAGTTTGAAGTGGAGATCACTCAAGCCTGGTTAGAAGAATTCATTGGAAAGAAGAATTTGGCTGCTACAGGAATCTTTCAAGTCTATAATAGAGAAAATTCCAGCAAAATTATTGTCAAGGTCTTCAGTGATCCTGTATCAGGCGAATTAGAAGAGGCAGATCTTCAAATTGATCCTCAATAGATTGATCTTTGTTACAAATATTTGAATTTCATGGTTCTAAAATGGTTTCCTGTTCTTGTTAGTTGTTTTTTAATTAGATTGCCATTAATTCTTCTTTCGCCCTCCCTTGTCCATGCCTAAAACCTGCTTCGTTTTTCCACCGATTTTGTCCAACCTTTGTTCCAAAATGTTACCAATTTCTAAAACCCTAAATAAAGATTTCTTAACCTATTTGCACAAACTTTCTCGGCTTCCTCCTTCCACCAAGGCGATCTTCTTCTTCAGTTAAGTCTCATTCATAAAAATCCCTCTGCTTTCATTAAGTTTGGTGATTTTGCTGACCCAAACTTGTTTCATAAAGAAATGCATCATATGACCAGAGATGTGCCTGAATGGGACAATTTGTCCAAAGATCCTGGGCTACATGGTGATCCGATCCTCAATGCCAATGGAGTGCCCCCTGCCTTTATGGAAACATCCGCCCAATTCAAGAAACACACTCGACGCTAATGGCTACAAATTTCGATCATCCGCAATATCAAACCCGCCAAATTTACAGCTCTTCAAAGGTATTCATCTAAATCATGCCTCTATAGCTGAAAAAATAAAGACTCTATCTCAAGCCATTCATTGTTTCAATTGATAGAGTTGGAGTCAAAATTGAAAAGCTTTGGGACCACATTTTGAGACTTAATAAATCCATCACTATCAACTCAGTCACTGGGCCGAGATACCCCCTACATCATGGTTGAATGTGGAAATTGAGGTCCGCCAACTTCCCGCTTTAAGCTTGGCAGATCAACCTTGATACCTTTCAACTCTCCTTTCTAAAATGGTATCCCAAACTTCCTATTGACCTAATATGATAAATTCTTCATAGCCTCACCACCATGACCGGACCTTAGTCCAATCTCCTGGGAGGAAGAGTGCTTCTCAAAGAATTTTAATACCTTTGGAAAATATATTTGCAATCAATATTGTCCCTATAAACCTCCAAAGTGTTATGTCCAAATTAATATCTCCAAGCCCTGCTCCTACATCCTGTGTCCTTTCTATGATTTTATGGCAATTTAATTAAAGTTCAACTAAGTTGGGTAGGTTTACCTATTTATTGCCATGAATGCAAATGTAGGCATTTCTCTGGTTCTATTTGCCAAAAAAAACCTATAACTGGTCAGCAGAATGATTATGATGGTGAATGTCCAAAGAATGGACTCTAGGCTACCTCCTAAAGGGAGTTTTGGTCAAAGATTCCTACTATCAAGTGAATAACATTAAGCAGTTCAAGAAAGAAATGATGAGGGTCATAATATTCCCTGTGGAACAAAATTATAATGCAAAATGGCCCCAACATGCAAGCAGCTCCTGTGTGGCAGAGAGTAAATGGAAGTAAGAGAAGGATACGGAAAAAAGGATGCCAAACAAGCTCAACTCAATCTGCAAGTCAACAAATTTGGCAACCCAATTCTTCAAAAGGGAAATCTCACTGGAAGAGATAACTCAGTAAAGGTCATAAACAAAGGTTTGGAATTTGTTAACTTGAAGAATGACTCTTATGTGACAAGCAAACAGATGCACGCTAAGGGTAATAATCTTCCAAATAATGACACTGATAGTCATCTGAAGGAAAAGTTGAAGGGGAAAGAACTTATGTATGGAAATCAAAGATAAAGAACAAATCAAATCAATCTTGCAAACACATTGCAAGATATAATGGACAACTCTAATAGATCTATATCTTTTAGGAAAGTTGCTGCCCAAAGAACTAAAGATAAATATTCAATCACGCTTGGCTAATCTAAGAGACAAACGTATTTAACCTTTGAAAAAGAGTTCAAAAGCCGATCTTCATCAATAATTCAAAGGATATTCCCAACCCTCGAAAACAACAGAACATTAATGTCAACATAAACAGAAATGCTGGCATTAAGACAGGGAATGAGGAATTATTACTTATGGAGAATAAGGAAAATCTTGTCGCCAAAAAATCACTATTTCAAAGAAACAAGACTGGTGAGCAAAGATCAACATCAACACACAGAGAATCCTCTCATTCTTTAGAGAATAAGAATCCCGAAGTTCCCTGCTCATCAACTTGAATATGATGAAAGGGATAAAATAGATAACAATGCAACAGATTCTCGGGATAACTGTCAAAATAAATTTCGTGTACTTGCCGATCTTGCTAATGAATTTTTTTCACAGCATTCTCTTGAGCCATCAATTGTACCTGACTCCATTTCTTCACAAGCCACTCCATTATGCTCTCCAGTTGTCCCCACCCAATGTCTCGCTATCCGAAATCCTATTGTCAGCCCCTCAAAATCCTGATCTCAACACCAACAAATATGTCTCATACACATCATCTCGATCTCATTGATCTTTTCAACCAATGGACCATCAAAATAGCCATCCCCTCCTGACTCCAAATCAATTGACTGAACTTGATCAGACTGCTGCTAAGTTACATGTGGAATTAAATGTGGTACAGAATGATCATATAGATAGACAGGGAATTACAAAGATGCCGTATCGAGATGGTACCGCCAAGATACCAAGGGGGGGATAGCATAACAAGTCCGAGACCTTAGGGGATGTAGATGCGTACAAAGAAGTGCAAACTAAGCTCACACAATTATGTGGATCTTCCCCTACCAAAAAGTCCTTTCCATTGTTAATGTTAATGATAATAATATTAATAAATTAAATATCTCGGATTTAATTACTTTGACTCCTATTCCTAAGAATAATATTGGTGTATTCTTGAGTCAAATATAGACCAAGTAACTCCAAATTCTGGGCCTGCTCCCATGACTCTGATCTTGATCCTGAATCTCAAGATAAGGAAAATAACTCTTCAGATCATCTCTGGGAGGATGATATATTCCTCTCAAACTCTTTCTCAGCTGATGAATTAAAAAAGACTTCTGCTATCATTGGCAAGTCCACTAAGAAAATCTCTAAGACTTATGACTCTCCTGCCTTAAACACCAGGCTACAATCAAAGAAAAACACAAGGAGCAGGAAAAAAAGCTCCCATTAAGTTATCTTCTCCTACTTGCTTTCCCTTCTATTTTCAATGAAAATTTTTTCTTGGAATCTAAGGGGCATAAAAAGGACCCTTAAAAGAAGAAGAGTGATTACTCAGCTGAGAGAATATAATGCTGATATTATCCCGCTTCAAGAATTGAGGCTTCCAAACTTTGAGTGCTCTAATTTGGCCAATTGGATTTCACCTGAATATTCCTCCTGCTGGATTGAAGCTACTGGTACAGCTGGTGGTATTTGCATCATCTGGAAAAATGTAACTCATTCTATTATATATAACAGTCCTGAGAAAAACTGGCAGGCAGTAATTTTTAAAAAAAATGATGACCTCACCTTTGGAGTCATTAATGTTTATGCTTCAACTTCCTCCAAGGAAAGAGAGCTTCTTTGGCCTAAAATTGGTAATTGGCTTGAAAGCCAAGACTATATTTCATGGATTATTGGTGGTGATTTTAATAACACTCCTACCCCTGACCTCAAGCTTGGAAATGATATAAATATGACCAGGGTTGCCCTTAAGGCCAAATTTGTCTAAGCATAATTTAGAAGGTCGGGCGAATAATAGAGTTGCAAGATTAGCTATGCTGGCGAATGTTTTCTAGACGTGAATGCTTTTTATAGAAATCTTGGCGAATCATGGCCAATATTATTTTGCCAAGATTTAAGTGTCTTTATTTTCCAAGTGCAATTTCGGTGGTGAAATTTTATTCATCGGCATCTATATTTAATCAAGGACACAAACACATTATAACTATAGTTGCATGATGCAATACCACAACTTAACCTTTGCAAATGAGAACGTGGCTTATCCTTGTAGATAAAACAAATCTATTAAAAGGGAGGTCTGTAAAAAAAATGCTCTCCAGTGCATCCTTAAAAGTATTTGAAACACAATAGCTACAAAAACAACTCTTAAAATTATCATATATATCTGGATGGATATAGAGAACAGATAAGGTTATGCCTGGAATACTAGGCAATTCTTTAAGAAATCTTCGAGAAGGAGGGTAGAGGATAAGGCGAATCCATAGTTATGATGCTTAGTGGATGTGGCGAATTTTCAAGTGGAGTGAGATTTGTTTGTAGAAAAGTTGGCTAATTTTATTTTTTTCATCTATAACGGGCCCTACTAAACCATAGCATCAAAATTTCTCGATACCCTTAAAAAATAGCCTTTTGGCGAACTTTCGTCCTTAAGGGCTACCCTGAATATGACGAGAACTGAGAGAAACAACTGGGATTATTTCATTGATAACTTCCTCTTCACCTATATCCCCTCTGCCACTGCCAAATACACTTGGTCAAATAAACAGCAAGGTTCCAAACGTGTCTTCTGTGCCCTTGACAGATTTTACATTAATAATTCTGATAATCCTATTTGGGATAGTCAGGTAGTTTACAAATGATGAGACCACTTCAATATCTCACCATCAGCCTCAATTTCTCGAGACCAAACATCCGCTTAGCATTAAAAAGGGGGCTCAATTGTCCTTATAAGTTCAACCAGTAGTCTCCTTAGTAATGAAAAGTTCTCGTGGAGGAATTTAAAGCTTTCTACTCAAATCATTAAGAGTTAATCCTTTCCATTCAATGAGGGATTTCTATGCTAATGTAAAGGCCTCTAAAACTGGATTAAAAAAGTGGTCTAAAGATAATTATGATAAAAGAAAAGAGGAAAAGAAAAGATGTCTCACGAAGTATGAGAAATGTAAGGCTACAGATTCAAAAATGACCCTTTAACAGGATCTTCATCCGCAAGAATCTAATATTGAGCAAGCAATAAAGGCTATAGAAGAATATGAGGCAAAAGTGCAACCATTTGTCAAATGTAAATTGAAATATCTTTCCAACATGGATAGCAATAACTCTAAATTCTTTTTTAGAGTGGCCAAAAATAGAGTCTACAAAAATCAAATTCTTGGCAACAAAGATGACAATGATGTTCTTGTGAAGGATACCAAAGAAATTAGTGAGTTCTTCTACTCTAAATATGTCGCAATCTTCTAATGATGGCAACACCTCCTCGCAGACCACACAAGCTAAAAATTTCATTGATCTTTTAAATGATCTCCCCGTAATATGATATTAATCCAATCTCGGATAACATTGTTGATCTCCCCAATGAAAATGAGATTAAATCTACCCTTCTCAGATCTTGCTAAAGGAAAAGCCCCGGTCCCCGATGGCTTGCCCCCGAGTTCTATATCCAGCTTTGGGAGGTCATTAAGTATGATTTCATTCAAATGATTCATGGCTTCGGTACACTAATCATCCGTGATCCCGCAATAGCTTCCGGGTTGGTTGCCCTTGTGCCAAAGTTAGATAATCCCAAAATTCAAAGTGATTGGAGGCCTATTTCCCTCACTAATACTTCATATAAGGTATGTGCAAAATTATTGCTAATCGAATAAATGGTTACCTCCAGAGTGCCATTTCCATGAATCACCGCCTTCTTGCCAAATAGATACATCCTAGACAACTACATTGCAAAAGAATGGAGGGCTTACATTGGGCCAAACAATCTAATCGAATTGCATTCTCTTGAAGTTAGATTTTTCTAAAGCCTTTGACTCCATTAGATGGGATTTCTTAGAGTCAGGCTTTGAGAAAAATAGGTTTACCCGAAAAGTCGATTCATCTTATTATAGGGTTGAACTCTCGTGCACAATCTTCAATCCTAATCAATGGTTCTCCTAGTAAATTTTTTCCACTCCAAAGGGTGTCGCAAGGTTGCCCTTTAGCACCTTACTTATTCATTGTGGCAGCAGATCAATTAACAAGGGCTATTATGCATCATCGTAATTTGGGAAATATAAAGGGTTTAGTCATGCCAAACTCTCAAAATCAACCCGACTTCTGCTACAATATGCGATGACTCATTCTCATTTCAGAATGATAGAAATATTGAGTTCTTCTTGAATATCATTCAAAATTTTAGTCATGCCTCTCGAATTCATTTGAACACTCATAACTGTTATTATTGGGGCCCCTAATCAAGCATATATTTCGGGATTAAATGTATCTCTCAAATCAAGCTACTAAGTTGCTAGGTATGCCATTAGGCCTAGATATCAAAGATTAAATATCTCTCGAGCCCAATTGTTGATAAGATCGAAAAAGCTTAACAATTATGGCAGTTGCCTCTCTCTTGCTGGTAGATCCATTATTGCCTCTTCTGTTATTGCCAGTTCACATGTCTATTTCTCTTCTCGCCTCATTGCTCCTAAATGCATATATCAAAAAGTTTGCATATCAATTGGAGAGAATCATTAGAAATTTTATCCGGGGCAAGAAGCATCTTGTTAACCGATTATGTCACAAGGAAAAAATCTGCAGTGGTCCAGGGTGTAAGAATCTGAGACTTCAAGCTTATGCTCCTGGTAAGTATATTTGAAGGCACTTTTCCAAAGGAAAAATGTCATCATCGATTTCATTAATTACCGGCTATCCAAAAGTTTTATCAAGGGTCACCCTACAATTGATCATCATCTACCTCACTCAGCCTTTTCTGATGTCAAACCTGCACCAAATACTTCTCCTTTGATGAGAAATCTCTTGATGGCTTGGAATTATGGTTCTAAAGCATTTTCATATTCTAACATTGACCAGCCCATCATAGAATGAATCTTTTTCTCGAATCCGTGTTTATCGAAAAGAGATGGCATCCCTTTGGCTATTATTCATCCACAGATTTATAAGAAATGGAGACTCAATAACATTTGTTATATAGGAGACCTTTGGTCTAATGGCAGATTGATCTCTTGGACCAAGCTCAAAGCTTTGATCAGGGGCACAAGTAATCTGATAGATTGCTCTACGCATATTGTTAGTAAATTAGTCAATAAAGATATTGATGCCAATCCTATTCTGAAAAATGACCGGCTTCAACAACCAAAATATCTACAAAGTGTCCGTAATTTATGCTTTCTTGTCCAAATCCAATCAATCCTCCAAAGCAGCTAAATATTGGCATATAAATGAGCAGGAGGAAAAGAATCTCTTTAAGAATGTATGGAACTCTTATTGTGCTCCCAAAATTTCTTACTTCAATTGGCTGATTGCTAACAAAAGTGTCCCTAATCTCCGTGCCATTTACAAATCATCAAAATCATCAAACCGCCGAGAATACTCACCAAATCTGCAAAGATCTCGAGTTCTCCTTTGTGCCCTCCCTGGTTGTGGCTCTATTGAAACTATGGATCATATTTTCCTTTGCCATAAATTAAATAGTTTCTGGATCTGGTTTGAGACCAATTTCAACATTCATAGACCAACTTCCATTCTAGATTTTATGATGAACAATAATGCTTTTAAAAATACCATTACTTTCATCTCTCTCTGGAATGTGTGGAAGCATAGAAATAGATGCTTGTATGGTGGCCACAATTTGTCTACTTTTTGGATTAAATTACAGGTGATTTATGACCTAGAGCTCACAAAAGAAGACTCAAAGAAATAAAAATGTTGATGCCCAATGTGATCATATGTGGAAGTCTATTGGACAATTTTATGGTTGCTTTAATTTATTTAAGTTAAATTGCCATGTTGATAACACTAATTCTGAATCTGTTTTTCCTAGAGTATCTTTGGAACTGCAAGTTCAAACTTGACATGCAATTTGATGAAACTGAGGCTTCCAAATACGCTGGTATTCCACTGTCAGAAAGGCATGAGATTCAGAGTCAAGTACAGAACCAAGTGGATTACAGTTTTTGGACAGGTCATGTAAAGGGGAAGCTATATGAGAGCATAGAAGAAATCCCACAGAAAGAGGTTGACTGGGCTAAGGAATTTTGCAGAGAGACACACTTAATGTATGTGCTATGGTGGTTTATGTATGCTAACAGCAGGGACATGACAGACAGGCAATTTGAGTTCTATAGAGAATGCTACTACTATCATAGGGGCAGAGCAGATTGCTATGGCACTCTAATCCACCTTTATTCCACATGTAACTCAAACAGGCTGATCGAGGTGGTTGATTAGGGGAACAATTTCATTCTCATACTTTATCCTCAGTTTAGGGACCACTTCCATTTTCTGGATACCTACAACTTCTGATCCCTGCTTCATCTGTCCATAACTTGCTTTTTTGTGCAGATTTTTGGCTCAAGGAATCTACAGGAAATGTACTTGGCTACATCAGAAAAAAGTTACAAGACACTGCTCCATTTGAAAGTGCTCATATCTTTGACATCTGCATCCTCATTATGTTGCAACACTTTATATTTTCGTCTACTTCAAGTACTCTACATATTGCTGCTACTATTTACATGGATTTCATCAAGTCCAAAAAAATATTTCCTTATGTTACATATTGCTGACTCCCCAGTCATGCAATTCTCTATTTTTGTACTTATTCTCCATAATTAATGATTAAAAAGCTTCATTCCCTCAAAAAAAAAAAAAAAAAAAAAAAGTAATACTGGTCGGTCAGATATTTAGCAGGGAGCGTCACACTAAGTTAATATCTCGATTGTATTAACTTGATTGCTTACAAATGGTTATGAACATCCATCAAGAAAGGGTTAACTTGGGGTTGAATACGCTTTGCGGGGATGACATGTCAAAAATGCACGTAATTTACAATATCAATAAGTATATGGCGTGATCTGTTTTAGAAGTAGCATGTAGACCTTCCAACAAGTATCTAAACGTAGGTGCAACAACACCAAGGAAGTGTCTTCCACTATAAGCAAGGCAATATCTTTCAATTTAGGGTCATGAATCCAATCCAGAGGACTGCCTTCTTGAGATTTGGAAAGGATAGATCTATATGCCTTGGCTCCACCTACAAGACGAATGAGAAGAGATATGTAGTTTATCTATTTCAGAATAAATGCTCATTTCCATGTTTCTTGCAATCTAACCTTGTTAAGATTTGTGTGACTTATGTTGAAGGTACTATCTCTTCACACTCATTGGATTTGATGACTACTTTAATGGGATGCCGGTAGCTTGGATTATCACAAATAGCCAAAAGAAAAAGCTCAGAGCTAGATGGCTTCAAGCCATGAGGGAGTGGGCGAACCCCATGACTCAACATAGAAGCCCTTTTGTTTTATCACTGATGATTGTGATGCTAAATTAATGCAATAAAAAGGGTAACAATCTATCTCTAATACAATTCAATAATTGTGCCAATTTTGAACGTGTCTTGTGGCTATGCAAGAACGTGAAGGAGAAAGAGATTAGAAACCAAAGCAAGGAGTTGGGTGACATATGTACGGGACAAAGTGCCTTCCAGGTAACAATTCTTACGGTGAGGATTATAAGGAGGCTTGCTGAGAAGAGACATTGAGGAAGTTAAAGACCTTAAAAAGAAAATACCCACAATATCCAAAGTTGACAGCAAACATGAGTCAAGTGTGGACTCGCAATATTTGTGAGTGGGTCTTAGCCACAAGAACTTTCTGCATTCCAATCAGGAAACCAATGCCGCAATAGAGGCCTGAAAGGCACTAAAATTGCGCTTTAGGATTTCCAAATCCCAACTCCGAGGCAGGAGGATAGATTGGCGGCTACATATAGTAACATTCCCTAAGAGAGACTACTTTATTTGGCAATAGATCCTTCAAGGCAACTGGCTTTGTAGTACTGTATTTAGAATCAGGGTAAAAATTAGTGGCTAAACTTAGCCAAATGGCGAAATTTTGGCCTTGATTGGAAAAAAAATGGCTAAACTATGCCCCTTTTTGGGCCAAAAAAAAGAAAATATTAGCCAAGTCTATTTCACGTCCCACCTCCATTTCGTCCAACTTTAGCTAATCGCAAGAAAGTATAGGTGCCAAAAATTGGAAAGTTTAGCCAAAACTTAGAAGCTTTTACGTCAAAGTTTGGCGTACTTTAGCCAAATTACTCTATAACCTTTGTTTCTACTATGCTCATTTAATTTTTAGATCTTGAATTAATGCAAAATAGTCAAACGATAAAAGATTTTTTTATTTTTTAATAAAAGTTTAGCCAAAAGTAAGAAAGTACAGGTCGCAAAATTTGAAAAGTTTAGCTTAACGATAGAAGCTTTCGCTTCAACTTTTGGCATACTTTAGCCAAGTCTATTTCACCACTTTGGATATAAAAGTTCCTTAATTTTTTCCCTGTTTAGAATTAGAAATGGAAATGGAGATTCATGTATACACTATTCTATTTAGATACATCTACTTGTATATATACCTTAAGTATATATATGCTCTAGGTATAATTACCATGGAGAATACCCTATGTATAAATACCCTATATATAGATATCCCTTAGTTACCTAATTATAAAAAACCAATGTACAAAACCCCTTAAGTATAAATACTTGAGGGTATAAATACCCTAAGTACAAATACCACCAGTACAAATAAGCTATGTATAAGGACTTTATATATAGATTATTTTATTATTAAACTAGAAAAGGGCCCGCTTTTGCACCCATTCCTCGGTTCGGCCCCTCCGAGGCCTCGCCTCGGTTCGGGCCCACCCACGCGACCTTTTCTGTTGCACCCTTCCTCGGCTCGGCCCCTCCGGGGCCTCGCCTCGGTTTGGACATCCCTGGGACTATTCCTCGGCTCAGCCTCGGTCTTCGGCCGAGGCCTCGCCTCGGTTTGGGTCCACCCGTGTGTCGCCTATAGGGAGCTTAATCAACCTCGGTTCAACATTGCCTCAGATACATACTTACTACCTATTCCAAACCATCACACATTGAGGAGCTCAGGCACATTTACTAAGAAATTTCAAAGTATCATCCACTGGGAGTTTACTCACACCTACTATAAACTCCAAAGTTTCATCCATTAAAAGCTGACTCACATTTACTACAGCGACTACTAATTTCAAATTATCACCCATTGGAAGCTTACCTACACTTACTACTACTTTTAAAGTATCAGCCTTTAGGAGCTTGCTATATCTACTATGGATTCCAAAGTACAACCCCTATATATTCAAGAATCAAGAAACTTTTCATGTAACTAAGCATCCATTGCTTAACCACCCATGAGGAGCATACTCACATATACAACCATGAGGACTTATACCATATCTACACCCACGAGGACTTTTACCATGTTTATTAGTTGGCACTCGTACAAGAGGAGTTTACTCACGCCTATTACCTCTATATGTCCCCTCTCCTCTTTGTCCTCTCTCCTATCTCTTCTCTCCCCCTTCTCTTCATCTCCTCTCTTTTGTTTCTCTTCTCCCTCCTCTGTCTTCTCTCCCTCCTCTCTCTCTCTCCTTTCTCCTCTCTTTTGTCTCTCTTGCCTCACTCATGAGGAGAACACTGCCAATTCCAAAGTATCACCTATCAGGATCTTACTCACATCTACTGCACTCAACTGCTCAACCCTCTATTCCATTACCAACAAAGTATCATTCATGAGTAACATACTCACACATGCCCATGACGCCACATCTACTATCTCTACTACCAATTCTAAAGTATGTCAATTTTAGAGTATCACCCATGTGAAGCTTACACACACCTATCATACCCATCACCCAAAGTATCACCTTCAGAATATTCGATTTTGAGCATTTGCAAGGTTTCAAGAAACTTTCTACTTTTAGACTGAGGTGCTTCTAGAGCATAGGTGCTTGCCCTATAGCATCTGGAACACTCTAGAACATTTTATTTTGAGTTTTTGCATAGGTTTAGCAAACTTTTCTGTTTTTAGACTACTATACTTTCTATTTTTAGACTGAGATGCTTACCCTAGAGCATCTGAAACATTCTAGGACATTCTATTTGAGTTTGTACAAAGTTTAAGCAAACTTTCTATTTTTAGACTGGAACTTTCTACACTTACTACCATGCAAGTCTATATACACACATGCCCTACTACCACTTCTAAAGTATCACTCATGAGTTACTCACATCTACTGCACTCCATGGTATTTCACAGTCTTATTCACACATACTGCTCAACCCTCTATTCCATTACCAACCACATGCCCATGAGGCCACATCTACTACCTCTACTACCAATTCTAAAGTATGTCAATTCTAAAGTATCACCCATGTGAAGCTTACACACACCCATCATACCCATCACACTTACTACCAATTCCAAAGTATCACCTCTAGAATATTCCATTTTGAGCATTTGCAAGGTTTCAAGAAACTTTCTAATTTTAGACTGAGGTGCTTCTAGAGCATAGCTGGTTGCCCTATAGCATCTGGAACACTCTAGAACATTCTATTCGAGTTTTGCAAAGTTTTAACAAACTTTTCTATTTTTAGACTACCGTACTTTCTATTTTTAGAGTGAGATGCTTACCCTAGAGCATATGAACATTCTAGGACATTCTGTTTGAGTTTTTTACAAAGTTTAAGCAAACTTTCTATTTTTAGACTGAAACTTTCTATTTTTACACTGAGGTGCTTACCTTTCAGCATCTGCAACATTCCAGAACATTCTATTTTGAGCATTTGCAAAGTTTCAAAAAACTTTCTATTTTTGGATTGAGCTGTTTACCCATGAGCATCTGCAACATTCCATAACATTCTATTTTGAGCATTTGCAAAGTTACAAAAAACTTTCTATTTTTAGAAAGAAACTTTCTATTTTTAGACTGAGGTGCTTACCCATGAGCATCTGAAACATTCCAGAACATTCTATTTTGAGCATTTGCAAAGTTTCAAAAAACTTTCTATTTTTAGATTGAAACTTTCTATTTTTAGACTGAGGTGCTTACCCATGAGCACCTGGAATGTTCCATAACATTCTATTTTGGGCATTAACAAAGTTTAAAATGAAACGCACTTATTTGCTGGAAACGCACTTCAAAAGGAATCTTTGAAAGATTCCCTAAAATTCCCTTAAAAAAGTCCATTTTTAAGATTTTTTTGTGACAGGTGTGACAATTTAAGTAATTTAGGTACCATTTTTGAGGGGTTGATTGAACATAACTTTCGTGCAAAAATTTTAAATAGCAATTTTCATCCTCCTAAACTAGAACAAAAAATAGTTACTTTTATAAAGTGTAGCAAAAAGGGGCAATAAAAAATAGCAAGGGTAGTAGAGTGACAAAGAAGTGATATATTCAAGGTTGTGAAAATTGTACAAAATTATGAACAAAATTGTCAAAAATATAGGATATTTTGACGGACAATCATCACCGCACTTTACGTTCTTTACATGTTCGAGTCATCTGACAAACTTACATTTTGCAAAAGAAGATCGGGATGCATCTCATCCTCTCGACTCATTTATTCCCCGATCACTCGAGCCTTCATCCCTCGCCTTCACTCTCAAAGACTGGATGTACTCGAACGATCTTCTTCCTCACTGTCTACAAGTGAGTCTTCATCATCATCTTTTTTGGCCACCTTTTTGGCTTGTTTGTCTAATCCACATGCCGACCTTATTAAAGTTTGAGTGACCATACGTAACTTATTAGCAGCAGCAGTCGAGAACAAAGTCATATGCAAGAACCTTTACTTGATTAGATCTATGATGACAGCAAAGGTTGCTTTGGACTTAGCTCTCTTTCCCACTCCTGTTTTACCATCTCCAAAGTATAACTCCCCGATCAAAGCACCGCAAAGTCGTTCTCATCCAGTGCACTTTTAATTGAGTGGGAATTCCATCCTCTCTTGTTACCTCCAAGACTTTAGCTAGCGGAATGGCCTCCCCGTTCATCATTATCACCGTGGGACAGCTATGAGCATTCCTTTCGAATCTCGGACGAACCGAATACTCGAAAGCAACTTGTTGTGTCTTTGTATGTCTAGGGCGGTGTACATGACTTCTGTCATCTTCATCCGAGCTAGCCAATATCTCTACATGTTCCTCTTGATTCTCAACTTGCACGGGAGGGTTTGCCTAGATGGCCGTTGAATGTAACTCGTCTCGACCTTGTAATGAAGCTTGCAACATGTCACGTTGCCGAGAAAAAATTGAGGCCACCATAAAGCATCCGCCTCCCCAAAGTGGTTAGAGCAGATCATACTTGTCTCAATACAATCCAATGATTTATTTGAGTCAAATGCTCTTCCCTCCTTTTTACTCTTTGTGATTTCTTTCAAGCTTTTTTAGAGGCATTTGCTCTACTGGAGCATGGAACTAGTATTGGGGATGTTGCGAATGAATTGAATACCTTTCTTGGTACGCCACTGCAAGGATGTGGCATATTTCTTTCCTTGTAAGATGGCCTTGCCATCTACAAGTGAAATTTTGATCTGATGCTGAAATGTAATGTTTCTCAAGGGCTCAATAGCACAGTGACCTAGTTGATCTCTCCGAAAAATCCATTCCTTGAAATCATAAGTTTCTTCCAATAACTCGATGTCTGGACGAGGATTGTAGGAATCTTGGATGACCTCAATCATGGCTGGCAGGCTTAGAGCTTTTTTTCGAGCAAGACGTTTAGAGAACCTCTTGAACATCGATCAATTTGGTCGTGTATGACCAACAAGCAGAAAACCAATCTTCACCTTCTTGAAGATTTGTTTCTCTACTAGCATAGCACGATAAGCAAACAACGCGATTCTTATTTTCCCTTGTCGTGTTATCTAGTCAAGATCAGAACCGGTATATATGTTCTAGATTGGAAAGAAGCTTATTCAATATTGTGATAGTGAGATTTGGATCAGCATGAATGTTTGGATAATTCAAAATGCCTTGCAAGATAGTTTTCCATTAAATACCATAGCACCAACAACATGCGGATGTATGAAATCTTCTTCAAACATCCTTAGGCACATTGACAAAATGTGGTAGGGTGGTCTTCTTCGGTCCATTCCATCAATAACAACCGATATGTAGTTGAGTGGTTGTTCCAAAGTCTTTCTTCCTATGTTTTGTCAATTTTCTCCTTTCCAAAGATTGTTGTTCTCTCTGTGCTTGTTCGGTTTCTCCTTCAATGCATCTCGAAAGGAAAACATGTTTAGGAAAGAACCTACTTTTAAGTAGAACTAGGCAAGAACACGTCCGGAAGCTTACTTTTAGTGTGAAGTGTCCTTGCATTTTGTCTCCGAGCTTTTAATTCGAGCATGTAGCACAAACAGACATCCTATGCTTTCTAGGAATGGCCACGCGAAAACTCTTTTTCGAGCCGTAAAAAGTAAGAGTAGCGGACAAAGCGTTCTCCAGCCTCAACACACATCTCCTTATAATTATCGTAGACTTCTTGTTTTTGGTGAAATTGTCACTCAAGTGGTACATAGGGCTGTTAGGGAGTTTCTCACAAGACTCCTTAAAGAAACCTTCCATCCAGAAACACATTGAAGAGCATGAATTCTGGTTATGCCTCTGAATGGCGGTAGTCATTGATGCACGGATTCTTGTCAAGCCTTTTCTTGAGCGGTCAAGTCGTCTGGCCCCTAAAGCATGAATCAATTTGAAGGCCGTTTGACGAGCGGTGTAGCCACCAGTGTAAGTAAACTTCTCACCATCATCGGCCTAATATTGAAGGCTAAATAGCCCCCTTTGGTCTAGCGAGAGTCATTGAACTGTAACTATCAATGGCAACCTCAATTCCTTTAGTCCAATCTTAAGCAAACAACGTTGAGAACAACGTGCTTTGTATGTGTTGCCCGCAAGTGAGCCTCGTCCATGAGTTTCTTTCTTCTAATCTGTTTGTACATCTTTGTCTTGTGTAAGTTAAGCTTTTTTTTTTTTTACTTGCGGGGGCTTTGAATTCGAACATGGAGTCTTGTGGCTTTGGTAGGTCCTCGTCGAGACATCAACATGAGGTGTTTCTTCGTGCGAGAGATCAACATGAGGTGTACTTGTAGATCTTTGAGAGGTTTGATGTGGGCAAGGCACAGGGGAGGTGCTTTCCCTCTCTGCGGGAAAAAGTAATCGAGGCTGGTGGCGTAGTTGACCAGCTCCCCGAAGCGTCGTAGAAACCACGGGAGTTGCGTGTCGCCGTTGCCCCACTTGTTGTAGTACCATTTAGCGAAATGGATGGAGTTGGTGTGATTTGCCTCGGTGGGGAGCCTCTGATGGACTATGGGCGGCGTATAAAATGAAGTGGAGGAGGTAGTCTGACCTCTCTAGCCCCGAGGGGTGTGAAACGATTGGTGGGGGGCACGCGGCGTTCGGGAGAGCGTGGTGTGGTGGAGTAAATTGAACCCGGTGGTGGAAGCCGAGGTGGTCTTCTTTGGAGTAAACTCACCAGAAACGGGGGTTGGAATGTCTGATGTAGAATATTCGTGGCTACTTCCTGGTGTCCGTTGAGGAGGTGTGAAAGCCATTGCGGGAGGAAGCCTTGTGAGCGAGGAGTTGAGGCTCTGCTTCTTTTTCTCTCGAGCCATACCCGGTATAAATTTATACGTAGTTGGTATAAATTTATCTGAGGAAGAAAAACTTATGGTAGAGACCGTATAAATTTATCACGAGGTGGTATAAATTTATAAATGAGGAGGGCAAACATAGAACGAATTATAAATTTATACGAAAACTCACGGACACTTGTATTGAAAACGTTATGGAGAAGCCGTATATGAAGCGGCACTTAGCGGAGGTAAGCGCCTGGCCACGCCAATACCCTATTTCTATATAATGCAGCTCGGTCGAAGGTGCCGGTCGGTTATATACCCCCTTATTTGCTCTCTGGAACGTCTATACGCGGGTCTATACTGTCATGGCCACGTAAGTCTACTACCCGTACTGTTCTAGTTTCTCTTTTGTTTTAATCCGGCTGAGTGTAAGCGCTTACGGTATAAATTTATACCGATATGGTTCTGGATCGGTATAAATTTATACCGCTCCGACACCCTCAACGGTATAAATTTATCCGTTCAAGGAACGATCGGTATAAATTTATCCGACGCGTGATTCTGAATCGATATAAATTTATACGAAGACTTCGCGGTATAAATTTATCCGGAATTCGAACGATGATAAATTTATACCGCTCAACCCCTCATGGTATAAATTTATACCCGGTGTTGAAGGCGGTATAAATTTATGCGGCTGAGCACTAGCGGTATAAATTTATCTGCGTACGTGTTGCCGGATCGGTATAAATTTATACGCTTTCGAGCACCTGCGGTATAAATTTATACCGGCGTGTTGGGGTTAGGTATAAATTTATACTGTTTCGTTCGGCGGTATAAATTTATACGATCCGAACCATTTTGGAATCTAGGTGTCTAGTGCTTAAAGAAGTGTAGCAAACCTTAATATTTGATTAATATTCTTGCGTTTTAAGCTTAAATAACACAAACAAAGTGATAATTTAGTGTAGATTTTATGCTCTTTTAGCCTCTATTTTTCTTGTTTTTATGTTACAAAAGTCGAAAAAAGGTTACGTTTCTTGCATAA
This sequence comes from Isoetes taiwanensis, assembly GCA_021234155.1. Taxonomy (NCBI): domain Eukaryota; kingdom Viridiplantae; phylum Streptophyta; class Lycopodiopsida; order Isoetales; family Isoetaceae; genus Isoetes; species Isoetes taiwanensis. The sequence continues at coordinate 1,007,247 of JAJEKV010000005.1, forward strand.
AATGGCCTTCTTTGCGCTTTTCCAGCCCAAAGATCGGGTTTGTAAAAGGGCCCAGTCATCAAAATTTGCACCAATAGAGCCCTGGAACATCTGGCCCGAAGACCGGGCGTGAATACGTCCACGGGGGGTGCAAGAGAGACAAACCCACTGAGGCGTGCCTTTACTTGTGTCATCAATCGGGGAAGGGCAAGTACAAAGGCCCGACGATTATTACCCCGCCGCCCGAAATTGTCAACCTTATTGCTCTGAGGTCGATGATGAAATCTTAATGAAGTGCATGCATGACAAGGGGGAAGTCTTCTACGTTCTTGAAAGTAAAATGCTTCGAATGAGCATGTGCAAACCCAAAGATGTGCAAGAGTGGTGGTGACAATTACAAGAGTGGCCATGTAAGTATTGTTTAGTGTCTTTACGATAAATTTATACAGATCATCTTCCTAACTTAACCCCTCATTACGAGGATATAGTGGACATTTTAATGTCGGTTGTGCTTTTTGAAGAAACAAAGTTGGTCAAAGGTCTCTCGTACCCAACTCTCGAAGAGTTTGAAGAGAAGGACGAGGAAGTAGAAGAAGAAGAGGAAGAGGAACCGGTGGTAACAAAGGGAAAGGGTAGAAAGCATTCCCCGGTAGTAGATACAATTGCTCAACAAAAAGAAATCTAGAGGCACAAAAGCTTTGACTCTGAGGAGTCAACGAAGCTCTTCGAAGGCTCACAGAGCGAGATATTGTTGTGAAGCCTGCAGATAAATCAAGTGCTATTCTCAAGCCGGGTGAATGACACTAAACTGCTAAAGCAAACTATTTCTTTGACATTGAGCACCATTAAGAGGCCACCTAAAATGAAGATGGGGTCGAAAGCTCTGGTCCCGAGTCATCACGGCACATGTGGCTATCTTGAAACAAAGAATGAGAAGAAATCCTCATGCCCATGTGTCGCCACTAGTTGTTATGGTGGGGCAGAGTCTGCAACCAACTAAAAGATTACAAGAAGGCTGACTTGAAGATTACACATACTACGTTCTTGGAGGCAATACATAGTTACAAGGCAAAGAAAGAACTAGCAAAAGAGGAAAGCCGAACGAAGTGTGGAAGAGCGTTGAAGCACATATATATCGTTGGTGTAACAGATGAAGAAGCAAAAGTCATTGCTTAGTGAGTCATAATCCTCGACAATGACTTGGATTAAAATGAGTTTAATAGACAAGATCCGTTTCATGCACCGTGAGTGCGTGGAATTTAAACAAATGTATGGAGAGGATTTTAAAAGCAAAAGAACAAAGCTGCGGGAGCTTCGAGAAGCTTCGTTGACGAGTCTTTGCCTCGGTATGACTATGATAAGAAGCCCATTATGGCAAAGAAAACAATCACGATAACTACTTTCAAATTCGGCATTGAGATGGTCAAGTAAGTAAATGCTCTTCTTTCTATGTTTTGTAGTATGTTTAGCGTGGTTACAAGTGCCTTCGCATACGGTATAAATTTATATCAGCACAGCCCCGACGATAAATTTATACCGCTAGTCCGCGGTATAAATTTATCTGCGACTGCGGCAACCATTATATAAATTGCTCACCGGTATAAATTTATCACCGTTGCCACGCGGTATAAATTTATACCGCGGACTGGTCGCGACTATAAATTTATACCGCGCTCAGTCGTGATATAAATTTATACCGGTGTCTGTCGCTGATATAAATTTATACCGTCCCTAGTCGCGGTATAAATTTATACCGTGTCCAGGGACGGTATAAATTTATACCGTGACTACACACCATGCGTGTTTAGAAAGTAGACTGCAACATATTCTCTTACGCTAAGCAACACTAAACTAATGGCGTTTGTCCATTTGCAGGTGTGGGATCTTCAAGAAAGAATTTTTTGTATGTTCAAGATGGTGAGCTTAAAAGAGCAAGCCAGACTCAAGTGGAAAAAACCAAAAAGGGTGGAGAATTAAAACGTAAAAATATGAGCATTGTACCACGGACGCTTGATTCTGAGGATTAAAAAGCAAAAGAAATTTTTGTTAAGCCTTTTGGAAAAAAGTCGGGCCAAGGAATTTACATTAGACTAAATGGCCAAGGAAGCTAAGGCGTAAGCCACATTTGCAATGCCGTGTTTCTTCTACATTTTCTGGTCTTACAACATGTTTCTCTTTGCAGTCGGAAAGACATTGTCACCTGCCAGGCTGAGTTAATGAAGCAGCTAAACCTAGAAGACTGGGAGGAGTGCAAGCTTCTCTACCCAAGTTGTACCAATCGATAGTATCATTAGAGACACGTTAAACTTTAGTGGTGGGTAAGTTTTGCTAAAAATATGTTCTGTGTTTGTGCCTTTGTCTCACAATATTCTTACAGAACAAGAAAAAGGGGCTCCCCGCTGGATTTTTAAACCTGGTTCGTAGGGCCAAGGAAGAGAGGCAGAGACTTAAGGCAATCGAACAGGGAAAGGAGGTCGCCACTAGCGACTTTGACACTTCTTATGAAAGATTTACAACGTTTGGTCGACCGCATGTCTGAGTTGTTGAGGGTGATCGCCGCGAGGCCGGGGACACTTTTGGAGAAGCGAACTTCACATTATGCATTGCGAGATATTCCCTATGGTTTCACAATTAAGGGCCGGCGCTTTTTGACGAGGAGGCTTTCACGCACGCAAGTCCACTCTTTTTGAAGGCTGAAGGATGTCACCTTATCTCGCTAACCGGAGGGTCATCATTTTCCATTCGGACCTACAAACAATGTCGGTGCTTAAACCTATGGGAGCCGCTCAGAATGCCGGCTTTGAAAACTGCATTTGGTAAGCAACATTTAACGCTTTTCTTTTTAGTGACTCCACGGTATAAATTTATACCACAACCGCCCTAAGGTTTAAATTTATATAGCAAGGCAATGTCTCTATAAATTTATACGGCTTGCAGCCGCGGTATAAATTTATACCGCAAGGCAACCCTGGTATAAATTTATACCGCCACACTACTGAGCTAACTTATTTTCCTTGTTTTATTTTACTAATATTTCTTTGTTGTCTTTGTTTGGCGGGCTTAAAACAAACGTTAAGGGTCATGGTGGTGGTCCGCGCTAGTAAGTTGTTTCGAGCATTTTCACATAGGGTTTTTTAAAAATAGACGCCAAAAAACCATGGTTCACTTTAATACGCGAATGAAAAGACTCCTCCCCGCAATGCGTTTCAGTTCCCGGCGGTTTTGCAAAAATTAAGAGACCCACAGCGACAAGGCGCTGTGGTGTCCCATTATCGAAACCACAAGCGACTTATTAATAATTTGATACAGTGGTTTTCTCGCCCTGGGGACTGGATACTAGACGCATTTTTCAGGCACCACAGCAGTTTGCGCCCTTAAGCAGGGGCGCAATGTTGTCTCCGTCGACATAGACCCGGACAAAATAAGTTTCATCGGGACCGTGATAAGCTCTTGTGAATCCTTTCCCTCGATGAAAACGAGGAAATTGGGAGCAAAAAATGGTGTCCGGCGATGTAAAAGGCACATATCTGAGAAATCCGCCTCCACTTACGGGAAGAAGAAATGAGGAGGTGGAGTTCGGCCCGATCGAGAGCCCAGTGGTGCACGAGCCCGAGAAACAAATTGCACTGCTTCCATTGGAATCGAGAAGGGGCGCCTCTGCTATTATAACCTCGCAAGAGACCCGATCCTAAGGGGAGAGAGAGTCCTGGACTGGGAAGAGCCACCTCAGGTATAAATTTATACGACAAAGATTATAAACTATCTTTCATTGTAATCTATGTGCTAGGAATTTCAATATATTTTGATGAAGATTTCTCAACTGAAAACTTTGTCTCTTCAACAATGCTTAATTAGAACAATTCTTTTTTTGATTCATGATTTCAGACTCTTTCTCTTTTCTATGTTTGATTTTCTTAGTACTTATATTAAGCTTGCAAAAACACAAAACTATATTTCCTTCTATTTTCAACAACAAATACTTAATGAGTTTTTAAATGTAATGTCTCTCTCCTCAAAACAAGCTTTTTTTTTTTTTGCCCTTCTTAAAAAATGAAAAGGCTTCAAAAATGTTGCTTTTTTTGGGGTATTTCGAATGCTATTTGCTCAACAATCTATTTTGCTCCCTATTTTGTCCATTTTTTTCAAGTTTCCAATTTTTATAAAGGAATCTTTCAAACGCACTTCTTAAATAAGTGCGTTTCATTTTAAACCTTGTTCATTTGCAATGTTTCAAAAAAATCTTCTATTTTTAGATTGAAACTTTCTATTTTTAGACTGAGGTGCTTACTCATGAGCATCTGGAACATCCTAGGACATTCCAAAAGATTCTAGAACATTCTAGAACATCCTAGAGTATCCTTGAATTAAATAGGCCCCAGCCTTAACTAAGCATGGAGTTCCTATTCTTTTAAGAAAAGACTGGTTGGTCTAGTGGTAAGGATGGGGGGTTGGGGGGGCAAGGTCCAGGATTCGATGTGGTATGTGGAGTCATAAGAACCCAATAAAGACTAGCATATGGCCTGAGACCTATGGACGAAAGGCTTGAAGCAATCACCAGGCATACACTAACTCCAACCTAAGAAACCAGACGAAGACTAGGTGCAGATCTAGGGAAGGACGTCAAATGCAAAATGCACTCACGCAACACACAAGACCCCAAGAAGTCCACAATACAACGAAATGCATGCACAAGATAGAGAGGAACATCAGACGCCAGGCATCCACGCATCCTACCATGCACCTGCACTAACAAAAGAGGGGGGACGGGGGAACCCCCTCGCTGGAGAGGGTTACAGACAAAAACTCATGAAGCACACAATCCCACTCCTCAAACAGGATCCTACGCAACCTAAACACGCTCAGGCTGCTAGATGGGTGATAAATAATCATACTCTTACCACATCGGACCCTAATGGTCCCAAAAGATCCCCATAAAATGGGGTCAAAGGAGGTGGGACCATCCCCCCTTGAGAGCCGAGTCACCAAGCCAATACCTAAGTATAGCCATGCGGCCCCACCATCCCTTAAAGAGGGTGGGGCGTGCAAGCTAAGGGACCAAAGCTCGAGCAAGCTGCCTAGGCCAGCTTGCATGGAAAACTGCAAGGGAATTTTTTTTTTTTTTTTTTTTTTTTTTTTTTTTTTTTTTTGGGTTTAAAAGGGAGGGAGAGAGGGAAGGGAGAGAGAGAAGAAGACCCGCCGAGCAAGGGTGGTAATATTCCTCCACCCTTGCTAGAATAAGAGTCTGAGAGGTCCCCAAGGATCGAACCCACGACAGGGGGTCTAGGAAGAAAACACCTCCACTAGACCATTGGGCTAGGAATGATACAACATGGAGGTCCGGAACCTACAAAATAGGTGGCCCACCCAAAAAAACCCCTACCTCCAAAAATGACACAAAATGGGGGCGCTAGGCAAGGGTGGTAATATTCCCTCCACCCTTGCTTGAATAAGAGTACATAGGTCCCCAAGCGGGATCGAACCCACGACTTGGGGGGTCTAGGAAGAAAACACCTCCACTAGACCATTGGGCTAGGAATGATACAACATGGAGGTCAGAAAACTACAAAATAGGTGGCCCACACAAAAAAACCCCTACCTCCAAAAATGACCCTCTGCCCTCAAAAGTGAGGGGATAATAATAATAATTTTTTTTTTTCCCTGATGGATCTTGAGCCCTTGACCTGTTAGGTGGGGGTTTGACCACTTGCCAAATTGGCCGCCCTCTCTTTGATGGACTAAGAGTTGGCTGCAACCACTAAAAGCTGATGTGGCGAATTCTGCCATAGATGCAAAACTGCCTGGACTAGACACCCTTCACTTGGTTTGAGCCTTTGACCTGTCGTGTCACAGCAGGGCATCTTGCCTTCTTGTCCATTGTACTAATAACACTTCAAGAGGGCTATTGTACTTACCTTTGATGATATCTTAGCCCTCCTTAATGGAACTTAGACTTTTAATCCCCTCCTGCCATACTGTACCATGCACATGGGGCTTGCAAATAATCTTGCTACACGTGTCCCACATGCGCTTGGGAGCGTTTCTGATTGGAGGATAAAAGCCCCCTTATCAGGTGGGATCAGATTTTCCCCCTTCGTGTTAGCTCCTGGCTTTGCTACTCCCCTGTTGGTTCCGGTGAGAGCTTAGAGAAACGAGCATCCTCACGAGTTTACGGGAGCTGAGATCGGGAGCCCAGACCAGAATGCCTTGCGGGAGCTGCTCGGATTTAAGGTCGATTGATGGGCTTCTTAGGATCTTACATTTGGCTACTGATTTTCCCCTGTTTTGTGTTTGCACTTACTCTGTTTCTGCTGCAGCCTTGGATTCCATTACAAGCCTCTTCCAAGGTCTTTATTCACCCGGTCGAGGGGCTGTTACTGCTGTGAAGCACTTCTTCAGATAGGACTTTTATGCTTTCTTGCACTGATTTGCTGTAGCCCCTGCTAACCCCCTTTTGTTCACTGTTCCAGGATCCAAGCTGGGGGAGTCCAGTTCCATTTTGGTTCTGACTCCCTCCTCGATGCAAAGGTTGGGCTCCACATGTCCACCCATTTGTTGGCCTCCTCCTCTTTTTTGTCCTCATTTATTTTTTTTCCATGATCCAGGCATGGTGGGCTGCTATAGTTGTCACAATGTTTGTCCACAGCTCTACCATAAGGAGGTTTATTGGGATGTCCCTTTGCTCAAACAACGCATGACCGTGTGGCATCTCCAGATGCACCAAACTGTGTATGCTCTTACCACAATCCAGATTTCTTGATCATTCCTGGTTCCAATGATCTGATGTGGTCCGGCTGCCATTTCAAACTGGGGAATTGTAGTTCCAACCCAGTGCCAGGTTGTCACATTGCCTTCATAGTCTGTATCATCCTCCTTCATGCCTGTTATGACCATGTGCCATGTGAGGCTCACGCTGTAGGTTCAAGACTTCGAGTTGTTTGCCATATTTTTATTGCCTTTTTCCAGATTTTTTGTGCCTGCTGACAAAGCCAGAAAACATGTTTTTGTGTCGCAGGTTCACCACACCAATTACAAGCATAGTATGCTGGGGCTTGGCCCTTTACATAAATTCTGGGGATTGCACTCTTGTTTGCTAGTAGCCAAGTTAAGTATCTTACTTTAGCTTGGCATGCATTAGACCAAATGATCTTTAGCAATCTTGTTCTAACCATCATTCAATTAAATTGGGTTTATGTCTTAATTTTGGGACAAATTTCATATTGCATGTTTTAGTAGCATATTCAAATTCACACATTTCACTTCAAAATTATGAAAACGTAATATCATGTTATATTTACAAAATAGTCAATATTTCACAATATAGCACCATATCATAAAAACGTGATAACAAAAATTTACATAGTTATTCAACTTTCTTCAAGCACCCCAATGATATCATAGCCTTCTTCCCCGACATCCCCGAGGTATTGTAATTCTCGATTTCTAGCTGGAATAGTGTTTTGATTCCATGAGTACAAAAACACTTTCATAGTCTAGCCAAAGATCGATCACTTTCGATTTCTCCTCCATCTCTTTGTCCAACAATCTGAAAGTACCTTTCTTTATCCGATACGCTGGTCAACTGATGCACGACACCACCATTCCACCCGCATTATGGTTGAAGTTAATATTACCTTCTTCTTTGCAAATATCGAGATAGTGAACCCCAACCACACCGATATGTATCTAAATCTGATGGCTTTTACTACCACAAATTGGTGGCATTCCAAGTCAAGTGGAAGGTTCATAATCATCCATGCCTAGAAACTTTGGCCTATTGTTCTTAGGACCAACATAGTGTTTGTCGAAGGAGGAGGGAGCATATTGCTTATGTAATGCTACTTACAAGTGTCATCAAAATCCTCAAAGACCGCTAAGGTCTTCCACCTAGTCTTAGGCAACCACCCTTCTTTCAATTCATCCGAGGATGTGTCTATCTCCCAACAAAGTTAATCACCTTCTTCCAAAGAAGCCACCAAGGCACTTGGTGTCATCCGGATTGGTTTGCCAATGCTTTATATAGTCTTGATTCCTTCCTTAGTCAATCCCAATTGCTTCACTTCTTCAAGAGGTTTTAAAGCTTTTGGTTGACCTAGAGGTATCATAGGCTTGCCATTCTCATCTCTACGCCATATTTCCTCCCTCCTCTCCACTCATCCTCTGAAGGTCTCATCTTCCATTGGAAGATTGGAATCCCATCTCTCACCCAAAAAGTGAACTGCAGAGGCCTGGAATGACCTTCAAGATCCAATGTATAACCATCCACAAAGCTCTTCCAATCGGCACTTCTTCTATGAGAGAGAAGCTATAGGGTTTGGAGTAGTGCATTCATGCAAGATTTCCATTAGCCTAGGAAAGTTGGTCACCGCTTGTCGCTTCAGATACAACTATATTTGCCAAATAATGCATCCACATCCTCATGGGTATGCCCGGCATAAGAAACCCTAAATTTACTCTTTCAAATATCCCCACAAATGTTAAGTAGGATAGGAAAGAAAACATCCACTGTTTTATTTTGGCCAAAGCACAATTATCAAGTTGCAAGAGAAACCTTTTGGGTAGATCTTGAGGTTTAGCACGAAGTTGAAGCTCCAACATGTTCATTAGACCCATGCTTCCTAAACCTTGCCTTGCTGAACTTTTCAATATTGTTAGGGTTTCCATCTAACAATGCTCTATGTAGTGCCTCGCTAGTCAGAAGGTCCTCGAGGTGACCATTGTATCCATTTTCATAGTTTCTCAAACACCTCATGATACTCCCAATATGAAAATCTGGACCATCACTCCACAACTCCAAACTAAAATGGCCATAGTAGGTTTGATTCTGCCCATGCAAGATTGCCCCTACCATTGAGATCTCAGAAGGGTATGATCTTCCACATGACTTTGGTATGTACTTGAATTGTGGAAGACAAGTCTTTTGTATAATACATAAATAGTTATTGGGTTCCAATGCTTAAAGTCCTCCACATCCAATAACATGATCTACATGATAGTTGGTCATTATGGTAAAAGCATGTTAGGGTGTACCACTTTTGAACCCGCAAAAGTACATACACTAGGTACTTGAACCCACTTTCTCATTTTTATTTTCATTAAAACTAGTACAAAAGTCCAAAATAAAAGTCAAGGATGCATTAATATTCAAAGTTAAAATAAAGATAATGCTACCGGAGACCAAAATATATATAAAAGTTCTAGAATGTACCTTTTATTGAGATATTACACAAGTACCCAAGACTCAAATACCTGGTACTTTTTTGGTCACTAAATAATACTTTTAAGGGACACCCTAACATGCTTTTACCCCATATGGTCCTCCCTTATCCTAGCCCTTTGACTAGGTTGCACAGTCTTATCAAGAGTCTCCTTCAACTTAGCACATAAATTGCACTTTGCAAAGTTGTTTGAAGTTGCTATGGTGACATGATTGAAATGCTTCTTCCATAACCTACTAAAGCTAGGTTGGGATATTGGAAGAATTCCCAATTCTCGAAGTAGGGAATTCACTTCTTCCAAAATACTCTTTTTGAGTACAATGTGATGGCAACCTTTTCTCAACAACCGCTTCTTCCCTTTTCATCCCTTCGCTTTGTGTGGCATAGACTCTCGATTGAAATCAATATATTTTTCAAATATCTCCCCGCAGCCGTGGTCCTAGCTGTTGGTCTCAACAAACCATTATTTCCATGTAAAGCAACCTGCTCCCTCTCACTGCTTTTTTTGCCAATTATGCCATGAAGAAGTTGGAATTGCATGGATACTCTGCCATGCTTTTGTACATATCCATTTGCCTAGCAAAGGGTATCTTTTTGCTTGGGTTTCTTTCATCTTGAAGTGCATGCTCAAGATTGTGTACATGAGGTCCTCCTCTCATCAACAAAGTACTCTTGAAAAGTGGCTCTTGCTTCCACCAATTGTTCTATTGTGAAGAATTGCATACAATCACTCCAACAACAATCTAAGCCCCTAACCTTCACCATTGTCTCACGCTTGGTGTCACTAATCAACTTGGCTCTTTTGCTAGATAATGTCCGCAACCGATACTTTCTCCCTTTTGCCTAGGTTTAGAGTTCCAACCGCCAATGGATCAATATCAAGACAATCATTGTCCCCAACAACCTCGTGCTCGAAAAATATAATCCTCCACAAATTGAACACTACTTATAGGCCATGCCATGATGCAAGGAACCTCCAATTGCTTGACACAACCAAAACATTCCTTGTCACCCAAACCTTTACCTTTCCGCTTGTCTTCCAACATCGAAATTGCAATACCAATATTGTCTTCCCTAGCCTTTCATCATTAATGAATTTTGACCAGATGATCCTAGCACAATGACTCCTTTGGCCTACTATTTCCTTGTTGCACTTGTGCATGATAATCACCTTCTTGTTCCTCCATTGCACCCTACTATAGAGGACTAATTGTTTTTCTTCAACATTCTTGCTAGGAGTTGGTTTTTCATTGATATTGCTCTTTTCACCATCTTGAGTTGAGGGGCACCATTGACCTAGGCAAATTGCACCCCTTTTTAGTCAATGAGTAAGAAAAAATTATTACACCATAAGATAAAAAAAAAGTAATACATTTATGGAATATGTAGAGGTAAATCAAATTTTTTAAAAGCAAGAAATTCCTTGGAAATAGGTTTAATATAATAATAACAATGGGCGAAAACGAAATCATTTAAAACAAGAATTTTCATGGCAACAACAAGGAAATGACATTTATATAAATATATCCAAATTTTAATTATCGAAAATTTGATATATGATTACTTAAAAGACATATAACTAATAGACGGAGAATTTATTATCCATAATAATATACCCTAGATAATATAGTCAAGGGAATTTCAGACGCCAAGCGTGTTATTTGAGGCAATAAATTATTCACGCTTAATTTCTAATTAACCCTATATAAACCGTTCACGCCTCAAGACCATTCTCGTCCCCAATTTTTTTTCTCGCCCGCCCATGAAGCTGCTCAAATGCTCGAACTTCCTCATGAAGAACCCGAGGTCTCGCCAAAGAGACGCCTGGTTGAAGAACCCCTCTTCCCCCCTCCCCTCCATAGATTTTCTTGCCCCACCCTCCTCCTCGATTCCATTCGAGGATGATGCTGATTTTGGAAGAGGAGGAGTTGAGCTCCTCCTGATTCCTCCTGATTCTCAAGAGGAGGAAGAGGAGGAAGAGGAGGAGTTGGAGGAAGAGGAGGAGATGTCCTCCCAAGAGCATGAAAACCGCCCGCTTCTGTGGTTGGCTTGACCCCAAAACAGAGAATGAAATCGAGGAGGAGGAGGAGGAGGAGGAGGAGGAGGAGGAGGAGGAGGAGGAGGAGAAGGCTCCACCACCACCAGTTTTGGAGTGGTTGAGGGATGAACCAGTTTTGCATGTGATTTTTTTTTTTTTTTTTTTTTGCACCTTTCTTTCTTTTCTAACACCTTTCTTTCTTCTTTGTTGCAAAAACGCGTGGAAGAAGAGTGATGCATCCCAAAGCGCCCATTTTTTTGTTTTTAGCATTCTTACGTAGAAAGTTTTGGACACGCCCCGCATTTTTTTCCAGAATTGTGTGAAAAGCCTTCGCAATCGCTTTTTTAAGCCTTTCGCATCCAGACATACAACCTGCTTTTAATGAAATCAAACAGCTTTTCTTCATAAACTTTGTCTTCAAACAGCTTTCTTTCTTCAAATGCTTTTTCAGACATAAAATTTTTGAATAAAATCAAACCAGATTCTCCAATTATTTTGGCTCCAAGTCGTTTCTAAAAATTTTGTCTCTCAGAAATTTTGTCTCTCTAAAATTTTGTATCTGTAAATTTTGTCTCAACAAAGTCTCTGAACACTATAAATCAACCACATGAGAAATCTCCATGCATCACAAGAACTATAGGAAATTTCCCTATACGACCTAAAACAATTCCCCAACCTTACAAGTCATTTTTAGCCTTGATAACTTTGCCTTTAAAATCATTTTTAAGTTAGCCTATATAAAATTTCTAAATTCTATTTTTTCAATGCAATAAATGGAATAAAATGTCATGGAGAATTTATTGCATGAAATGCAATATTCTCCATATATACCATATACATGTCATGTCCAAGGAAGACCAGACGCCAGCGTGTTAATTCAAGCAATCAATTATTCACGCTTAACTTATTTCTAATTATGCCTATATAAATCCATTTTACGCTCTCAAAGTTCCTACATTTTCTTCCTTCCTTCATACGATTTCGCTTCATTTGCTTGTTCACATGTTTTGATCCGCCCTCATCCGGAAATCTTGGTGAGCGTGATTTATATTCATCAATGTTAGATGTTTGGTTTCGCAATTCCTAACTTACTAAAAGACTCGCCTTTTAGTTCTCAGAAAGATTCCAGAGCGTAGAAGACTCAGAATAAAACCAAAGCAAGGTCTCGCGAATCGAAAAGCCTCGGAATTAAAACCACAAGCATAGTCCTCCGTTTCTTCAGAATCCTTCCAGCCTCTCGGAACTCAAGGTTAGTTTTCATTTAGTTTTAAGTTGCATCTCAATGGCGGAGTTTAATCCAAGAAGACAAGCTTTTGCATTTGCTCGAGGCGTAGGAAGCAGATGATGTTTATGAAAACCGTAATAGTTTTTATAAACTTCATCTCGCTTTTTGTTTCGAAATTCTTGAGTTTCTCTTCTCCTCAATTAATCATGCTATTGCATGCAAGTTTCTATTATGAATAAGTGTAGTAGAAAGCATTAGAAAAATCTGAAGATATTTTGAAACACGCTAAGCGTGTTTTATGGTAACCTTAGCCTTCAACATGAATACACGCCGCATGCATTCAAAGCGGGAGCGTGTAAATAATTGCCCATCACCGGCCCTTTATCTATTTACTTATCTATCCGCATGTGTTTTTTTTTTTCCCTCCTCACGAATCCACGCCGAAGCGTATAGTTTTTCCTATATAGCGCTTTATACCGAAAGGCAAACAATTGTATCCCTACTTTCAACTTTTACGCTTAAACACGGGGCGTGTCTCTTAGTTTCTAAGTTTATAAATAATAAATATAACACGCCAAAGTGAATACCGATAATTCGCTTCACTTCCTATTGATAGATGCTGTGTTACATTAATCACCCTACAGGACGAAGATGGATTGAATTACATTTGGGCCAGCAATCACACCAAATTCCTTCGGTTTGGCCCAATCTCCAGTCCGTTGAACTGCGCAAAACAGCACCATTTCGGCTTTTGAGCACCAGTCTTGCAACCCCTGGAGTACTTAGATCAAGTAATGATGATGGCAGCAGAGCGCAGGGCAATGATAGATCTGGGCTCGGGGCCCTTGCAATCGCATCGGAGATCAGTTTATCTAATCACTTTGAGAATGCAGTACATGCATTGATCGAGAGTGAATCTCGCATCCGCCAGCTCGAGATTCAAAATGAGGAGCCGCTTTCTTAGTGGTTAGCCTCTATGCCCGGATGCCCCAACACGAACCACTACCACAAAGTGTATACGATGCAATGGAGATGGCTCAACCAATGGAACCACACGCCGGGCAGCGCTTATACGATGCATTGAGGTTCAAAATGAGCAAAGGTGGAGCAGGAGGAGGAGCAAAGAGGTGGAGGGGAGCAGCGGGGTGGTGGAGCTAGAGCCCGGTTTTTGCCGGGTTTTACCAGAAGAATTCACTATGCCCTGTGAATGAAATGGGAGTGTCGATAGCCACTACTCAAGAGACTGGGCTTGAAACAAAAGAGTCCGGGATTTTTGTCCGTTTATCCGCTTATCCGGATTATATACAATTGTAATCTTTTTTTCCAATGAATACAACAAATTTTGTCTACTTCTATATTTCTACAATGTAATACATGTTACATACCTTTTTAAGCGGTTTCTTGGCCATGCAACAAATGTTCCAACACTTTCTCCAACCGTCCCCACCGGGTGTCTGCGAGGTAAAGCTTCATCCATAGCGCAGCTTAATCATCAGAATTTTGGACATACTTATCCCCTGAGCGGAATTCCATGACATTTCTATCGGATCGATGGAGTCGATCTTGCATAATCCTACTTTTCCTTTTTCTGATTTGTGGTTAACATGAAACATTCATCTTCGATATCGCAGAAAATTGCTATTCGCACACCTACTATTGGAAATTAATGTTCAAGCTATTGGAATGAGATGAGTACTGTAATCAGCCATTCTTGAGAAGCTGATTTGAGTCTCCTAAGTTGATTTGAGAAGTCAAGGCGCTATGGAAACTCCGCTGGTCAAAAATTCAATTAGAAGAAAGATTAGGTTAACTACGCTTTTAGGGCGGGATAAATTTCATGATACTTTTAGGTAGATTGGTTTTAAAAACTTAATGAAAGAAGCTCATGGATCGGTCTTCGCCATTATTATTAGTATGTATGCCAAGAATATTTCAAACCCAGATTTTGTGTTTTCTTGAAATTCAAATTTCTATTTCTCATTGTAGAAAGCTATTTCTTCAATTCAGCCGACACAGATCCGAGCGACCTTCCGACTACTAGGCTTACTCCAGATGTCTTCTAAAGCTAATCGAGGTCGAGGGGATTCAAGGCGCAGGGAAGCGTGGAAGAGGAATTCTAAACCCTCGCTCTTCTCAAGTTTCGTGAGGACGTTGATCGTAATAATACGCATTGGCACGTAACCCTATTCAAGGTATTTAATTTGCCACGTATCACACAATCGTGTGGAGAGTATTATGTTTTGCATGAATTTGAGATATTTCCTTGCCTTGATTAATATGCTTTGCATGAGTTTGAGTTATTATGCTTTTGCATGAATTTTAAGTATTAACACTGCCAATGCTCTAATTGTCCGCTCAGAACATAATTTTGCTCGCTTTTATATATATAGAATATAGCTGGTGTTAGACAAATTGGAGATAGCAATGTTCAATGAGGTTAAATAGTGTGAAATATGGATTCATGAAGGGTATGTAGCTTAAAATGTGGATGCAAAATAAATTAGTTTCAAATTCACGATAGCATGGTCAATAATAGGAGACTACCAACACGCCAAGCGTGATTTGTACTAATTTAGGTTTAAATAGTACCAAGCGTGATCTCTTGTTCCTAAAAGTACTCTAAAAATTGCTCATCTTCATTTGCGTGCTCAAGAGGAAGAAAACCCCTAATAATTCGGGTTCTAATCCTCCAAGAAAGCAAGGGCAATGACCCAGATGCGCATCTCATGATCTCACCTAGATGATGAAGGGCCGATTCTTATAGCAACCACTCCACCCCCGCCTCACCAAGAGGAAATGGACTTAGGTGCTGAGGGTACGCTTGGACCTTGCCAAGACAAATGGCAAGCTCGACTTAACTCTCTTCTCGAGGAAAAAGGAAAGCATAAGATGGCCAAACAAGGGATCCTAATTCTTGTGAGGAAGAGGATGACAACAATCGCAAATTGCTCTTTGAGATTACATGTATGTAAGAAAGATCCGCCAGACTTACTCACTGGGAGAGCTATCAGACAAGGATATTGCTCATGAAGATGTATGTGAACGGTGAGACATGTTTTAAGTATGGCTGGCCAACCAATGTAGCGCTTACGCCAATATCTATTTGCCAAGGGGTTAGCGAGGCATGTTCATTTGAACCGACACCAAGTCACTATTTGCAGCAAGCTAGGAATTAGCAACTTGAAAGCTTCTAAGAGGGTCCTAGATCTGGGAAGGATGTTCAACTGCAGCTGTCGGCTAAGGCATGGAGGCTTCGCTTTTGAGAATGAACAGATGAGTGGCGCAAACAGAGGCCATAACAAGTCAATAAATACCACCATTATCCATTGGGTCTTAAGGAAACTTTGCGATCCATGTGAAGTCCCTCATCCGCTCACCAAGCTCCATTTATGTTAGCGTAAGATATGATCCAAAGACATGCCATGGAGATTGTTCGTGAGCATGATTAGTAATCCAGGGTCAAATGCCTATATCGTGAATGTGCTACCTTGGGATATGATCTCGAACAAGCTCGCTGTGTGGACTAAACGTCCATGAGCTATTATCAAGGATGATATTAAATATGTCATCATCGGCCGTAGTATCCGTTGAGGCACAAAAAGGCCATCATCAGGCAGGCAGAACAAACAGGCAAAAAGTGTTCTACAATCACTATGCATATAGGAGGTGTCGATCTTGATGCCAATACTTCACCCCAGATTTGGTCGAGATTAGTGCAACTTTTGAATGAAATGGGAAGACATTTCCCTATACAAAAGGTAATCAACCGGGTTTCATAATTAGACATGCCAGCGCATTAACAAATCACGCCAGCGCAGCTGAATCAATCGATTCCACCAGCGCAGTTTCTCAGGTCAACCAATTGATCGGAAAAACACGCCCGGGCGTGAATTCGATTGATGGAAAACACGCCTGGCAAGGAATTCGATTGATTTGAAAACACGCCCCGGGTAATGAATTGGTTTACTTGAAAGCATCATGGAATTCCATTAGTAACTTTTGAGTTCATTTCACTTGTGCGTGATTTTCTTTGATCAATTCACCCAAATCGCGCCCGCCGGTTTCTATTCTATGATATTGATTCAATGTCCGTATTTCCATTGCACCATACGTTGAACAACCGCGCCACGCCTGGCCAACAAAGGTGGAATAATATGGCTGCCTACTGCCCACCGCATGTATGGTCAAAGTCTCGAGGTATCTAAGCCATTGAGCGACTCACGCATAATTATACAGAGAAGAAGAAGAAGACCGCAGAAAATCACCAAAAGAAAAAGGTGGTGATGACATTGGCAGATCCTTTCTAAAGCTCACCACAGTCGACCAACAGACCAGATAAGATTGTTTTGTAAGGAGGCAAAAGATGGTTTCAGGGAATGAATTTCGGGACGCTATGCACAAGTGAAGTCCCAGATACTATAGGTGCCTGGCTGATGTAAGCATCTTGACTTGAATGTGACAGAGATGAGAAAGACCTGGGGCTAGACGACGCTCGAGACCATTTTAAGGTTTTAGACCAAGGCTTGTAAATAAGCTCTTATAAGAAGGGTAAGCCACCAAGGATAGGATGTCCTTCATGGAGGCCGCAGCCCATGTAAAGGATGTATCAGATAATGAAGTCGTACCGTAGGAGCCGAGTTTACAAAAGACTATCGGGGATGGGCATTATCCGAAATTGATTGCCGGACAACATAAGGCTCAGAATACACACTTAATATTCGGCCAAAGACTTCCTAAAGAATTGAAGCATTAGAGGAAAAAATGAGATCACATTTTGTCCTATTAAGGGATAACCAAAATGCTATGTCGCCTTTTTAAACTGGCCCGATAAGAGAAGAGCTCCGGTATGTCTCATTCCGATGTTATGTGGCAAACAGAATTAATGCGGTGCAAGTAACCAATCAGAGTATCATTTTCATTATAACTTTTTGATCGAACCTCCCATTCAAAAACTTTTTGTAGCAATGGATTCGCCTTCACAAGATCTATCTTAGTGATAATCCATTCATACATATTTATTTTCTGATATAAATAAATAAGAAATAAGCAAAAATCATATTTTTTAAGGTTAAATTCTGATATGACCATGTTGAAATACATCATAACCATATATCATTGGAAAGATCTTTTCATTCCGCATCTAATGCAACAAACGCCGCAGAACATTTTGACAAGTGGATCAAAAGTTATGGGGGAAAAAAAAATGAAGAATGAAGTTGTTGGTCTTTGCATTAATTACGCGATTTAATAGAGGTAGCCATTCCATTGGGATTCTTATGGGGATGGGAAATGAGATCTCAATTTCCTCTAATGGCTAAAAATACAAAACATAAGGAGACTCTACCCCTAAGAGTCTTGGTGAGTTGAGAAGAAAAGTGATAGCCCTTGTGAAGAATTCTTAGAGAAAGGCGACACATC
This sequence comes from Isoetes taiwanensis, assembly GCA_021234155.1. Lineage (NCBI taxonomy): Eukaryota > Viridiplantae > Streptophyta > Lycopodiopsida > Isoetales > Isoetaceae > Isoetes > Isoetes taiwanensis. The sequence goes on from JAJEKV010000005.1 coordinate 1,025,122, forward strand.
CGATGTTCGGTCATTGGGTACAAAGGTCTCTTGCAGTTCAACTCCGGCCTTAAAATATATCACTCTTTGTGTTGGAGCGGCGAGGGTGGGAGGAATGTGGGCATGAACGAGGAAGACTACGGTAGCTTCTTTACAATTTGTATGGATTGACAAGCTGAGGTCCTTCTATTGTCATCGTTTGTCCTTGGTGAGTCACATGCATGCCTTGCTCTGACTGCTCATGATCACGGGTGCCTCAAGGAAAGTTGACCAGGAGGGATGCCTAATATATGATGTGGGATAATGAGCTGCGAACAGAACCGGAAGATGGCACATGTGATCTTTATTAAGATATCCATGCTGTCAGACCGAGGAATATGATATTGCTAAGGCCAAGGGTGACAATAAGCAGTGCATGGGAATGTTTCTTCTAGATGATCCGCACTTAAGAACTAGATTCTTTCATACGGATCGGGATCAGTCAGGAGCAGGGATGGTGAAGAGGATGAGGATCGGGACCCCCTCCTAAGTGGGAAATCAAGTCACAGACCTGAGCTAAGGAGAAGAGGGCCCACAACAAATAAATGGATTCCGTCCTTGGTACGCTTTCGTGCCAGTGTTGCTCAATTGATCCTAGCTTTCTTTGGAGCTTTCATGTTGGAGGAGGTTATATTGTGAGAGGCTCTTCTGGGTGCAAGAAGGGATACTGCCTTTGAGTGATAGGCAGGCCAAGGAACTTTCTTGAACCATTCCTCATGCATGTGCTTGCCAGTCTCCTAAAGGCCCTTAGCAACCTGGTCATCGGCAATCAAAAGTCTCGTAGACTTGTCCAATTCGAAAAAGCAATGCCAGGTTGAAGTTCAAAGAAGAAGATACCCAGACTATTTTCTTTTAAAAAGAGGATAACATTGTTGTTGCAGACTCCTTTGAGGTATAAAATTCGGGGTTCCAATAAAGATTCTTTTCTACTCTTTCATCAAGGTATATATTTCTGAAGTTGGATCAACCGTCCACCTTGCAAGAAGAATCGTACGAATTGAGCAGGCAATAACTAATGATAAGAATAAAACGAACAACGTAGTACCATTGGGGAAAGAAGAAAACTCAGATTCATGCTTGCAGAAAAAGAAAGGACGCCTAAATAGAAAAGAAGAATCATGTTAAGGATGCACCCTATATCCACTGAAAATAACCCACCCTGTTAAAAGAGAATAGATGCTTTGTGACCGGTTATTCGCTAGCCTAAACCCGCCCCTGTACTGGGAAAGCCGCGCTACGAGGCAGACACCCATAACGGGTGAAGGAATATGCCAGCGGTCAACCTGATATTGTTGATTTAGCCATGAAGAAGAAGATTCCTGGGTTTGTGGCATATACACCCTATTTCAACAAAATTGTTAACAAAACAATGATGTTGTGGAGGAGGTGGATTTATAAAACGATAAAACTACTATGCCTCCCAAAGAAAGAAAGAACATCTACTTTTTTGGCAAATAGGGACATGAGTTTCTAAAGCAAAGAGTCCGGAATGCTTGAGCCATTGATGAAGGAAGGATGGATGGTTAATCCATACCTTTCCGTCTAAATATTGTAAGCATCCCATCCGGCCTGTCACCAGTGATATGGGATTCAAACTATTTGACAAATTTGTACACTAGAAAATAATAAAGTTAAGCCCTACAAACATGTTAGTAATTTTATCGGCTTAAGTAATTTATTCAGATCATATAAAACTTCACGAAGCATCAAATCGAGAAATTCCAAATAATTAAAAAATTTCTACACCCAGAGATTATTGAAATACAGCAAATGGAAAATTTAGTGATTAAGAAGGGTCTCGATAACTCACAAAGAAAGAATGATTTTAGTTACATGGATGGGCAGGAAAGCACATGATTGAGAGACTTTCAAAAAGGCATGAACAGTTTGAAGGATCCGCGTGAATTCAGAAGTATATTCACTCCCCATGGGACCACTAATGAGCATAAAACTAAGCAAAGGTATTTCATTACTCTTGAATTGATGATTACCTAGAGAGGTCAAGGCTTCTTTCTTAGAAGAAAATTAGGTTTTATATTTACATAAGATTTTGAAGTTGTTATGTAAAGGATGACTCCAAAAAGGGATAAAAGTTGAGGTCGAATCGCAGGTGGTGAGCCTGTCATTTAAGGAGATAGTTTAAGAACATTAAGAGAGAAAGAACAAGACAATTACATGCAACACCCTAACAAATGAGAAAGGAAAAAGTAAGATCTATGTTGAAGCTAATCCGACTACCTAACTTTCGGTGGAATAAAGTGCACAAGCAAATGATGGCTATTCTAGACATCATCCTCCAAATTTTAATGACACAGCGAAAGACGAGTGGAGCAGACACATACAGGAATTCAAAGGTTTTGGTCGAGTGAAGTTTTCTCTCACAATGTGCCTAAGGAAGGTTAAAACTTTAGATGGGCCTGAGCAATCAAAATTGTTTAAAGCAGAATACAAGGGCACAGATATAACCATGAAAGACTGCAGATAGATGAACATATCCTAAGGGTATTCCTATCAGATGATTTCTTCATTGAGTTTGTGTTTTGAACCATTTAAGCTTCCTAATATTCAGAATTGTCTGAAAGTTCAAGTCCAAGGATTTTGGTAATAACCCATTGAGAACCATGTTGGCAACCCCACAGGCCAAAGGACCACCATATGCCACCACATTGGTTTCTCCAACACACACCTATATCTAAATATACAAACTCTTACTCTACCTCTAAATGCCTCATCAGATACCTACCGACCAGACAGCCAAACAGAGTCATCCCAGCACCAGCCCTCCACATCGATACGTGGTTTCATCACCTGATGAACGGGAAGAATGAAGGGTCATTTACCCGCCTTTCTCGTGGCCAATTTAAGCTGCAGAAACATACATGTCATGATACACATCAGCATTCACACGTGAACTATCTCGAAGGATGGCTCATCACATATCTCAAGATAGACAAAGACGCGACATCACATGGGGAATCCACCGGCAGTCGCACTCTCATGAACGACCGACGCTTAGCCCCAGAGTTCATTGCGTATAATTCATGCGCGGATTTGGCTAGCACGAACGGTTTAGTAGTCCACTCCATCCGCCTTCCGCAGGTTACGGCAGAGCAGGTTGAAAAGTGCCACCGAGTTCACGGATGCATAGCCAAAGGCTATTCCTGCTACTCCAGCTCCATAAAGGGATCACTCCTTCCGGTGAGATCTGCTACGCCTACTCATGATCGAGTCACGCCTTCTTGTCCACCTAACCTAATCGGAAAGTGAACACACTCCACTCGCCTGTTTGCCTTGTCTGCATCTCGCGCCAGGACCAGTCACAATGACCCCTGGGAAATTTCACACCTGCAGGACTGCCCGAAGAGCCTGAACTCCCAGCCTGGCCCAGGCTCACCCACAAACTGTGTGGTTCTAGACAGCCTAATCTACAAAGCAAAGCAGAGAGGCCAACTGGTGGAGTTAATACACCTCGGCCAGCTTTAGGTCTCTACCCCTTCCTGTCATACACAAGGAGTTCACTTTGATGTCATCCATATACATCATTGCAGAACCAAAGAACTAGACTAATCTATATCAGCAGAGCTAGTTCTTTAGTTAGAGTCCGGTATCCGTGATCTAAAGAGTCATATGGGAATAGAATAGAAGAGAATAGAATAGAAGAATAGAATGATTTTAGGCCCATCTTTGCACCAATCGGCCTATGGACCCAAATGAAAGAGAGAGCAGCAAACATACCTACAGGATTAAAACTCAAAGCCTAAAGGTTTTCAGGGAAAACTCAGAAGATGGAAAATGTGGTTGCATAGCTTCACACATCACCCGAGGATTAACTAACACTATGCATCCCATAGCCCGGAGGTACATCCTGAAACCAAATCGACGCCGTAGAGTCAATAATAATTGATGCAACCGGCCATGCACTAGTAACTCCAACAATGCCATCTTGAAGGCAAATGGCCATGAATGAGGTACAGAGCATAGAAAGACATATGAAGAGATTGAGGATTACGATGGGAGAAGGAAAAGACAGAGAATCAAATTATAAGGATAGGGATGAGGTGACGCATAACGACGAATATGACAGGACCCAGAATATCAAAAATGATCTGATCGTCAAGATGAAGATCACACCGGTGAATGCGAATGAGATTAAAGACGAAGAATGTGGAAGATTAATTTATCGCCCATCAAACTTTACTTTTATCTTCATTTAATCTATTGTTAGACTGAGTAAATATCGAACTATATTCTAAGAGCCAAGGAGAAAAGGAGGACCATTTGGATAAAGATGATCATGACAAAGAGGAGAGACATTCGCTGGATGAGGCAATGCAGAAGCAGTATGCCGAAAATTGTCATAAAAGGTTATGATGATATTAGCTTCATCAAGGTATCGGTAAACTTATTGCCTCATGCATTGAAAATACAAGAAGATCGCGATCATTGTTGGTTTCTAGCATTTTACATCTATTTTCAACAATGTATTATGAATTTGAAGGTCATGTTCATTGTTTTTAAAGAACTGCATTGTCAACAATAAAAGAATGGTATGTTTTAAAGCAAGTGAGAGGAAGAGAACTGCTTCGTATAGATGCCGATACCGACACTCCAAGCACAACAACCTCAAGGTAACCGCACCCCTACTGGGGACAAACCTACCATCACCATTCATGCTAACACTCAAGAAGTTCCGCCAAATGGCAAACTTCCGCCTACCAATCCTGAACACCGTAGAAAGCTTTTGAAATAGTTTGTACTCGAGTCGAGAATCGTAGAGACTACAGTCAGCCAATCCCCTCTCGAAGACTACACAACTGCTGTTTAAATCACTCAACCAGCCATTATTACGCAGGCTTGTAAGGCTTGTTTCGGTGCAGAAAGCACAACACTGTGATATTATACAAAGAACCGCCGGCTAGTCAATCTCACTTAAATGTGAGCCCTCAACCCAATCCCAGTACCGCAAGTGAGGGGCATAAAACTGCATAATGCCCACGCTTCACGATGAAGGCTACAACAAGGGCGAGAGGCTCAAGCACCGTTTAAACTGGACGCATAAGGGTGATTCACCTGGAGCATAGCTGGGTGGCACCACTGCCACAGAGCACTTTAATCTTCGTGGGAAGTGAGTTCGCGTTCACATTCCAAACCGAAATATCGAGAACTCTGAAGCCGCATAGACCACTTGCTCATAGCGCAGGGTTGCGAATAGCCAGCACTGCAACAAGACCGCATGTCGTAAGCAGTTATTGGTCAGCCGATCCTGGGAGCGAACCTTTCCAAACCCGCATCACCACATCCCGAGGGACTATAGGTAAGGTAGTAGTTAACACCACCTGTTCCCGCAGACAGCCCACACCGCCTCAAAGTGAGCCTCGAAGAACCCCAGGTTAACCCACCACCCCAATACCAATCCTCCGGGTGAGCAAGGAGCTCGCCCAACGGCCTCAAGGCCCCAGCATGCACGGTGCTCAACATGCTAGGGCAAGGAACTCCACAAGAAAGGAGAAGAGTGGTGATGTCCCAGGCATAATCTAGCCGAAGTATACGCACATGATACCAAGCCCCGAACACCGTGATAAAGGATGCATGTGAAAGGCTCTGAGACCATACAATGCCTGTGGCAACTCTATATGCAAAGATTAAATTTCTTCCCAAATGCCACACAATGGTGAAGAGATCCCAACAACACACAAGACCAGAGAAGGCTCCATCCCCTAATGCTCCAAACAAAGTGGGAGACCAACACCTTACTATAAAGGCCAAATCCACGGCTTATGTTCTATGGTTTTGTAAGATCTTTAAGTAATACAGGATTTTTACTCTGTTTGTATTGTGATACCCCTTCAAAGCATGAGCATAACACGATGTGTATACATTAGTGGAGGGGACATGGCTAAGTCATTATATATAACTTAGCTAAACCTAGGTATAGAACTATTTCAGACAAGTATTCATCTCTATGGTGACCCACCACACCTGATCATCTCATTATTTACATGCATGTCATGTCAGTTCTAACCTACTAAGGTACAAACCTAGATCTGAAATACCTTTTGGCCCACCGTTTCTGACTCGCCGCGTCCGGTAACTCATTTCAGGATCGCTTGTTGTTGCAAAGACAACTTAGCGCTTGCTGAAGCCAGGCGACTATGATGATGATGATGCCAGTTGTTTGGAATGCCACAACATCGCGATACATGATGACAGAGAACGCACGACCAGAATTTCTAGGATGCTGGAGAACATGGAATCATAACCCCAAATGATGCGGGTTGACAATATAAGGGGTGACATAATAGGGCTTAGAAGCCACAAGATGGTTAACGGCTATTACAAGGAGTAAATGGACGGACTCATCAATAAAGGTCACGTTCTGTATGGTGAATTGTATACGCCAGCTGCATATGGGTCGATATTAAAATTCTGCCATAGACGTGAGAAACTCTTACTGAAGAAGAGAAGGAATGAGGACCCCATAATGAAGATATTTAGTAACTGATAGAGGTTATATTCAACATGAAGGGTGGTTCCTTTGCTAATAGGCAAAGATAGACTTGGCGCTTTGAAAGGCAAAGAAGAGTCAAAACTTCAAAGATTGGCGCATGGCTTTAGAAGAAGACTTCATGCCCCAGGAAGACAACATGGTGAATCAATTCACCAAGAACTTTTAATGGATAGATAGATAGATACTTTTATCACACATTGGCTATTGGCCCATGAGGACATATGATTCTAATTCCAGAGACTTGAACACAAGATCTCTAATAGAGGAGACCATTCGGAGAGGTCTTTGCGGTACTATCCTTGGGATATTCACATAATCCCTAAAATATGTAAGTCAAGTAAACTTATGATGTTTGAAGCACCAAAAGCAATGTTTAAAACATTGCGCCCTAATTACATCTAGATACCCTAGAAGGATGAGGATTTGAATAACAGCCGGTTGAGGCTATTGTAATGTAATGGAGAATAACTCCAAAAGAGATAGATCGCCACACCCGGCTGCATATGGCATGATAGTAATCACTACCATAAAGTGGAACTTTGGCACAAAATACTAAAGTTTGTACCCTCAGATAATTTAGAGACGAGAATAGAGAATGAGAATGATTTTTATCGGCCCACCGAAAGCTAACGCCTTATGGGGACCTATAATGAGTCAAGAATAAACTTATTATCACCGTTAGAAAACCCTCACTAAGGTTTCAGGAAAACCGTATGAATAAGAACGATGTCAACCCACAAGTATACACGTATATATATATACGCCAGGTGGCGCCCGAGACATAGCTTATCTCATGATGTCTATGGGTACTCCTTTGAAGGTATGGGATCCTAAAGACTGTGACGATGCGGTATGTCAATGTCATATGTAATGAAGGTTGTGGCCCCGACTAACTTCAAAGATAGCCCGAATTTGATCATATGTCAACCCTTGGAAGGGCATGACTATCCGAAGACCGTATCAGGCAAAGATGATGAAATCGCCCGCGTACTACCCAACGCATCCGCCTGCCTCTAATTCAAGATGCCGATGTGCTGCCCCCATAATGGGGCAATGAGTCTCCGCTTTTTCATAAAGGCAGCACGCCAGGCAATAGCGCCTCGCTCAATGTGGACTTATGTGCTCGGTAGTGTGTCGCTTTCACGGTTCAAAGGGCATTGGCAATCCCAAAGCTGATGAGGAAGCAACAAGATACGCTCAAGCTTGCGCTATCTACCGCTTGCACATGTATGCACCTGTTCCCGCATATTCCATCTAGCCAACCATTGAGCTCTTTTCTCCAACAGCTCGCTTGAGGCGCCACGCCCCATTGCCATGATATAGTTAGTCGTTAGGGAATACACGCACCATACTAGACCAATCAAATAGACAATGTGATGATCAAGGGTCACCAAGAGGTAAGAATCTCACTGCAAGAGATATGGATCATGGACTTCACCCCAGTGCTCAGACAAGAAGAGTCTCCTGACCGCCCAAGTCATTCCAAGCAGCAAGATACCACCGGACCCCCACGGCTTCCAATTCCCCACATAAAAAGGATGCGTTCACTAAGACTCCGGAACAAAGGATCATACCCAATCACAACTATTACTTTGCATTGCATATAGTGCCTTCCAACAATACCAGAGTCGCATAGATGTGGTTCCAAAGACAGGCAGAAGGAAACCCACTCCCAACATTTGGGTATGTAGATGCAACTTCAGCATTCGCCCCTCAGAGTTTAAGGAGGGGACCCTATCGACGGAAGATGATATGAAAACCTACCTTAGTTCTAGTTTTGCCGACGCCAAGATATCGCGCCACACGTGCCCAGGCACCTGATGTCGTATCGCTCATCAGTAAGTTAGGAGGTCCATCATCGCGATAGTTAACTGTCTTCGATGATCTCGATAGAGAAGCAGAGTCGGTGAGCTCCAGGCCCCTGGCTATCGCCAGCGTTTAACCGACAATGTAAAGCCTAAACAATGTTAGAGAGTGGCATCCCCGACGAGCCCCGGAGCAAGTACTATCAAATGGTTGGTTTGTTCACCGCAAACCGACCAGCATTTTTCATATACCATACACCGCGATTCTCGCGAAATCTACGTGAACCCCGCCATCGAAAAAGCGCGTTTTTCCCCTTGAGGCACAGCAGGTCAAACGCCTTTCGCCAAAATCCACAAAGCAAATAATATAGATCCCCGACGGCGGTTCCTCGCCAGTTTCAATCGTAGTTCGCGAACGCAGATGAAGTCACGGTTGAGTGCTCGGTCTAATCTCCGCCGATGAGGCCCGACTGCCGCTTCTCTCGCCAGCCTCGCTGGACCGGGCCGCCGAAAATCCCGCCAGCAGCGGTAAAACACCAACCCACTATGATTGTTCGTAATTGGTCGGATAAGCCACCAGATAGATGGGAACAACTTCGCTATTGGTCCATCGCAATGGTGTTTTCTCGTAATGCTTTGTTGAACAGCATGGCCAAAGATCAGAGTTATGGACGACTTCACTTCGCGATACCATCCAGTCCGGGCTTTCCATTGGCAAGACGCCAGAAGCCTTGTTCCACGCCCCGACCGTGATTTCAGTAATCGGGCCTTCTTGGCAAGGGTAATGATGTGCACCGGTGGGTCGAGAAGTCACAGGTATTTATCATAACGCTTCGGGAGTGATATTCCCTCGCGGGTCGCATCGCTTCTGAACCCAGAGTGCGGGATTGTTAGTTCTAGCACAAGCACTCACAGGTTATAGAGTATGCACCCGAGTCGGGAAGTGATTCTAAAGAAACACCACCAATGAGAGAAGTAGTGAAGGGTGATAGATTAAAGCTAAAGCCATGGTTCAGAGGTGCGCCGCGATGGTACCCCTAGTTGGTTGGTGAAGAAAGATCCTTTCAGAAATGAAATGAGTCAAGGCTTGTATATAGATGAGAAATAACGTTAATTACTATGTCGATAAAATATTACTTAACCTACTATAACGTCAATAAGGTCTAATATAAGGTATATGGGATTCTAGTAGTATAGATTGAATCATGCAAGCCCTTTTCGGGCATATTGTTATCACATGCTTACCAAAGGAAGAAATATTTAAAAGCCATGGCCTGAGGAATGTCGATAATCGACATTATTATCGCTATTTCAAAAGAATATCCAAGGGCGAATAGCGGATTGTGAATCCAACTTGGCTGTTCTATCTACCCGGAATTTCTTTTCCATCGCCGGACGAACGCTCATTTATGGTCATGGTGACATTTCACATTAATGGTGAAGAACTCCTGTGGTATTCCTACTCCCACCATGGTTGCAATAAGTCCGGCGGAGTGGTTACCAACGTAGCAGTCAGTTGGTTTAAAGGGAAGAGTGATGGTGGATGAGTCTTCAGAGAAACAAAGGATACGTATTCTAAGTAAGTATAACACGGTGACTATTATTCATTTTAAAAGGAGGCTTACCCCTCATATAAAGCATTTGGTCGGTAGCCGAGGTCAAGGGTTCAAGACTCCATGGTACTCCTTATAAGGGCTATCCCAAGTAGTCCACAGTACGACGAGGCCTGCCGCATGGTGATTTAGTCGCCATGGAGGAAGTTCCTTGGCTCTCTACACAGCTGAGTATCAGATGATTCTCGGGAGCTGCCACAAGCAAGTGCCCCCGAGCATAAATGCATCGAAGAAGTGGAAGTTACCCCAAACACCTGCTAGGTGATGGAGACACTCAAGGGCTAGCCATCCTAACGCACCCTTGGAGATTCCTCAAGAGATCATTTGAAATTAGCATCTCCAGATGAGTTAGAATCTTGTATCTCTAGCAGAGCCATTCTAGAACCTCTAGCAGGAATGTTTCACTCATACCGAGCATCAACTCGATCAGTCTTCTCCTATTATATTTCCACCCAACGCTAAATATTGTAAGATAAGTTTATGGGTGGTCGCCATGGTAGAATTGATCAATTTCTCCCCGGTGATCTACCCCCACCTTGGCACAGTTCGAGTGAAACTTGGCGATATGGCCGTGAACTCTTTTGCTATAGCATCGACGCCAATCAAATTAGCAAGGCCTCGATGATTGTAGTTCAAGTCTCTCGATTAACAAAACAAAAGTAAAACTACAAAGCATGCTACACTAAATATATAAATAAGTTTTTTTTTCATTATATGCAACAGACATTGAGTAGGAGTTGAATAGTGCAACGCACCAAAAAATCGCATCAGCGCTCTTAGAAACTATACGAACCAGGAATTTTGGGTTCTGAATATGCAGTGGCGCCATTAACCGCGCAAAGTTCGCAGTGATCTTGGCCTCCACAGATACTTCCACACGGGACTTATTAACAGAGGATTCTGGAGCGCGGTCTCACAAAACGGTTTTGTTTACATGATATTATTCATTCTGCATCCTTTCACTGAATGTACCTGAATCGAATTTCTTTACTGATCACATGACTACAATCCCCACTCCTACTTACTGGAATATTTCAAAGCGGCTCATACTGGAATTCGCAGGATCTCAGCCAGCACTTTTCACCATGAGAGCTCTACTTCTTACCTGAGAGGCATCAAAACGATCTTTAAATCCAGTCTGCCGCTTTTCCATTCTGCTTTCGCGAATTTGAGTTATGAAAAACCATTTTGCTCTTTCAATTCAGGAATAGTTAGATTGATTTTATGGTATTTCTGCTTCATCTCTAGCTTCTGATCGTCAGATGATTACATTTTTTGAGACGGATGCCGCGCAATAATAGACCAGAGTTGAGTGCCGAGCTTCGGGTCGCTGCGTTAGCCAGAAACAGGGGAAACAGGTGCTATCAAAGCCTTGCCAAAGAGCCATGACACGAAAATGGAGAAGCAAATTGCATGAGTCATCCTAAAAATAGTTCAGCTTTATAAGATGTTAGCAAGCAAGTATAGTGTATATTGCTTCTGGAAGGAGCTCTTTGACAAACTGTTGAGCAGAAAGCCGTCCAGATGGCGAAGATGCCAACTGCTTATCCATACAGCACAGTATTGGTATAGCTATGGGGTGTACCACGGCAAGAAGAACTGGTTGTTAGATTCAAAAAGTGCGAAAGACTTGTCTTCGGTGTTTTCAGCATTAATTAGACTTGATGGTTTGCGTCTGGTTATGTAGCCTAGACGTATACGAGCTGGGATATTCTGGTGCCAATGCAGACCTTGCTTTTGGTGTCATTCCTTTGTCTAAGAGCAGGTATTTTAATCTTCTATGTCAGTAGCATAGCAGAGTTGTTAAGGAAATAGCTATCCAGATCATTATTTCACCTAATGGATTCTAAATAGGCAGCTGCCATCTGATTAACTAGATGTTGCAGCCTGATTCAATGCAGTGGATTGCACAAATCAGATCCTTGGTCTAACGAAGACTATACCCCAAATTCCTTGCCTACTGAATTTATACGTCTGCAAGATCTGGAACATGTTGAAGATGATATGGTGAGGAATCACATCTTGTAAATATAATCCACAAGTAGCTTTCATCAACGCCTTTGAATTTTACTATTCTTCCAGGAGAAAAACCTGGAAGAGGTTAGATACACTTATGTTTTCCCCTGTTGAAAAAATTATCTTCAACATTTAGAGAAACCGTGGAAGAAGCCCCTTTGGTTTTGTAATTTCAAGGAGAAGTCTTTCTACATTGTGGAGTTGAAAGTTTCAGGAGGAGACATTGCCGCATAAAATCCTTCACAAGCTTCAGCCGCAAATGCATATTCCAGAATTGGGCAGTCTAGCATTTGTAGCCTGCTTATTCCTTATAACTTAATTGTAACATGTTGTCGTGTTATTCATACTTTAAGAAAACTGATGTAAAACATTTGCACAGGAAATTGAACAAATTTTACACGCGTGATACGATAATATCAGCTGAAAGAGGGCAGATACCGACATAATCCGCTGGTTTTAATGATGGGCAAAAACAAAAAAAACCATGCTTTCCTCCGGCGAATGCAGGAACATATAAAATATCGCATATGCTAATAGTAGACAGATTCCGGTCATTAATCTGTTATGATGTGGGACTATTTGTCCTGGTCAAATATTCTCTACATTGTGGCCTCCGCGATACTTTTACCTTGATTCGGTGATCCTGACAGGCTCACCGGCCTCCGATCCCGTGTCCCCATCAGGTCCGCCGACCCGCTTCGAGGGCAGACGCTGCCGGGGCCTGCACTATCCCCGCCGTCCAAAACCCTCATAATCGTGGGCCGCCCAAGGCCAGATCCTCGGCCCGATCATCCACGCTGATCCTCCTCCGGATCCCCACTTGCCGATGACATTGCGACCATGGACGATATCCGCCAGGTGATCCCTTCCTCCGGATCTCGGCACCGGACGCCGGATCCTTCTCCGGATCACCTCGGCTGAGCGAGGACGCACGACGCCAGTTCCGCCGAGGTGATCTCCTCCCTTCCTCGGGATCTCGGCACCCTGTGACGGATCCTCCTCGATCACTCACCGTATCGATAACGGCGACGCGATCCGCCAGGACCCTCTCCGGATCCTCTCGTACGGGATTAGCGGATCCTCCTCCGGATCACCGGCCAGGCTGAGCAATCTACAAGGGACTTTATCGCCAGTCAGGGTTGCACCTACGCACTTGATTCACAGGTATCTCTTTCCGATCTCTCGCGGTACCCTTTGACGATTCTCCTCCGTGATCACTTAATGAGCTGAGCACCATGGATGCACATCTACGAGGTGACTTCTCCTCGATCCATTATTTGTCTCGCGGATTCGCCGCATACCTATGAGCAGGTCAGTCGACGGAGATAGCGGCGTAGACGGTTCCGTGAACGGTTTGACTCGCCACCATGCACCTGACAAAACCAATACAGAACACGGATGCTTCGAAACCGTCCTCGACCATGAGTGTGGTTCGCCCCGCGTATGGTCGGCGTCGGGCGAAGGATGAGGAGGAGCGAATGCGCTTCGGTCAGCGCAGTCACGGCGGGACGAAAGAGCGTATGAGAGAAGAGGTAAGTTCAAGGGCTTTAAAGAAGCGTCGATTGTGTTTAATGTTTTATTTCCAAAATTTTAGGGTCGATAACCGAAACAAGCCGCTGTCATTTTCCTCGGCTGTTCTTATTAAAATTTAGAATGGTGATAATACCGGAACACTTCCAAATGGCCTGTCATGCAGTTCACCGTATCCCGGGAGCATTTGTAACGACATTCGCTGGGTGGCTGGCGTTTGCTTTGACTTGTTACATCCATACGACCGGTCCAGATTTCAGTTTCAGAGCGAGGAATCAGCACCCGCCAATTTCTATTGCTCCAAGGTTCAGAGAGTGTTAAAAAGACCTACAAGCGATCCACGGGTGACGCGAAGAGGCATTTGTTCTATTAATACGTGTTTTGTTTTAAATCATGAGTCCAAGATTATGTGTTTGCTCAACTATGTGCTTTGATTATAAATCTGCTTTCTTAAGTCATTTAGGTGTTTGTCATTATGATTACACCTAGCAGATTAATACTAACTTCAGCAATGCACAATACGATAATAAATTATGACCTCAGGACAAGACGTTAAAACACTCATGTGGTTGAGGAAAGACCACGCCCAATCGCACACGTGAGGAAAAGGGTTGAGAGGAGGGCATTAATGTGAGGGGCTGCTGCTGCCATTTCACAACAAAGTAACCTATTTCCTCCGCATTCTTCACATATCACTATTATGGGTTTGATCACAAGAATATCCAAGGTCGGTTCCGCCATGGTAGTATGCCTAAGGACCCATCCTTGGAGTTAGGTTCAAGCCAGCACCGATCTCACAAGAATCGAGGGAATGGTAAGACGTAGTTTCCGTCCAATGGCACCAACGCCAATGCAGCAACGAACACGAAGAAAGAGTGCGGAGGCTGAGACCTAGCTGAATGGATGGCAGCCATGCAGGAACGATGTGTTGAAAATTCGGGACGTACAACATTGAAAAGGAGTTGTTCGTAACACATGGAAGTTACATGAAGATCTTCCCACCAGCATCGACATGTGGGTTCAACAACACCAAGATCTGTTCATGAGCAAGGAGACTTATTTCCAATTAGGAGCACTGAACCAAAAGGGAGTCCATGTTGGAATTTGGCAAGAACAAAGCATTTTGTATGGATCATATTCAAAACAAACAGGTAGAGGGTAAAGCGTGTTCTTCCTCAACTTTATTGTGTATTGACGATTATTGTGTATGGTTTAATGTAGTTCTATCTTTTCACACTTTTGATGAGTATTCCAATGGTTTACCATTGGCTTACGTATTACCACCTCAAAAGAGTGGAGCTATAACAAAGTGGATGCAAGCACTAAAGGAGTCCTTATGCCGAGATGATCCTCGATTGATGAACCTTTCTGCATCATTACGATGATGCCCATGTCGGTGATAAAGGGTCAGAAAAAGTAACTTGTCAAACTTAATCCTGAAGCAAATCACAATCAGACTAACATTGTTTAATTTCATAGGTTTTTCCTAGTGTGCCCGTGGCAATTTGCATATGGTAACGGAGGAGGGCTTGATCAAGGGCTGCGTAATAACATCAAGAACAAGGTTAAAATGAACGATCTCGCTCTTGCTGAACTTGGTTACATTTTTTTGCTGTGATGTATAACCTCTAGGGACAATGTGTACGGTGAAGAGTATAGGAGGCGCAAGGAGGAGGCAACTAGAAATTGGAAGACTTATTGAGGAAGCATCTCAATACCCCAAGTTACGTATACATGAGTAAGGAGAGGACTAAAAAATTTTTGCCAATGGGTATTGGCTACAAGGGATGTACCTCACTCCACCAAGAGACAAATGCCCATAGAGGCATGGCATTGTGCCTTGAAAAGGCGCCTGGCATTTCATAAATGAGCATAATTCGGACTGAGGATTGATTGGCCTCTACATTTCAACCAACAACGTAGACACATGGCATACATCAAGTATAACTTAAATCATCATTTGTAGCTCATTTTGATTTTGCAAAGAATATAATTCTTCGTCATCTAGTCCATCTGGAAGCGGTGGTTTGTGGTGAACACATCCCAGAAGAGATAGTACAATGTGCCATATTGCAAGAAGATTGGTTGATGAACAGTCACATCTACTAACTTCAAGAAGGTGAGGCGTATGCAAAGTGAACGACTCTAGGGCAAGGACCACTTTGTGAATCGGGTACACAAGAACTGGCATGCCGGATCCGGCCCCCCTGGAGCCAAGGCAACTTATGGGGCACCAAGTTAAGGTCATGCAAATGGCAAACATGTGATCAAGATCTTTACAAAAGCTTGATGTCAATATGGGTCAATTTGTGGGGGCATGGACTACTTGAGGCCATGTGAGGATCACGGCCTTCTACGGGAGGAAACCACATACCTAAGAGGTGGTTGAGATTGTAAGCTTGGACGAGTCTCCCAAAAATGAGACAAGGATTAACCCGATAAGACAAGGAGATTTTACAAGAAGCCACTGCTAGAGTGATGCCGGCGGGCAGAAAAAGATCCAGCATGCTAATTGCAACCGATTCACTCATGAGACAACTCACACGCCGCTTGAAAGAATGGATGATGTTGGCCACACAAACTCAATGTAATCCATAAACATGTATCCCACTAATGCAAAGGAAGAGGAGGAGTGGTAATAGTTTGGTAAGGCCAAGCTCTCCATGGAAATTGAAGAGGAGAAAAGGGAACCAAGAAGAGCAGCCAAAGTTGAGATGGAGGGCCCATGTGAGATTGTCTTTAGTTTGTTGTTGTTTAACGTTTACCTATGTCCTCATGAAAACAATAGGTACTGTTAATTATTCACCTATTTAGAGTTTTTAAACAACCTATTGATAAATCACGGCTAATGTTATAAATGTTTTCACTAAATGTCAACTGTTAAATGTTAGGATAATTTAGAACCTTGAGTTAAATGTTTAATGTTTAGGAGATTAGACCATAGGATAAAAACTACTCAAAAACGCGGGATCCCTCCTCCCGGATCCTGCCGAATGTGATCCCTCCTCCGATCCCGCCCTAGTGATCCCTGCTCGATCCCAGATCCTTCACATCAAGTTATCCCGTCACGATCCTCCCAGATCTCCGGATCCCGATCCCTCCTCCTAGATCACACGTGATCCTCCTCCTGATCCCCGCCCATTTTCCAGACCCGGGCTCCCCCGATCACAGGATTTTGAATTTGTTAGTATATTATTTATCATATCCCTTAACCATTGACATATGTCTTGAATAACCATTGAAATATCCTTGGAATAGTGGGAGCCATTAAGGCTTTTAATAAGTTTTGAAACATTGAACTTAATACAATGGCTTAAAACCGATATTCCAATTTAATCACCTCAATCTACCGTAGTTAATTTGCCATGGCTTCGCCCCCGGACGCCCTCCCCGCCATATATCCGCACACCGCAGGTCACATCATGTGATCGAAAATATCGTGATAGGGTTGGCTCAAAATTCCTCTATATCCCCTCGATCGTAACCTTCTTTCGCACTTTCCGCAAAGACAAGATACATTTCCTCAAGGTGTTTTTAGGGTGTTGCCTTCCCACAACATCCGTAGCTAGCAAACGCTTCAAAGCCTTGGTTCTGATAATACACTTCTTCAATTCAGCAATGCCCCATGGGTTGGCCTACCATTACCGATCATAGTCAAGATGCCTAGGGGTCTCCCTCAATTCCCCATTCTCCACCTGGCCTCATATGAAGCATGAGGGGATGGATCATGAAAAGATTAATATGAAAGTAGAACATGAATATGAAGTTATCAACGTTTTGATGTCAGCCAAAGTTACGAAGCCGGCCCACATCCTCCCGACTCATTCAAGGGACGAATATCCTCAAGACTATGGGCATTGATGGCATCAGCTCTCAGAACCGTTGTCGGGTCCTCACCATTTGGCTTGAACAAGAAGCAAATCGAATCGAGATCAAGTGAATCAACTCAACCGCCAATTAAATCTAACTTTTTACCAAGAACAAATAAGGTATGAGATATATAGACTCATGAGCTAACTGGTTATCCTATCCGCTACAGTACAATCTGCTAAGCCATGATTTCAATTTCTAAGGGTAACCATAGGATAAAAATGTTTTGAGTTTAACCGAGTTAAGACCATTGAGCCTTGGACCATAGTACCAAAAAGTAGTAAATGGCGTGCGGATCCCCTCCTGATCCCGCCACTGCGTTTGGTGATCCCGGGTCCGATCACACACCAGTAAAACGGATCCCTCCTCCCGGATCCCAAGGTCACTAGATTTGATCCCGCCCTCCGGGATCACACACTAACGAAAACGGGATCCTCCTCCTCCCCGATTCAAGGCTCCGCTACTTGGTGATCCCTCCTCCGGATCACACACACCCTTTGTAATATCCCTCCTCCGATCCTCCTTGCCCTTCCTTCGACTGCACCTTTATGGATCCCGCCGGATCACAAGATTCAACATGTTAATATATTCCTCGATTCAACAAATTTAATCATAGCATTATATGTTAATATATTGCTTATTATGAATACATACTATTGAAAATTAAGTGAATATATTAACCATTGAAATTAAATATATTTTGATGTTGAAATATATGGTTGAAGAGTGGAAATAATTAAGTTTGATGTTGAAACTATGGTGGGAGCCAAAAGCCAAAAGCCAAAATTATTCAAGTGTTCTAGTTTTGACATTGAAGACTTGAGAAGATATTCACATTCCAGAGAATTACATTCAATTGTTCCAGAGACTATTATTCAAGAAAATATTCACATTCAAAGTTTTTGAGATATTCATATATCACAAAATTTAGATCCTTCAACAATGTCAAGGGACCATGCACCAACAAGTTGGGGTCCGATCCTCGCTATCACCCGTCACCGTAAGTAAAGGTGGACTCTCCCCAAGCAATCATGTAGTTTCGAGCATTATCTTGAAGCCCCAATTTCATGCAATCTATGTCCCTCTTTTGAACCAATCACTTTATCGAAATCGTGATTAAAACATGAATTTAGCCATGAACTCAAAATTGCACACAAAAAAAGGAAACAAGAAACATAAACTCAAAGACTCACATTATCATCCTTGCCAACGATGTCTTTAACAAATTTCTTCACATAATTTATGACATACACACTACGTCAATTATTGTGTCATAGGAGTTTTAATGAATGCGTGGTGCATTATGCAATGCACTTTCCTCATGCCCACCTCTTAAACACGCTCCAGGAGGAATTGTAAGCAAGGAATAAAAATTAGCTTCAATCATAAATGGAAAAGATTAAATTTCGGAAGAGAGAGGAATACTTACAGTAAAGTCACAAATTCCTGGATGCAAATGCAAGGGAGCATATGAATCAAGGTGCGACGTAAGGGCGGTGGCTTTCAAGCCGAGCACACCAAAAGCCATCAAATACTAAGATGAAAAAGGCTCCAATGGCCACTAAGAAATAGCAAATTGAAAGGCAATTAAATAGATTTAAAAACTTAAATAATCAAGTGATCCGAGTTTACCCAAAGATTGACAGTGAATAGAATAGAATTGTGTCATTCGGATCTTCCACCGGGCCCTACCAAATGCTGTCGTGGATGAGCTTGGCAAACCGCTCATAAGCCCCCGCCAACCCTACTTGCTTCCATTCAAGAATGTACCAACGCAAAGCAGGATGCAAGAAATACATGATGACAATCTTTTCTCGATTGGAATGAGTGCGTAATTACCTTCGTATAAACCAATTGAGCAAATTGAGTGCAATGAAAAACGAAATTGAAGAAACTTTAAGAACTTAAAAAACTTACTAGAGATAAGAACTAATGCAACCGAGTCCACATCGCCCGGGGCCCCCGAGGCCGGAAGGGATTGTCATAAATTTAAGGGCCTCCCGCTTGGATGTAAAACTCGACATTTGTCGACTTGTTTCACCTTGGATGAAGGGCTCAACCACCACAGGAAATTTAATGAAGGGGCACTGCCATCGACGGCATCAACACCTCTTTTGTAGTCCAAACGTAATCAAAAATGTGGACCGAAGGAGTACAAATGATACTAAAGATAATCTTGGTCGGGCTTGGGAAATATTATTTCGAGCCTGCCGGCCTAGGAGATCCCGGGGGCCATGAATTCAAGGATGGGTTTGGGAGGAGGTTTTGGGGGTTTTGGTCCGCACGATGCCTCCGAGAATTTTTGGCCCGGGTTTTGGCAACACAGTTTAGTAAAAGGGGCGTGTTTAGTAAAGGGCAGCGAGGCAAGGACGAATACTTACCCGCCGGCCATACCACCTCCTCGGCCACATCATCAGCCCAATTGGCTTTGCTCCTCGCTTTTGGTTAGTGGAGGCCAAAGCTCATCATCAGATCAAATTTTGGTGCTCAACATCCGTTTTATCTCCTCGACCGCAATTGGCCGGGCTTCCAATTCACTTGCTTTCTTCCTCCTGACCAGAAATTAATGAAGGCTTCTCTTTGGCTCTTACTCGAGAAGACCCATATCACTCCTGTTTACCCGCCACCACTCAAAGATTTTCTCCCGCCCGCAAGTTTCGTGTGAGGTTGTGGGCATATTTTATAGTCCGGATCCATGCTTCCGCCACATAAATCTTTGCATAACTCCTCTCTTCCGATTGGCATCTGCCTTGGCTGGCTCGCATTGGGCAAATGAACTGATTTAGATTCTCCCTCGGGCGCATCGTGAACCCGCCACCTAATCAAGTAAAGGCACTCAAACCGTGATTTTCGGGTAGCTCAACCTTTTCTCGAGTGTTTTTGGTGCGCCTGTCATCCAAGCACTTCCATCTCTTTGCCACCGATCATAATCAGAATCGTGGGCCCTTGGTTCAGTAATCCTAATCGTGCGCTGCCTATGACTCGACCTCCTTTATAGTTGGCCCCCTTCCTCATTCAAATCGCCCAAGAATGAGCTATTCACAGAAACTCTCGCTCTTTTTCACCTCCTCCTCGTATTCTTCCCCACCGCCATTTTTCCCTCCCTGGCCATTCAATTTTTGTTGCCCTCGACGGCCTGGGACTCCACCTCTAAGATCCGACCGCCTCAAGCGCATCTCGTGAACTGACTGCATAATGGCGCAAATACCGAGTCAAGACAAAGATTCTCGCCAAAACTGGTGTTGAGGCTTGACTTCCGTGGTTAAGGATTCGGCCCATCCTGGGCAGTTTTCATGTAAGATTTAGTAAAGAATAGTAGGAAATAGTAAAAACTTGATAAACAAAGAGTGAAAGGGTCGATTTACCTCCAGAATTTCGCTAATACAGAGGTAAACGCAGTTCGCAGCCGCCACGCCGGTGCACTCCGCCCGGCTAAAAACCACCGCGGCACAGAGGATATCCCAGCTCACCGCGAGAGTCTCCCGCCTGCATTTGGACTCTTCGACATCGACGGAAAATTGGCCGCCCTCCCAGATCCCTGTGCGCCACGTGGCGACGGGATTGGCCATACGCACGCGATCATTAATGGCCTCGTCCGAATTTAATTATAAAATTAAAGGTGTCAGCCGCTTCCGATCCCTGAGGATTCGTGATAAAATCACTGGATCTAATATCGATAAAGAACCAAATTGAGTGCATCTAATACGGAGAATAACTCCCGCCTCCACGCCTACGACATCCACGCCGCCTCCACTTAATCTGGACGGATGATCCCGAGGATTCGGATCCACTGACCCGGGACGGTGATCCCTGAGGGGGATCACCACTACGATAGCGCCTACCAGAAATGTTCACCCGCCTGCAGAAAGCACAGGATCCAAGCCACGGATCCATCGCCACCATGCCTGGGATCCCGGAGGGTGGGGATCACCACTTCGCGATATGGTCTCACTGCCATCGCCCACCTGGGTGATCCCTGTGAGGATCTGGATCCGTGTCCGGTGCCCGGATCCTGTGAGGAAGGATCACCACTTGCCACATAGCATCCGCCGTTATTTACCACTCACGGCAGGATCCCGAGGAGGGAATCACCCTACGGACATCGTCCGGGCCGTTATCACCCACGGAGGTGATCCCGAGAGGGGATCCGCTACACCGGATGCTCCGGGATCCCGGGAGGTGGGGGATCACCACCGCTGGATGGCGTCTGGTCGTTATCACCACTTCACGGGTGATCCCGAGGAGGGATCCGTCCGGATGCCGGGATCCTGAGGAGGGATCACTTTGGCGATATCGGCCTCACTGCTAATGCCTGGGGCCGACCGTGGGGATCCTGCAGGAGGGGATCGCGCGGGATGATCCCCGAGGCTGGATCTTCAGGCGCGGACGGCCGCGATTGTAACGGGTTTCGGATTTATGGATGGTCCGGGCCGACGTGGCGTCTGCTGCACTAGAACGGGTCTCCTCAACGTATTCCTGTCGAGGGCGACCCGGGATCCTAGAGGCTGGGTAAATTTGTATTCCAGGATCACTGAATCAAGGGTAAAAGCATTCCTGAGCTCTAGAAGCCATTGTACGGTCTTATCTTCTGAAAGCGGAACCGAAACCAACATTCAATTTGTTGCTTCCAATCTGCTCTCCAGCCTTTGTGAAGCTATTAAGGTAGAATCTGAGACTTGGATTGGATTGTGGTCGTTTTATTTTCCTTACTGCAGCCGGATTTGAATCTAAATAGGATTTTGCCCTGTTTTAAATCGATTCTTCATCGTCCTGTAGCAGAAATCATGGCTATGGCGGACTCTGGTTTTATTTTATGGGGCCTCTTGCCACTGTTTATGTGTTTTTAATTTTGCCCCTCCTAATCCGGCGAGTTTCTGCAACCGCTATTACGGCATTTGACCAGAAACAGTTTTGTCGAATCCTGTTATTTCGATGTTTCGGGTTTTAAAACCGGATCAAATGTGAAATGGGCATCTTATCCATGAATTTTGTTGTTCTGCTGAGCAGATCATGTAATGTTTCAGATTCGACAGATTTAAGCCCCTTGAAATGCATTTGATATTTTTCTCGGCCCCTCATTAAATGCATTTTCGCCACTAGCTTTCTGATTGGTTCAGATATTTGGAAAATCAGATCTTATTTCTGCTCTATCTGTGGAAGAAACGAAATAGTGCAAAATTCAGGATTTTGGGCGCACTTTTAGCAAACGAATTTTGGGTTGTAGATATTTCAGATTTGTGCAGTGTTTTCAAGAATGTGATAGAAAAAATGTGACCAGAAAATCAAAAATCGGTGGCACATTTGTGGTATTTGAAACAGGGCTTCGGTAATGAAACACCGCAAGCAGATCCGGCAAAAGAAAAGGGCTTGAATATATCTAACGATCTACTCTATGAGGTTCTAAAACGGGTAGATGGAGTTTTAGCAGCATCAAGCTGTGTAAATTCTGATTTTCATAGATCGTAAAGGATGAAAAAATTCAATAAAATCTGCAAGCACAGATGGCTGGCTACCCAGAAATCAGAAGTAAAGCCTGATCAAATCGAATGGAGGGTTCAATTTGTCTCTAAGCAGAGAGCATCCCTTAACTCTAAACAGAGGGACGGAAAACTAGTAGAGACGAATCAGAGCTTATGGAATAATTCCAGCGAAGGGGAGAATATAATGAAAACAGATGTGCATACGGCGGATCGGTTTTCAAGCTTGGTGGTATCAATTATATTACATTCTTACAAGGAGGAATCCGTTCTGGAGCAGGTTAATCGACGGATTCCCAAAGCAAAGACCATCCAAGGCTTTGAACTGTTCATTCTGGAATAGAGGAGCATTTTAGATCAGGGAAGAGTAAATTCCGCTATAGCTGCCGGATTACCAAAAGTTGAAAGCTAGCAACAGAACAGAAGGAAGGTAAAATATGGCGATCTCTGGGAAAATCGGCGCTGTTGGATCATTCGACAAAAAAAAAGTAGGGAAATGGTAAATCTATCAAGCTGGAGGCTCTTGAGCGGATCTCCGGCACTGGGCCCAGTGACGATTTTTTTTTATAATTCGTTTCGATCAGTGATTTTCACATCTGGGCAGGCTATTGTGCAATGCAATATATTGATCAAATTTCGGATTTTGAAGATGGGTTTTGTGAGGAAGAAGGATTGAAGTTTAGATTGACGGAATTGAGCTTGCAAAATGGAGGATATGGCAGGCCGCATCTAAATGGGCGAATTGTTTGCCCGTTTTTCTTCGCGCATTGGATTCTAGAAGAGTAAACGGATCAACGAGGTGCCAGATTGTTGCACGATATTTCCGTGCCTTAAAACAGATCAAAGAGAAGATTTGTAGGCGAGAAAAGTAGATGGATCTGTTGGCCGCTAATTGAATTGATTTTTCCTGGGTCTCTGTTACTCCATTTTGTGACACGATCTGGCTGCATGCAGGATTTGGTCAGAATGTTTCTTCACAGAGTGAAAGTTTTTTTAGATTCAAATAAAAATCGCTCTTTTGTATTTTTGTATCCGAACATAAATATCGTTGTAATTAAAAGTTTTGAAAAATGTGCCTTCAATTGACATTTCTCCCCAGTCCTCCTTTGGGCGAAAAATATGTTTACTCCTTATTTTTAGGGCCTTAGCGGTACCATTAGGTACCATTTAGGGCTTCGCGGTTCCATTTCGGAACCTTGTTTTGAGCGGGTGCATCCCCATTAGGCCAAAATTGGCCGGTACCTGTGACGCCTTGCAAGTTACTGGCACCGGAGTAGTCTCACCATCATCTGACTTTGATTTGCTGATATGGCACAGGCTTTGAACCCAATTCAGGTGAATTGAAAGCTTTTCGAATCTCTGGAAATCAAAACTGAGTTTGTCATTTTCCTGATTTCGTTTGTCCTCTTTCCCCGGTTTTTGCCAGAACTCATAAAACATGATTGCAGGCAATGAACGGTGGTCTTGGAACCGTAAACTGGATCTGCTTGAATTACTGGTGCTGGGTTAATGACACACCAACCCCTGTTTTTAGTAGTGTCAACCCTGTTTCGAGTACTGTTAGGTACTTTTACGGATCTCCACTCCACAACATAGAAACCAAGGTGCCAACTTGATGTCAGGCACGCCATCCTCCGACTATCCACTAAAAGATAATCGCATGTTGAATCGGTATTCTCACCTGTGGAATCACCACATAAATACCTCCTTAAGGATATCCACCTATCGTGATCCCCCGCCGTGGAATCACGTTCGTGGTTATTCTCTCATGAAGGAGTATCCACCCATAGTATCTCCCCGCCGGAATCGTCCATGATTATTCCCTTACCGCTGATCACACCATATCTTTCGTTATTTTTATTTTATCTATTTTTATTTGTTATTTTTTAATGAAATCGGTCGAGGGTCGATTCCAATGGACAATAACATTTGATTCAAGTGGATATTAAAAAATCTATTCTATTTTATTCATTTTAATTTTAATGATATTCATTAAAGGGCATATACTCAGACGTT
Organism: Isoetes taiwanensis; assembly: GCA_021234155.1. Classification (NCBI taxonomy): domain Eukaryota; kingdom Viridiplantae; phylum Streptophyta; class Lycopodiopsida; order Isoetales; family Isoetaceae; genus Isoetes; species Isoetes taiwanensis. The sequence goes on from JAJEKV010000005.1 coordinate 1,049,975, forward strand.
GACCCAAGGCATGATTACAAATATTCAGCCTCTTATGTTCTGTACTATGTAATTCTCGTATTGTACTACAAGTCCCATTACATAATGGTTGTGTAGTGAATCCGTCAGTTGGAATCACATTCCATTCAAGCGCTTAAAAATCTATTCTCCCAAGCCATTCAAATTCTCATGCATTTCGTTCAAAGACCGGGTTTCTTTAGTTTCATCACATTTCTTTATCTTGTTGTCATAGCCAATCCCTATCCAGATGGAGCAAAGTAGAAACATCATTTAATGAGAATTTTGGATGGTATCTATCAAAATCGACCTTCAAGAATTTTCTCCTCACAGATCATATGGAGGTGGAATCTCCTCCAAAAAATCCCCGCAGAAGGCTTTTGATGACTGCTGAAATGTGTTTCATGTGATCCGCAAGATGATGATTGTATCCTGCCTGCTTAAGTGTATATATTTGGAGGGATCATAATTGCTAGAAGAACCTTATGCCATCACAAACTGGAAGTTAGCAAAAGAATTTGAATGAGCGTAGAAGCAGGGCAACTTAGATATGACATTGAGTACTGCTATAGGATGCTGGAGGAAAAATCCTCCTTGGAAACTAGCTGGCAACATGATGGGAAATCCTCAACTGGCTGCTTGATCCCAAGATGGATGGGCAGCATTGCAAACTAGCAATTGTGGGAGTAGTTACTCAAGAAAAACAGATCCTATAAACTACAGCTTCCAAGCAAGTGGTATGCCTTATGACTACATAAAGCTAGGACCTTTAAGAAGCAAAAGTCTTCGGCTTAGGAGCTAGGAAATAAAGCTCCTGAACCTTGAGAAGAAGGAATCTCGAAAGGTATGAGTTTGACGGCGGTGATGCATTTATGAGTATTCGGGCGCATAACTGGGCGCATTTTAGACAGTAGTCAAGGAGAAGAGCACGACTATAATGAATGAGAGCAAGGATATTGTTGAACCCGACAAATAGGCAAATTTGGGTTAATCAACAAGGTTGAGATGAGGCTAAACATTGAAGAGGCCCGAAAAGATCAAAAGGGTAGCTATCAAGAAGAATATTGTCAAGTCGTATTTAATTAAAGTGGGACTCATTCCATTCCCATTTTTTCTAACCCCCCACTTAATTTACAAAAAAGCACCCCAGGTCAAACCCATACTTGGAATTTTTGTCTATTAGTGTGCATCCAAGCTTTTCTTCCAGTTTTTCTTGGATAGCATGTCGAGAACAAGAACAATGCAACGAAAACATGCATTAGACCTATCAAGTTCTAATTGAAAAAGATTCTTAGTTGAACATTTTGGCTCTATTTTTCTTTAGGTGGGTGACACAGATCACAAATTCCAACAAAAATTAAGCAAATTGTTTACTTAATCACCCCAAATATACTAGTTTTGAGATACCTTATATTTATAAATGGGCTCATTACAATATATATTATAGTGGGTGAAGAGACCATAGTGGTCGATGGGCACAATCATTTACACCCTCTTCACACATGAACCACCTAGTAAAGGGCGCCAGTGGAGCTCTCTCTGAGATCAGCGGGCTTGGCTGAGACGATAGAGATTTGTATGAGGAGTGCCTTTGGGCCCGCGTGCTTTATGTCCAAATCATGTCACCACCCTCTTCTAGACATCTTTCTTTGTGAACTCCGTCTTTCATTGCTCCCCAAGCATGTACTATCCGGTCGAGATAAGGACCGCAAGAGACAAAATAAAATTAGTCAAGTGATGCTACATGCAAAAAAATAAAATAAAACACGTTCTTAGGGCCATTTTTGGAAAATACGAGCATGAGAAAACGCGGGGTTTTCGATCTCGCCTTTCTACATAAACCGCAGAAACGCAGTTTCAAAGCGGAGCGGTTTCGGGCCACACGAGAAAGGCAAATTCCTAAAAACGAGTTTTATGGATCGAAGGCCTTTCAACAAGTCGAAAGGAGAAAGGCGTAAGCGAAGCGGGTTTAATTGAATGCCTTCTAATCCATAAAACCCGCTCACTTTGAAGCCTAAAAGGCTTTCGAAAAGGTAATCCCCAAACTCGAAACTTTTGAGTCGCTTTCGCCTTTCTGAAGTCGGGAAAGAAAGGCGTACCAAAAAATGCAGTTTGAGGGCCTTTCGACTGCAAGTCGAAAAAGGCAACTCAGAGTAAAAAAAAAGGTAATTTCAAAGCTCGAGTCCGAAGGTCATTTCATGAATGTCGAGAAAGGCAAAACTCAAAGCGAAAAATGCAGTTTGAGGGCCTTTCTCGACTCAAAAGTCGAAAAAGGCAACCTCGAGTAAAAAAAGGTAATTTCAAAGCTCGTAGTCCGCAAACATCCTATGTATTTTTCTATGAAAAAATAGCCTCCCATCAATTTCCCTACGTATTTTCCATGAAAAATAGACCCTCCCCATGTATTATCTAATGGACACATATCCAATGGACCCTCACCCTTTCTAATGGACCATACCATATAGCTATATGAAGAGGGGACCATTGGGCTCATATTTAGCTATGTAAAGAGTAATGCCTAATGCACATATAAATAGCAACATATGCACCTATAATGCACATTATAACCTATGAGAGCCTATTAGACCTATGTATTAAATCCCATTAATATGCATTAGACCTATTAATATGTTGAATTGTCCATTTTTGTGTCTTGAACCTTCAAAATGGGTTAAACAAGGTGTAAATTATATCATGATCGTCGCAAAGTTAAATTTTTACCTTAGAATAAAAATATATGCCTAGAAAACATGCAGCATGGGAATATAATGTTTAACGTGTGAACATAGTAGCACGCACATAAAAAGAGAAAATTGGGGACACGTCAAAATATAATCCTATATTATTAGTATTTATTTTACACTTTCTTTTTCAACGTATTATTTTACCCCGCTTTTTCTAATACCCCATTTTTTTTTTTCCCGCCCATGCTTGAATTTTAAAATTTGGTACATACCTTTGAGACGAAGATACTTTGTACCACTTGAACTCTTTGTTTCTGGAAGAAGCTCCCATAGCCATAGCTCCCATCGAATTGACCCAAGAACCAAAAGCTTCACAAAGATAGTTTAAATCCAAAAATTATGACATATGGCTCAAAATTTTTTATTTTCCCAAGCCGAAGCCATGGTCTAGTTTTCAAACTCCCCCGGCCGAGCAAAGGGTTTGGCAGAGCAAAGGACAGAAAGAAGGAGGCAGATGAAAGAATGCAGATGATAAAGATCCGGCAGATGAAAAAATGTAGATGCAAAGCATCCGGCAGAGAGGACATAAAGAAGGAGGCTTCTCTGAATCCATTCGTCCATTCTTCTTTGAATATAAGATGTAGAAGCTTTTTCTCTGAAAGATCCTTTGCTTCTCTCACTTTCTTCAACTCCGGCACCCTTCATCTCATTCTTTTCTCGCCAGATCATTTAATCATGGGCGGCAAGGAAAGAGTCATGAACGCTGGATGATTGGGCGAAAAGAAACCCAAAAGGATCGGATTTAGGGCTAAAATGCTGCAGCGGCCAGAAACATGGCAGAATAAGATGATGAGTGAGTACAAACGGCTCGAAATCGACCGGTTCTGGGCACCCAAAACCAAATTTTTAGGAGGAAGAGAAAGATTGGGAGAAATGAGTTTGAATTTAATTTCGAATCAAGGGCAAGTTTCTCCGCCACCAGCGATTCAAGCAACAGATGCAAGCAGAGCGTTTTGGATAACAGTTTTGGATAACAATAACAGGGATAACGCATATATGTTAATATAACAGGGATATAATGATAGAAAGAGTTAATATTGGTGGAAGGCAGGGCATCCTCAGCATTGGCGAGAGTCGGTCTTAATACGAAACTTCGGCCCGAGACAATGTCGGCTCCCTCCTTGAGCCCTCGAACGGATTTGTACCAAAAACCGGCGGCAGGTCTATGAATGCCTACTCCACCCCCGTCGTGGTAGATGGAAGAGTGCCGTTGAAATACCAGCCGGCAACGTGATCGAATTATCCTCCTCCTCATGCTCGCCTCGCAAGCATCTCGCCAAAGAATGTAAAACCCCGATAGGAAAAAACGATATAATAAAGAGATATAATGATAGGAAGAGTTTTATCGTGGATATGAAGAGTTAGCTATTATATCCCCGATAGGGAAGAGCGTTTATGCGCTTTTGGAATGTGATAATGAAGAGCAAGATGAGAGATCTCCATCTCCCACAGGCATGAAATCGTGAGGGTGCCTTCGACTCGGTCGAGTCTGGAAGGATTATAATGTTTACTTTTTGAGTTTTATTCTTATTTTTTTTGTGTATAATGTTTAATGGGTGCCCAACAAAAGAAATATTTGGGCTCGCTTACCTTGGGCATCCGCTCATGGGGCTTCTCAATAAGGATTGGGGATCCTGCATGGAGGAATCATGCCCATTCTCGCTTCACGAGGCGAGAAAAATTTCTCAAAGATTGTCTAAATTGTTTAATTATTTATTGTCTAATTAATTACTTAATTAATTATATTATTTAAGTCGCCTAATTAATTTTTTTATTTTTCAATGGTTGTTTAGCCATGGAACCCCCTCCCCTTCTCCCCTTTGCCCCTCCTCCTCTTCCCCATGCCCTCGCCCCTTCCCCTCCCTTTGCCCTTCCCCTCCTCCCCTTCCCCAAGACCCCCCTCCCCTCCCCTCCCTTTGCCCTTCCCCTCCCCTTCCCAAGACCCCGCCCCTCCCCTCCTCGTTGCCCTTCCCCTTCCCTCCCTCCCCATTTGCTCGGCCCCTTCTCAACTAGTGGTTTTGTAAAATTTATGAAGAAAACAAGCTACCCGGTTCTTTTTGTGTGTGATGTCTAATTCTATTCAAGCATTCAATTCAAATTTTTTTCTATAGTATGAGTCTCATTTTCATCCGAGTCCCAAATTTCGAGATTTGACTCACTTTAATTAAATGCGACTTTGTCAAGAAGTTTGGCTTGATGTTGGGATAGTGAAACCAGAGAACGGATGCTAGTAGTAAGGCCAATTCCACCGAACGGCATCTCTGTTACCTCTAGAGTCTCGATCTTCCACCCTAAATACCGGGGCCACTATTCTACTACAATTAGTCAATTCTTTGGCAATACAGCCATATCCGGATGGCAGGTTTTATCACAAGATAGCAAACTCCCCGGGATCTTGCCCGAGTAAAATCTCGATAATTGCCGCCACATCGAACCTTCTTAGGGTGTGATGGAATCGCAAAACTTAGAAAAATGCTAGTTGGACTTCTCGCAATTGGTCCAAGTATGAACTTTTGGTTCATGGAATCGGGCCTAAGACCTCTATAATTTCGATTAACAGGGAGCTAGGAGAAAGGGTTCCTTACCAAGTGAAGACCACCATTAAGCCGCACCAATAAGTAAGAAACCAATGCCAAAGAACAGTGCGAAGCATTTGTGAGTCTTGATGGAGCAAACGAGTTCACCACCCAGTTTGACAAGATTTTGAAGCCGGGTCCCATGAGGTGGGGAGATACCATGTATGGGTGGGTACCGGATGGATAATCACCCCATCTGGCCTAGATTTCGCCCTAGATCCTTCATCGGCTATGCATCGGATGTGGCGCTACGCATTTGTCATCCGTGTAGGTTTTAGAGTGGACCGGTCGTAATGGCAGTGCCCGGGCGAGTGCCTTTGGCCTAAAATGACTACCTTGATTTCAACGAGAAAAACTTGGGTGGTGATTCCAATGTTTGGAATAATAAAGGTGGCGATTCTACTAAGGAAGGAATAACGCCGGGTGATTCCAATGCAGGAATTACCAGGTAGTGATTCTTCCCGAAAGGGAGCACAACAAAGACATACGGCTATGTGTGGTGCTCTCGCATTCATCCGCGTAGGTTTTGGAGCAGGACCGGTCATAATGGTAGGCCCAAAGAAGTAATGCCCGATAGAATCATGACGTTGACATTTAATTAATTCAAAATTTAATTACATTTGGTTATTTTTACGTCCGCTAAATAAACCTTACCCCATAGCATATTCCTATCAATTTGAATTTGTTTCTTACAAGTATAGAACATTTTGGCACCCAATTTGAAATGATTTATATTCAAATGAATTCAAATGGGAAGGGATTCACCCTAATATCAAAATTAGTTCACCGAATTCAAAAGTTGCATTTAGGCAATTGCAATCATAGAGTTTATGTCAAGGCCTATAGCTCTTCAAGCCAAACCCGGACCATCCTCGCACTAAACCTTTTCGAAAGCAAAATGGAAGGTAGCTTTTCTTTGTTGGACACAATCGATAATTATTATAACATGGTCGCTAATATAGACCTCGCTTGTCAATTTCATCCCGCCGAATCAATTATCGACGATAAGACATACCGCCTAAAAAAATATATAAAAGGTAGATGGATTATATAAACAAATATCAATGCACCTTGGACCAAACATATCACTCACATAACAAATACTGATGCAACATGAAACATGAGACAAAATATGGTTACGATTATCCATCAAACAAATATACACACGATAAAATATGTTTGCCAAAACTATAAAGAATTAACCTAACATGCAACATGAAACATGAAATAAAATATTGTTACGATTATCCATCAGACATCATATACATGCATGATAAAATACGTTTGCCAAAACTATAAAGAATACTCACGCATGACCCAACGCCACATGTCTAATACGTATAACTTGTGCATATCCACTGTAAGTTATAATCTCCTGCGAAATCAAGCAAAATGGAGTTCTAAAAACATACACCGGTCAAACTTGAAATATCGGAGCCACAAGGGATAAATAATGGTCAACCAACAAACTGATGAGGCATGCCAACCTTAGGGATCAACCGTAAGTATTGATAGAATGAAGGGAATCAGAGATAACATGGTAAATGAGACTAATGAAGCAGAGGGATGGAGCAATGAGATTGCGATGAAAGGGATAATATGAAGTATAGGGACAAAATAGCGTGAAAGCAAGACTAACAATAACTAATAGAACAGGTAAACAAAAAAGATCGGAAGAGGAACAATGGACCATAGTAAGGACAAAATGAAACAACAAGCCAAACAAGAACTAACGAACTAAAAGAAGGAAACCCCAAAAATTGGACAAGACGAAGAAACTATCAAACTAACAAAAAGAAGATGTGAAGAAGGTAGAAGGTAGCCATCAGCATTTTGAAAACTTTTCAAAAGCAAGATGGAACATGTCCAAAGAACTAAAGAGACCAACCAACCATGGAACATGTGGAGTAACATGGGAAAAATAGGAGTAGAAGCTAAAGAAAAGGGATACCATGAAGACAAAGGACAAAAGGGTAACTGGGGCGAACAAAGGTGGCATACACAAGAACTACAGAAGCGGGTGGAGCACAAGTAAGACGGCAAGGATCCATAGGAAGAAACATGACAATTGGAACTAGTGCTACAAACAACAGAGTAATTACTGAAGAGACTCACAGACTATAAGGGACAAATGGATCAATAATAGACAACTAAAATTAAAGAATGTGATGGGTGACACGGAGAGAAGAAAACGAATAAGGCAGTGGAAATAAATGAGATAAAAGGGTATTGAAGGCACGTGGACTTAGGGTAGCTGTAACACCGACAAGAACCAAACCATATAAGAGACATATATAAATCATATAACTAGAAAAAACAATTTCAACATCACCGCTAAGCATATGGAAAAAGGTTAGATCAAGCAATGAGCACTCTAGAGAAAAAACAAACTAATCGATGAAAATAGCCTCCGTGCCTAATGCCTATAACTTGGATACATGCAATTCAGAAAAAATAAGCAATACCAGAAATGACTGGGCACATATTGATGTTAATGCAGTTGTAACACCGATAAGAAACATACCACATAAAACATAAAAAAAAAATATGGACTACACATAGCAAATATCAGTGCATCGTGACATACATATAACATACTGATGCAACATGAAATATGAAACAGACTAAAGCCAACCATTATCCATGTCAAACATAATATATACATGCTCGATATAACACGCTTGCCAAACCATGAGAATGCTCATGCATAACCCCATGCCAGACATCATGCCCAATACACATAACTTGGATATGTATATGTCTACTATAGGTTATAGTTTTCATGAGAAATCATGCAATTTTGGGGCTCTCAAAACATGCATCATGTCAAAACTTGAAATGTAGGAAGTTAAAATACCAAACCATATAAAACTAAGGAAAAACAAGTCCAATATCACTGCTGCTAAATATACGAAAAAAGATTAGTTCAAGCAATGTGAGCACTCTAGAAGCAAAACAGATTAAACTACGAACACAACTTCCATGCTGGATATCATGCCTAAAGTATATAACATAGGATCCGTGCAATTCTACCACAAGGTAACATTTCCATGAGAAAAACAAGGGATAAAGAATTGACGGGGCACATTGGTTTTCAAATGCAAAATGTAGATGGATTATCTATAACACATATAAATGCATCATGAACTAAATATATCATACTCATATAACAAATACTGATACAATATGAAACATGAAATAAAAAGCAGTCATCCATATAATATACGTGCTCGAAATAATATGGTTGACAAATCATAAAGAATGCTCATGCATGGCCCCATGCTCAACATCATGCCTAAAGTGCATAACCTAGATATGTACATATTTACCGTAAGTTATAATTTCTATGAGAAAACAAGCAATCTGGAGTTTTAAAAATATGCAGCATGCCAAAACTCAAAATATAGAAAATTAACCCATATAGAACTAGGAAAAAAACGACCAACATCATCGTTGTAAACAGATGAAAAAGGTTAGTTCCAGCAAGAACACTCTGGCAGAAAAACAAACTAACCTAAGAAAATAATACGACACGAACCACGTAATGTGAGAATCTAAAATGAATAAGGGGAAGGGGGAAGGGGAAAGGCGCCCGTCAAACCCAAATCAGTAAACCAACAAGGCGAATCAAGAACTATACAAGCCCAAACTAACAAACAAAAAAGCAAACCACGAACTATGTAAGCAATAAGAAAAGAAAAATATATCAATCTAGACCTAGAGAAAACCACTACAAACAACAGACTAACATCCATAAAAACATATATAATCAAGTTGATAAGCTAAGTGGCCAAAGCCAAACATGGTCCTAGGGTAAAAAGAATTGACAAAATTCACGGGCATAGCAAAATGGAAAAAGGGAAAGGACATATCGATGGTTATAGTAAAAGAAACCAGGAAAATAAAATGAAAACAAGCAACAGACATAAATGCATATCCATGAAAATGGGAAATAATGCATAATAATCATCTTAACACTTTCCAAAGCTGATACAAAATATCAAAACCAACATCCCGCATCATGCAAAACCATAAGTGGAGGAAAAAAGAACCCAGATCACGAAGAAAGTTGTGCCCATATGAAAATCAAGTCATTGTCAAGCTGCAGAATCACGCTCCTTGAAATCTGCAAGAAAGAAAATGAGAGCAGCCGCCATCTGATATTGAATATAATAACTTGTTAATCTACAAAACCATAACAAGAAGCAAAACAACAATAGTTAACCAGCAGACAACTATCCATGCAATCACATCATCAACTAACCAAGTATCTATAATCCAAAAAGTTACAAACTTACAAGAACCTAAGGAAAAAAGACAAAAAAATAAATAAAAATAAAAAAACAAGAAAAAAGGCGATTAGAAATTACTCCTCTACTGGCATATCCTCGCTAAGACGCTTTTGATCATATCTCTCGTGTGGAATAACGGATTCATGCAATTCTTAGATGGTTGGAAAGCTTATCTAGAGAGCTTTCTGAAAATATAAGATTCGAGCCTATTGGATAGTAGAAAGGCTATGAAAAATGCAGATTCAAGATTACGGCTAAAAAGAGCTCGACAAAATGCTTTTCCCCATATCTCCCTCCCAGAATATCGAATTCAGACGATTTTTTGAGAGATAAAAAAGCTTATCTAGTTAACTTTCCTCAAACATTTTTGGACATATAAAGTCTGTAAGAAACACAGGTTAATGATTTCGGCCAAAAAAAGCTTGACATAATGCTTTTTCGCATATCTCCTTCCCATCGGATTCGGGCGATTTTTAGATGGATTTGGAAAATTTATCGAATGAGCTTTCCAATAATATAAAATTCGACTATGGTTGGGAGGAGAAGGCCTGCGAAAAAATCCGATTGGAAATTTCAGCCAAATTCAGGGGAATTGGAGAAAAGCTTGAACAGATTTGATGCTCAAAAACAAGAATAGGCAACGAAATAGAGAGGGTGTAACGAGGAAAACTAAGAACAAACTAAAGGTAAGCAGAAAGGAAGCTGACACCAAGAATCAAAGATCCAGCTAAGAGAAAACGCTGATGAGAACTGAGAGGGAGAACATAGTATATGTAGGGGAGAAAGGATCCAAATGAATCATGCAAATAGTTTATATTCATGTACTCTTGTTATTACCTAGTTATCTACGGTAGTTCTGCCAATAAAGGTATACATACCCCCTGCCAATAAAGGTATACATAGCCCCTGATATTTATACTTAGGGTTTTCGGGAATGTGTTTTTGTTAATTAGGTAATTATATTAGGGTATTTATACACGGGATTTGGTACTGTGGGTATTTGTACTCAGGGTATTTATACCCATAGGTATTTAAACTTAGGATTTTTATATATGTGGTTTTTATAATTATTATAACTATTATTATGCACAAGGATTTATATGTAGGGTATTAGTACTTAGGGTATTTATATCCCTCTGGTATTTATACTTAGGGTTTCTGGGCATGACCTTTTTTTTATATAATTAGGTAATTATACTTCGGGTATTTATACATAGCATATTTATACCCTCGGGTATTTAAACTTAGGATTTTTATATATAGGGCTTTTATAATTATTATAATTAGGGTGTTTGTGCTCAGAGTAGTTATACTTAGGGTATTTGTCCATATGGTATCAGTAATTAGGAGTATTTATATAAGTTTTTTCATAATACAGTAACTATGCTTAGGGTATTTGTACAGGGTATTCATAACCTCTGGTATTTATACTTAGGGTTTTTGTGCACGAGTATTTTACATAAGGTATTCGTACTTAGGGTATTTAGACCCTCTATATTTATACATAGAGTTTTTGTGCATGGGTTTTCCTATATTATAAAAAAAATAAAAAAAAATGCGATAGCGTCCCGGTGAGTGCGTATTCCACGACCTCCTATTTCAAAAAATTTTTGGTTGTGTGGGGGATTCGAACCCTGGACCTTATCGAACCCTAATTCCCCCCTATTCCCCCCTTGGCCCAGGCCCCAGCGCCCATGGCCTTCCCCCTTTTCACCCCGTTAATTCGGCGCCCGTCATTCCCCGTCAACTCCCTTTTTCCCCTCGCCTAAATTTCCCGCCCGGTCTCCCGTGGTGTGGTAATGCGGGGGGCCTTGAGGGCCAATCGGCTCCTGCCAACTGTGCCAACGGCCCCCTGCCAATGGTACGTGGTACCATTCTGACAGCCCTTCATTCTTCCGGACCCGAACGTCAAGCGTCTGAAGTGCAAGTCTGCAAAATTGATCGAGGCAAATTTTAGCAAGAAGTATTGAGGCGCTAAGTGTTTTGTTGACAGATTCGGATAGCCATTGTTCTAAGCTTTCGATTGACCCCCAATTTGGTCTGGATCGGGTGGGGTCGAAAGCGTGGTCTTCGGCGCGGGATCGAAAAGCCAGCCAGACGTTTGGAATAGCTGGTTAATATTAGCAGGTTAAGTTGCTAAAAGATTACACTTTGGCTCCAAGCCCTAATCCGAAAAGCAGCCTCGTTTGAACCCCTTTACCTGAACTTTGGTTAAGCAAAGGGGCCGAGAGTTGTTTTGATCATTGCTGGGTGATTGATTGGCGTCTGGGTTGCTATGGATAACCCAAAGAAGTTTCTAGCGGCCAGCTCAAGAGCGATGGCACTTGCAAGAAATAGAATAAAATGCAAGCATGTTAAGGAGCAAGAAAGAGATAAACCAGCTACACAAGACAACACTGATCGCCAGAGGGGAAAACATCACGAAAAGAATCCACCGCCTGTGGCCATCAGAACCTCTCCAAGGAACAAGTTGAAAAATATGGCAGAAGCATCGGAGGCTAAATTGCAGAAGGGAAAAAAAAGAAAGATCATCAAAAGCTCCTCGACAAAGAGCAGCAAAGAAGAAGAAGATTAGCAAAGACAAACAAAGCAACAAAGTACTAGCAGCAGCAGCAGTGAAGGGGAAGCTCCCGTCACCAAGAGAAGGAAAACAAGGATCAAAAGGGTGACTAAGGCTAAACCTCCAATTCAAGTGTCGAGCTCGTCCGAGGAAGAGCCGGATTCCGACGCCCTCGTGGCAAAAAAGAACCCTGTTCCTGTAATCAAAGGCAAAAAGGGAAGAATCAGCAACAAGAAAAGAGCTCAGGGGCTGAACAAACCAGGAAAAGACAAAGTTAAGAGAGCTAAAAGACCACAGGGGCTTGGAAGAAAGAGATACGAGGACAAGACGAAAGGATTCGAGGAAGCTTTTCAGGAATATCAAGAGGCAAAAGCTAAAGCTGAAAAGGGTAAAGGCAGCTCCCGAAATCCTGCAAAAGAAATAACAGAGAAAGAAGAGGAAAAAGGCAAACAAATTGTGCTGTATAGGGAGCTGGACATCAAATCCTTTTCAAGATCTTGTAGGAACAATGAAGAAAGAAGAAAGCTACAAGCTAACCTGGAGAAAAAGCTACAAAGCAGCAATAACAAGAAAGAAGTTGGGGTAAAGATTGCAACTCCAGCAGCCATTGATGGGGTAAGTTCATCAGCCCCTGTAAATTGCATTGCAGATCAGCTTCATGGGGTAAAGTCTGTGCCCCCCACAGACCAGTTCGAAGGGGTAATGTCTGTGCCCCCCACAGACCATCACATTGGGGTAATGTCTGTGCCCCCCACAGACCTGCACACTGGGGTAATGTCTGTGCCCCCCACAGACTTGCATATTGGGGTAATGTCTGTGCCCCCCACAGACCAGCACAATGGGATAATTTCTGCAACCCCTGCAGACCTGTCTGGTATCTCAGGTATAATGACTGAAGAAGTTGTGGCAATTGGTGGAGGTTTTAGCCTTAAAAAGAAGGAGATAACACATTTCCAGCTGTTCCCTGAGCTAAACTTCCAAACAGATCCAAAGTTAGCAGAGAAGCTTCCTCACAAGGCTGAACTTGAAGTAGAAGAACAAGAAACATCCCATCTGCAACTGTGCCTGGAAGGAAACATAGAAAATCTTAGCAGGGGAAAGGAAAAAGAGATACCATTGCATGGCAACACTGGGGTATTGTTGCAGGGTGCAGGGGTTGCAGGGGTGTTCACTGGGGCCTTGGTTGCAACCCCTGAAGCCCTGAACATGGGAAATGGAGATAAAAATAATATATCTTGCTTCCATTTGTTTCCAGAATTGAGTACATTAAAAAAAAAAAAAAGAGGCAGACTTCTCAGCAGAAGCAGGCCCAAGCCACAGCAAACAGGGACTAACTCAAATTGAATCAGAATGTGAAAAAGATGAAGCAGCTCAAATTCCATACCTGGCTCCAGAACGGGGAGTGTTCAGCCAGATCAGCCAACTGGAAACTCCTTCACCAATCATAACTGCAATGGATCCAGGTAAATATGATCAGCAGCACAAAATTCAATTGGATAAGGGCAAGTCAAAAATGGAGTTTGAGGGCCACCCAAAGGCTCCCACACAAACTGGCCAAGCTATTTTTCCTCACCAAAAATTTGTAAGTCCCCAGCAAATGGAAACCCCCCAAACAGGTGCCAAGGTCATGCTGGAAACCCCTCCTCTTGGAGTTAATCTTAATGAAGAAGACCTTGCACTCATGAAGATGGAGATTGAAAAACTGAAAAATAGTGCAGTCCTCATCAAACACTCAAATATCTGGCTACCAGCAGAAGAAATCCTTAGATGGTTCAATGCACAGATGACTAATGCAACAGGAACTAGATGTGCTTCATTGGGCTCTGCCTGGTTCGAGATTGTCTTGAATGACAACAATCAATTGAGAGGAGTTTTAGAAAAAAAAAGGTTAAAGGACTCAAGAGGCAACAGAGCTACAATCTTCCCATGGACTGAAAACTTTGACCTGCAAAAGGGAGAAAAATTACTGAAGGATGAACAAGAGATCCAGATACTGCTAAGGATCCCAAGTTTAATGAATAAGGCATTGGGCAGCATTGGTGAGGTGATATATGGATTGGAAAATATTGGAGACCAGGGAGTAAGGGGCAAAGCAAAAGTTACAATTAGAATGGATAACCCCAAATCAATTCCCCCTTCAATAATAGTTGCAGGCGGAAGCATCAACATTGAAGTCCTAACTACAGAAGTAGCATGCAACTACTGCAAAGAGCAAGGGCACTAGAAGAGGGATTGCCCTAATCTTAAAGCAAAAATGGAGTCTCAATCCAAACAAACCTCAGCTGGATGGAATGAGGAAAAGAAAACAAATTCCACCAAACCTGCTGCCAAAAAAAGGGGGGCTTCAAGCAATGCAGAAATGGGAGGAAGTCCCCAGATCAACCAGCCAGGGCATGGGAAGGAAAACTCACTGGATGCTGCACAAAGAAAAGCAAAAAAGCCGAGAATTACCAAACAATGGGTAAGAAAAGAAAATCAGCAAGTTCAGAAATCAAAAGGGGGCACTGACCTGGTAGAGAGGTTTAACAAAGCTGCTGAAGTAGAGACCTCCTTAGGGAAAATCCAAACTGAAGCAGGAACACAACAGGGCCTGCATAAGGAAAGCAAAGTGATTCAGAAAAACATGATGAAATTTGTCATGGCAATTGCTCAGGAAAGGGACCAAAAGGAAGAAAAATTATGGCTGGCTGACAGTACCACAGGTAAATTCCCTGAGGTTATGCTCCCCCCAATTGAAATTGAAAGAGCAGGGATTGCATTGAACATCATGTGTGGCCAAACTGGATGGCCAATAAGCTCCTTTGGTCTGAAAGTAAAGGAGGTTACAAAGGGGGATACGAATTTCATAATAATGACTGGAAAGAGGAAATTCAGAGGAATACCGAGGGCAGGACTTACTTGGTACAATGCACAAACCCTCAGAAGTAGGGGGACAGAGATCCCTCAATGACAAGCCTCAACATAATCACTTGGAATGTGCAGGGCATGAGCACACGAGACAACAGGGTGACAAAACTTGACAGGCTCAAACTGCACATTAGGGAGATGGAAGCAGAAATTGGTAACTTTGATTTAGTAGCAATTCAAGAAACAAAAATAGCAAATAAATTTGAAAAAAGAAAAATAGCAGCAGGTCGTCACTTCTGGAATCCAGCTACCATAGCTGAGGTGAGACCAGGGGGAGGAACCCTAATGGTGGTGGGGCCAAAATGGGACACATTGGTGGAAAGCCATAAAATCCTTTATCCAGGCAGAGCACAGATGCTAGTGATAAACTTTGGGAAGGAAAAAATAGGGTTTATCAATGTTTATGCCCCAAGTGGTGACTCTGAACTAAGAATAGAAATGTGGAAACAAATACAGCCCCTCATTCCTGAGAATCTGCAGGGCCTCATGTTGCTTGGGGACTACAATATGCTTGAAGATATACAAGACAGGCTAGGAGGCAGCAATGAGCTCCAAATGTCAGAAAGGGAAAGGCTGTTGTGGTATGAAATTTGCTTTGAATTCGGCCTCTCTGACTGCTTCTTGCATGACAATTTCACAGCTCACCATCCTGCATACACTTGGGTTTCCAATGCAAGGCAGGTCCAAGAAAGGCTTGACAGAATGTATGCAACAGAATGGTTCAATAAAAAGGGTGGGGCTTTACAAATAAAAGCTGGTTTTCCAGACTTCTCGGACCACAGGCCTCTCATTTTGCTGAGCAGAAAGGATATTGGAAATGGTGAAAAGAGAAAAGCCAGGATTAGAAAGTCAATAGCAGAGGATGCAGAACTACAAAGGGATGCCATAGACCATTGGGAACAGAATCAGGAGCAGGGCCTTCCAGGCCTGATCAATTGGATTTCACAAAAGGCCAGGCAAATGCAAACAAATGTCAAGAAAAAGCTCTTTGGAAAAGAAATTGCACTGAGAAATAACCTTGCAGCAGCAACAAGGATGGTTGACAGAGACAGTAGCAATGAATGGGCAAGGGGGCAGGTAGAAAGGATCAAGGAAGAGATTTCAAGGCTGGAGCAGGAAAAGATTCTCAACTACTTCGAAAAGAGCAGCATATCCTGGCTACTAAATGAGAGGAAGCTGTCCCATGCACACTATCTAGCCCTAAAAGGTAAGTCAACTAGCCCCCCTATTTTGGGATTAAAAGATTCAAACTTGGCACTAGTCACCAAGCAGGATGAAATGCAACAGCTGGTTGACGACTACTACTCTGAAGTATTCCAGGCTATTCCCCTAGACTCAAACAGACTGGAAGCCATTGAAAAAGTGCTGGATCAGGTCCCCAACCTGCTGACCGAAGAAATGAATAATGCATTGACCAGACCTTTCACAGCAGATGAGCTCCTGAAAGCATTGAAAGAATTAAACGAGGATAAAAGTCCAAGTTTAGATGGTATCCCCCCCTCATTCTTTCTGATGAATTGGGAATGGGTAGGTCAGATCATCTTACACTCCTGGAACAATGCAATTGAGCAAGGCAAATGGGATGAAGGATTTCTTCAGGGATGTATATCCCTGGTACCAAAAAAAGGGGATCCCACTGAATTGAAAAACTGGCGCCCCATCTCTATGATGTGCACAATATATAAGATCATTGCAAAAACCCTCTCAATAAGAATAAGAGATTTTCTCCCCACTATCATTAGAAGTCCCCAAACAGGTTTTGTTAAAGGCAGGCTCATATTTGAAAACATTGCCACATTAAAGCTAGCACAAGAATGGGCCATGGAATCAAAGAAAGACTTGGCAATCATTCTCTTGAACTTCGAGAAAGCCTATGACAGAACAGACTGGTATTTCATGGAAAGGGTCATGTCCAAAATAGGCATCTCAGAGAATTTCACTTCAATGTCATCTATACTATATAGGGGTACTACCAGCAGAACTTGCATCAATGGGTTCTTGGGCAGGCAAATTCAGTTGCACAGATCTGTTCGGCAGGGCTGCCCCCTAGCCCCAGCCTTATTTGTCCTGATGGCAGAAGCCCTGGGGTACTATCTCTCCAGCAATGAGGGCCCACAAGGCCTAGAGCTCCCAGGTCATAATGAACACCTCAGAGATATGGCCATGCAAGATTTGGATCTAAGGGATTGTGAGTTTGCTGATGGTACAGTGCTATTCATCAATGGATCCCAAGCAAACTTGGACAAAATGGACAACTGCCTATCCACCTTTTGTATAGCTTTAGGGGCAGCCATTAATTGGAGCAAGTCAAGTGGCATCTGGGTTTCCACTAAGCAAAGACCAAACTGGGGGACAAATAGGGGATTCAAGTGGCTAGAACATCATGAAACAGTAAGGTACCTAGGGTTCCAAGTTGGGCCAGATATCAACAAGTTAGACCAGGAAACTCATATGGTGACTTTGATAAAAAATCGTCTTGCAAAATGGGCCAACAAAGGCTTATCTCTCCCTGCTAGAGCCACAGTTGTAAACAGCATTATTTTGGGTGCCTTGTGGTATTTGACAAGTGGATGGGTTGTAAAAAAGAAATTCCTGGACGAAATAGCTAAATGCATCAGAGTTTACTTATGGAGGGGCAAAACATGACTGGCTAACCCAGCCTCTAAAGTTGGTTGGAGTAATGTAATATTGCCAAGAGAATTGGGTGGGCTTGGCCTCATAGACCCAGTCAAGCAGGCAAAGGCACTTCTATTCAAAATATTTGTGAGAGCTTTTTCTCCAGGTCAACAACCTTGGAAGCTGCTATGTAGACACATGTTGTGTAAAGCCATGCCTGACAGAAAAAAAGGTATGGATTGGCATCCTGATCCTTTGTGGATCTTTGCCAATTGTCCTCTCAAAGCCAAAGGGCTAAAAGGGTTTGCAGCAGGCCTATTCAATCTGTGGGAACACTTTAAGCCTATGCTATTACAGCTGGAGCAGATCACACCTGACCAATTTAAGAAACAGCTCCTCTTTCACAACCCCAGAATTCTTTTCAGGGGACAGCAATTAGGTGAAGATAGTTATAAGCAAGGCTAAAGATGGCTTCACAGGAGGGGCATCAGGCTAGTAGAAGATCTAGACAAAATCATCATGCCGACAAGAGAGGCCACATTGCAAAAAATTCAGCTAGTCTTGGGGCCATGTACTAGAAAAAGGATAGTCAGTGATTTGGAAATCCTGCTACAAGCAGTTAAAGATGGATGGGCGGGTTTAACTCACCAGAACATGCTTGTGCAAGAAAAATGGTTCTGGATCCCTGCAGCCAATAGAGCAAATGAAAAAGAGGTGTGGTTCCAGCCCTTAGACACAGAAAACAGGAGGTACAGATTTACAGCCAATGAAAGAGGCATCATCCTGCAGAAAAAAGTAGCAGACATTCAGGTAATCCCTCAACAAAGTTTAACACAATTCAAAAAGGTAAGAGTGATCGACCTCAAAGGTAAATTTATGGCCTTGAACCCAGAAGTGGAAAAGGATCATCAGGTTAATCTTATGATCTTTAGGAACTGCAATGCAACAGACCTCGATTGGGACCCCTTGATTTGGCATTGGAAATTTGGCAGCATAGGGCAGTTCAATTTCTTCTCGTACACACCAAAAATTGGCAGGATTATGCAAGCAATCCAGGAAAATGAAACTTTAAAACTGTTTCAGAAAGCTATATCATATGGAGTGGTCCAGGACATCAAAAGAAAACCATCATCCAATTAAATTGGGATTATGTCAACTCCAAAATCACGCCAACCTGCTATTGTCTTCTAGGGGGTTTTTGTTTTTTTTTATCTTTTTTTTTGGACTTCAAAAATAACATAAGGTTGCGATTCACGTGTGACTTTTCATATGCGAATTGAAATATGCAGAAATGAAGAGCAAGTTGCTAACATAGATGAGACCAAAATTGCTTGCTCGATAGATGATAATATTGGGATTGATAATAACAGATTGCATTATTTGCGAGGCAATTCCAGACTCGAAATTATCGATACATGGCACAAATATCATACAAAAATATCATATATTCCAATAAAACATTAAGGGATCAATCCATGTTTTTCCACGTGTTTAACAAGGTGTGGTTCCATGTCGGCCCGTTCTATCGGTTAAAGGTATGCAATCTAACACTTCACCCACCGTCATCCCCATAGCCAAATTATGCATAATAGACACAAACTTCACCGTAAAATCATCATCATAAAAGTTTTTTGGATCGTAAGATGGTGGATTCGTGGCACTGTGTTTGATTGTAGAAGCATTTGAGAGCATCATCATCCACTATGATTATATCATCCTTATTCTCGATACCAAGTTAGGTCCATCATGTTACTCAAGTGTTTGATGAAGATAGGCTTGCTGTTGGATCCTTGGGATTAGTGAACTTCACACATTTGTTCTGATCCCAAAGGGTCAACCAATGTCTACGCATTTCCCCGGTGCCTCCAAAGTATCCTTGATGTTCCTTAGTTCCATGGATGACCAAATACCAACTTCGAAATAACCCGAATGCCTCGCCTAGCATCTCCTTCAAGTCGCGGCCACGGATAGATCCACTTGGTGTTTGATTCTCTTGGTGTCGATGAAACCGTTCTCTAGCCACTTTATTTTTGGAAAAGTCTTGCAAAGGACTCCGTTTAGGTCGAACACCACAACCTTCTTAGAAACGCAATGGAAGCTGAAACATCAAACATGTATCCGGTCGACAAGATCGATAACACAAACAATACAAACGCCAAGGCGTGATTTGAAATAGTCATAACCAAATCGCTTCGTGATTTAGTTTGACAACGAAAAATAATCAAAGCACGCTTGGCGGCGATTTAATTCAAAGGTAATACAACTTAAATCACGCAGCGTGGTAGCGATTTAAGTGGGCAAGGCCATACCTATCATCTTCGGTTTATTTTGCTGCGTCATCGGTGTCATTCTCCCCTTCGCCACCCTTAATCTTAGTCTCCTTACATTTGTTAGAATTGTTATTTTCTATTAGTTCATTGCGTCCTTCACGGTGACATTATTTTACTATTGATTTGGCAAACCTGTGAATCACTAGAGCCGCCGTTGTTGCCTTCATTTTCGGTTTCCCTGTCAATTAGTTCATTGTTAACCTGTGAATCTACTCTATTGTTGCTTGCATCACCCACAATGTGGGCAAGGATATTCCCTAAGTTCGCCGCCATCATCCACGGTACTTTTGAGCAACCAGTTTAACGACCATTTGTTCATTACTGCTTTCCTTATCAGGCTGCAGATTACTAGTTCCCTCTCCAGAAGCAACATCCACTTTCGAATTGGACAAGTCTACGAGACTTTTGATTGCCGATGATTTCAGGTTGCCATAAGGGCCTTTAGGAGACTTGGCAAGCACATGCATGAGGAATGGTTCAAGAAAGTCTTTGGCCCTGCTCATCACTCACAAAGCGGTGACATCTTCTTGCACCCATAAGAGCCTCTCCGGGCAATATAACCTCCAACATGAAGCTCCAAGCGGGTTGTATCAATTGGAGCAAATGCCTCGGCGAGGTAAGCAGCCATAGGCGGGGGAAATCCATTTTTATTTAAGGGGCCCTTCTCCTTAGTTTGTAGCCCGTACTTGATTTCCCCACTTAGGAGGGGGTCCCGATCCTCATCCTCTTCTGACTCATCCTGTTCGGACCGATCCCGATCCGTATGAAAGAATATAGTTCTTAAGTGCGGATCATCTAGAAGAAAACATTCCCATGCACCGCTATTGTCACCCTTGGCCTTAGCAATATCATATTCCTCGTCGACGGACATGGATATCATAATAAAGATCACATGTGCCATCTTCCGTTACGTTCGCGACTCATTATCCTTAACATCATATATTAGGCATCCCTCCCCCTAATAACTTTGAGGCACTCGGATCATGAGCAACAGATAGTGCATGCAGATGTGACTCACACAAGGACAAACGATGACAATAGTGAAGGACCTCTCGGTTGTCAATCCTATCATGGTGGTAAAGAAGCTCTTGTAGTCCTTGTGGTTCATGCCCATATCTCCTCTCCCACCCCTGCTGTCCAACACAAAGAGTGATATATTTTTAAGGCCAGAAGTTGAATCTGGCAAGAGACCTTTGTACCCAATGGAGACTGAATACTGGACAGTGTCGTCTTCTCTAGTAATCTTCTTCACAAGGGCCACTTTTCTTCTCAACTCAGCCAGTACCTTAGGGGGTAGAGTCTCCTTATGTTTTGTATTTTTAGCCATTAGAGGAAATTTGAGATCTCATTTCATCCCCATAAGAATCCCCCAATGGAATGGCTACCCTCTATTAACTGCAATTAATGCAGCACCAACAACTTCATTGCTGTTGTTTTTCCCCCATAACTTTTGATCCACTTGTCAAAATGTTGCGGCGTTTGTTGCATTAGATGCGGAATGAAAAGATCTTTCCAATGATATATGGTTATGATGTATTTCAACATGGTCATATGCGTTAACCTTAAAAAAATATGATTTTTTGCTTATTTCTTATTTATTTATATCGTAAAATAAATATGTATGAATGGATTATCACTAGATAGATCTTGTGAAGACGAATCCATTGCTACAAAAAGTTTTTGAATCGGAGTTCTGGATCAAAAGTTATAATGAAAAAATGATACTACAGAAGTTAGTTGCAGCTGCATTAATTACAGGCTGCCACATAATACTGGAATGAGATATACTGGAGCTCTTCTCTTATTGGACAGTTTAAAAAGCTGACATGGCATTTTAAGCATCCCTTAATGGGACAAAATGTGATCTCATTTTTCCTCTAATGCTTCCAATTCTTTAGGAAGTCCTTTGACCAGAATACAAACTTCTTGATGTCATCATTACTGACCTTGTATTTGTCCAGCAATCCAATTTCAGATAATGCCACATCCCCCGATAGTCTTTGTAACTCAGCTCCTACAGCTGACTTCATTGTACGTACATCCTTTACATGGCTGCAGCACTCAACGAAGGACATCCTATCCTTGGTGAAAGCACCCTTCTTGTATAAGACTTCCTTCTTTAAGCACTGGTCTAAAACCCAAATGGTCTCAGCGTCGTCTAGCCCCTGAGTCTTTCTCATCTCTGTCACATTCAAGTCAAAGATGCTTACATCAACAGGAGGCACCCTACCCATAGTATCACGGCGGCTTCACTTGTGCATAAAGCGTCCCGCATTCATTCCACTTGAGCCATCTTGCCTCCTTACAAAACACAATCTTATACGAAGTCCGTTGGTCCCGACTGTTTGGGCGAGCTTTGAAAAAAGGATCTGCAATGTCATCACCACCTTTTTCTTTGATTTTCTTGCGGTCTTCTTCTTCTCTGTATAATTGTTCATGCATGAGTCCGCTCCGGCGGCTTGAATGCCTCGGACTTTGACCATACAATGCGGTGGGCAATGGGCAGCCATATTCCACCCAATGTTGGCCGGGCGTGGCGCGGTTGTTCAACGTATGGACTGCAATAGTCTGTACGCATATTGAATCAATATCATAGAATAGAAACACGCCGGGCGCGATTTGAATAGAATTGATCAAGAGAAAAATCACGCCTGGCGTGAAATGAATAAAGTTACTAATGGAATTCACGCCAGGCGTGCTTTCAAATCAAACCAATTCATGCCGGCGTGTTTTTCAAATCAATCAATTCATGCGTGTTTTCAAATCAATCAATTCCGCCCGGTGTTTTCAAATCAATTGGTTGACTGAAAACGCTGGCGTGAATTCGATTGATTTGAAAACACTGGCGTGATTGATTTGATTTGAAAGCACTGGCGTGAATACAATTTATGAAACCAGGTTGATTACCTTTTGTATAGAAATGTCTTCCCCATTTCATTCAAAGTTGCACTAATCTCAGCCAAATCTGCAGGTGAAGTATTGGCATCCAAGATACGACACCTCCTATATGCATAGTGATTGTAGAACACTTTTTGCCTGTTTGTTCTCTTTTGCCTCGATGATGGCCTTTTGTGCCTCAACGGAATCTTTGCCCGTCGATGATGACATATTTAATATCATCACTTGATAATAGCTCATGGACGTTAGATCCACCACCAATGCGGCGAGCTTGTTCGAGATCATATCCCAAGGTAGCACATTCGGCGACATAGGCATTTGACACGGATTACTAATCATGCTCGAACAATCTCCATGGCATGTCTTTGGATCATATCTTACGCTAACATAAATGGAGCTTGGTGAACGGATGAGGGACTTCACATGGATCGCAAAAAAGTTTCCTTAAGACCCAATGGATAATGGTCGAGTATTTATTCACTTGTTCATGGCCTCTAGGCTTTTTTTTTCACTCTGTCTGTTCATTCTCAAAAAGCGAAGCCTCCATGCCTTCGACAAAATGCGGGTTGAACATCCTTCCCTAGATCTAGGACCCTCTTAGAAGCTTTCAAGTCAGCTAATTCCCTAGCTTGTTTTGCAAATAGTGACTTGGTGTCGGTTTAGTGAACATGCCTCTACGCACAACCTTGCTTGGCAAATAGATATTGGCGTAATCGCTACATTGGTTGGCCAACCATACTTAAAACATGTCTCACCGGATTCACATCTGTCTTCATGAGCGTATCCTTGTATCGCGAGCTCTACAATGAGTAAGTCCGCGGCGAGATCTTTCTTACCGCTTCGTGTAATCTCCAAGAGCAATTTGCGGTTGGTGTCATCCTCTTCCTCACAAGAGATTAGGATCCCTTGTTTGGCCATCTTATGCGCTTCCTTTTTCCTCGAGAAGAGTTAAGTCGAGCTTGCCATTTGTCTTGGCAAGGTCAACATACCACTCGGCACCCTCGTCCATTTCCTCTTCAGGGCAGGCAGGGTCAGTGGTTGCTATAAGAATCGGCCCTTCATCATCTAAGGTGAGATCATATGGTACTGCATCTGGGTCGTCTGCCCTTGCTTTCTTGGCAGGATTAGAACCCGAATTATTAGGGGTTTTCTTCCTCTTGAGCACTGCAAATGAAGATGAGCAATTTTTAGAGTACTTTTCAGAACAAGAGATCACGCTTGGCGTGCATTTAAACCTAAATTAGTACAAATCACGCTTGGCGTGTTGGTAGCTCCTATTATTGACCATGCTATGCGTGAATTTGAAACTAATTTATTTTGCATCCACATTTTAAGCTACATACCCTTCATGAATCCATATTTCACACTATTTAACCTCATTGAACATTGCTATCTCCAACTGTCTAACACCGCTATATTCTATATATAAAACAGAGCAAAATTATGTTCTACAGAACGGACAATTAGAGCATTAACTGATGTTAATACTTAAAATTCATGCAAAGCATAATAACTCAAACTCATGCAAAGCATATTAACTGAAGGCAAGGAAATATCTCAAATTCATGCAAGCATAATACTCTCCACACAGTGTGTATTCTGTGGCAAATTAAATACCTTGAATAGGGTTACGTGTATTCGTATTCGATCAACGTCCTCACGAAACTTGAGAAGAGCCGGGTTTAGAGATTCCTCTTCCACCGCTTCCTCTGCCCGTCCGCCTCGACCTCGATTAAACTTTAGAAGACATCTGCGAGTAAGCCTAGTAGCAGTCGGAAGGTCGCTCGGATCTGTGATCGAGCTGGTCGAAGAAATAGCTTTTTCTACCCTGCATTCACGAAATAGAAAATTTGAATTTCAAGAAAACACAAAATCTGCAGTTTCGAAATATTCTTGACACATACTAATAATAATGGCGAAGACCGTCCGTAGAGCTTCTTTCATTAAGTTTTTAAAACCAATCTACCCAAAAGTATCCCGCCAAATTTATCCCGCCTAAGCGTAGTTAACCTAATCTTTCTTCTAATTGAATTTTCCGACCGCCCGAGTTTCCATAGCGCCTTGACTTCTCAAATCAGCTTCAGAGACTCAAATCAGCTTCTCAAGAATGGCTCTGAGAATTACGGTACTCATCTCATTCAATAGCTTGAACATTAATTTCCAATAGTAGGTGTCTGAATAGCAATTTTCTGCGGTAATCGAAGATGAATGTTTCATGTTAACCACAAATCGAAAAAGGAAAGTAGGATTATGCAAGATCGACTCCATCGATCCATTTGTAAACCGTCATGGAATTCCGCCGGGGATAAGTATGTCCGGAGTTACGATGATTAATCTAGCTGCGCTATGGATGAAGCTTTACCTCATGAGACACCCGGTGGGGATACGGTTGGAGAAAGTGTTGGAACATTTGTTGCATGGCCAAGAAACCGCTTAAAAAGGTATGTAACATGTATTACATTGTAGAAATATAGAAGTAGACAAAATTTGTTGTATTCATTGGAAAAAGATTACAATTGTATATAATCGGATAAACCGGATAAACCGGACAAAATCCCGGACCTCTTTGTTTCAAGCCCGGTCTCTTGGTAGGCTGGGCTATCGATCTCCCATTTCCATTGCGGGGGCATAGTGAATTCTTCTGGTAAAACCCCAGCAAAAACACCGGGCTCTAGCTCCACCACCCCCGCCTGCTCCACCTCCACCTCCTGCTCCTGCTCTCCTGCTCCTTTGCTCTGTTGAACCTCCAATGCATCGTATAGCACTGCGGCGGTGGTTCCATTGGTTGAGCCATCTCCATTGCATCGTATATCTTTGTGGTAGTGGTTAGTGTTGGGGCATCCGGGGCATAGAGGCTAACCACTAAGAAAACGCAGCTCCTCATTTTGAATCTCGAGTGGCCGGATCTGAATTCACTCTCGATCAATGCATGTACTGCATTCTCGAAGTGATTAGATAAGAGGGCCAGCCTCCGTGCGATTGCAAGGGCCCCAGAGCCCAGATCTATCATTGCCCTGCGCTCTGCTGCCATCATCATTACTTGATCCAAGTACTCCAGGGGTTGCAAGACTGGTGCTCCAGCCCGGCCGGTGCTTTCGGCTGGCAGTTCAACCGGGACTAGAGATTGGGCCTAAACCCGAGGCTGGGCTGTGTGATTGCTGGCCCAAATGTAATTCAATCCATCTTAAGTCACCAACCGGTGATTAATGTAACCCGGCATCTATCAATAGGAAGTGGCCGAATGTCGGTATTCACGCTGGCGTGTTATATTTATTTATTTATAAACTTAGAAACTAAACCGACATAACGTGTTTAGCGTAAAAGTTGAAAGTAGGGATACAATTGTTTGCACGCTCAGCGTGTAAACTGCTATATAGGAAAAACTATACACGCTCGGCGTGCATTCAGCAGGGAGGGAGAAAAAAAAAACCTGTACAGATAGATAAGTAAATAGATAAAGGCCAGGCAATTATTTACACGCTAACTGAATGCACGCCGAGCGTGTATTCATGTTGAAGGCTAAGGTTACCATAAAACACGCTTAGCGTGTTTCAAATATTATCTTTCAGATTTTTCTAATGCTTTCTACTACACTTATTCATAATAGAAACTTGCATGCAATAGCATGATTAATTCAGGAAGAGAAACTCAAGAATTTACTCGAAACAAAAAGAAGCAGATGAAGTTTATAAAAAACTATTCTGGTTTTCATAAACATCATCTGCTTCCTCTGCCTCGAGCAAATGCAAAAGCTTGTCTTCTTGGATTAAACCTGCCATTGAGATGCAACTTAAAACTAAATGAAAACTAACCTTGAGTTCTGAGGCTGGAAGGATTCAAGAGAAGGAGGACTATGCTTGTGGTTTTAATTCCGAGGCTTTTTGATTCGCGAGACCTTAGTCCTCTCACTTTCTGAATCTTTGCTTGAGAACTAAAAAGGCGAGTCTTTTAGTAAGTTAGGAATTGCGAAACCAAACATCTAACATTCTTTGAATATAAATCACGCTCACCAAGATTTCGGGAGGGCGGATCAAACAAACAGCCAAGCAAAACCGCAAATCGTATGAAGGAAGGAAGAAAATGTAGGAACTTTGAGGCGTAAAATGGATTTATATAGGCATAATTAGAAATAAGTTAAGCGTGAATAATTGATTGCTTGAATTAACACGCTTTGGCGTCTGTCTTCCTTGGACATGACATGTATATAGTATATATGGAGAATATTGCATTTCATGCAATAAATTCTCATGGCATTTTATTCCATTTATTGCATTCGAAAAAATAGAATTTAGAAATTTTATATAGGCTAACTTAAAAATGATTTTAAAGGCAAAATTATCAAGGCTAAAAAATGACTTGTATAAGGTTGGGGAATTGTTTTTAGGTCGTATAGGAAAATTTCCTATAGTTCTTGTGATGCATCGAGATTTCTCATGTGGTTGATTTATAGTGTTCCCGAGACTTTGTTGAGACAAAATTTGCAGATACAAAATTTTAGAGAGACAAAATTTGCAGAGACAAAATTTTAGAAAAAACAGCTTGGAGCCAAAATAATTGGAGAATCTGAGTTTGATTTTATTCAAAAATTTTATGTCTGAAAAAAAGCTGTTTGAAGAAAACTGTTTGAAGACAAAGTTTATGAAGAAAAAAAAAAACTGTTTGATTTCATTAAAAGCAGTTGTATGTCTGGATGCCGAAGGCTTGGAAGCGATTGCCGAAGGCTTTTCACACAATTCTGAGAAAAAAAATGCCCTGGAGGCGTGTCCAAAACTTACGTAAGAATGGAAACAAAAATGGGCCTTTGGGATGCATCACTCTTCTTCCACGCCTGCAACAAAGAAGAAAGAAAGGTGTTAGAAAAAGAAAGAAAGGTGCAAAAAAAAAAAAAAAAAAAAATCACATGCAAACCTGGTTCATCCCTCAACCACTCCAAAAACGGGTGGTTATTGCCCCCCTCCTCCTCCTCCTCCTCCTCCTCCTCCTCCTCCTCCTCCTCCTCCTCCTCCTCCTCCTCCTCCTCGATTTCATTCTGTTTTTGGGGTCAAGCCAACCACAAGCGAGGCGATTCATGCTCTTGGGAGGACATCTCCTCCTCTTCCTCCAACTCCTCCTCTTCCTCCTCTTCCTCCTCTTGAGAATCGGAGGAATCGGAGGAGCTCAACTCCTCCTCTTCAAAATCCCGGCATCATCCTCCTCGATCGAATCGGAGGAGAATTGGGCAAGAAAATCTATGGAGGGGAAGAGAGGGTTCTTCAACCACGTCTCTTTGGCGAGACCTCGGGTTCTTCATGAAGTTCGGCATTTGAAATTTTGAAGCAGCTTCATGGCCCAGGCGAGAAAAAAAAATTGGGACGAGAATGGTCTTGAGGCGTGAACCGGTTTATATAGGGTTAATTAGAAATTAAGCGTGAATAATTTATTGCCTCAAATAACACGCGCATCTGAAAATTCCATGACTATATTATCTAGGGTATATTATTATGGATAATAAATTCTCCGTCTATTAGTTATATGTCTTTTAGTAATCATATATCCAAATTTTCGATAATTAAAATTTGGATATATTTATATAAATGTCATTTCCTTGTTGTTGCCATGAAAATTCTTGTTTTAAATGATTTCGTTTTAAGCCCATTGTTATTATTATATTAAACCTATTTCCAAGGAATTTCTTGCTTTAAAAAAATTTGATTTACCTCTACATATTCCATAAATGTAATTACTTTTTTTATCTTATGGTGTAATAATTTTTTTCTTACTCATTGACTAAAAAGGGTGCAATTTGCCTAGGTCAATGGTGCCCCTCCAACTCAAGATGGTGAAAAGAGCAATATCAATGAAAAACCAACTCCTAGCAAGAATGTTGAAGAAAAACAATTAGTCCTCTATAGTAGGGTGCAATGGAGGAACAAGAAGGTGAGAATCATGCACAAGTGCAACAAGGAAATAGTAGGCCAAGGAGTCATTGTGCTAGCGGATCACGGTCAAAAAAACATTTAATGATGAAAGGCTAGGGAAGACAATATTGGTATTGCAATTTCGATGTTGGAAGACAAGCTGGAAAGGTAAAGGTTTGGGTGACAAGGAATGTTTTGGTTGTGTCAAGCAATTGGAGGTTCCTTGCATCATGGCATGGCCTATAAGTAGTGTTCAATTTGTGGAGGATTATATTTTTCGAGCCTTGAGGTTGTTGGGGACAATGATTGTCTTGATATTGATCCATTGGCAGTTGGAACTCTAAACCTAGGCAAAAGGGGAGAAGTATCGAGTTGCGGACATTATCCTAGCAAAAGAGCCAAGTTGATTAGTGACACCAAGCGTGAGACAATGGTGAAGGTTAGGGGCTTAGATTGTTGTTGGAGTGATTGTATGCAATTCTTCACAATAGAACAATTGGTGGAAGCAAGAGCCACTTTTCAAGAGTACACTTGTTGATGAGAGGAGGACCTACATGTACACAATCTTCGAGCATGCACTTCAAGATGAAAGAAACCCAAACAGAAAAAAAGATACCCTTTGCTAGGCAAATGGATATGTACAAAAAGCATGGCAGAGTATCCATGCAATTCCAACTTCTTCATGGCATAATTGGCAAAAAAAAAAAAAAAACAGGGGGAGCAGGGATTGCTTTACATGGAAATAATGGTTTGTTGAGACCAACAGCTAGGACCACAGCTGCCGCCGGGAGATATTTGAAAAATATATTGATTTCAATGCAGAGTCTATGCCACACAAAAGCGAAGGGATGAAAAGGGAAGAGCAAAGTTGTTGAGAAAAGGTTGCCATCACATTGTACTCAAAAAGAGTATTTTGGAAGAAGTGAATTCCCTACTTTAGTAGGTTATTGAAGAATTCTTCCAATATCCCAACCTAGCTTTAGTAGGTTATGGAAGAAGCATTTCAATCATGTCACCATAGCAACTTCAAACAACTTTGCAAAGTGCAATTTATGTGCTAAGTTGAAGGAGACTCTTGATAAGGCTTTTGTGCAACCTAGTCAAAGGGCTAGGATAAGGGAGCATATGAAGGACCATATGACTGACCAACTATCATGTAGATCATGTTATTGGATGTGGAGGACTTTATCCGCATTGGAACCCAATAACTATTTATGTATTATACATGACAAGATGGATCAACAAAACTTGTCTTCCACAATTCAAGTACATACCAAAGTCATGTGGAAGATCATACCCTTCTGATCTCAATGGCTGGGGCAATCTTGCATGGGCAGAATCAAACCTACTATGGCCATTTTAGTTTGGAGTTGTGGAGTGATGGTCCAGATTTTCATATTGGGAGTATCATGAGGTGTTTGAGAAACTATGAAAATGGATACAATGGTCACCTCCAGGACCTTACAAACTAGCCGGGCACTACATAGAGCATTGTTAGATGGAAACCCTAACAATATTGAAAAAGTTCAGCAAGGCAAGGTTTAGGAAGCATGGGTCTAATGAACATGTTGGAGCTTCAACTTCACGTGCTAAACCTCAAGATCTACCCAAAAGGTTTCTCTTGCAACTTGATAATTGTGCTGGCCAAAATAAGAACAGTGGATGTTTTCTTTCCTATCCTACTTAACACCGTGGGGATATTTGAAAGAGTTAATTTAGGGTTTCTTATGCCCGCATACCCATGAGGATGTGGATGCATTATTTGGCAAATATAGTTGTATCTTGGCAAACAAACAAAGGACCAACTTTCCTAGGCTAATGGAAATCTTGCATGAATGCACTACTCCAAACCCTATAGCTTCTCTCATAGAAGAAGTGCCGATTGGAAGAGCTTTGTGGATGGTTATACATTGGATCTTGAAGGTCATTCCGTGCCTCTGCAGTTCACTTTTGGGTGAGAGATGGGATTCCAATCTTCCAATGGAAGATGAGACCTTCGAGGGATGAGTGGAGAGGAGGGGAGGAAATATGGGCGAGATGAGAATGGCAAGCCTATGATACCTCTAGGTCAACCAAAAGCTTTAAAACCTCTTTGAAGAAGTGAAGCAATTGGGATTGACTAAGGAAGGAATCCAAGACTATATAAAGCATTGGCAAACCAATCCGGATGACACCAACCGTGCCTTGGTGGCTTACTTGGAAGAAGGTGATTAACTTTGTTGGGGAGATAGACACATCCCTCGGATGAATTGAAAGAAGGGTGGTTGCCTAAGACTAGGTGGAAGACCTTAGCGGTCTTGAGGATTTTGATGACACTTGTAAGTAGCATTCGCAAACAATATGCTCCTCCTCCTTCCGACAAACACTATGTTGGTCCTAAGAACAATAGGCCAAAGTTTCTAGGCATGGATGATTATGAACCTTCCACTGACTTGGAATGCCACCAATTTGTGGTAGTAAAGCCATCAGATTTAGATACATATCCAGTGTGGTTGGGGTTCACTATCTCTGATATTTGCAAAGAAGAAGGTAATATTAACTTCAACCATGTGCGGGTGGAATGGTGGTGTCGGTGCATCAGTTGACCAGCGTGTCGGATAAAGAAAGGTACTTTCATTGTTGGACAAAGAGATGGAGGAGAAATCCGAGTGATCCTGATCTTTGGCTAGACTATGAAAGTGTTTTGTACTCATGGAATCAAAACACTATTCCAGCTAGAAATGCGAGAATTACAATACCTCAGGATGTCAGGAAGAAGGCTATGATATCATTGGGGGTGCTTGAAGAAAGTTGAATAACTATGTAAATTTTTGTTATCACGTTTTTATGATATGGTGCTATATTGTGAAATATTGACTATTTTGTAAATAACATGATATTACGTTTTCATAATTTTGAAGTGAAATGTGTGAATTTGAATATGCTACTAAAAACATGCAATATGAAATTTGTCCCAAAATTAAGACATAAACCCAATTTAATTGAATGATGGTTAGAACAAGATTGCTAAAGATCATTTGGTCTAATGCATGCCAAGCTAAAGTAAGATACTTAACTTGGCTACTAGCAAACAAGAGTGCAATCCCCAGAATTTATGTAAAGGGCCAAGCCCCAGCATACTATGCTTGTAATTGGTGTGGTGAACCTGCGACACAAAAACATGTTTTCTGGCTTTGTCAGCAGGCACAAAAAATCTGGAAAAAGGCAATAAAAATATGGCAGCAACTCAGAGTCTTGAACCTACACAGCAGTCTCACATGGCACATGGTCATAACAGGCATGAAGGAGGATGATACAGACTATGAAGGCAATGTGACAACCTGGCACTGGGTTGGAACTACAATCCCCCAGTTTGAAATGGCAGCCGGACCACATCAGATCATTGGAACCAGGAATGATCAAGAAATCTGGATTGTGGTAAGAGCATACACAGTTTGGTGCATCTGGAGATGCCACACGGTCATGCTGTTTGAGCAAAGGGACATCCCAATAAACCTCCTTATGGTAGAGCTGTGGACAAACATTGTGACAACTATAGCAGCCCACCATGCCTGGATCATGGAAAAAAAATAAATGAGGACAAAAAAGAGGAGGAGGCCAACAAATGGGTGGACATGTGGAGCCCAACCTTTGCATCGAGGAGGGAGTCAGAACCAAAATGGAACTGGACTCCCCCAGCTTGGATCCTGGAACAGTGAACAAAAGGGGGTTAGCAGGGGCTACAGCAAATCAGTGCAAGAAAGCATAAAAGTCCTATCTGAAGAAGTGCTTCACAGCAGTAACAGCCCCTCGACCGGGTGAATAAAGACCTTGGAAGAGGCTTGTAATGGAATCCAAGGCTGCAGCAGAAACAGAGTAAGTGCAAACACAAAACAGGGGAAAATCAGTAGCCAAATGTAAGATCCTAAGAAGCCCATCAATCGACCTTAAATCCGAGCAGCTCCCGCAAGGCATTCTGGTCTGGGCTCCCGATCTCAGCTCCCGTAAACTCGTGAGGATGCTCGTTTCTCTAAGCTCTCACCGGAACCAACAGGGGAGTAGCAAAGCCAGGAGCTAACACGAAGGGGGAAAATCTGATCCCACCTGATAAGGGGGCTTTTATCCTCCAATCAGAAACGCTCCCAAGCGCATGTGGGACACGTGTAGCAAGATTATTTGCAAGCCCCATGTGCATGGTACAGTATGGCAGGAGGGGATTAAAAGTCTAAGTTCCATTAAGGAGGGCTAAGATATCATCAAAGGTAAGTACAATAGCCCTCTTGAAGTGTTATTAGTACAATGGACAAGAAGGCAAGATGCTCTGCTGTGACACGACAGGTCAAAGGCTCAAACCAAGTGAAGGGTGTCTAGTCCAGGCAGTTTTGCATCTATGGCAGAATTCGCCACATCAGCTTTTAGTGGTTGCAGCCAACTCTTAGTCCATCAAAGAGAGGGCGGCCAATTTGGCAAGTGGTCAAACCCCCACCTAACAGGTCAAGGGCTCAAGATCCATCAGGGAAAAAAAAAATTATTATTATTATCCCCTCACTTTTGAGGGCAGAGGGTCATTTTTGGAGGTAGGGGTTTTTGTGTGTGGGCCCCCCATTTTGTAGTCTTTTGACCTCCATGTTGTATCATTCCTAGCCCAATGGTCTAGTGGAGGTGTTTTCTTCCTAGACCCCCCAAGTCGTGGGTTCGATCCCGCTTGGGGACCTCTGTACTCTTATTCTAGCAAGGGTGGAGGGAATATTACCACCCTTGCCTGGCGGGTCTTCTTCTCTCTCTCCCTTCCCTCTCTCCCTCCCCTTTTAAACCCAAAAAAAAAAAAAAAAAAAAAAAAAAAAAAAAAAAAAAATCCCTTGCAGTTTTCCATGCAAGCTGCCCTAGGCAGTTTGCACCTCCACGCAAGCTGGCCTAGGCAGCTTGCTCGAGCTTTGGTCCCTTAGCTTGCACGCCCCACCCTCTTTAAGGGATGGTGGGGCCGCTTGGATGTACTTTGGTATTGGCTTGGTGACTCGGCTCTCAAGGGGGGATGGTCCCACCTCCTTTGACCCCATGTTATGGGGATTTTTTGGGACCATTAGGGTCCGATGTATCACCCATCTAGCAGCCTGAGTCTTTCTAGGTTGCGTAGGATCCTTTTTGAGGTGTGGGATTGTGTGCTTCATGAGTTTTTTCTGTAACCCTCCCCAGCGAGTTGGTTCCCCCGTCCCCTCCTCTATTGGTAGTGCCTGTGCTTGATAGGATGCGTGGATGCCTGGCGTCTGATGTCCCTCTCTATCTAGTGCATGCATCTTGTTGTCTTGTGGACTTCTTGGGGTCTTGTGTGTTGCGTGGATGCATTTTGCATTTGACGTTCTTCCCTGGATCTGTAGCTAGTCTTCGTCTGGTTTCTTAGGTTGGAGTTAGTGTATGCCTGGTGATTGCTTCATGTCTTTCGTCCATAGGTCTCAGGCCATATGCTAGTCTTTATTGGGTTCTTATGACTCCACATACCACATCGAATCCTGGACCTTGCCCCCCCAACCCCCCATCCTTACCACTAGACCAACCAGTCTTTTCTTAAAAGAATAGGAACTCCATGCTTAGTTAAGGCTGGGGCCTATTTAATTCAAGGATACTCTAGGATGTTCTAGAATGTTCTAGAATCTTTTGGAATGTCCTAGGATGTTCCAGATGCTCATGAGTAAGCACCTCAGTCTAAAAATAGAAAGTTTCAATCTAAAAATAGAAGTTTTTTTGAAACATTGCAAATGCCCAAAATAGAATGTTATGGAACATTCCAGGTGCTCATGGGTAAGCACCTCAGTCTAAAAATAGAAAGTTTCAATCTAAAAATAGAAAGTTTTTTGAAACTTTGCAAATGCTCAAAATAGAATGTTCTGGAATGTTTCAGATGCTCATGGGTAAGCACCTCAGTCTAAAAATAGAAAGTTTCTTTCTAAAAATAGAAAGTTTTTTGGAACTTTGCAAATGCTCAAAATAGAATGTTATGGAATGTTGCAGATGCTCATGGGTAAACAGCTCAATCCAAAAATAGAAAGTTTTTTGAAACTTTGCAAATGCTCAAAATAGAATGTTCTGGAATGTTGCAGATGCTGAAAGGTAAGCACCTCAGTGTAAAAATAGAAAGTTTCAGTCTAAAAATAGAAAGTTTGCTTAAACTTTGTAAAAAACTCAAACAGAATGTCCTAGAATGTTCATATGCTCTAGGGTAAGCATCTCACTCTAAAAATAGAAAGTACGGTAGTCTAAAAATAGAAAAGTTTGTTAAAACTTTGCAAAAACTCCGAATAGAATGTTCTAGAGTGTTCCAGATGCTATAGGGCAACCACCTATGCTCTAGAAGCACCTCAGTCTAAAAGTAGAAAGTTTCTTGAAACCTTGCAAATGCTCAAAATAGAATATTCTGGAGGTGATACTTTGGAATTGGTAGTAAGTGTGATGGGTATGATGGGTGTGTGTAAGCTTCACATGGGTGATACTCTAGAATTGACATACTTTAGAATTGGTAGTAGAGGTAGTAGATGTGGCCTCATGGGCATGTGGTTGGTAATGGAATGGAGGCTTGAGCAGTATGTGTGAATAAGACTGCGAAATACCATGGAGTGCAGTAGATGTGAGTAAAACCCTCATAGGTGATAGTGTTCTCCTCATGAGTGATACTTTAGAAGTGGTAGTAGGGCATGTGTGTATATAGACTTGCATGGTAGTAGGTGTAGAAAGTTTCAGTCTAAAAATAGAAAGTTTGCTTAAACTTTGTAAAAACTCAAATAGAATGTCCTAGAATATTTCAGATGCTGTAGGGTAAGCATCTCAGTCTAAAAATAGAAAGTATGGTAGTCTAAAAACAGAAAAGTTTCCTAAAACTTTGCAAAAACTCAAAATAGAATGTTCTAGAGTGTTCCAGATGCTATAGGGCAAGCACCTATGCTCTAGAAGCACCTCAGTCTAAAAGTAGAAAGTTCCTTGAAACCTTGCAAATGCTCAAAATAGAATATTCTGGAGGTGATACTTTGGGTGATGGGTATGATAGGTGTGTGTAAGCTTCACATGGGTGATACTCTAAAATTGACATACTTTAGAATTGGTAGTAGAGATAGTAGATGTGGCGTCATGGGCATGTGTGAGTATGTTACTCATGAATGATACTTTGTTGGTAATGGAATAGAGGGTTGAGCAGTTGAGTGCAGTAGATGTGAGTAAGATCCTCATAGGTGATACTTTGGAATTGGCAGTGTTCTCCTCATGAGTGAGGCAAGAGAGACAAAAGAGAGGAGAAAGGAGAGAGAGAGAGGAGGGAGAGAAGACAGAGGAGGGAGAAGAGAAACAAAAGAGAGGAGAGGAGAGAAGGGGGAGAGAAGAGATAGGAGAGAGGACAAAGAGGAGAGGGGACATATAGAGGTAATAGGCGTGAGTAAACTCCTCTTGCACGGGTGCCAAGTAATAAACATGGTAAAAGTCCTCATGGGTGTAGATATGGTATAAGTCCTCATGGTTGTATGTGTGAGTATGCTCCTCATGGGTGGTTGAGCAATGGATGCTTAGTTACATGGAAAGTTTCTTGATTCTTGAATATATAGGGGTTGTACTTTGGAATTCATAGTAGATATAGCAAGCTCCTAACGGCTGATACTTTAAAAGTAGTAGTAAGTGTAGGTAAGCTCCCAATGGGTGATAATTTGAAATTAGTAGTCGCTGTAGTAAATGTGAGTCAGCTTTTAATGGATGAAACTTTGGAGTTTATAGTAGGTGTGAGTAAACTCCCAGTGGATGATACTTTGAAATTGGTAGTAAATGTGACTGAGCTCCTCAATGTGTGATGGTTTGGAATTGGTAGTAAGTATGTATCTGAGGCAATGTTGAACCGAGGTTGATTAAGCTCCCTATAGGCGACACACGGGTGGACCCAAACCGAGCCGAGGAATAGTCCCAGGGATGTCCAAACCGAGGCGAGGCCCCGGAGGGGCCGAGCCGAGAAGGGTGCAAATGTGAAGGTCAGCGTGGGTGGGCCCGAATCAGGCGAGGCCCTGAGGGGCCTAACCGAGAATGGTGCAAAAAAAAAGGGGCGGGTCGGGCGGCCCTTTCTAGTTTAATAATAAAATAATCTATATATAAAGTCCTTATACATAGCTTATTTATAATGGGTGGTATTTGTACTTAGGGTATTTATACCCTCAAGTATTTATACTTAAGGGGTTTTGTACATTGGTTTTTTATAATTAGGTAACTAAGGGATATCTATATATAGGGTATTTATACATAGGGTATTCTCCATGGTAATTATACCTAGAGCATATATATACTTAAGGTATATATACAAGTAGATGTATCTAAATAGAATAGTGTATACATGAATCTCCATTTCCATTTCTAATTCTAAATACAGTACTACAAAGCCAGTTGCCTTGAAGGATCTATTGCCAAATAAAGTAGTCTCTCTTAGGGAATGTTACTATATGTAGCCGCCAATCTATCCTCCTGCCTCGGAGTTGGGATTTGGAAATTCTAAAGCGCAATTTTAGTGCCTTTCAGGCCTCTATTGCGGCATTGGTTTCCTGATTGGAATGCAGAAAGTTCTTGTGGCTAAGACCCACTCACAAATATTGCGAGTCCACACTTGACTCATGTTTGCTGTCAACTTTGGATATTGTGGGTATTTTCTTTTTAAGGTCTTTAACTTCCTCAATGTCTCTTCTCAGCAAGCCTCCTTATAATCCTCACCGTAAGAATTGTTACCTGGAAGGCACTTTGTCCCGTACATATGTCACCCAACTCCTTGCTTTGGTTTCTAATCTCTTTCTCCTTCACGTTCTTGCATAGCCACAAGACACGTTCAAAATTGGCACAATTATTGAATTGTATTAGAGATAGATTGTTACCCTTTTTATTGCATTAATTTAGCATCACAATCATCAGTGATAAAACAAAAGGGCTTCAATGTTGAGTCATGGGGTTCCGCCCACTCCCTCATGGCTTGAAGCCATCTAGCTACGGGCTTTTTCTTTTGGCTATTTGTGATAATCCAAGCTACCGGCATCCCATTAAAGTAGTCATCAAATCCAATGAGTGTGAAGAGATAGTACCTTCAACATAAGTCACACAAATCTTAACAAGGTTAGATTGCAAGAAACATGGAAATGAGCATTTATTCTGAAATAGATAAACTACATATCTCTTCTCATTCGTCTTGTAGGTGGAGCCAAGGCATATAGATCTATCCTTTCCAAATCTCAAGAAGGCAGTCCTCTGGATTGGATTCATGACCCTAAATTGAAAGATATTGCCTTGCTTATAGTGGAAGACACTTCCTTGGTGTTGTTGCACCTACGTTTAGATACTTGTTGGAAGGTCTACATGCTACTTCTAAAACAGATCACGCCATATACTTATTGATATTGTAAATTACGTGCATTTTTGACATGTCATCCCCGCAAAGCGTATTCAACCCCAAGTTAACCCTTTCTTGATGGATGTTCATAACCATTTGTAAGCAATCAAGTTAATACAATCGAGATATTAACTTAGTGTGACGCTCCCTGCTAAATATAAAACCAAGCACCACCGCACTTTTTTTTTTTTTTTTTGAGGGAATGAAGCTTTTAATCATTAATTATGGAGAATAAGTACAAAATAGAGAATTGCATGACCGGGGAGTCAACAATATGTAACATAAGGAAATATTTTTTGGACTTGATGAAATCCATGTAAATAGTAGCAGCAATATGTAGAGTACTTGAAGTAGACGAAAATATAAAGTGTTGCAACATAATGAGGATGCAGATGTCAAAGATATGAGCACTTTCAAATGGAGCAGTGTCTTGTAACTTTTTTCTGATGTAGCCAAGTACATTTCAGAGATTCCTTGAGCCAAAAATCTGCACAAAAAGCAAGTTATGGACCGGATGAAGCCGGGATCGGGTTGTAGGTATCCGTAAAATGGAAGTGGTCCCTAAACTGAGGATAAAGTATGGGAATGAAATTGTTCCCCCAATCAACCACCTCGATCAGCCTGTTTGAGTTACATGTGGAATAAAGGTGGATTAGAGTGCCATAGCAATCTGCTCTGCCCCTATGATAGTAGTAGCATTCTCTATAGAACTCAAATTGCCTGTCTGTCATGTCCCTGCTGTTAGCATACATAAACCACCATAGCACACACATTAAGTGTGTCTCTCTGCAAAATTCCTTAGCCCAGTCAACCTCTTTCTGTGGGATTTCTTCTATGCTCTCATATAGCTTCCCCTTTACATGACCTGTCCAAAAACTGTAATCCACTTGGTTCTGTACTTGACTCTGAATCTCATGCCTTTCTGACAGTGGAATACCAGCGTATTTGGAAGCCTCAGTTTCATCAAATTGCATGTCAAGTTTGAACTTGCAGTTCCAAAGATACTCTAGGAAAAACAGATTCAGAATTAGTGTTATCAACATGGCAATTTAACTTAAATAAATTAAAGCAACCATAAAATTGTCCAATAGACTTCCACATATGATCACATTGGGCATCAACATTTTTATTTCTTTGAGCTGCTGCTGTGAGCTCTAGGTCATAAATCACCTGTAATTTAATCCAAAAAGTAGACAAATTGTGGCCACCATACAAGCATCTATTTCTATGCTTCCACACATTCCAGAGAGAGATGAAAGTAATGGTATTTTTAAATGCATTATTGTTCATCATAAAATCTAGAATGGAAGTTGGTCTATGAATGTTGAAATTGGTCTCAAACCAGATCCAGAAACTATTCAATTTATGGCAAAGGAAAATATGATCCATAGTTTCAATAGAGCCACAACCCAGAGGGCACAAAGGAGAACTCAGATGCTGCAGATTTGGCTGAGTATTCTGAGCAGTTTGATGATTTTGATGACTGTAAATGGCCTGGAGATTAGGGACACTTTTGTTAGCAATCAGCCAATTGAAGTAAGAAATTTTGGGAGCACAATAAGAGTTCCATACATTCTTAAAGAGATTCTTTTCCTCCTGCTCATTTATATGCCAATATTTAGCTGCTTTGGAGGATTGATTGGATTTGGACAAGAAAGCATAAATTCTGGACACTTTGTAGATATTTTGGTTGTTCAGAAGCCAGTCATTTTCAGGAATAGGATTGGCATCAATATCTTTATTGACTAATTTACTAACAATATGCCTGTAGAGCAATCTATCAGTACTTGTGCCCCTGATCAAAGCTTTGAGCTTGGTCCAAGAGATCAATCTGCCATTAGACCAAAGGTCTCCTATATAACAAATGTTATTGAGTCTCCATTTCTTATAAATCTGTGGATGAATAATAGCCAAAGGGATGCCATCTCTTTTCGATAAACCTGGATTCCAGAAAAGATTCATTCTATGATGGGCCTGGTCAATGTTAGAATATGAAAATGCTTTAGAACCATAATTCCAAGCCATCAAGAGATTTCTCATCAAAGGAGAAGTATTTGGTGCAGGTTTGACATCAGAAAAGGCTGAGTGAGGTAGATGATGATCAATTGTAGGGTGACCCTTGATAAAACTTTTGGATAGCCAGTAATTAATGAAATCAGTAGCAGCATTTTTCCTTTGGAAAAGTGCCTTCCAAATATACTTACCACCCAGAGCATAAGCTTGAAGTCTCAGATTCTTACACCCCAGACCACCTGCAGATTTTTTCCTTGTGACATAATCCCAGTTAACAAGATGCTTCTTGCCCCAGATAAAATTTCTAATGATTCTCTCCAACTGTTGATATATGCATTTAGGAGCAATGAGGGCAGAAGAGAAATAGACATGTGAACTGGCAATAACAGAAGAGGCAATAATGGATCTACCAGCAAGAGAGAGGCAACTGCCATAATTGTTAAGCTTTTTTCTGATCTTATCAACAATTGGGCTCCAGAGATATTTAATGCTGATATCTAGGCCTAATGGGTAAGAGCATGTTAGGGCCTACATGTTTTGGAAACTACCTGGAAAATACTCTGGGTAGTCAAAGATGATGATATATTTGAGTTCTTAACATCTTCTTGACATCACAAAGTACCTTACAACATGTATGTACTACTACTCTTGAACATAACACAATTTCTTTTAGTCAATCTTGTAGTCTAGGTACTTTAAAATACAATTATGTACTTGCACAGAAGTACACAGAAAAGTACCTTTTGGTATTTTTTTATGTAGGCCCTAACATGCTTTCACCCTAATGGCATACCTAGCAACTTAGTAGCTTGATTTGCAGAGATACATTTAATCCCAGAAATATATGCTTGATTAGGGGC
This sequence comes from Isoetes taiwanensis, assembly GCA_021234155.1. Classification (NCBI taxonomy): domain Eukaryota; kingdom Viridiplantae; phylum Streptophyta; class Lycopodiopsida; order Isoetales; family Isoetaceae; genus Isoetes; species Isoetes taiwanensis. The sequence goes on from JAJEKV010000005.1 coordinate 1,091,035, forward strand.
CCCAATAATAACAGATTTATGAGTGTTCAAATGAATTCCAGAGGCATGACTAAAATTTTGAATGATATTCAAGAAGAACTCAATATTTCTATCATCATTCTGCAGAAATGAGAATGAGTCATCTGCATATTGTAACAGAGTCAGTTGATTTTGAGAGTTTGGCATGACTAAACCCTTTATATTTCCCAAATTCTGATGATGCATAATAGCCCTTGTTAATTGATCTGCTGCCACAATGAATAAGTAAGGTGCTAAAGGGCAACCTTGCCTGACACCCTTTTGGAGTGGAAAAAATTTACTAGGAGAACCATTGATTAGGATTGAAGATTGTGCACGAGAGTTCAACCCTATAATAAGATGAATCAGCTTTTCAGGTAAACCTATTTTTCTCAAAGCCAGCTCTAAGAAATCCCATCTAATGGAGTCAAAGGCTTTAGAAAAATCTAACTTCAAGAGAATGCAATTCTGATTAGATTGTTTGGCCCAATGTAAGCCCTCCATTGCTGCAATGTAGTTGTCTAGGATGTATCTATTTGGCAAGAAGGCAGACTGATTCATGGAAATGGCACTCTGGAGGTAACCATTTATTCGATTAGCAATAATTTTTGCACATACCTTATATGAAGTATTAGTGAGGGAAATAGGCCTCCAATCACTGAATTTTTCAGGATTATCTAACTTTGGCACAAGGGCAACCAACCCAGAAGCTATTGCAGGATGCAGATGATTAGTGTACCAGAAGCCATGAATCATTTGAATGAAATCATACTTAATGACCTCCCAAAACTGGATATAGAACTCAGGGGGCAAGCCATCAGGACCAGGGCTTTTCCCTTTAGCAAGATGCAGAAGGGTAGATTTAATCTCATTTTCATTGGGGAGATCAACAATGTTATCTGAGATTGGATTAATATCATAGCCAGGGAGATCATTTAAAAGATCAATGAAATTTTTAGCTTGTGTGGTCTGCCAGGAGGTGTTGCCATCATTAGAGAAGATTGCAGCATATTTAGAGTAGAAGAACTCACTAATTTCTTTGGTATCCTTCACAAGAACATCATTGTCATCTTTGACTGCAAGAATTTGATTTTTGTAGACTCTATTTTTGGCCACTCTAAAAAAGAATTTAGAGTTATTGCTATCCATGTTGGAAAGATATTTCAATTTACATTTGACAGCTGCACCTTTTGCCTCATATTCTTCTATAGCCTTTATTGCTTGCTCAATATTAGATTCTTGCAGATGAAGATCCCTGTTAAAGGGGTCATTTTGAATCTGTAGCCTTACATTTCTCATACTCAGCAGACATCTTTTCTTTTCCTCTTTTCTTTTATCATAATTATCTTTAGACCACTTTTTAATCCAGATTTTAGAGGCCTTTACATTAGCATAGAAATCCCTCATTGAATGGAAAGGATTAACTCTTGACAGATTTGAGTAGAAAGCTTTAAATTCCTCACAGAACTTTTCATTACTAAGGAGACTACAGTTGAACTTATAAGGACAATTGAGCCCCTTTTTAATGCTAAGCAGATGTTTGGTCTCGAGAAATTGAGGCTGATGGTCAGATATTGAAGTGGTCTCATCACTGTAAACTACACAGCTATCCCAAATAGGATTATCAGAATTATTAATGTAAAATGGCATCAAGGGCACAAGACACGCGTTTGGAACCTTTGTTTGTTTATTTGACCAAGTGTATTTGGCAGTGGCAGAGGGGATATAGGTGAAGAGGAAGTTATCAATGAAATAATCCCAGTTGTTTCTCTCAGTTCTCGTCATATTTATATCATTTCCAAGCTTGAGGTCAGGGGTAGGAGTGTTATTAAAATCACCACCAATAATCCATGAAATATAGTCTTGGCTTTCAAGCCAATTACCAATTTTAGGCCAAAGAAGCTCTCTTTCCTTGGAGGAAGTTGAAGCATAAACATTAATGACTCCAAAGGTGAGGTCATCATTTTTTTTTAAAATTACTGCCTGCCAGTTTTTCTCAGGACTGTTATATATAATAGAATGAGTTACATTTTTCCAGATGATGCAAATACCACCAGCTGTACCAGTAGCTTCAATCCAACAGGAGGAATATTCAGGTGAAATCCAATTGGCCAAATTAGAGCACTCAAAGTTTGGAAGCCTCAATTCTTGAAGCAGGATAATATCAGCATTATATTCTCTCAACTGAGTAATCACTCTTCTTCTTTTTAAGGGTCCTTTTATGCCCCTTAGATTCCAAGAAAGAATTTTCATTGAAAATAGAAGGGAGAGCAAGTAGGAGAAGATAACTTAATGGGAGCTTTTTTTCCTGCTCCTTGTGTTTTTCTTTGATTGTAGCCTGGTGTTTAAGGCAGGAGAGTCATAAGTCTTAGAGATTTTCTTAGTGGACTTGCCAATGATAGCAGAAGTCTTTTTTAATTCATCAGCTGAGAAAGAGTTTGAGAGGAATATATCATCCTCCCAGAGATGATCTGAAGAGTTATTTTCCTTATCTTGAGATTCAGGATCAAGATCAGAGTCATGGGAGCAGGCCCAGAATTTGGAGTTACAACAGTCTATATTTGACTCAAGTACAGCAGTATTATTCTTAGGAATAGGAGTCAAAGTAATTAAATCCGAGATATTTAATTTATTAATATTATTATCATTAACATTAACAATGGAAAGGACTTGCCTGGTAGGGGAAGATCCACATAATTGTGTGAGCTTAGTTTGCACTGCTGCTTCTGCATCTACATCCCCTAAGGTCTCCAGACTTGTTATGCTATCCCCCACTGACTGTACTGGCAGTACCATCTCATTCTGGCATGCTGTAATTCCCTGTCTATCTATATGATCATTCTGTACCACATTTAATTCCACATGTAACTTAGCAGCAGTCTGATCAAGTTCAGTCAATTGATTTGGAGTCAGGAGGGGATGGCTATTTTGATGGTCCATTGGTTCAGAAAGATCAATGAGATCGAGATGATGTGTATGGCAGACATATTTGTTGGTGTTGAGATCAGGATTTTGAGGACTGACAATAGGATTTCCAGATAGCAGACATTGGGTGGGGACAACTGGAGAGCATAATGGAGTGGCTTGTGAAGAAATGGAGTCAGGTACAATTGATGGCTCAAGAGAATCTGCAGAAAATTCATTAGCAAGATCAGCAAGTACCTGAAATTTATTTTGACAGATTATCCCAGAATCTGTTGCATTGTTATCTATTTTATCCCTTTCATCATATTCAAGTTGATGAACAGGAACTTCAGGATTCTTATTCTCTAAAGAATGAGAGGATTCTCCTGTGTGTTGATGTTGATGCTGCTCACCAGTCTTGTTTGCTGAAATAGTGATTTTTGAGGCAGCAAGGTTTTCCTTATTCTCCATAAGTAATAATTCCTCATTCCCTGTCTTAATGCCAGCTCTGTTTATGTTGACATTAATGTTCCTGTTGTTTTCAGGTTCAGGAATATCCTTTGAATTATCGATGAAGATCCTGGCTTTTGAACTCTTTTTCAAAGGTTCTGTCTGTTTGTCTCTTAGATTAGCCAACTGTGATTGAATATTTATCTTTAGTTGCTGGGCAGCAACTTTCCTAAAAGATATAGATCTATTAGAGTTGTCCATTATATCTTGCAATGTGTTTGCAAGATTGATTTGAGCCTGTTCTTTATACTGCTGATTTCCATACATAAGTTCTTTCCCCTTCAACTTTTCCTTCAGATGACTATCAGTGTCATTATTTGGAAGATTATTACCCTTAGCGTGCATCTGTTTGCTTGTCACATAAGAGTCATTCTTCAAGTTAACAAATTCCAAACCTTTGTTTATGACCTTTACTGAGTTATCTCTTCCAGTGAGATTTCCCTTTTGAAGAATTGGGTTGCCAAATTTGTTGACTTGCAGATTGAGTTGAGCTTGTTTGGCATCCTTTTTTTTCTGTATCCTTCTCTTACTTCCATTTACTCTCTGCCACACAGGAGCTGCTTGCATGTTGGGGCCATTTTCTGCATTATAATTTTGTTCCCTGGGAATATTATGACCCTCATCATTTCTTTGCTGAACCTGCTTAATGTTATTCACTTGATAGTAGGAATGCTGACCAAAACTCCCTTTAGGAGGTAGCCTAGAGTCCATTGCTGGACATTCACCATCATAATCATTCTGCTGACCAGTTATAGGTTTTTTTTGGCAAATAGAACCAGAGAAATGCCTACATTTGCATTCATGGCAATAAATAGGTAAACCTACCCAACTTAGTTGAACTTTAATTAAATTGCCATAAAAATCATAGAAAGGCACAGATGTAGGAACAGGCTTGGAGATATTCAGCTGGACATAACACTTTGGAGGTTTATAGGGACAATATTCAGTGCAAATATATTTTCCAAAGGTATTAAAAATTGCTGAGAAGCACTCTTCCTCCCAGTAGATTGGACTAAGGTCAGTCATGGTGACTGAGGCTATGAAGAATTTATCATATTCGTCAATAGGAAGTTTGGGATACCATTTTAGAAAGGAGAGTTGAAAGGTATCAAAGGTTGATCTGCCAAGCTTAAGCAGGAAGTTGGCAGACCTCGAATTTCCACATTCAACCATGATGTAGGGGTATCTCAGCCAGTAGACTGAGTTGATAGTGATGGATTTATTAAGTCTCAAAATGTGGTCCCAAAGCTTTTCAATTTTGACTCCAACTCTATCAATTGAAACAATGACAGCAGAAGCAGATAGAGTCTTTATTTTTTCAGCTATAGAGGCATGATTTAGATGAATACCTTTGAAGAGCTGTAAATTTGGCCGGGTTTGATATTGCAGATGATCGAAATTTGTAGCCAGCTGCTGATCAGAGTGTGTTTCTTGAATTGGGCGGATGTTTCCATAAGGCAGGGGCACTCCATTGGCATTGAGGATCGGATCACCATGTAGCCCAGGATCTTTGGACAAATTGTCCCATTCCGGCACATCTCTGGTCATGTGATGCATTTCTTTATGAACCAAGTTTGGGTCAGCAAAATCACCAAACTTAATGAAAGCAGAGGGATTTTTATGAATGAGACTTAACTGAAGAAGAAGATCGCCTTGACTGGAAGGAGGGAGACGCAGAAAGTTGTGCAAATAGGTTAAGAAATCTTTATTTAGGGTTTTAGAAATTGGTAACATTTTGGAACAAAGGTTGGACAAAATCAGGTGGAAAAAACAGAGCAGGTTTTAGGCATGGACAAGGGAGGACGAAAGAGAAGAATTAATGGCAATCTAATTAAAAAACAACTAACAAGAACAGGAAACCATTTTAGAACCATGAAATTCAAATATTTGTAACAAAGATCAATCTATTGAGGATCAATTTGAAGATCTGCCTCTTCTAATTCGCCTGATACAGGATCACTGAAGACCTTGACAATAATTTTGCTGGAATTTTCTCTATTATAGACTTGAAAGATTCCTGTAGCAGCCAAATTCTTCTTTCCAATGAATTCTTCTAACCAGGCTTGAGTGATCTCCACTTCAAACTCTTCACAGCTGGGGACAAAGCTATATTCTTTTTGAAAGAGATATTCAGGAAAGATCTGCTCAATTATAAGTTTTTTCCAAAGATCTGATGTTTCTCCCTTCAAAAATCCACAAGATAGCCGAGAATTATCCTGAATAATTGTAAAAATCTTGCACTCCATTCAAAATTGATGCAGTAACTTGCTGATTGTGGCTAGCCTTCTACAAGGCTAGCTGAATTAGCCTCGGAAGCTACTCAGATCAGGGATGCTGAGCACGTTCTCTCCTGTTTTTTTCCAAGAAGTGGAAAATAACTAACATAACCGAAAATTCAAGAAAATAGGCGCTCCCCATGTTTATTATTTCCCCGACCGTACACTCGACAGGAAATCCCCCATCCGATTCTTCAACCGCACGGGCCCTCCGTCTATCCCGCACTCTGAGCTAATCGTAGTGCGGGAAGGGGACACGAAGGTGTCTTGCGTGCCCTTCCCCTATGGGCTCCTATCACAGCGGAAGCACAAACATCGTCAGAACTAGCAATAACAATACAACACACTACCTCGAAGGGTAGCTCATCCACATATCCATAGCTGCAAATGTGACGTTCCAGCACAGTATACGCTCCCAGGACGTATATTGTACTGCCACGTCACGCGTACACGCCACCCCGATTGACGTGTACGCCAACGTATAGCCAAGTGGGTAGCCCCTAGGGGGCAACTTGCTAAGAATGTGCATTAGTATTAATGTGCACATTTTCCAATGTACACATTAATGTGGGCACACATTTCCATGTGGCCACTTGATGCCAAGTGGGCCATACCCATAGGTGCAAGTAATGTGCACATTTTCCAATGTACACATTCATTAATGTGCACACATTTCCATGTGAGCACATTTGGGTGCACACATTTCCATGTGGGCACATTTGGCCACCTAGCCCTTAAAGGCAAGTGGGCCCATTACCAATTATCCCACATGCCAAAAGGGGATAATTGGAAACCCTAGCCACCCCCTTGTCTATATAGGGTTGGAAACCCTAACTAACCTAATTTTCGATTTTAGGGTTTGAACTACGCTTTGGGCTGCCTCAACGACCAAAACCGCATCCCGACTCACCGGGAGAATTGCAACCTTAGTTTCTCTAGATTCGAAAGCGTTTGTGCCAGATGGTCGAGCTCAGTCGAGGAGCCCCTCAAGGATCGGTATTTGGCCAATTAGATAGTCTAAACCCTATTTTAGGCATTGAATCAAAGAGGGTTTAGCCTATTAGATTGCTCATAGCAGCCCTCTAGAACTCTAGATAGCGATTCTAACTAAAGAACCTAACTCTATGATATAGATTAGATCTTGTTCTTTAGTTCTTCTGTGATGTATATGGATGATGTATCTCTGTGAACTCCTTGTATTGGGAAGGGGGGTAGAGACCTAAAGCTTGGTAGTTGATGCTCCTAGAGTAGCCTCTCTAGCACACTGTAGATGCGGCCTGTGCACAAGAGCCACACACAGTTTGTAGGTGAAGGGGCGGACCGGGCTTATAAGGAGGTTCATGTTCGACACTTGAACGACCCCTCTGGTGTGTAAAGACTGCCGGGGGTCACTGTGACTAGGTCTAATGGCTTGCCACTGCGTGTGGGCAAGGCATGGACTCGACACTCGTGAGGTGGTGAATATGACCTTCCATTGAGTTCAAGTCGAATACGGGCAGTGGCCCTCTAGTCACCTTGAGTCGATTGTAGATCTCTCGGAGGAGAAATCCCTACCTGCCCCATCGAACGGGGGAGATGTAACCCGGGATATAGCCCCTTGGCTATGCATCCGTGAGGCGGCGATCGAGTCCCAACACTTTTCACCTACTACTCAAGAAAGTGTGCACACGGGGGGCGGATGGAGTGGACAACCCTAGGCCATGTTCTTATGCCCAAATCCATTGCCATGAATTACATGCGCAATGAACTCGGAGACCCAAGCTTGTCAGTCCATCCCCTCGTGTCCGCGAGCCTTGGGTAGGATTCCCTACGGATGTGCTGATCTTTGTTTATGCAGATATGTGGAGGACCATCCTTCGTGATGGTCGCATGATGTTGATGTATGTGCTATCGACATGTATGTTTACGCTTCCGCAGCCTAGGTAGGCCCCGAGGGAGATTTGGGTGCAATGACCCTTCCACTCTTCCCACTGAACCCGCTTACGGTTGCGGTGTCATGTGGAGGGCCCCAGATTGGCACGGAGCTGGTATGGGGATGAACTCCTGGTTGTATACGGTGAGTGCACCGTGATACGGTAGGGGACGCCACAAAGAAAGATCATAATCATATGCCACAAAACATGAGAGCTCCTACCCATGGCTCCGGAGCTCATAAGGAGGTAGACCCCACCGGATAGGTCTCAAGATAGAAGCGGACCGAAGTCATAACAATGGCGGGGCTGGCTATAGACAATGGCTAGGGTTGACCACTCCATCCGCCCCTCCCATGCATACTTTGCGGATGGGCTAGATCGGCTCGACTTGACTCTAGCCTTCCTGGGATACGCAATCCCATGGCATCACCCATCGGGACTACTCCGTGTTGCATCTCCCCGTCCGCCGAGGCAGGGGAAGGGTTGCATCTCCCCCCCCCGGGGTCTAGAGGCTCCTCGGCGGCTAGAGAATCGTGGACGACACACCATTCATACCCGATCAGTATTTCCCCAAAACAAGAGCCAAGCTAACACTTGCAACTCTTGAGAGAGGCAGAGGCACCATTGGCCCAGAGGTGTCGGGACCCATGCTCGGCCCACACCTAAGTGACCCACCATAAGCCTAGCCCACTATGGGATCCCCCGTAGCCCCCACTCGGCAGGGATCCTCCCTCCGCATTGCCTCTAGCCCCGTTGTGTAGTGTTGAGTCACATCATAGCCTCAATAGTCCGGCGGGTTCCTATGCACAGGCCGCAACTAATAGGAACTAAGGGATCTACACTAGGAGCATACTACATATGGCCCTAGGTCTCTACCCCCCTTCCCAATACAAGAGGAGCAAACATGATCAACCAACATCCCATCATATCATGATAATCATAATAAGAATATCTTAACCTAATCATACATATCTAACTAACAGTTAGGGTTCCTTGATTAGGGTTCAAGATGTTCATCAAAGGTTCTAGGATGGCTCTACTCAAGATACAACATACAGACCCATCTGGAGTGCTAACTTCCAGATGAACTACCATGACTCTACTCCACCTACCTGCTCCAGAAGCGCTTCCTCCCATTCCCCGGGTGTCTCCATTGCTCCTTGATTCCAGTCGGGTGGTCGCTCCCTCTATGATCATACACACACTTCTGGTCTGCCCGCAGCTGCAGACTAGGCTACGACAAACGATGCTCGAAACGGAGTTTCGAGCGCGCAAATGAGTGTTCAGGTGCTAGAGTCAGGAAAAAGGGCTAGGGTTAGGGTTAGGGTTTGAGCCAATATAGGCTAGGACCCACGTGGGATGCCACGTGGCACCTCTAGGATGGGGCCGTGTGGCGGTTGCCCAATAGGATAAGGCCATGTGGAAATGGGCCTTATCCTAAGGTTATCTAAGTTAAACAATTAACTTAGATATGTGCCCCTTGCCACTTCAAAGGTATACAATGCTACATTTGTAGACTTGTATGGTGACGGGTCCAGGAATATACGTATTTATGGCGTATATTCCCTTGGAACGTCACATTCTCCCCCCCTTAGGACAATGCTGTCCTCAGCATTGCGCTAAGGTGACGAGCCTACACTATGCCTGCAAAACAACACATGAACATACACTTTAATTTAATTTTTTAAGTGATCCTCTTTCTATTAAAGAGTTAATTGTCAAAATTTAGGCTATATTTGTACTTATACAAAATTATATAGCCTTAACAAGGTTACTTCTTATAATAATTCTAAAACATTACTATAAGAGTTATTAGGGTTCATAATCTAAGTTATGGTTCCCCCATCTTCTCGTAATGCGCCCCTCCTCGATGCTCGCTTTTCACTTGCCTGCACAAGGAGCACATTACGTTAGTTTAATTAATAAGTTTGTGGTTTTAGGGGACCACCCCCCTTACCTAATACCTTGCACTCGATCATGGCCCTTTCGGATTTGGGCTTAAGGACCATTTAAGATGATCCTATCATCGCCCATGATCAAGTGCTACCTTGTACTCGGTTACCCAGTGCCGAGTACTCCTAGTGCATCATGCCCCAAGGGTTTTAAGCTAGGGAACGTCTCACGATCCCATCATCGCGCATGATCACTTTGACCTTCACCATGACCCCCCTATGGCCAGGTGTGCGAGCCCAGAGAGCATCCGACCGATGTCCCATCATCGCGCATCATGCCTCACTTCCTCTCTCGCATGACCCTATTGGTCATGCGCACCTCTTGGTGCATGTTGGCCTAGAGAATGCCCTAAAGGCGTATCTCATCATCGCCTACACGTTCCAAGATTCTGGCATATGTATTCCACTAGCTAGAACACATCTGCCAGAGCTAAAGGCTAACTAAGAAACATGCTAGCTAACCTCCTGGTAAGTCGGGGTCGATCAAGTCGGAGACGACTCGCCCATCAATCTCCTTCATGAACTCTGGGTATTGCTTCTCCAAATCCTGCTTCAATACCCATGTCGCGTCTTCCACGGGCAAGTGTTTCCACTTGACCAAATACTGGAGGAACTGAGATCTCCTAGTCTTCTTGAATGACTTATCAAGAAGTAACTCAGGCACAATTTCAACTTGCTCCTCCGTCATTTCCAACAAAGTTGGAGTATCCAAAACCTCATCAGGGTTAGGATTGTGCCTTTTTAATAAACTTACGTGGAAGACCTTGCGGACTTTGAGATGGGCCGGAAGATCCAACTTGTAGGCTTGGGAGCCCACTCTCTCCAAAATCTTGAACGGACCAGCCCACCTAGGGGCAAGCTTCTTGCAATTCCCTATGCGAAGCTTAGCTTGCTTCACCTTGATCTTCAACCACACGCTATCGCCTACTTTGAACTCTCTTACGGTCCTGTGCCTGTCGGCTACACTCTTTTGCCGACTTCTTGCTGCTAATAGGTACCCCCTTACTTCTTCCACCAGCTGCTGCATATCTCCTAGCATCTGCTGGGATACTTCAACCTTTGACACAGGATTGTGCCAAGTATCCGGGGTTAGGCACTGGTACCCGTAATTGATCATGAAGGGAGACATCTGGGATGACTCTTGCTTCGTACTATTGTAGGCGAATTCCACTAAGTGGATGTACTCATCCCACTTAGATTGCTTATTCCACACATAGCTTCTGAGCATATCTTCGATGATGCGATTCGTCCGCTCCGTCTGGCCATCCGTCTGAGGATGGTATGCCGTGCTCATCGAGAGCTTGGTCTGAATCGTAGCAAAAAGATCTTGCCAGAATGCGCTCATAAACTTCGAATCTCTTTCGATATTATCTCTCGAGGCATGCCATGGAGTTTAAAAATCTCCTTCACAAAATGCTGGGCAGTGTCTAAGGCTGTGTCCGTAGTTTTGCAAGGCACAAAGTGCACCATCTTAGATAATTTGTCTACGACAACCATTAATGCATCTTTGCCTCGTAGAGTTCTAGGAAGTCCTATGATAAAATCCATGCTTACCACTTCCCATTTTGTATTCGGCACTGCTAAAGATTCCAAGGCTCCCGGGATTCGAAACTGCTCCGCTTTGGTCTGCTGACACAACTGGCATTCCCTGATATATCTGGCTATCTGTTTCTTCATCCCTGGCCAGAAATAGCTACTTCGAATCTTGAAGTACGTCTTCATAAACCCCGCATGCCCTGCTATTGGGCTGTTGTGTATGTCACGAAGAATTAACTTCCTTATACCTGATGATTCGGGCACACACAACTTGTCCTTATGGTACAACAGGTTGCCTTCCTTCCTATAATGTTTGAAGGCTTCCCGTTCCTTATCTGTTCTAGCCTCCCTAGAGAGGCTTGCCCATACCTCCTTGAAATCACCATCAGATGGTAGTGTCTCCTCAATTTTCTTGCCGTATCCACTCGAAAGAGTTGATATGGCATTACAATGTGTTCTCGTCTCAAGCGGTCTTCTAGAGAGAGCATCAGCAACCACATTCAACTTACCCGGCTTATAAGCAATCTCAAAATCATACTCCTCAAGGAATTCCATCCACCTCCTTTGCCTTAGATTAGGGAGTGGTTGGTTAAAGATGTATTGGAGGCTCTGATGATCAGTATCTAACTGAAATTTCCTTCCAAGCAAATAGAGCCTCCAAATACGAAGAGCTCTTACAATAGCTAGAAGTTCCTGATCGAGTTGGATAACGCTGCTCGGTGTCGTTCAACTTCTTGGAATCATAGGCTACTACTCTTCCTTCTTGCCCCGGGGGTTTCACCTAGGCATATGGGGATACCACATCTGCGTGCAAGGGGTCCAGAGAAAACCCCTGTATACGACTTTTTGGAGGTGGAAAACCCCTACATATGTAAATAGGAAAAGCCAGTTTCCAAGCCCCTTTCCGTAGATGTACTTTCGGACTATCCTAATTTTTACATACCCCTACCCGATCTTGTACTTGAGTTTGTGCTTGTGCACCTTACCCCTATGTACAGAATAAATAGAATTTCAAAATGTTTTTAATTGACATTTCTCGCATCTCGGTCTCACATTTCCCTGGGGTTCTTACATGCATGCGACATCACAAGGGTAATTCTAAGGAGCCTTTGCAAAGCAAGACAAATGCAAGCCGATTCGAGTAATATTAAGCATATGGACTATAAGCCTAAGCCTAAATCTATAAAATGCATAAGTTCAATCATAAATGTTACAATGTTTTTCAAGCATTCGGGTGCATAGAACTTAACTAAGCAGTTGTGAAAGTGTTCAATCATATTATCAAAAAGCCAAATGCTTTCACCATCGAGCTCCTTATCTGGTCAATCAAGCCATCCTTTATATTCCACAAAGACAACAATGTCGATGTTCAATTGCACACAACCACCTGCGTTCTAGATTAATCCCATGCTTGTGAGAGAATTGCAGCGGTACTTTTCAACGCATTTATCCATGAAAATGCATAGAGCGATCACATCCATTTGCACAGGAGCACACCGCCTCAAAACTGAGACAGACAAAAGGGCAGGGGAAGCGCGAGAAACAAGATCTACCAATGCTGCCAATTGGGAGTGGTTGAAAATGAGTTCTACATTTTAATTGCCCAGAATTTGCACCGATTCAGAGACAATACAACAGATTGGCTACACCAAATCAACTGCTGCATGTGATGATGAACACCCCTTAGTTGGGAGACTGGCATCATATATTCAGGGGTACATGCGGGCATAATTGCACCCCAAATCATTACATTGACATGTACAAAATATATAGTTTTCATCATTATTGCTAAGATTTTTCCCTCAATAACAATTTAGGGGCAGGATTGTTTTAATCCTAGACAGTAATCGTCGGCTGTCCTTTGTTCATTTGTTTTGGGTTCTGTATGCCATCTGGTCTACGTAGATGATAAAAGACAATTCAATTCAAATCATTCCCTGATGGAAACACCTCTTGGAACTTACATATTGAAAAGTTCATGTGCCGCTAATTTTCTAGCTCATGTTATTGGAGTTTTAAGACCATGGAATCTGTTTTAGCCTCAAGTATAGCATACAATTTGGCAAAACTATTTTTAAGGTAGTGGCCTACTGAAATATTGCATTCACATTAGTCACTCATTTTTGAAGTGGCAACATGGAGTGAATCATGTGAGACTTGGGCATGTGCATCCGCTCATCTGACTTCCTGTTTCCTTGTTCACCATACATGACATGCTATCACAATACCTTTGTATTTATACTAGTGGTTCAAATGTTGCTCATACCTCTTGAGAGAATCATGACACATCGTAACATAAAGCTGTTTTCAATAAAATGACATGTTTGATCTGGACAGATGTTTTAGTTTGTTGCATTTTCTGATGTCCTCAATTGATGAAACCATAAAATTGAATTCCGCAAATCAAGATTCAACTTCACAATTTGAGAGCTGTTCATAATCATGAAGAATTTTCCACAGATGTTGAATATAAGAAATAGCCGCAACATGGTACATCTCGATAATATCCATCCACAAGGGCACAACACAAAAAAATCAAGATTTTAAGAAGTAGCTGCAACCATTGGTTCACATCTTGAAGAATAATTGCCATAAGAAATGTTTCGAGCTATTTCAAAAAAATGTTTAACACTTTCTTCTGGCGTTCCAACCATCACTCCATGTCCCAAATTCAGAATATGCCCTTTCTGTCCAGCTTTGGTAACAACTCTGTAATTCAACAGTTGTAAGTTGAGGAAGAGTTCTATAACTCTTAACTTGAGGAACAATGAGAAAGTACCTGTTAATAGCATCAGTAATTGCCCCCAAGGGCCCAAACAAGACAGTTGGATCCACGTTGCCTTGTACTGCCACAGTATCCCCTAGACGTCTTCTACCATCAAGCATGTCAACAGTCCAATCAAGTCCTATCACATCCACACCAGTCTCACGCATGCGCTCCAAAAGTCCACCATTGCCATTTGCATACAAAACCAAGGGCACTCCAGGACAATGTTCCTTTACTCTGGCCACCAACTACATGGAAGCAGGAAATCGTTGTTTTATAGCATTCCACTTCAAATGAAAATGACAATTGCATTACTGCAAAAATCTTGCCTAACTTGCTAACCAAAATGATAATGGGCTATGAGGTACCACCCTCTTCATAAGAACAACTTTTAAATATTCAGACTTTCAACTAGTGAGTTAACATCCAAACAGACGACGCCTATATGTAACACATAGGCTGTATAATGTATTGAAGGGTATAATGTATTTAAAGACCTCTCCCGGTAACTTGCTAATCACGCAGGATCGGAAAGGAAACCAAAGGCACACCAAAAATATCATCATTTACATATCCAAATCACTCAGAAGCTGAAACACAAAGTAAACACTTGTCTAGAACTCTTTGATAAGAGTTGCAATGGCTATCAACGTAGTGAGCTAATCAGGACATCTTCCATGTTCCTTATAGCAAATGACATAAATGCCAAACTGTACTGGCCGGCATTAGACCAAGCATGGCTTTTGGTGAATTCTATTTAAACTGTCAAAATAGGGGGTTCTCATTGAGAAATTTACTTAAAAGTCATTGAATTTTCAGTCTCACAAATCTATCTTTACTGTCAATATTAGGTTATTCTAACTGAGAAATCTACTAGAAGATTATTGGATCATCAAGCTGAGAAGTGCACCTTTTTGATATACGGTTTTGACGAACGGTCCCACATGTCAGGTGTAAGTTGCCCACCCCAAGAATCAAAGATCTGAATACACTGAGCCCCAGATTTTATTTGGAAAATTGCATAATCTGCCATAGAAATTGCCAAACGAGACAGTAATGCATCCAAGAAATCTGGAGATTCATAGCACATGGTTTTAATGATCTTGTATGTCCTGGTTATTCCTCCTTCAATGATATATATTGATAAGGTCCAAGGGGACCCTACAAAACCTAGAACAGCAGCCGTAGCACCTACCTGCACAGTTGCCATTGAAAATTCAATCATTTCAACATTAATTTGAGCACATAAATTATCTGCAAGTAAAAGCACAAGTGGGTGTGGCTGCAAGTCTCTGCCTACCAAATTCTTCATCTTGCATCCAAGCATCTTCACTATCTGAAACTGAGTATAATTTTGTTACCGCTGGAAAATAATAGTACATATCGCCATATGATATCAAAGCCAGAATGAAGAAAGAAATGCTCAAAAAACGTAGCTCTCATAAATGTCTCTAGCAAAGGACAAAAAATAAATAGGAGCAGCCAGCTAAAAGGGCAAGCATCTCTTGATGGTACAGAAGCTCTCTACACTGACCTGGTAAGCAAAAATCGAAGCTCCAGATGCCCCAAGTTTTGAAAGAATGGCTTATCTGCAAACCAACAAAAAAATGAATTAACATGCACCAAAGAATACCTTTAAGTTCTGAGAACAAACAGAGTAGTTCCATGCCGGCTGATTTTTTTCTGGGGTTTGCCCCATTCTTTCACCTCCTGCAAATGATGGGAGCCGATATGCAAGATCTCCAGCCAAAAGAGATATAATACTTGGCTTTAAACAGAATTAAATGGACGTTTTTCTTAGCTGAAGACCCTTCAATCTGAAAAAAAAAATGAAAGAAGGTTTACAAACTCGGCATAGTCTCGGATCTTCAAAAGGAATGCCTAATATGCCCCGGGATCACACCATCCACTTCCACAAATCGAGATATGGCAAGCAAATAGGAAACAAGTTTGCTAATCACGCGTCTGTTCTTCAAGAGGAATGCCTAACGTATGATACGGCATTCCTAGTTCCCGCCCATCTTCCCCTTCTCGACCACCTACGGCTTCTTGGTGGTGGAAACGTATGGGTGATTCGTTCGTATACGGACGTTTGAACAAAAAAAAAAACCCTACCCAGTCACGCTCTTGGGTCATACGTGTACACAATGGTGAAACCCCCGGGCTCCTTGCATAAGGACTCCACCCGTTGCTATCTTACTTGCATCTGTTGCTACTGTCTTGTCCTTATCTGGATCTGGGAGAACTAGCACTGGAGCTGTTGTTAGAGCTTCCTTAAGCTTTTCAAATGAAGCTTGAACATTTTCTAGCCAATGTGTTCTCCAATCTTTCACCTTAACACTTTTAGTGAGATCCGTCAAAGGGGATGCCCACTTAGCGAAGTCCTTTACGAACTTCCTGCAGTATCCCGCCAGACCTAGAAAACTCCTCACTTCTGCCACATTCTTTTGAGCTGGCCAATCAACTACTGATTCAATCTTAGATGGATCTGTAGAAATCCCCTCAGCTGTTACCACATGGCTTTCCATATAATCGATGCCGTCTCAACTTTTCCAATACTCTTCTCAAATGGTGACAATGATCTTCAAGGGACTTGCTGTAGACTAGAATGTCGTCGAAGAAAACAATGACAAACTCATCCAAGAACTCTCTGAAGATGTCCTTCATGAGACGCATGAAAGTTGCCGGAGCATTCGATAAGCCAAAGGGCATTACTGTAAACTGGAAGTGCCCATACCGCATTCTAAAGGCGGTCTTATGGATATCTTCTTCCTTTATCCTTATTTGATGGTATCCTGACCTTAAGTCGATCTTAGAGAATACTTTCGCTCCTTGGAGCTGGTCCATCAAATCATCTGCCCTTGGCAAAGCATACTTATTCTTTATCGTCTGCTTGTTGAGCTGGCAATAGTCTATGCACATTCTTAGGCTCCCATCTTTCTTGAGCTCTATCAACTCTGGGGTGCTCATTCTGTATGGTGCCTTGCTGGTAGGCTTAGCATCTGGAGCTAGTGTGATCTCACACTCCACACCCCTATAAGGTGGTAGATGCCGGATTTCATCCGGGAATACATCCTTAAATTCTGAAATGAGCCTTGCTACTGGCTTGGGCAACTGATTCCCACCTAGGTCACTTCCCTTCTCTTTAGCTGGGTCGATTGCTTCTAACCTCAGGATATAATCCACCTTATTTCTTTCTATACTTTTCCTTAGCTGCTTCAAAGAAATACACTGCATAGGAGAAGCTACCTTCTTACCTTTCACTATGAATTTGGTGCCGTCCGGTGCTGTCATGGAGATCTCATTACGGTCGCAGTCGATCATGGCTTTCGCTGGCTTTAGGAACTCCATTCCTACTATAAGGTCATACCTTCCAATATCCATGACCTCTGCCCCCATCGGCCACTTACTTCCACTAAGGTCTATGTCGAATGTGATCCTCCTCCCCTTAGTGCGCCGAATGGCACCGTTTACCATGCTAACTGGCCTTGGCTTAGACTTCAAGACTTTATTCTTCATTAGGGCAGCCAACCTAGGAGAGGCAAAGTTGTGAGAGCTTCCTGTATCTATCAACACTAGATACTGACTGCTATCTATGATCCCCTCAGCCGCAATGACTGTGGACTGATTTTCAATATCATCTGACTCAATGTTTGCACATATATGGCACCCACCTTCTATGAAGTCCTGACCATCCTGTTGGATGTCGTCTTCGTCTGGTTCTGTCGGTGAATCCCAATCCCCAACCTCTGCCAAAGCTTCCTGCATGACGAATGCATGGAATAATTTAAGGGCTAAACTTAGCTATTTGGCGATTTTTAGCACATTTTCAAAAAAAATTGGCTAAAGTAAATGGAAAAAATTGGGGAAAAAATTATAATTTTAGCTTAACTTTTTTCGGGTCTGCACCAATCTTGGAGCTCTTTAGCCAAACACTAGAAAGTAAGAGAGTGAAATTTTGTATTGTTTAGCTAAACCATAGAAACTTTTAGAATGAATTTCGGGCTAGTTTAGCTAATATTGTTCTAGTTTATAAGAAATATATGACTAGTACTTTAGTTTCTAGTATTATAAATTGATTTAAGTCATAGATTTTGCTAGCTAGCATTATTTTACAATGTCTTCACAAAGAAAATGACTAAAATAAGTGGAAACAATTGAAAAAAATTATAGTATTTTGGCTTAATATTTTCCGTTGGCCACACCATAGAAATTTTTGGGATGATGTTTGGGTTAGTTTAGCTAAATGCTAGAAAGTATGAGAGACAAAATATGTAGAGTTTAGCTAAACCACAGAAAGTTTTGGGATTAATATCGAGCAAGTTTAGCCAAAGTCATTCTAGCTAATAAGAAATCCGCGATTAGTAATTTATTCCCTGGACGAATGGACAATCATGTGTTCGGTGTCCTGGCTGGAAGCACCTAAAACATAGCTTCTTCTCGATACACTCCTGTCTCTTCTCTTTCGGCAGACTGTCTAAAAGACGCTTTAGCGCACTGCCCGCTGATGCATTCTGCGGCTTACGGTCCCCAAAGGTCTTACCCTGAGCTCTTCCTTGCTGCTGGCCTCCTGATGGCGTAGGTGCTGATTGCTTACTCTGGTACTGCCCTTGATACTGCCATGTTGACTTACCTTTGAAGGCCGACTGTTTCTCCCCTGGAGTTGCTGGTGCTTCTTCCAAACTTATGGCTTTATCCTCGGCTTCTGCCACTGACTTTGGGTTGATTGCTCAGACTAGCCTTTTGATATTGCTGTTCAATCCCTCAATGTAGGTTTCAACCCCACTTCGGGAACATGGAGCCTGAGCCGCATGAATTCGTCTGTGTACTTTGCTACTGACAAGGTACCCTGGTTCAATCTGTAGAATTGCTGGATCTGCCTGCATGTATGTGATTTTGGCACATAATGTTTGTGAAAGGCCTTGCTGAAGGTCTTGAATCTGCAACTGTTCCTTTTGAGCATATTGGACTTTGCATAGCCTTTCCACCAAATTCTAGCTGCTCCTATTAAGTTTGCTGTAGCAACCTTCCCTATATCCTTGTCCTTCATACCATAAGAGTTGCCAAACTCTTCCATCTCGTCAAGCCAGGCTTCTGCCTCCCCTGACCTGTCCTTCCCTGAGAACTGACCCAACTTCCTAGTCTTCCACACATTGCTCATAGCACTGTCAACTTTCTTCTGATAGTCATCTGTCTTCTTTGCCCTGGCTCTTACCTGTGAAGTATCGGACTCACTCTCTGAGCTAGAACTGTCTTGGCTGCCAGAAGTGTTTGATGAACTGGAACTAGGTGGCGATGGGGTCCTTTTGTTTCTCCTTCTTCTCTTTATGTCCCTGACATTTCCCTGATTGCCATCCGCTTCTGGTTGTGGAACCTCCTCAACGCCTTGCTGAGGTAGTGGTGGAGGAGGTGGTGGTGCAGGTGCATATTCTTGGGCGTTCATCAATGGGGTGGCCCAGTGAATCAGCTGATGCATCTTGTTCCTCATCTGGGTGAGCCTTGCGTTGATTGATTCCATCATCATTTCCTCGTTGTTGTCATCTTGTTCACGTCAAATAAGTTTCTGGGTACCCACTGGTGATGTCGGCCCTGGCCTTGAGAACCTGAGCTGGTGTTCCTTGCTGCAAGGATTGATCATCAATACTTGTTATTTGGGTTACATATTAATCATACTTATTTACAATTGAATTATTGTTAGACACAAAAGAAATCATGTGAAAATTCCACTTACAAGTCAAGAACATAGTAAGTCATTAATATATAGAAATACATTTCATGAATTACATGATAATATCTGAAAGAAAATTGTTCAATACAGTAAAATGACAACAAAACAAATTTTCCGTCATCGATGCCCCCTCATAGACTTGAAGAAGTTCTTGACGTTCTTGAGTCGTAGACCTTTGCTGACGTTTTGCAATATCTTTCCGGCCGATCCTCCTTCCAGTGCTCTTGCCATCTGAGGTGCAGGAAGTTCGGGTGCCGTCGCCGCCACTACTGACAATGTTGCATCCTTGAGATGTCCCCTGGTGAAGTCGAGGCAATGAAGAGCTACCGATCTCTTAAAGAGGATAATATGATCTATTGCGTGGTCTATTTTGGTGTGCTGCCCGAAGCCTGAAAGTGCTATAAGGAGCGCCACCGACTCTTCCCCAGTTGATGCTGTTGGAAGCTTCGCGCATGCTCCTGGAACGCACTGGTTGGCTGGTGCTTGGGCCTCTTCCTGCCTTGTACAATCTGCTTTGTATCTCCTGGAACTCTTCCTCTGGGATGATGGGTTCCTGTTGTTGATAGATCTGCCTTATCTGCTGATAGGCCTGTATATCCGACATTGTCTCCCCGGCGTAGGAGTGCCGCTCTGCTAACTCCCTTGGAATTTCCTGATAGGAGTAGTCGATGAAGTCGCTGCCCTGCTCTTTTGCAATTAAGCTTAAGAGCTCATCGATTCTGAGGCCTTCTTCTTGGCAGTAAGGAAGGTTGAGGATATCGTTGGCCAGGATGTATTCCTCGCCGTCGATGATCACTGGAGACAGGGCCGTGATGCCGACTGGCGGTTCGAAATCTCGCCTTAATGTGCCTTCCTGCCTAGCTATTCGCCTCTCCATCCTTCTTGCCTCTCTCCTCTCCCAACTTGGGCTCTCCTCCCCTTGCTGCTCGTAGTCTTGCTCAATCTGCAGCATGGGTGTTCCTGAGGTCACGCCATAATACTCGTACTCTGTAGAGTCGATCTCATGGATGCTGATCTGCTCCCTTCGGGTGTCAAGAGGTGCTAAATCTAGAGGCTGAATTGAGGGCTCTCCTTGCTTGTTGATTGCTTTATACTGCATAAACAAGGCTAGGGTTGTAGGGGCTGAGAGGTATCTATGCCTGTGATGCTTACAGGTCATATAATCGGGCATATTTCTGGTCCTATCCCACAGCCTACACTTGCCCTTCCCCCTATGGCTTGGGTGAGTGAATCTAGGGATACCCATTTCCCTCCCCTAGGCGGCAAGCTAATTTCCCAGGGTAGAATCTGCTGGTCATACTGGCACATGATATCAGTATAGAAGGGAGTTCTGGTTAATGTTGCATGAAGATCGAGGAGGTGGTCAAAGACATGGAAGGCTTGGTCAGCAGGAAGATCACGGATATGATTGGCAGCATCATACCATCTGACGAAGTTAGAAGGCGCCATGAAGCAGAGATGGATGTAGAAAATGGTTTGCAAAAATCAATGGGAGACTGAAAAATCGCCTAGGATGCTAAGAGCAATTCTGAGGAAGGAAAAATGACAAATGGGCCCCCTTTTATAGACAATGGTCTGCCTCGGGTTCCGTGCACATGGGTTCTTGATGGAAAAGACTTTTGTTCAAAGGCTATAGGTGTCCAAATTAGCTACCATGAAGTGCAAATCTAAGCAAAGCAAAGCAAGAAACATTACATGGCAGGTTGTTGGGTCAAAATTGGTCAAATTAGGCCAAAAATGGGCAAATCGGGTTGGTTGGTTGTCGCCTCTGCATTCTGACGAGCGGTAACGTTTTGCTTTCGGTCCCGACTTGATTAGGGTCATTTTTTGTTCAGATGAGGGTTTCTAGGAATTTTGAGATGCTAACATGACTATTTGGCTCAATTCTGATCTAGCTACCAACTTATTTTATATAATTTGGACATGTAATGGTGTCAATTTGGCCAAATCGGGTTGGTTCGCGCCAATAGCCTCTGCGTTGCGAACGCAGGCCGTTTTTGCGCGGTCCGACCCGATTTCGCCAATTTTGGCTTAGGGTTCCATTTTTTTGCTAGGGTGTTTACTACTTAAACTATTATGAACATTTTGATCATGCTACACAAAAAACTAGGCTACAATTTGAGCTACTTAACCACATTTTTATATAAAAATTGAATCAATTTACAAAAACAAAGGAACTATATATTTATAGAGAACAGTTAATTTACATTAAAACTTCTAATTACAAAATTAGGAGAACTCATGGGTACTCCTTGCGGATTCTCTGCGCCAAATGGAGATCCTTGGGCATTACAGTCACCCTTTTGGCGTGGATGACGCATAGGTTCCCTTCTTCAAAAGCGGGTGTCGGTCGCCTCCGCTACTTGCGGAACTTCGTGTGGTTAGAGGCGGTTACCTATAATCGATCACCCAATTCTTGCATCACCTTCCGCATCAGGCGCTCGAAAGGGGCCTTTCTAATCAGGAGATTAGTACACTGTTGGAAGTGCCTAATCTCCCCGAAGATCTTGGCGTCTTGAGTTAGGCCCATGGTGGACCTTCTTCGGCTTCTCTGGACGTGGAGGTGGCGGCTTTGGCTGGTTCTTCTTCGGCCGGCCTCCTTTGACAAACCTCTCCACGTTACGCTTGCGGTACGGTCATTGTACCTCGTCGGCGAAAGGTACTCTGGTACCGACTTCTTTTGGAATTAGCGTTCCTCACGGGCCGAATGGCGCTTCGCCCACCTACCTTCTTTACTACCTTCGGTGGCTTGGGCCACTTTGGGTAGGGTGGGCGTGCGTTGGGATCTGAAGATTTCCCAACGACTTCCTGCTTCTCCTCTTCTTCAACCTCCTCTTCCTCGTCTCCGCCTCCTTCTGCCTCTTCCTCCTCGTCTACCTGCGGGCGGAGTTCTTCAATCCCGCGACAGGTCCAGCGAGACTGTCATTTCTCCTCTTAAGTTCTCAAAGCTACTTCTCCCTAAGCTCCCTCTCCCTCTTCTTTCTTCATGGCTGCTTCTTAGGCCACTCAGCTCACCTTGTTCTTGCCCTTCTTCTTTCGGCGAAGAAGGGCGCCTACCGTGCGAGTGCGGTGCGGTGGCTGCTCTTGGTGGTAGATCCTCTGTTCTTCTTCTTCATTGGAGATCGCCCGATGTGGGCTGTGCAGTTAGGTCTGCTGGGACTGAGCCGACGAAGAGCTACTACTGGAGCTAGGGCTGCCCTCCTCCGAAGGCTGGAAGGTCTCGTCTGATGATGACGGCGCCTTCTCCTCTGGTCTCGGCCGAAGGTGTGGCGGGATCTGCTTCATGTGACGACCTCCTGCTACTTGCGCCATCGAAAGTGTAGGTCTCTCACCGAACTTTCTTGTTGTCTGCTTGGTGCGTGCCATATTTAACGGTCTAGGAAATGGATGATGTAAGGCTGAGCAAGAGAGATAAGGTGGAAGAAAAAGTTGGGGGGAAATGAGGTGGAAAGGATATTTAAAAGGAGGTGCTCTAGGGAATATTCTCCTACCATTAATAGGTGTAATAATTAGCCCCCCCTATTAATTACTCCAATTTAATTTAATTAGCACACATTTTTAATTTCGTATTATACTTAAAATTTTCAAATTTTCCTAATAGTTTGGAGTGTTAATTATGAATTTGCACCATTTTTCACTCAGGTCTCGGATTGGCATGATTCTTCGACCCATATTAGGTGAAATTTGATGCAGATGCATAATTTTCACTTCAAATTTACTAGAAGGTGAATTTGACTCGTTCTTTCTTCGTCTAACACTTAACCTATTTTCGGACCTTCTACCTAGGAGAAAAAATTTTCCCCTATTTTTCGAGGTTTGTTGGTGGAAATTTTCATTTCGCACCCTATTAGGCTTGTTAGGCTACTTTCATGGTTATGGTCAGTGCTATTTCCTGGTCAACCAAGAACATTGCTCTGATACCATTGTGACGCTCCCTGCTAAATATACGGCACCCGGCCGTACACTCGACAGGAAATCCCCCATCCGGTTCTTCAACCGCACGGGCCCTCCGTCTATCCCGCACTCTGAGCTAATCGTAGTGCGGGAAGGGGACACAAAGGTGTCTTGCCTGCCCTTCCCCTATGGGCTCCTATCACAGCGGAAGCACAAACATCGTCAGAACTAGCAATAACAATACAACACACTACCTCGAAGGGTAGCTCATCCACATATCCATAGCTGCAAAGAT
The DNA here is from genome assembly GCA_021234155.1 of Isoetes taiwanensis. Taxonomy (NCBI): domain Eukaryota; kingdom Viridiplantae; phylum Streptophyta; class Lycopodiopsida; order Isoetales; family Isoetaceae; genus Isoetes; species Isoetes taiwanensis. Next base: position 1,114,807 of record JAJEKV010000005.1, read on the forward strand.
CATAATCATATGCCACAAAACATGAGAGCTCCTACCCATGGCTCCGACTCATAAGGAGGTAGACTGACTGGATAGGTCTCAAGATAGAGCAGACCGAGTCATAACAATGGCGGGGCTGGCTATAGACAATGGCTAGGGTTGACCACTCCATCCGCCCCTCCTGTGCATACTTTCCAGATGGGCTAGATCAGGCTTTGACTTGACTCTAGCCTTCCGGATACGCAATCCCATGGCATCACCCATCGGGACTACTCCAGGTTGCATCTCCCTGGTCCGTCGAGGCAGGAAGGGTTGCATCTCCCCCTCCCGAGGTCTAGAGGCTCCTCGGGCGGCTAGAGAATTGTGACAACACACGATTCATACCCGACTGTACCCCCCAAAACAAGAGCCAAGCTAACACTTGCAACTCTTGAGAGGCAGGGCGACACCATCGCCCCAGGAGGTGTCGGACCCATGCTCGGCCCACACGAAGTGACCGACCATAAGCCTAGCCCACTATGGGATCCCCCGTAGCCCCCACTCGGCAGGGATCCTCCCTCCGCATTGCCTCTAGCCCCGTTGTGTAGTGCTGAGTCACATCATAGCCTCAATAGTTCGGTGGGTTCCTATGCACAGGCCGCAACTAATAGGAACTAAGGGATCTATACTAGGAGCATACTACATATGGCCCTAGGTCTCTAACCCCCTTCCCAATACAAGAGGAGCAAACATGATCAACCAACATCCCATCATATCATGATAATCATAATAAGAACATCTTAACCTAATCATACATATCTAACTAACAGTTAGGGTTTCTTGATTAGGGTTCAAGATGTTCATCAAAGGTTCTAGGATGGCTCTACTCAAGATACAACATACAGACCCATCTGGAGTGCTAACTTCCAGATGAACTACCATGACTCTACTCCACCTACCTACTCCAGAAGCGCTTCCTCCCATCCCTGGTGTCTCCATTGCTCCTTGACGGGGTCGAGGTCGTGCTCCCTCTATGATCATACACACACTTCGGGGGCTGCTGCAGCAGACTAGGCTACGACGAACGATGCTCGAAACAGAGTTTCGAGCGCGCAAATGAGTGTTCAGGTGCTAGAGTTAGGAAAAAGGGCTAGGGTTAGGGTTTGAGCCAATATAGGCTAGGACCCACATGGGATGCCACGTGGCACCTCTAGGATGGGGCCGTGTGGCGGTTGCCCAATAGGATAAGGCCATGTGGAAATGGGCCTTATCCTAAGGTTATCTAAGTTAAACAATTAACTTAGATATGTGCCCCTTGCCACTTCAAAGGTATACAAGGCTACATTTGTAGACTTGTATGGTGACGGGTCCAGGAATATACATATTTATGGCGTATATTCCCTTGGAACGTCACACTTAGCATTGACAATAGTTCAAACCAATTTCAATGTATACTCGATGTCAATTTTTCATCACACAATATTCTCAACTCGAATTATGGAGATTCCCATTTGCATTAGAAATTTCAACTAAGTTTGAAAAATTAAAATTCAATAGCATTAGCAAAGGCCATAATATAACTTCTGACTTTCAATAAACCATGGAAACATTGTAGCCCATTCACTGTTCATCAGGGACTGAACAAAACATTTTAGCAGTTTTGTACAAACCTCAAAATGCTTCTCCAAAAATGGCTTTGTCTGTGTCTATTTAATCTATAAAACTTTGGTTTATTTATGCACACAGGTCTGATGATTTTGCCTAACCGAGTGCGTTGATTGCTCCTCCAGCTTATCTGTACAAATATCCCTCGCTATGTTTTATTGGACCAAGTTTTTCAAACTCGAATTGCTTCCAAAAGATCGAACTGAAGATCTAAATATTAAGTTTTCGAATTAATGTTTTACAATGGTTCATTTGAACCATTGAACATCCATAATGAATTAACATAAATGTTCCCTTATAAAGTTCTACCTTCACTTGAACTTTCAACACATCAATTTTCTCCCATATATATATATCCAACTTCAATATTTGTACGTTCATAACAAATGATGTGCTACTTGTATCTTCATAAACTGAATTGCAATCCTATGAAATATTGTTTACACCTCAAATGGTCTTTTTTTACAATAATACATCACTGGTGAAATTTTGTCTACATCTCAGGTAGTCCTTTTTACAATAACACATCACTGAACATATGTGATCTTCAGTTAGTGCTTTCAGGCTATGATATGAACCTGACATATTCCTAACATTCCACTTTCAAATCATAATCTGTCTATGTCTTTACAATTTAACTGTGCAGCCAATTTCAGAAATCTTTTACATCCTGAGGCCTTTGTAAAAATATTTGCTAACTGCTTATCTGAGTGTATAAATTTCAACCGAAGTTGGCCCTTATTTACCACATCCCTTATGTAATGCGTCTCCATTTCAATGTGCTTTGTCCTTTCATGTAAAACCAGGTTTTTTGTCATTGCTATACAACTTTGGTTGTTGTCACAATATAATTTTCTACTCCCTTACCAAGTCATGACCTAATGTCCAACGGTATTCCGAGCCATACTTGGCCCCATGGAGACTCTGATTCCAACGGTATTCTGGGCCATACTTGGCCCCATGGAGACTCAAACTCGAGCCCTACTCTGATATAAAAAATGTAATGTTCCTAACCGACATGCCCTTAGCCAACTGGGCAAAATCGCCTAGATGTTTATGAGTAGTCGCTTCTATCCATTTATGCCGATGTCTCGGGAACCGACACCAAGATCTAGAGCGGTCTCCCATGGGTCTGTTACAATCTCCCCTTCTAAATTTAAACCCATGTCCTCATGGATGGCTCATAGATTTGGTGAAGCATTCCTCCAGCCAATTGGAATAAAATGCAATGCCAATTATTTCACTAATCCATATCTCAACATCATCATTAGTTGCTTCTATTACTAACAGATGCTACTCCTCCTCCTGAGGATAACATCTCTAATTGTCTCTGAAAGAAGAACCATTAGTATCATAATTCCACAACCTCAACCTACTCTTTGAATTGCCATGTCAACTCCCAAGGATCCAACATTGCTCTGATACTAAATATAACGTTCCTAACCAACATGCCCTACAGTTTGATAGACGATTCTATAGATTCATCCAAGATAGTTGTGTACTTAGAGTTGCCTCGAGAGAAGGTCATATGTATGAGCTTACTTGACCGATTATTTTGTGAATCTTATGACTGCCAGTAGAGATGAATCAACTACATTGTGGCATCATCGTTTTGCATATGTTAATATCCAATATTTATTGGATATAGCCTCTGATAGAACCGTGGATGGTCTATCATTGAGCAGCATTGCATTAATGGGTGTATGTGAGGCGTGTGTTGTTGGGAAGCTTCATCAGTTATTCCTTGAATTTGATATGTTCTTGACATGTGCCGCCGGTGCTGCAGAATCAGAGAACCAGAACACATTCCTTCTTAATTTCTTAATGGGATAGATGACCAGGACATAATGGATAGATGTACGCCACGGGGAGATTATAACGACCCAATTGTGATATTGACCCTTATTAAGGCTGGAATGGATTGGAAGCCTTTCTTCTAGGCATAACTTATTTGGCACTGCATCCAAACGAACCTGGCTGGCGCATCGGGCCGGCCATGGACGCCCACTTTATTGGCTCCCGAAACTAACTTGTCAGACCAAGCGGGTTCGCCCAAGCGAACCCCAAAAATTCGCCCAGGCGACAGGCGAACCCGCAAATGATGTGGCGGTGCGTCGCGGGGGCGGGATGCCTGCGTGGCATTGCTATCGGGTTCGCCCAAGCGAACCCCAAACCTGGGTTACTGACGTCTCAAGGCAGATGGCAGAGCTAGCTGGCAGATGGCAGAGCATTGATTGCTGCCCTGCCGGGTTCGTCCAGGCAACCACCGGCGGGGCCTCTGCACATGGCAGAGCCGGTACGACCAGTACGTATGAATCCAGAACTTTGTTTATATCCAGAAAAAGCATGTATGAATCTGTAACTAAAACTCAAATCCCCCTTTGATCTCTGAAATTGTGACCCCTTCGATCTGCTGCCCCATTTCTTGAAGACCCAGAAATAATTTTGAAACTAGAAATTGTTCCTATTCTTCCAAACCATGGATTCCATGTTTTGGAAACAGGCTTTTCTGCTCTGCTCGCTGAATTTGATCTTAAAAATTTGGGCGTTCTAAACCCTAGAATCTTTTTCCAGCTTCTGCTCTTTTTGGGCGAAGAATCGACCAATCCATCATGCATATCTTTCCTTCCAATTGTTTGATTTAATCTCAAGAACTCTGAAATTTTCATCCCCTTGTCATTTTCCTGTTTCAATTCTCTATCTTGAGCTGCTTGATTCATCCTCAAATGTTCTGAAATCCTTATTCCCACTTCTTCTTCTGCTTGATTCATCCTCAAATGCTCTGAAATCCTTATTCCGGCTTCTTTTTCTGCTTGCTTCATCCCCAAATGTTCTGAAATTCTTGTTTCGGCCTCGTTTTCCTGTTGGAACGCTCTGATTTTGGGAAAATTGCAAGCAGGGAGAGAAAGCGGAAGATTTTTCCAATCTTGGATCATATCTTCTATGGCCTTTATTAATCCATCCAAGGCATCATTCCAATAACTGAATGCCGGAGTTGCAAATTCAAAATCTTTGCCGGAATTATCCTCCAGAGAGATGGAATTAGAATCTGAATGGATTCGGCCAGGGCTACAAAGCCATCTCATGCTGAGATCAAAATCGTTACCGGATAGGGTGCTGGACGTACAAGCCATAAGATAAGATAATTCGGATCTTAAAATTGGTCTGTGGAAGAAGACGAATAACAGGTTTGAGCAAAAACAGGTTTGTCCGTACTGGCCGTCAGAGGCCCCGCCAGTGGGTTCGGCTGGGCGAACCCGGCAGGGCAGCAATCAATGCTCTGCCATCTGCCTTGAGACGTCAGTAACCCGGGTTTGGGGTTCGCTTGGGCGAACCCGGTAGCAACGCCACGCAGGCATCTCGCCCCCGCCACGTAATTTGCGGGTTCGCCAGGGCGAATTTTTGGCCGCTTGGCGCCTGGAGTTAGTTCCGGGAGCCGATCGGAGCACCGGGCCATGGAGCTTATATCTCTTGCTTCCCATATCATCAAGCCTCCGGCAACAACTGGCCACATCATAAATCTAAGCAACAATGACCAGATCATGCCTCGGGTCTACACCCAGTTCCTCCTATTTTTTTCTCCTCCCAATTCCGGTGCATCCCAAGACTTTTTCTCTTCAGATCTTCTCCGCAGCTCCCTTTCCCAAGCATTAGAAATTTTCTACCCTCTGGCAGGGATGGAGGCTTGGATGTTGACTGCAACAACGAAGGAATCCCATTCTTTGAGGCTTTGGCAGCTGCAAATCTTAGAGATTTTGGAAATTTTCAGCCAAATCCAGCATTTCCGCATCTCAGCCCTTGCAACAAAACGGTTAGCGGAGAAATTTGGAAGCTGCCCCTCCTCCTGGTGCAGGTGAGGAAGCTTGTCTCAAATTTTAGGGTTCTTAAAGTATTAGGGTTTCTGGGTTAGGGCAGATGATGCAACATGTTGCAAAACTCAAACGCAGATTACCAGATTTAAGTGTGGTGGAGCAGCTTTATGTGCGGCTATGCATCACATTGTAGGGGATGGAGCAGCCATGAATTTCTTCATGCAAGCATGGATGGAGATATGCCGCCATGGAAGGACTTCTCTGAAGCCAAATTTCGACCATTCTGGCCTTAAGGCCAGAAATCCGCCATGTCCAAGCTTTCAGCATATAGAATACAAATCAGGAACTCCGGCCACACCATCCAGCGTCCCTGCCATGACTGCAAGGATGATCAAATTCCACTCATCATCTCTCAGATCCATGGCAGCAGGGCGAGGACCAGATCAACAACAGACATTTACCAGATTTGAAACCCTAGCAGCCCATCTGTGGAAATGCGTAACCAAAGCCAGAGGTATTGATCCGTCTTCAGAGGTAAAGCTTGGCATGGCTGTGGACGGAAGGAATAGAACAAACCCTTCACTTGGAGATAACTACTTTGGTAATGCAAATTTTTATGCCTGTGCCATAGCCAATGCAGGTGAATTAGTCCAGCAAAGTCTACATTTTGCAGCAACTCTTGTTTGCAGATCCATTAGTAGGATTGATGATGAATATATGAGATCTGCAATTGATTGGATTGAATTGCAGGAAAGCCCTCTATGTATTCAACCTGGATTTAGCAGCTTCTTGGGCCAGGATTTGGCCATGACTAGCTGGAGCAGATTTGGCATGTATGATATGGATTTTGGATGGGGCAAGCCTGTATTTGCAGGAGTTCCTGCAGCTGCATGGGATGGATTGGTGATTTTGCTTCCAAGTTGTGAAAAAGAGGAGATTTGTTGCTTGATTGGCCTGGAAACTGGAGCTATGAAGAGCTTGATGGAGGATCCAGAGTTCTTGAAACCCTTAAAAGGTGTCGGTGAATTATTTGCTTAAAGCCCTTGAATTGACTGACTAATAGCTGGATGTAAGGCCTCAGTTTTCTTATAATGCTGTGGTAGAAAAAAGGAAGCCAAATAATTCCTTTGTTCTTCGTGGAGAACTTCTTACCTGCCATGTTGGTTCATGCACTACACTCTCATCTATAAGTAGAAACTGTCTGCCTTGGTCAATTATGAGGACATTGAAACAATGAACAACGTGCTATTGCACAAGGGATCCTCTGAAAGATGTGCGTAGTGAAGCATATTGATCGTCCAAAAATTGCCTACACGTTCACAAGAATAGACAAGTTCCTCTCAGCAATCAGCATCTATCCAAGCATATTGATTGATTGATTGATTGATGGGTATCAGGTCTTTTAAGACCCCAAGCCCATAAGGCGACAAAAGTATACATAAGATTCTCACAGAGCCATGAGATTAAGAGTATCTTGATGGTATTTCCGCCAAGATTGCAGGATAGTCTCCTCTCCCAGCTTGGATGGATTCATCTTGAGAATTTTTGAAAACAAATCTTGAATTCTTCACGCAATTATCAATTTGGGCAGTCTATGAAAGCACGTTGTTCATCTTCAATTCTCATCGACCTGAAGAGTCGTCTTGTCTGCACATTTCAATTCCAAGTCTACGAGAACGTTGTGAGATCAATTGTTTTTTCCTTTTTGAAATGTTGGCACTCATGTAGTCTTGCTCTATGTATGGTAGAAGTCCATTTTTACTCCATTTGCTTATAGTGTGAATAACATTGTGTCTTACATGGTCTCTGAATAACATTGTGCATCACATGGTCTCTAATACCAATCTGGGTAACTGGTAAAGTATCCATGTTCATATTCCAATGCTCTAACCATAGCTAGTTGCTTGTACCAGCGCAAACTAGTTTGGAGTGCAGACTCCAAGAGTGCAAGATGAGCGTTTCATCCGACAAAGATACTCCAAGGTTTGGCATAGTGCTTCTGCCCCTAAAGGAATTAGACACATTTCACCCGATATCATAATTTGTTGCTTTGCACCTAGGCTCTCAAAATGAATTTTTTTTGTGTTTTCTCTACATCTTTCCACATTTCTCTAGAAAGGCGAGGTCCTTAAGCTGGGCATCCATATAGTATTGATAATTGGACACGCATTTTGTACATTAACTTTCTGATCTGCATCTTCCAAATAGTCTTTTTCACACGCCATCGTACTATATAGACATCGCATACTACATGCAATTCTCTTTCGCACTTCCATATTCCATCTATAATCATATGTGAAGCCAGATCCAACAATGTCGTGTGGGAGTAGAAGGGCAATGCAACTTGTGAAGCTCTTTCGTCAAGTATGGGATTATGACATGACTCGAAGAAATAAGCCTCGGCTAACTCCATGTCAACAGCTGCGATAAGTCGGAGAGAGCGAGTGTTTTGGAATGACAGTACGCAAGCCAATCATGAATCACCGTTGATAAAACGTCGGAATAAAGTTGAGCCTTGGGCCTTTTTTCGAGTAAACGCTTCTACAGTTGGTTGACCGATACGTGGGTCCAATATTGTATGAGCAATGGGTCTTGTATATAAAGGATCTTGTACCCATATATTATATTGCTCGACTTGTTCGAGAACCTCATTATTAAATTTTATGATAATAAATAATCTTCTCTATCCCAATCACCATTATATTAGTTTTGTTTTTGTTCACTGAACATTTTCGAAATGCTATAGAACTTCTCAAGGGTGTATACTTGTTTTTGAAGACCTTCCTATAAATCTAGATGGTAAGACCACATCATCTGCATATAAAAGGATTTGAAAGACGAAGCTTGGAACTTGCTACCTTATGCACTTTTGCAAATAAGCCAATTCTCTGAATCATCGATAAAAAGGTAAAAAAGTGTCAAAGACAGGGAGCGTCCTTATTACTGGTTACTCGATGTTCTCAATTTCACAAGAACATGAGCCTATTCCAGTCTCGTGGCTAGTTTAATTGTTTCATGAGATCCGATCAAAAACCTTCGGAAAATCCACAAAGCAACAGTATAATGCATTGCCAACACCCTTAACTCCTTCTGCGATTATTCTTGAAGTCACAAGATGGTCATGTGCATATCTAGCAGACAATAGCCCACTTGAGGTTCATAAATGTGGAATTTTACTATGGGCTTTAGTAATTCTATAGAATCAAAGTTGCTCTACCACTTTAAGAATTGAATTGAATTTTTTTTATCATCCACGGAGATCAATCGACCTACGGGATCCAATACAAGAGTGCAGCAGGCGTATTACTGCCCGGATTAAAAACCCCCCGACCGGAAGGTTTTTGAGGGAAAAACCATGGCAGCAATATGATTGCTGATAAGTTATACAAATATACATGATGAAGTATATATACACGTCAAGTGGTTGTCCTAGGTCATAGCTGAGCCCTCATGTCCATTACCTCCTGAATGTATGATCCTCGTGATGGCACTGAAGCCGGGCTTAGTATCCTGTGTAGCGGCTCGTCGAATCTAATTATACACCAGGCAACTCTGGAAAGTGTGACATTCATCTGCAACGGCTTCTATCTGGCAGCATTGACAAAGTCTGTTCTGGCGTGGCTCCCCAATAGATCTGCCTATCTCAATTCGAAGATGGTGGGTTGTCACAGCCAACAAAGAGTAGGTTCAATCGAGCTACCAAGAACTAGCTGAGTTCCCCACTCCTTGAGTACCCAGAACTCCCCATGCTCAATTGATACTAACCCCCTGAATTAGTATGAAGCCCAGCTTCACAAATAGTTCTACCTCAAGAAATAGTACTACAGTAGCAGTATTGCTCAACCACAAGAGCAAAAACACAAGCACAATGGGTAATTTCCAACTGAGTCTGAGAGCTTTGGGAATAACTCCAAAGAGGTAAAAACGGCCTCTAAGCAATCAAGAAAGAAGGTTCAGGTTCATACAACACTGAATCATAGACTACTCACAAGAATCTAAGCTTCACAAGATTGCTCCAAAAAGCTGTGTCCTTTCCAAAACGTCCTTCTTTTCTTGATATACTACTGCTATGGCTAAGATTAGGAAATATCAAAGTCCTAGCCTTTTTCCCTGGCTCAAAATAGCCTCCTATCAATAGATCTGGCCTACCGGATCAAATCCGACAGTCCGGATTGTCTTGCAAAGGAGAAAGGCAATTTTTCCTTTTGGATCACCCCAACCAATGGGGTTCCGCACGTGGACCCCTCAAATCAATGGTTCTCTAAATAATAGATGTTCCACTAACATTTAATTTGAATGCCCACTTAACATATGAGAAATGCCATTTAAATATCCCTCAACACAATCCCTAGACACCAACTAGCCTTTGAACATTTCTAGACCACCTAGTGGCATTTCTAAGGCGATCATAAAAGTAAATAACACGAGGACTAAGAGCATGTTGCTGAAAATCAAGTTGCAAAAGAAAGAGGAATATGACCATGTTGTCAAAGACCAATCCTTAATGCTTTTGTGGATGAAGCCCAATCAACATCCTCCAGTCCTAAGACTAAAGATGCCATCACAGCCACAGATTCCTTGCTTTTCCAATTATCATGTCGGTATTATTAGTTTCAAAGACTTTTATCATTTTATCTCACTTCCCTAGATTATTCCATGAGTTTATCTAGTCAATTTGTTTTTTCTTTTTTATTTTTTTGAAGGATGGCAATCTATTATCAAGAAAAAATCAAGACTGTGACATGGTACTGTATAATCAAACTTCTTGTGCCAACTTGAGGCATTTCATGGCCTCATCACAATTAACGTGTTCTACCACATCCAAATGATCATCAATAGACCTCATATTATCATACCACTAAATAGTACGAGGTGGGATAACCTCATGAGATGGCTTCTTCCTAGCTACCTTCTTCCAATTGACCTATTGCCATGACTCTTTAGAGCACTGAACAACTTCAGAAGCATGAGAAGAAGAAACATCAACATGGAGGGTAGAAAGAACAATAGGTGCAGTTGATGGTGCTAAGGAGGACACCATCAAACTAAGGACTTTGTCAAACTAGCCTAGATAATCTTTATCAGGCTAAGGACTTTGTCAACCGAGCCTGGATAGTCTTTATCGAACATATGTTTCTCCATAATGTCACAAGCCTTACATCATGAAAGACTATTGAACCATGTTGGGCCTATCTTTGGCCAAAGTATTGCAATGGGGATAAAGCAATGCTAACGTGATGTGTGCAATTGGTCTTTAATAGACGTTAAAAATGCTCTTCTTCTTCTCTCATTATTAGTGTCATGGAGTTTTTCTGGTTTTGCTTTGATGACCATTTTGCCAAAAATTAATCCTTGTTGTTGCATGAGATTTAGGCCCATCGACTTCCACTAGTCCTAAATAACATGAAGCCTCACGCTTATTGTTTATGACCATGCCAAAGACCAGTCCTTATTGGACTCTTTAGCGTAAAGGGAAAGTCCTTGTTTTTTAGTTATTGTTATTGGTACAGGTTGATAACTACTAGTTATCAGTATTGGAGGAGTACTGATAAATCAATACTATTCCGCCCATATAAGACCGATAAGGTGGTTATCGGTTTTGCCTCTTCTGATAACCAAAAATGCATGGCCTCGGTTGTACGTACATGCCAAATATCTTGACTCAGACGTACATTTTTTATTATCGACCTCGACTAGACCGACAACCTTACCTTATTGCTTGTGTGGAGGAGGCCCACCAATATCTAAGATTAAAGACCCACGTATTCTTTGCCATTTTCCAAACTATCGTGTTGATCCTATTCATTGCAAATGCTTTTATGCATTCCATTATTATTGTCCACACTATTGTTTGGATAGATTATTCGAAGATTCTATCTAGTCAAAAGGTCAAGGATGATATCACAGAGGACTGCTTTGTCAAAATCATCCTTTCTAGAATGAAGTTGTCATATTAGATCTTGATGATATTTTTTATTTAATGCGATTTTGCATGACGCCTACCATTTTCTTGACGTTGAGAGGATCAATCATGGTAATAGGTAAATCACCATTTTGGAATTGTTTAATAACTTGCACATAAATGAATAAGCATTCTAGAATCCTTCTTGATCGTTGAGAAAATCCTGAAAGTTTTGTAGTAAACTGTCTGATTGTAGAGGCTGGTTCCAGAGTCACAATTGAGTTGAATGTTTGTTTGGGAGGTACTATATCATAGTTCTGTACTTTTCAGGAGTTTTAAGGTACATAGTTTTATAGCTGATTTTGTTTTCTTGGTTATCGCTTTTGGAAATTGAGATATTTGATGCCAGCAACATATATAAGAGGAAAGATCAGCACCAAAATGACGTGGAAACCTGCTACTACACCCAAAAAATCTTTCTTGTAACCAAAGTAGTCATCTAGGTAGGTAGCTACGTTTCTTTGTCCTTCACCAGGAATACTTACGAGTGACTGAACATCTCCTAATTGAGATGTAACAAGTCCATTAATACTCCATGCAGGTGGTGAGGCCCAATAACACCATTTCCACCAAATTGGAAGGGCCTGCAAATCATTATACTGTGCATATTAGAACTTGGTTTACTGATGATGCCAGAGATTCCCAAACAATGAGGCTTTCTTACATTTCGAGTAACTACAAAACCTGCGAACAAGTTCCAAAAAGAGTAGCATGCTGTTAACATAATTGAAGCAACCTGATTGTCTGGTGCAATAGCTGCTGCCATCATTCCGTAGGAAGTCATGTACGAAAATGTGCAAAACATAAAGAAGAGAAACCAGAAACACTTGGCAGCAGTCCATTCTAACTTCATCATTGTGTAAAGAATAAGCCCAAAGCCCAAGGATTGTGCAAGTATATAGGGAAGCTCTATGATAGCCTGCTCTTAAATGAACATGTTAGCACTAAAACATGCATACATTGAGAGATAAAATTTACCTGAGCAAGTGCATACGGAAGAGGGGAGTACATTCCAGCTACTTTTTCTCTGTAGTAAACAGGGCGCTCAACCAGGATAACATGCAGCACGCTTGTTGCATTGTTGAACCCAACAAAGATAACGGCAGAGTACATAGCACCCATCAGATTAAATATATCTTGCTGCGTGCCTCTACTTGAGAACTCTTCGTTATTCAACATCATGTATGTAACTTAAAAAGAGCCAATATATCTACCTTTTAGATCCCAGATTCCAAAACATAGATCCAAATGCCACTGCAGTTATGATTGAGAAAAGCATTCGAATAGCTACATAATGTGGATTGCACCAGTATGATAAGTTTTGTTTCCATAGGCATGCAAGTAATTGTGTCAGAAAAGGTTGAGAGTATTTTGTTGGGAAATGAAGGTCCATAGATCCTGCAAGTGGCACACTTGCTTCCTTGATAAGTGTCTGGTTTTGCCTGGAATCAAATTAAGATTATCATGCACTATGCTTGGACACTTGAGAGTATTTATTACAAATGACATACTGATATAAAGGAGAAGACTTGTATAATTCAACGAAATTGATCCCAATACGAGCTTCTACTTCCTCAGAAGTCACTTCAAGCATCCATGTTGCAGGATTATAACCATCCAAAATTCTTGGTATCAATTCTACAGCCTATACCCAATAAAGGATAACCTTTTAGTCCTTCACCACATGCCATGAAAGAAAACTTCTATTACCTGGAAGTAGTTAGTTAAAAAGCTAGAATGTTCGCCAAGTGATCCAGCATATATTATCTGGCCTCCACGTTTCATGAGAATTAGCTATCACAAAATATAGTATTGTTTGTTTAGAAGATTTGCAGTTTTAAGTCCAGGTTAAAGAGGGAACAAAAAATTTGGTATCAGAATGGTACCTCATCAAATGATTCAAAGATTTCAATGCTTGGCTGGTGTATGGTGCATACTACAGTGCGACCAGTATTAACGGTGTTGCGAACACTGCGCATAACTATCGCAGCAGCACGTGCATCTAATCCAGACGTAGGTTCATCCATGAAAATAATAGATGGGTTTGCCACGAGTTCTACAGCAATCGTCAGTCTTTTTCTTTGTTCAATAGAGAGACCCGTCACTCCAGGAAGACCTACCAGCGCACCTTCCAATGACGTAAGCTCAACAAGCTCCATGACCTCACGTACAAATAACTGACATGGATAAATCATGCAAATTAGCTGACAGAATTGTCACACTTAAATATAACCTTCGTTTAAATATCTACTACCATGCTGAAATTGCTATCTTATATTACCTTCCTGGTTTGCACGTCAACTTCCTTTGTCAAGCGCAACCAAGCAGAATAATACAAGGATTCATGAACGGTGAGGTTTGGCGAATGCACATCATTCTGCTCACAATAACCTGATATTCTGGCAAAGGTCTCCTGCTTTTTTGGGTACCCTGAAATCATAATGCTTCCTTTAATGTATCCTGCAGTTTTTCGTCCTGCAAGCACATCCATGAGTGTGGTCTTCCCGGCTCCACTTATGCCCATTATAGCAGTGAGAACCCCTGGTTTGAACACTCCACTCACGTCTGAGAGAAGTTGTAATCTTTTCTCTGCTACTTCTTCCTGTCGCATTTGCTGTATTGAGAACATTACACAATTAAGTGCATTAGGAAAATGGACAGCTTGATGTAGGCTTGTGATCTAAGATACCTTGGGCATATCTACATAGTAATCAATGTGATCAAACGCCAGTGTATATGGAACAAAAGGCAATATCATTCCTTTTATAGAACCCTCTCTGTCAATATTCGAGGAGCTCTTGCTGGAAGAGCCCTTCACATCTGCTGGGGATTGAAAGCATACGATCATTCTTGCTTAAATAGAGTAACGAGTATCCTTTTCCAGAAGTATGATATTACAAACTGAACTCGTACCTTCTAATTCACGTATGCTCAAGCTATAATTCAGCACATTTTCTCCTGTACAGGTTGCCAATTTTTCGGCAAGCAATTTTTCTGAGAAGGGGGCATAAGACTTACTCAGGGCTGTCACAAGCAAGTGCAATTGTCAACAAACAATAAGATCCTCAAGATATTATCATTAGTAGAATGCCGTACGCTTTAAATATGTTAGTGCAGCTGTAAATCCAATGTTGAATAGTATGGCAAATCCAAAATCTGCCCCTAGCCCCAACCAAACCCAGTTGTCATTTGCAAACAATCCTCGGGACTTTAAGAGTTGTTCACCTATGGTCAGTGTTGAGTCATTTGAGCTCTGTGGCGTGAAGGTAACTGACAGTGTTAGTTGTTTACTACGTTAGCATCACATGAACTGCTTAACATACCTTCTGCCATATTTTTCCAAGAAATTCATTCGCAGCAATCGCATTTTGCCCATACATCATTGGGGAAATCCAGTAACCCCATATCCACCATGCTGGGATGTCGTCTGTTATGATGGAAGGAACTTTTGATAAAGACTCATGTATATCACATTTCTATATTCTGCAAAAGAATCATTACCTCTAGAAACAATAAAACCTCCCATGATAAACACAAGCATAAGTGCAAGGTTTCCAAATGTGCTTGATATGAGCATACTACGACCAACACCCGCCAAAAACCTGAAAAGGTTCTGACCCATGAGACTTACCATGAAGAGCACAAGGAATTGTTGGAAAAACCTGCATAAGACAGCTATCAATTACGAAATATCCATTTGGAGGTTGAGCTCACGTATGGGTTCAACTAACCTGCCAATCTCAGGAGCAAAATCAATCGTCCAATAAGTCAAAAATACCCACATCGCAGTTTCCAACAAGGAAATGGGTATTCTCAGAATGGTTGATGACAATGACCATGCCCATGCAGGATAGAAGAATGAATCTCTTTGTTTGTAAAACACAGGGAGGTTCTTGGTGGTCAATGCTAATTCCACCGAACCATTGAACATGATATTTAGTAAACCAAAAAACAGGGCACCCTGGTACTTATTTCCATCTTGAATGGTATCATGTGCCATAGTTGTTCGGAAAAATACTGAGATGGTAATAAGTGCAAGAAAAGATAACTGCAACAACAAGGCAATTTACTAATTACGGTCACTTTTGGCATTACTTCTACCAAGAAGCTAAGCACACAATGTACCTTTATAAATAGAAAGATATATATAGAAGATTTACCCTTCATGAGTGACCACTCTCTAGAAAAGCATGCTTTCAAAAGCTCCCATTTTGGTAATCCATATTTTTGGGTTGCTAGTGCTGCAGGATGGCATGTTGATTTATCATAAGGCTGTTTCAGCTCTTCCGCAATTGCCTTGCCCACATGGAAGCTGGAGAAATCATCTGCAAATGTTTTCACGGGCACATAGCAATAGGGTGTTGTTCTATCTGCCCAGTATTGTTTCTGATCTTTAATTGAAGTGACCTGAAAACAAAGTGTCGTGAGTATTCTTGCACCCAGCTAGCAAGCGAGTGTTGGGTTTTTGAAAGGTGGACCTCTTGAACAAAGTCAACAATGTTCTTCCTCTCCGGACATTTGAATCCTTTAGATATAAAATAGTCAAGGACTGATTCGCGAGGTCCTTGATAGATAATATGTCCTTCAGAAAGAAGTATAACGTCGTCGAAAAGTTCAAATGTTTCTGGAGGAGGCTGCAGCAAGGATACCAACAAGGTAATGCCCAATGCATGGACGGTCTGCCTTAGATATTTGACAATCTGGAAAGTGGTTGCACTGTCTAGTCCAGTTGATATTTCGTCCATAAACAAGGCTTTGGCAGGTCCAACTATCATCTCTCCTGGACAACATGAATTATTGCATGAGACAAAAAAATATCAAATAACTCAAGCATTCCTTTCAACAGAATACAATGATAAAAAGATATGTAACCTATTGTGACACGTTTTTTTTGGCCTCCAGAGATTCCTCTTTGCATATTATCGCCGACTAACGTGTCCGCACAAAATTCAAGTCCAAGAATCTAAAAGTAAGTTAGTAAGGATGATTCGTTGGCTGCTTTAGCTACTAGCACTGATATTATTTGTTACCTTCAAGATGTAATCTGTCACTATGCTTTGCCGTTGACCTTGCATAGTTGCTGCCTAATGTAGCAGAAAAGATAGGACAAGTATCAGTTTGACCAATCATGGAGATAAATGAGAATATTAACCTTAAGAAGAGCATCAAGGATAGGGTCTGGTTTAATTCCTGCATCCCTCTCCCTTCTAGAGAGTTCAGAGAACATATCTGCAAATATTAAGAATCAGTTTTGTTCCTCGTGGTAAAGATTTCAGAATACATTGGTCTACCATCAAATAATTTGACCAGCTTGATAGGATTATATGGGTGCCTTACCGTATCTGTCACCAACTCCTTGACAACGGGCCGAGAAGTCCAGCACTTGCCTCACCGTCATCTCACTCATGTGAATATCATCTTGGCTAATATATGCAGATGTCTTCTGAGGAATAAATTCATTGAAATGATGTCCATTGTAGCTGACACTTCCCTTCACCTGAATAGATCATTGAATATCCAAAGTTGAACATTTCTGAGTAATGACCTTTTTTTTAACCTTTAGATTAGGATCAACGTTTCCTGATAGTGCCAATAGAAGGGTAGATTTCCCAGAACCCGGAGAACCAAGAAGTAATGCCATTCTAATATGATCATAAACGCTTCATTAGATAGAAGGTCAAGTAGAATCTTAGGAAATACTCCATTAATTCTCACCTTGAGGGTTTGATGATTCCACTAATGTTATTCAGAATAGTGAAGTTCCTCCTCTTTGATGCCTGAAGATGAAGCCTTGCTAAAATAGTCTAGATAATATGGCAGTCAGTGAGAATGGCTAGAAAAAGCTTTAGTGAGTATAACAAAGTGATCTTAGTTACCTCAATTCCGTTCATAATGAAATTCCAATTCGTAGGTTGTGCCCTGCTTCCCACAGATATTTTGGCGTCCACGGTCAGATTCTCAAATCGGACCTCAATTGTTGGGAGTTGAATTCCGACACTAACAGGTCAAGCAGAAAAACAAAGAAGTCATTTTTGATAGGATACCGCCATCTTCTATTCTTCAGTATACTGATTCAATGGTGCTAAGGATATGAAATTCAGAATAAACAGTGATAATCAGGTTATTTACAGTTATATGCTGCATGCTTTTCGAAATAGGGAGGGAAAAGAAGAAGAAGAACAAGAGCAATTTTTGCTTCTACTTAAGCCCAACTGGCCTATGAGATAGCAAAGTTGGTCATTATATATTAGGAGGAAGAACAAAAACTTACGCATTTAATCTCTCAAGGAACCTGAGCAAAAGCTTCTCATTATCATGCTCTACACTCCGGAGGACACGTTCTAGGAGCTCTCTTCTTTCTGAAGTTCCTAAATTAAACACATTAATGTCTTCAGCATAGCCACAGCTTCCATCATTTAGCTCCAAACTGGATGTGGGCAAGGACCCCGCCATGCTTCAAAAACCGAACTACTGTGAATGAACTGAAGTTGAAATGATGCACCAAAAGATTGACGTGTTATATACATGGGTTGACACTTTTACGTGTAAAAGTTGTAGATTCTTAAGTTGTATGTCGGGCATTAGCGTTTAGTGGGTGCAAAGGTTTAAAAGTGGAGAAAAGCAAAGGTGTTGTGATGTTTAAGTGTTGGGTTAGTAGGCTCACATTTGGAGATAAGAATCCCCTAAAGTATGGCCCCATGATGTGCCTCGATGTTGCCACCAAAGAATGTTTTGTTGTAACATTTTGAGTTCTTCATGCTATGCTTATTAGGCCTATATGAGAATAGCATTTTATCGTTCTTCTCGATGTGCCAAAGTCTAATGTTTGGGCACGATCATGATCCTATAACGGATTGACTTTAGTCGATAAGATGTCCTCTCTAGATTGTATAGCAAATAATTGATAGGATTGATGTTTTGTGAATGTAATTGGCTTCATTAAGCTTTAGTTGTCTAGATATGATATTTTAATTATGTATAGGGGGATGGTGTCTGGGACACCATTCCTTCACATAGAGAGGGGCCCCGCGACCGGCGGTAGCCTGGAGCGGGTCTCTTGGAGTGGAGGAATGGTGGACCAGACACTATTCCCCTACAAAATAGAAATAGGGGAGCGGCGCTTGAAGATTTCTATCTGTGAAGCTTTTCTTCTGTAGATCCGACCTATGAAGATTTCTACATGTGAAGCTTTTTCTGTAGATTCGATCCAAGCACTTACAAAGAGCCCAGCACTTACGAAGAGCCCTGATCCGGCATAGTTTTACCTACGAGGACCGAGGCAGCTGCGAAGATCCGGCACCTGCAAAGAGCTCGGAGACATCCCTGCTTTTTTGCTTGAAGAAATCCCTGCATTTTTGCTCAGACTTTGGCGGCAGAAACTCTAAACAGAACTAGTCCAAACCCTAAAAAAAGCACTCAGGAAAACCTGAATAGCCGGTTGCGCGGAATCAGGACAGCCGAATTCCATTCTGCAATATTGGGGTCGCCACGTGTTACAAGGAAAATGTGCGCCAGGGAAAATTCGCGACCCTATTTCTATTTTGTTGCACAAGATGGAAACTAGATCATATTTAAACCTTATTTTGCACACATCATTTTGTTAGGCCTAAAGGATGCTATAGTAAGGGAAATATATATGCATTGGCATAGTTGGGATGTTAGGTGATACGGAGTAGTTTGGGGGAGCGGTTCAAGCCCAACAAAGATCGAGTGGCAAAGCTATATAGGGGAACCTATATAAAAGAATATGTGGAATAACATCGGCCTTAGAAATTCCATGTTATAAAATTATGGCTGATAAACGGGGGTCATGCCGTTATAGATGAATCCAACGCCAAGCCTTCCTAAAATGACCCGAATCTGCATCGAATGATCTAAACCCCAGATAAAAGCACAGTTTCATTAAATATGGACAATACCTTGAATTGTGGACTTTTTATAAAACAGACGCTTCGATAACACTAACATACATCCCCGGCAAGTGCCGCATATGCTTCTGCAACAAGCGTAGGAATCTTGACAGTGTTTGGTAGCTTCTTCTTATTCGAAGGACTCCAAGCGTAATCGATACTCTCTATCTCAATGCGGCCACTAGCAGTCGTCGGCCGCCATCTCTTCTTCCAACAATTGACATAGTTGGCTGGGAACACCTGGTTCCTAACAGGGACAGGCTCCCACCAAGCGACCTGGATAGTCTCGAAGTTGTCTTTCTTATCATCCATTTGGGGTTTCTCTGTAGCATACCCTAGCCATGTTGGGCACAAGACATCATCAGGGCGCGCCAATACAAACATGCCCTTCTTCAAATCCTTGAAAGGATTGGAATTCTGGTATGGGCTTATCCTTCAATGGACCAACATAAGCAGGAGTGATGGTTGCAATTGGCTCCACCATAGCCACCACATCAGGTACGTCAAGTCTATCTTGCCTAGTGCGCGGCCAAAAGTCCTCGTAAGGACCTTCCACGTTGGTGATGTTACCCAGATGCTCCAAGAGTCCCATCCAATATTCAATTGTCGCCGTAAATTGTGTTGTATATTTGGCCGTCTCTGGTGTGCCCTTCTTGTTCGTCGAGCATGCGACCCAATGGAGGATATGCTTATGGATACTGTTTCGGAGCTGACCAATGTCTTTCACCGAGCTCTTAGGTGCTAGCATCTTCGGATTTCCAGATGGCATTAGGGGTTTTCCATCCTCTCCTTCTTTCCACATTCTTATTCCACCAGCAGGTAGCCAATCCACGAACGTAGGACGAGCCTTATGGTACATGACAGGCCAGCCACCATTCATAGCAAACCTAAAGGTCAGAGGCTCAGTGTGACCAGTCAATCTATCTTCCCCATCAGGGATATACCCTTCTATGAAACCTTTCCAATCTGAAACCTTATGAACAAGATATGGCACTGGCGTGTTGAGATTGCACGTATGAAATTCATACAACAACTCGGGCATGGTTAGCACTTCGGCTTTCTTCAAGGTAGATGAAAAATTACCAAACATAGCATCTATATCATCATGCGTATGGCCAGACATCATAAAACCTAACTCAATCTCCTCGAAAACACCCCGATATACAAGGTATAAAAGATATGAGAATACATACCTATTTTTGTTTTGTCCGGATGCATTGTCTAGTTGCAACATCAATTTGCGAGGGAGGCGCTTCACTGAGGGTCCCTCAGGTTGAGGGATGGCAACGGGGATGCTCTTCCCAGACAGCGACAACTTGGATGCTAGCACAGTGGTGTCACGTAAGGCCCTTGCCCAATCTGGGACTGATGGATCAGGCAGTGCAAGATGGCCTCCTACAAACTCATTGGGCAGCTCCAACCTTTTCAAAATACTATTCAAGGAACCTACGTGGAAGTTGGAGTTGTCTGACCACAGATCCAAAGCAAAATTTCCATAGCACCCTCTCCCATGGCCGTGGGTAAGTGCACCTGTCAATGAAGTCTTTAGCTTATCTAGTCTCCAAAGGGACTTCACGGAATCGAACAACTTTGGAATCATAGTCTTTGCCTGATCCATTTTGTCGTTAATGATACATACAAAGTCTCGAGGATGCCTGTGGGATAACAGTCTCCATGACCAGTACTGGGTGCGACATGATTGCTGCTCTAGTCTATGTGCCCTTCTCTGATCATGCAATATTCTCCTTTCAGCCTCATCCTTGGTCTTCAACAGCTTCGTGCGGATAACCTCGCAAGTGTCACACTTGGAGAATGCATTCTTCTTAGCAATACTGACGTCCTTAAAGCTACGTCTCCACGTTCTATGAAATCCTGTCGGAGATACCTTCTTGCCTGTGAGTGCCATCACTTCAGCATTGACCTCTTCGAGAATGCATGTCTTCGTAAACATAGCAGGCAACTTCCTCACGTTTTCTCGAATCCCATCATCATTCCTCCTGCTACGGTGAGGTAAGGATTCACAATTTTCCTTCACAAACATGGAAAAAACAGCCGCTGAGGCCAAGGTCGCCGCACGTGCTTTCATCTTGCCTGAATTGCCATGCTCAGCCTTTCGAGCACCGGAGCGGAATTCTGCCTTCCACTTGAGATACCCCGACTTTGAAATCCCAAGATCAAGGTACCAAGCTCTCTCACAGACACTGACGCCTTGCAAGACTAGCCGATGTACCCTTCTACCCTTCATATTGTTGCCTAACATATCATACACAAAAGTGGTCCTGTCACTCAATTTCATGGCGAAGAAATCCTTTCGCATGTTTATAGCTTCATCCCTACTGAATTTCTCACAACATCTCTGTTTGCAACACATGGTCTTCCTATACCTCAAGATGGCTTCATTGGTTGTTAGCCGATCTATCTTTGGAGGCTTTGATGCTTTCTTTGGCTGACGAGAATGGAAGGTGTATTTACGCTTCTCGTACTGCGGATGCTTCTCAAGCTCCGAGCTGCCATGGCTCGACGTCGTATCATGCTGTTCCACTGGTGCTGCACTTAAAATTTCTGACACCTTCACCCCACAAACCCTAACTATATCATTATTCCACCTCAAAAGCATGCCCGCTTTAGGTATTGTCAAACATGCCTGACACCGGAAGTTCATCTCTGTTGGAGGGGAAAAGCCTTCAGTAACAGACACCCCTACGGTCTTCATACCCAAGAACTGGTCACATACTGCATCGTTTGGACCAGTGAAGGATATAAATCCCTTTGCTGCAGGGATGGCAGCACAAGAGTGATAAATTTCGCAGTCAGTCTCCAGTAGTGTGTACCTAGTTAGCGACAGTGTCTCTGTTGCTTCCCACTCGCTGTCTTTTGGATGCTGATGGCACGTCCACGACATTGGAGTCGTGAACATCACTTTCCCTCCAGAGAATGAAGGAACCCAGCGCCTCACCTAAGGTTCTTGCATCTGGAGTAGGCCAACAGAGAACATGATGCCCCTCAAACACAGCTAGAACACCAACACTCACAAGTCCATCTGGGATGTCTTTAAAGTGGCATCTCTCCCTGGCTCCTATGGCTCCTTTGGCAACTGCCCGACCGTCTTTGAATAGGTACACCTCCTGCACAAAGAAAAAATTAATCAGTTCAAGAGCAAAGTCGTAGCAGATGGTCCTTAGCAGGTGAAATTGGGCGGGCGCCCAATTTGCTGCCTTTTGTAATGGTTCTTGGCGGGGTAAAATTGGGCACACCCCAATTTCCTCCTGGAAAAGTAACGTATGTCGATAGACCCTTACATAGAAGGAGTAACTATGTATCATTTATGTATAGCACCATGTGATGGCAAATTGGTAGGTGCCCAATTACAGCTAAGGACCACTACAAAGAGGAGCAAATTGAAGCCGCCCAATTTCACCCGCTAAGAACCTTGCAGCGGTGACAAATTGGTGGGTGCCCAATTTCAACTCGAAGACCACTACAACGAGGGACCAAATTGAAGCCGCCCAATTTCACCTGAAGGAACAGCAGTGACAAATTGGTGCCCAATTTCAACTCGAAGACCACCACAACGGGGAGCAAATTGGGCCATGCATTGTAGTGGTCTTCGAGTTGAAATTGGGCACCCCAATTTGCTATGCTGTAAAGTTCCTAGCGGTGAAATTGGACGGGCGCCCAATTTGCTCCCTGTTGCAATGGTCTTCAGGAGTGTAAATTGGGCACCCGCCCAATTTGCTCCCTGTTGCAGTCTTTCTTAGCAGGTGAAATTGGGCGGGCGCCCAATTTGCTCCTTGTAGTGGTCCTTAGCAGTTGTAATTGGGCATCCGCCCAATTTGCCATCACATAGTGCTATACATAAAGGATACATAGTTACTCTTTCTATGTAAGGGTCTATCTGCCCATACATAGTTACTCAGGAATCAAACTAGGCACCCACCCTACTTGGCCCTACACATCTACCTGGGTATGAAATCGAGCAGGAACCCGATTTGCTAACCCAGCTGGAATAAAATTTGGCCATTCGCATCTACCTGGGGTGTCTAACTGGGTTGTAACCAGGACAGCTTCCATGCTACCCCAGATAGAATGTAGGCTACATCAGTTATGTTGGGGGGACCGGACATACATCTCTCAAATTTCTATTTATTTCTCAAATCTTCTCATCAATAATGTTCTATACCAATCCAGGCATGCAACCCACAGTGGCAAAGAATAAACGTATAAACCGAAAGAAAATTACCTTTGGTGAATCGCACGCCATCCGCTGAACAAGTAGCCGCCCAAGAATGTGGGAGAACGAAATGGCTTAGCTGCTCCGCCTCCGTGAGAGTAATTCAAAATTCAATTCTCCCACCAGAGTTTGATTGGGCGGGTGGGCAAGTAATATATATTCAAATTCAAATTCGGGCGGGACGTAATTCAAATCTGGGTGGGCCCGTAGTTGTAAATTCAATTTGGGGCGGGCGAGCCCGTAATTTTAAATTCAAATTGGGGCGGGCGGGCCCGTAATTTGAAATTCAAATTGGGGCGGGCGGGCGGACGTCTATATTAATTTAAAAATCGGCATTTAATGTTTCGGGCACATTTATTGCAGAAGTCTATTTTTATTGTTATTTCTTTTGGTCTATATTTAGTTAAAAGGTCTATATTTAAGACTCTTCATTTGCATGGCTGCCACTTGTCATTCACATGTTCAATCTCACCACCCATTCCTAACCGCTTGCTCATTCATTTGAGGTTCTTGCTGCGCCTATCGTCTTGAAAGTGATTGCGCCAGGATCACGCTGCGCCTATCATCTTGAAAGTGATTGCGCCAGGTTCACGCTGCGCCTATCGTCTTGTAAGTGATTGTGCCAGGTTTCATTTCTTCTAAGCGTTGTCTCTGAGCTTCCCGGCGCCACTGGTTTCATGGAAAAACGACCCTTGAAGGAAAGAAAAGGTACTGCTTCTTTGTTTAAGTTTAGTTTATTATATTATTGCAGGCGATAAGCCACTAGCCATAAGCAGTCCACCCTAAACGAAATTCTCAGCTATCCTACATCCATCATTTTTGGTTTCTATGCTTCTAAACCCTCTGGCGCGCACCTCTGGCCTCTTGATTGTTACTTAGTACCTCAGAAGCTGTGTCCCTCTGCACCAAATAACCCTCTGGTCCATTGGATGTTTCTAAGTACCACAGAAGCCGTTTCCATGCATCCACACACCCTCTGCTTCCATCTTCTGAACCTACTCTGGGCGCCCAATTTGTGATCCTCTTGCCTCTCCGTGCCTCCAAACGTCTGTTGTGGCAAATTGGGCGGGTCCTGCATCCAAACCTCCTCTGGTCCTGCATCCAAACCTCCTCTGGGGTCGCAAATCGGGCGGGCGCCCAATTTGGGACCTCTGGCCTCTCTGTGCTTCCTAACCTCCTCTGGGGTTACAAATCGGGCGGGCGCCCAATTTGGGACCCTCTGGCCTGTCTGTGCTTGCTAACTTCCTCTGGTCTGGCAAATTGGGCGGGCGCCCAATTTGTCTCCTCTTGCCTCTGTTCCTCTATCCAAATATCCTCTGGGGTGACAAATCGAGTGGGCGCCCAATTTGGCATCCCCTTGCCTCTGTTTTTGCTTTACAAACTTCTCTGGGGTGGCAAATTGGGCGGGCACCCAATTTGGCACCCTCTTGCCTCTGTTCCTGCATCCAAACCTCCTCTGGGGTGGCAAATCGGGCGGACGCCCAATTTGGCACCCTCTTGCCTCCGTTCTTGCTTTTAAAACTCCTATGTTCTCCCCTACCTTGTTTTAATGCTTGCATACACTACTAATGGGATTAATGAATGATGTTATGCAGCACCCATGGCCAGAACAAAACAAACTGCACGTGTACCTGGAGCTGGCCCTCTGTTGGCACAGGCATTTGCTGCAGCAAAGGAAACTGAGTCGAGTATTCAGTTCAATGGTATTGAAGTTGTCCCAGAGCTAATGACTGCTGTAGCCGATAAGTTTTCATGGTGCATAGAGGTAGGCCCAATCCACCCTGGCTCAAGCACAAATCATCTCAAGGATCTGTGCTTGTACTTTGCTGACCCCGGGGGTCGGAGGACACAAAATGCTGGTATCGCAATTGACATGACTGTGAGCACTGAGGTTCCCAACGAGATAGATGTTGTCGTGGAAGACGTGCTTGATAAGTCATTTCAAGGATAAAGGTTACTATTTGAAACTTACAATCCTCAGCTAATGCATGCAAGCATCATGAGGCTCCACATTCGTGTCAGGCCAAGGGCTGGGTCCTGGCTTCTTACGAAAGCCTTGAGAGATCTGGACTCACCAAACGGGGAGATATTATAGATGGATTTAATACAGTTAGACAGTGCATACTCGAACACAAACAAAATCGATCAAAGGCCCTTTACACAGAATATCATGGGAAGAACCAACCAAAGGTCTATGACACGACGTGGTTGAGGTCACGTTATGGAGTTTCTAGGAAGAATGAAGGACCAAAGGGCACAGAGAAGCCAACAGCCGTGTCGTCAGAAAAATTAAATGTTCCTAAAAAGAAAAGATCAGAAACACCAACGCCTAAATTGATTCTTGGTGGTATGGGAAGTAGATCACGTAGCCCGGACCTAAGCATTCGATCGCAGGAGGTATCTGAGCAGTCCCCACCAGAAAAGCAAGTAAAAAAACGAAGTCGGCACGAGGCAATAGCTTCCTCGTCGAAGAAAGAAGAGAGACTTCGACTCCTCCATCCACATCGGTGGATCCGATGGGGAGTGACACTGACACAGCTCGAGGAAGATGACAGCAAATTGTTAAGTGCTTTCGACATCCGGGGGGCCTTGACCCAGAAAGCGGGCGGAGTCAGTCACAAAGCGCATTGATCAATATTAAGCCACGAGAAAAGGATCTATCCTCTTGGAATTGAATTCGAAATAGAGATGGATATATTTAAATTGCATCAAGCACCTGCAAATATGACCTGCAGGGTCATCAGTCCTGAACATGTAGATACACTCTATGAATCGTTTATTAATGTCTAGATGCATCCACCCTTCCTCTCGTGTTCACGAACTGCAGACTCTTGTTCTGGTAATGTATGTGGCCAGAGACCAAGCAGCTGCCCCTGCTATGAATGACCTGAATATATGCTTCAATGACGCGAACCATCCTCAAGAGTATTCGAAGTTTCCGCAGCACTTGAAAGAAGCGGAGGACATAGAGAAGAACCTCCCCGATCATGAGTGCGCAGCAGGTAATAGGATTTAAACTTGTGTCTCTGTCCATTTCTTTTCAATACCACTTATAATGGTTGTCTACTTTCCTTTAGCATACTAGTTGTATCGGCCTTGGGGTGACAAGAGTGTGGCAGGAGGCGCGGGTGCTCTTTTGCCACATCAATTAGATTCCAGGACATGCACATACCTAGTGCAGAAATTTATGCTTGAGGGTTGCAGACTGCAGTGTCCTTGACTTCTTCTTCGGAGGATCGTTTAGCCGTGCAGCTATGTGCGAAGGGTATAAAGCCACTGCATTTGAGATTGATGAGAATATACAGCTTAAACTTGTTCAGATATTTGATCAACTCGAAGTTATGCTGGATGAGAAGAAATCGAGAGCCCGTGCATTGCAAAAGATAGCAGAGGGAAAAAGAAAGCAAGCGACTTCAGGGCAAGTACAGTAGCGACCACTCCTCCACCTCCTTGTCCATTCCCTGCACAAACGGTGCAAGAGTTGCAATCCACTCTTCGGATGTCTAAGGATTCTCTCACAGACTATTTGAGAAAGGTTGCAGGTTTTGGAGCAAGGGACATGTCTTTCTTTAGACAGAAGAAGGAGAAGATTAATGCTTTGGCGAGCACTGCACTAGTGTGCACCCAAGATCTGGTCGAGGGTAGCTCAAAGTTTATGCAGCTACTCCTCAAGGACCAAGAACCTTCTGTTGTATTGGAGACACAAGATGCTCAACCTGTGGACCCACTGCCATCAAAGCAAGAAAAGGAGGTTGGGATTGAGGTTGAAAAGGAGCCTCAGGTTGTGAAAGAGGCTGACGTTGAGGACGAGGAAGTTGAGAAGGGGGGTGAGGTTCAAATGGACGATGAGGTTGAGAATGAGGGTGTTGACGCTACACTAACCTCCCTCAAGAATTCACGCACGATGGAGCTTGAAGCAAGCGGCATGAGGGGGGGGAGAACAAAGTGAAGTTGGTCACACCGATATGTCACCTGAAGGGGTGGACCCTTAAGCATTTCATGTTGTCATACGATCTGTTTTGCAAGTTAGCTGGGTGCAAATTGGGCGGGCGCCCAATTTCACAGCCTCTGAACAACGTATATGTTTTTAGAATCAAATTGAGTGAAATAACTTATGTACATGATCCAAGAAAATAAAGACATGTCTAATATTTTTGGTATTACTTTCCAGTGTTTCCAATATTAATTAACCAATAGTTTGGTATTCTTTTAGATAAAGAAAATACATAGGTCTTACAGGACATGGCTAATTCGACACAAACATACTAGATAATAGACAACATATAATATAAAAGACCAAAGCTCAATGCCCAGTTCAACCTGAATAAGATCCCCTAGATCGAACTCATCAATATGACTTCGACTGTACAGATCCAGCCAGTCATCCAAGTCTTTCAGAGAGTGACCACTGCTGACGACGAGCTTGGTTACCAAACCTTCGCATTGTCTTCTTTGCTTCTTGTAAAGCTTCTTAAACAGAGGTCGAAACGTGTTGTGCATCCAAACGTCCTCCATTTTCAGCAGCCTTTTCAGTGCCTTTGCCCTGTAAATACAGCATTTCAATGATATGAGGCAGTCCTCCAGCTCCACCCTACTGAGTTCTTCCTCATCGCCATCCTTTACCAACCCATCCCCTTTGAGGAGCTTTGTGAGTTGGGCGCTAACTTCTCTCGTTCGGATCTGGTTCATCTCGTTTTGTACCTCCACCTGCAACTGATTCACATGGGCTAAGATTGCCTCACTAATATGAGACTGCATTTCGGTGATGGTGTGTCCATGTCTGCGCCTTGTGTCGACCATTCTGAGTGACCTGAAATGAATCTAAGAGAGCGAATGAAGGTGCTTGCACGAAGAGATAGAATGAAGAGACAATGAAGAGACTGGATGAAGGGACCTCCTATCTCACCTACTTGCACGCTTCCCGAAATTGTTGCTCATTTTAATAACAAGAAATAACGAAATCTAAAAATTCGCATTGGGTTCCACGGCCTGCCATGTCAACTACCCGCACGGAATCCGAGTTTTTTTTAAGCTCAGCACAAAATAATGTCACCATTTTCAAGAAAATACCCTATATTTTTACCACTGGCGATAATTTGAGATATTTATGAGATATTTGTGGAAAGTCCATAAATAATGAAACTGTTTTTATTAAAAAAGGGTCAATCTAGCTATACCTGGCTGATTTCCATCTGCTCAACCCTTCTTGCCTTTTCTCTCAGATATTTCCAGATGCTAAAAGGTTAATCCAGAAAAACGTTCTTCTGTTTGTATAAATAACTGAAGGAACTTGAATTTGGGGCATTCGATCCAGCGTTGTAAAAAACCCTCACCTTTGCCTAAAGTCATTTTCAGAATACTGTGCCACAGGCGATGTTACAGCGGAAATTTTTTTCTGAGCAATCCTAGCCCGCTTGGAGCCCGCCGATCAACTTCCTCCCACACCACGGATCCCAGATCCCCCTCGTTGATCAATATAATGTTGCTCCCACCGCAGATGGTTGGTCCTTCTCAGCTGATTTTCCTCTGAGTGAATAACCGTCCATCTGCACAGTAGTCAATCCGGCCACAGAAAGACCTGGCCTTCTCTGTGATCACCACAGCAGGTTCGTGCTGCCAAATCGAAGACTACTACCAAGTCTTAATCCAAATAGATGCTTCAAGCTGCAGAATTGGCTTCCTTCTCCAGACCCAATTCCGACTACCCCATTTGAATTCGTTCTCCAGGCTTTATAATGTAGCCTCTGGAGTGCACTACAGTCTTCCTTAGTCCAAATCCGACCTGCCAGACCTTAGATCCGATTCGAATTGCAACTCTCAGCCATGACTCTCAGATCTGGCATTCCAGATCTGATACAGATTCGTCCGCACTGTTTAATAACAAGTTTTTCCCATCAAACCATTTAGCGGCACGTGTTCATATAACCATTATATTTTAACATAGTTGTCCTCCATTTCTTTATATTAATGTTTCAACCCCTAGTGCTAACACTATTACTACTAATATTAATGTAACAACGTTAACTATACATTAATATAAATGTTCCGCAACTACTGATCTCGCAAGCTCTTCCTTCGCACTAATATTATTCGATAATATTAGTGCCCTTAGCAACCAATTATCCGTCCCTAGCAACCATTGTCTCTTATTCCGCATTCCGTCACCATAGACTGATTACAGTCAATATGGCCCATTAATTATAACTGCGCGGCAATTGCAACTAAGAGTTTCCCCGTGCTCATGGACGTCCGTCAAGGGTCCAATTCTGGTTATACCCTTGGGAGCACCTATAACATCCCTCCCCCTCCTTTTGGACCTTGTCCTCAGGATTGATCTTTACACAAATTCCTCAGTCTCCTAGGTGGCATCCTCAGGAGACTGGTCCTGCCACTAAACCAGATGTTCTACCACATTCCTATTGTGCAGCCGTTGAACCCTTTTGTCCAAAAGACGTTCTGGCATTACAAAGGAGTTTAAGGCGATCGATATACTTTGCGGACTAACCAAATTAGCGGTATCCAGTATAGTCCTTTTCAGCTGACTTACATGAAACACAGGATGGATCCCTACTTCCTGCGGCAAGAAACTCATACATTGTTTTCCCGATCCTTTTAGTAATCCTAAAAGGTCCAGCATACCGCAGAGTAAGTTTGGGCACCCGACATTTAGTCAAAGGCCGCAAAGTGTTCATTCTTAATGCAGAAGGATAAACCACCCTTAGGAAAGACCAAAGCTCAATGCCCAGTTCAACCTGAATAAGATCCCCTAGATCGAACTCATCAATATGACTTCGACTGTGATCCAGCCAGTCATCCAAGTCTTTCAGAGAGTGACCACTGCTGACGACGAGCTTGGTTACCAAACCTTCGCATTGTCTTCTTTGCTTCTTGTAAAGCTTCTTAAACAGAGGTCGAAACGTGTTGTGCATCCAAATGTCCTCCATTTTCAGCAGCCTTTTCAGTGCCTTTGCCCTGTAAATACAGCATTTCAATGATATGAGGCAGTCCTCCAGCTCCACCCTACTGAGTTCTTCCTCGTCGCCATCCTTTACCAACCCATCCCCCTTTGAGGAGCTTTGTGAGTTGGGTGCTAACTTCTCTCGTTCGGATCTGGTTCATCTCGTTTTGTACCTCCACCTGCAACTGCTTCACATGGGCTAAGATTGCCTCACTAATATGAGACTGCATTTCGGTGATGGTGTGTCCCTGTCTGCGCCTTGTGTCGACCATTCTGAGTGACCTGAAATGAATCTAAGAGAGCGAATGAAGGTGCTTGCACGAAGAGATAGAATGAAGAGACAATGAAGAGACTGGATGAAGGGACCTCCTATCTCACCTACTTGCACGCTTCCCGAAATTGTTGCTCATTTTAATAACAAGAAATAACGAAATCTAAAAATTCGCATTGGGTTCCACGGCCTGCCATGTCAACTACCATACGAATCCAGAGTTTTTTAAGCTCAGCACAAAATAATGTCACTATTTTCAAGAAAATACCCTATATTTTTACCACTAGCGATAATTTGAGATATTTATGGACTTGTGGAAAGTCCATAAATAATGAAACTGTTTTTATTAAAAAAGGGTCAATCTAGCTATACCTGGCTGATTTCCATCTGCTCAACCCTTCTTGCCTTTTCTCTCAGATATTTCCAGATGCTAAAAGGTTAATCCAGAAAAACATTCTTCTGTTTGTATAAATAATTGAAGGAACTTGAATTTGGGGCATTCGATCCAGCGTTGTCAAAAACCCTCACCTTTGCCTAAAGTCATTTTCAGAATACTGTGCCACAGGCGATGTTACAGCGGAAATTTTTTTCTGAGCAATCCTAGCCCGCTTGGAGCCCGCCGATCAACTTCCTCCCACACCACGGATCCCAGATCCCCCTCGTTGATCAATATGATGTTGCTCCCACCGCAGATGGTTGGTCCTTCTCAGCTGATTTTCCCCTGAGTGAATAACCGTCCACCTGCACATTAGTCAATCCGGCCACAGAAAGACCTGGCCTTCTCTGTGATCACCACAGCAGGTTCGTGCTGCCAAATCGAAGACTACTACCAAGTCTTAATCCAAATAGATGCTTCAAGCTGCAGAATTGGCTTCCTTCTCCAGACCCAATTCCGACTACCCCATTTGAATTCGTTCTCCAGGCTTTATAATGTAGCCTCTGGAGTGCACTACAGTCTTCCTTAGTCCAAATCCGACCTGCCAGGCCTTAGATCCAATTCGAATTGCAACTCTCAGCCATGACTCTCAGATCTGGCATTCCAGATCTGATACAGATTCATCCGCACTGTTTAATAACAAGTTTTTCCCATCAAACCATTTAGCGGCACGTGTTCATATAACCATTATATTTTAACATAGTTGTCCTCCATTTCTTTATATTAATGTTTCAACCCCTAGTGCTAACACTAGTACTACTAATATTAATGTAACAACGTTAACTATACATTAATAACAACGTTAACTATACATTAATATAAATGTTCCGCAACTACTGATCTCGCAAGCTCTTCCTTCGCACTAATATTATTCGATAATATTAGTGCCCTTAGCAACCAATTATCCGTCCCTAGCAACCATTGTCTCTTATTCCGCATTCCGTCACCATAGACTGATTACAGTCAATATGGCCCATTAATTATAACTGCGCGGCAATTGCAACTAAGAGTTTCCCCGTGCTCATGGACGTCCGTCAAGGGTCCAATTCTGGTTATACCCTTGGGAGCACCTATAACATCCCTCCCCCTCCTTTTGGACCTTGTCCTCAGGGTTGATCTTTACACAAATTCCTCAGTCTCCTAGGTGGCATCCTCAGGAGACTGGTCCTGCCACTAAACCAGATGTTCTACCACATTCCTATTGTGCAGCCGTCGAACCCTTTTGTCCAAAAGACGTTCTGGCATTACAAAGGAGTTTAAGGCGTCGGTATACTTTATGGACTAACCAAATTAGCGGTATCGGTATAGTCCTTTTCGGTGACTTACATGAAACACGGATGGATCCCTACTTCTGCGGCAAGCAACTCATACGTTGTTTTTCCGATCCTTTTAGTAATCCTAAAAGGTCCAGCGATACCACAAGTAAGTTTGGGCACCCGACATTTAGTCAAAAGCCGCAAAGTGTTCATTCTTAACGCAGAAGGATAAACAACCCTTAGGAAAGCATAATCATCTTCCTCAGAGATATCACGTCTACGCTGATTAGCGGACGTTCGTGCCCTATCTTGAGCTTTTCGCAAAGCTTGCTTGCATTGCCGCAAGATTGCATCCATATCATGTAGCATATGCACTGCAACTTCGATTCGGATGTACATATATACCTGAATAAGCCCTTGGATTTCGACCCATCATGGCCACAAAGGAAGTCATCCGAATTCCCATATGATGGCTATTATTGTAGAGATAGGATAGATAATCTTCCCACCTAGATTGCTTCTCGTGGACAAAGCTTCGCAACATATCCTCTAGGATCATGTTCACGCGCTCGGTTTGCCCGTCCGTCTGTGGATGATTTCCACTACACATGTACAATCGGATCCTCAATTCTTTCATAAGATCTCCCCAGAAGTGACCCGTGAACTTACTGTTCCGACCACTTACAATGGATAAGGGAAGTCCGAAAGTTGGAAATATGTGTTGCATATAGGCAACTGGTACATCATCTCCCGTAGCCTCCCTTTTTAATGCTATGAACTTAGCATACTTGGTTAACTGATCCACTACTACCAAAATTTGAGTATGTTGCCTAGCAGTTCTAGGTAATGCGACTATAAAGTTCATACTCACGCTTTCCCAACATTCATTTGGTATAGGGAGGGGTTGTAACAATCCTGGGGTTTTCCCATGACCCGCCTTCACAGCTTGACATACCAAGTAGTGACTTACCAAGTCCTTGACTTGATCCTGCAACTCTGGCCACTAGTAGAACCTCTTAACCAATTCATACGTTTTCCATTCACCTCCATGCCCAGCTTGTGGAGTATCATGGCATAATTGACTCCCTAAGATTCCCATTCGAAGGAACATAAATCCTTCCTTTGTAAAAATGCAATCCTTCTTGCTCAGTCCACAGCTTCCCGAGCTTGACCATTGCCTCATCTTGCCGATCCTCAGGGTATGCATCCTTGATCCTTTGTATAAGATCACTTGCCAAAGTTGTTAAGGTATTTATATGCTTAACCCTTGATAACGCATCGACAATTAGATTTTTTTGCCAGGCGTATGCCCAATGGAGAAATGGAACTCATGGAGGAAGTCTAGCCACTTAGCCTGTCTCGGGCTAATCTCAGCTTGACTTTGCAAGAACCTCAACGGTTTATGATCGGTATAGACTTTAAACTTGTGCGTCTCTTTGTTCATCTCACTACGCAAGTAGTGCCTCCAAGTTTTCAACGTATGCACAATGGCTAGCAATTCTTGCTCATAGGTGGCGTAATTCCTTTTAGTAGGACTTAGTTTTCGGCTTTCATAAGCCACCACGTGTCCTTGCTGCATTAAAGCTGCCCCAATGCTTGCCCACAAGCATCAGTATAGACCTTTTCAAGTCCGGCACCTTTAACATGGACTTGCTAACCAGCCCAGTCCTTAATGCTTAAAATGCCTCTTTTTTGCTCTCTTTTCCACACAAAATCATGATCCTTTTTCAAAAGATCAGTGAGGGCAGCTACAACTTTGAAGAACTTGGGTACGAATTTGCGATAGTACGTTGCTAACCCCAGAAAACTCCATAATTTCGAAACGTTCTCTGGTGGGAGCCATTGCTATACCACTTGTACCTTTGCGGGATCCAGTGACACACCTTCACCGAAAAAGATATGTCCCAAATAGGCCACATGTTGCTTAAAGAAGTCACATTTGGAGATCTTTGCATAGAGTTTGTGTTCTTACAAAATTCGAAGAACTTGTTCCAAGTGAGTGAAATGTTCTTCAATAGTTTGGGAGTAGATGAGAATATCATCTAAAAATACCTCTGCAAACTTGTCCAAATGCTCGGAGAATACCTGATTCATTAATTGCATAAATGTTGTAGGAGCATGTGTAAGACCAAACGGCATAATAGAAACTCATAATGACCTTGATGAGTTCTGAATGCGATTTTAATTTCGTCCCCTTCCCGAATCTTAATCTGATGATATCCGCTTCGGAGGTCTATCTTGGTAAACCAGTTTGCGCCTCCAAGATGATCCAGAATATCATCGACTCTAAGTAAAGGATTGCGATCCTTTATAGTGGCTTTGTTAAGTGCCCGATAATCTATGCATATCCGCATAGTACCGTCTTTTTTCTTAACGAGCAACATGGGACTCGCAAAAGGTGATTTACTTGGACGTATGAAACCTTTGCTAAATAACTCCTTCACTTCCTTTTTAACCTCTTCAAGCTCCAGAGGACTTAATCCATAGGGAGCACGTGCCATTGGCTTAACCTCAGGTTCAAGCTCAATTTCGTGTTCGACCCCGCAAGGGTGGTGGCCCCTCGGGTAACTCTTCTGGAAACACATCCCGAAAAGTATTCAAAAGACCTTTTAGTCTTTGATCTACCTCAGGGTTTACTCTAGTGTTAACCACCAATGAGTTATACAATTTGATAACCAAATCTTCATTCCTTAAATACATTAAAGAAAGAGCATTTGTATTAACTTTGAAAACCTTTTTAGCCTAAGTAGCTGACATGAGTTTACCAGACTCCACATGCAGTAAACCTTGAACAGTAACTACTTCACTTGACGACAAATTGAAAATCAAGGTGTGTGTTGGCCAGAGAATTTGTGGTTCGACATGTTGTAACCATTTCATGCCTGTTAGAGCCTGAACTCTAACCTTGCAAGAAGGATGAAAAACCCAACAATCCAAGCTCCATCTATCAGATCAAGGCAATGCACAACACAAAGAATCATCATCTCCATAGCTAGATCAAGTAAAATCCTCTCTCTCTCAATACATCGTCTCTCTCTCTGTTCTTCTCTTTCCCTGCTCAGACAATACAGTGGTCATCATGGCTCCACAATGCATACGTGCAAATATCCTGCATGCGTGCATATGCGTACATCCCTCCGTATACGATATACAATCTCCTATACCACCTCAATCATGGTGAGTGTGGTGAGTGGTGACGAGTGTGGTGAGTGGTGACCACCCCAACAGTGGCGACCACAGTGGGAAAATGTGCCATTCTGTGGCGGAGAACCCATAACAACAAAAATACTAATATGGTCCTTGGGACATGTCCCCAAATGACACATTTACATGTATGTTTAGAAAGAAAATACCCTCCTCAAATCCAAATGACTGATACAAACAAACTGGTCCAAAATGACAGTGACGAAACAGAGCCTCTGTAACTAAGGCAAACTTTGAAAGCTGATATCTTGAGTTCCAGACATCCGTTTGACCTGCACCATAGCTCGTTGGATTTGTATCGCCGAAATACATTCATTGATGTAGGATAGATAAAGTATTATGGAACTGTCACCATCTATTTTTACAGAAAAATGACCTGCTGTAACCCAAAAGTTCTCCACAAATTCTCTGTAATTGGAGCTATACCAAATCTGAATCCCTTAGAATAGCACTTCTCTTTCAAAATAAGGCCTGAGATCCTTGCCATTTCTGGGATTAGGCAACAATTCCTCTTCTGGAGTCATCAAGTAGAAAGCCCCACCTGGTACCTCTTTATCAATCAGAAATGGGCCTTCCCATGGGCTTTGAAATTTAGATATATGCTGCTTAGTGGTCCTGCACAACACCAATTGCCCTTCCTCAAATAGATTGACAACCTGTAACTTATCTTTGATAAGCTTTACTTTCTGTTTATGCCTCATATTGAAGTTTGCTGCTTCTTGTCTCATCTCTTGCAATTGCAACAAATCATCCATCCTATTATGCACTTGATTTGGAGTTGGAACTTCTCCTAAATTCTCATAATAAGGTAGCTCCACAAATGAACACAAAAGAATGTCCAAATGAATAGGCATCACAGCCTGCACTCCATAAACCAATTCAAATGGTGTAAATCCTGTAGCCAACTTGTAAGTACACCTGAAACTCCATAAGGCACCTGTCAAGGCTTCATGCCAATTTCTTTGATTATCC
The DNA here is from genome assembly GCA_021234155.1 of Isoetes taiwanensis. NCBI lineage: Eukaryota > Viridiplantae > Streptophyta > Lycopodiopsida > Isoetales > Isoetaceae > Isoetes > Isoetes taiwanensis. Next base: position 1,151,442 of record JAJEKV010000005.1, read on the forward strand.
TTCCTTTGTTTTGGCCAAGATAGCTTTCAATTTTTGTTAGTAGACTCGGCTTGCCCATTGCCACGTGGATAATAAGCGAGAAGCTTGCACATGTTGAACACCAATCCTTTCTGTTAACTGAGCTACTACTTTTCCCATGAAATGAGTTCCCCGATCCGACAAAAGAATGGTTAGAACACCAAACCGAGAAATCAAATTATGATAAAGGAAGCTTCGTGGTATTTTCTCTCGTAGCATGCTTTGCTAGAATTGCTTCTACCCACCGTGAAACATACATGTGGCTGCCAAGATATACTTATGACCTTTGGAAGATGGAGGGTTGATAGGCCCAATGTAATCAATCCCCACATATGAAATGGACCAACACTCAAAATAGGATGGAATGGCATATTATTGTGGCTGTTAATTGCTTGTGCCTTTGACACTTCTCACATTTGCTAACAAAGTCTCTAGTATCCTTGTAAAGAGTTGCAATAATATCTCAATGAAGGATCTTCCAAGGCTTTGTTCACTTGCAAAATGCCCACGACAATCATGTGCTTCTTTTGCAACAAATCATGAATTTGCTAACCAGCAACACACCTTAATAAGAGACCTTCCATAGTCCTCTTATAAAGAATAGCCTCATGCACTACATAACCCGGTTGCTTGTACTCTAAGAGCATGCTTTTGTTGCTTTGAAAATGATGAAGGATAAGTCGATCTTGCAAATACACGTATATATTGGCATACCAAAGATTCACGGTCTCAATGAACCCTTGTAATAGTCCATTATCCTGAAATGCTACTTGCTGGTCTGTTTCCTCTTCTATTTCAGCACACTACTCAAATAGGCACTTGGATTATGAGCCCCTTGAGCCATCTTAACATACTTCAACTCAAATTCTTGTATGATAAGAGCCCATCTTGTAAATTTAGGATCTTGGACCGTCTTGTTGTAAATGCATGGCAATGGGTTCACATCCATATGAATGTAAACATACTGTGCATTTGGGTATGTTTTTGTTAGTGGTATACAAAAAAACGAAATTTTAGCACGTCTCCAGCACCTTTTTTTAGCGCTTTTTTTACGTCGCGGGCGAAAAGAAATGAAGGGTGCCGTGCAAGTTGAAGGGTTCATGATGGGCTATGAAGTCGGGATGACAATTAATGAAGTCTTTGGTAGCGAAAAGGCCCGTCTGAATCCCATCATGCCAATTATCAAAGAAATGAGCATGATCCTGCCGTCAGCATATAATTCATCCCACAATCCGAGAATTCATTAAGTAGACGAGCCGTTTGATCTCAAATTCGACTCCTTTTGGTGTATTGCTGAAAAAACTGATATCTCTACGTTCCTCTTAGGCAAAGCGCTATTTCATCTTCTCGGTTACACCCGATTTCTTAAATTACTTTGTTTGTAGGCCATGGCCCGAAGCGAAGTTAAGGAGGTAAGCCACCCGAGGAATTTGCTTTGAAGACTGTTTTTTTTCTGTTATGGCCGATTATTTTTTCCTTTTGATTCGCGGATGAAAATTGCTTTCGGCCTGGTGAGTTTGTTTTCATTCGCGAGATTTATGTGGTGCTGGCACAAAGCCAAAAGAAATTAAGTGGAAAGATGTTTCTCCAACAGATTGGAATGAGATATGGAAAGCCCCTTTGGTTAAAGGGAAGATTCATGTCAAAATGGTTCGAGAAACGATTATGCCACCAAGCTAAAAGATCGATTTCCAAGATATATCAAAGGGGCCTCACCAACAATGAGTGTAGGACTTCGGCTTTCACCGTGCCTTTATTATGGCAAAACAACTGTTAAAAGCTTCGTCTTAATCGAGAGAAATACAAGGTGAATTGGGCACGGTTGCAGCTCGAACTTCTGAGAGATTCAATGGACAAGAGGTCAAAGAAATGATGGGTCTTATTTCAATAAAAGCATAGAGGCCATTCGCATGTCATAAACAGCTTGAGCGAGCTCAAACAAATTGATGAAATGAACATCTTGAAGAAACAAGAGGATGTTGAGGCTCGAAGGTCTTTGTACAAAGTCTTGACAAAATTGTTACGTCTGGGGAAGCTATTGAGGATAAAAACAATCTTGGACAGCAATGGAAGCACATATAGAACCGGATGATGACATAAAGACATACATCGAGACCCTTAAAAGGGAAGAGAAGTTGTTAAAGGGAAATCTTTGGAGAGGTCGCTTGCCAAAGTCGTGAGAACCCGACATTTTACTCAAAAAGAGATTGAGAAAGCTGAAGATGGATGTTGCAAAGTATCAAGGAGAAAATGGAATCTTGGCACAAGTGTTGTAAAAATGTGCGGTTCATGCGTGACATGTGAAGTCAAAAGGCATGTCGAGAGTAACCATGGGAGAGTATCACATTCCTCTAATGCATGGCCGAGGTATGCAATGTTTGTGGTTTGGTGCTTACTCTGATTATGAAATGCATGTTAAGCTTTCTTGCCAACACAAGTATCATGTGTATTGCTTTAGTATAGTCTTTGGAAACTTCGGCATGCATAGTTCGAGAATGTGGTGCGAAGTGCCTCAAGCACTTTTAAAAGAACTAGGATACAAAGCTGATCGGCCCGGTAGAGAGTGAAGAAGATCGTCTTTGAAGAGGAGGATGGTGATGAGGAATTTGAAGAAGATGAGGAAGTTGAAGATACAACTCCCAAAGAAGCGGATAGTGAAAAAAACCGGAAATTTGAGGATAGTCTTTGGAAGCGGCGGTGAGGTAAAATTGATGAAGATTTTGTACCTATTAGGAAGGCCGGAAGAAGGGACCATTGGTACTTTCGAAGTGCTACAAAAAGATGAGAAGATGTGATACGGGTATAATTAACTTTTAATTGTTACATGTGTTATTTTTCTTTTGATGATGTTTTTTTTTGTTTTCAGCCGTTGATCTTATTGATGTGGACAAGCTTAGTCCGGTCAAGATGACTCACTATGCTTCCTCTTCAAAAGCAAAAGAAGAATGATGCACCAGTGTTTGAACATCACGGTTGCTAAGGAAGGTAAAGTGTTACTAGGTCTTTGGATAAGTCTTTGTATTATTTTTTAATCTATTCTTTTATCTTTTATAGTGATGACAAAGTTTGAGCGATTTGGTCCACAAAAACAACAATGAAATGAAGGATGTTAGTCCAAGAAAAGGTTAAAACCTTTTAACAATATATTTGTTTCCTTTTATACTTCTTTCCCTCAAATTGAGTTTTTTTGTTTTGCAGGTTGAGGTTGTTTCCACGAGATGATGGAAAAAGATGTTAATAAGGATGAGGAAGCAACTTCACGAAGAGGATGTGATTCCAAACTTTCTTGACATAACACTTGACCAAGTAGGTTGGGTTCTTGAATTGAAGAAGTATCGGGCTCCTGCTACCAAGCCCGGATGAATGAGTTTGCTCTTATTGGCGAAAGGCTGCTAGCGTTGTTATACCGGCATTAATATTTATGATCTGCTTATGTTATACGCATAATGCATTTTGTAATGTACTCCACACTTGTGGGCGTTTTTGTAATACAAGGAAAGTTTATGTTTTATTCCTAATGTGAATTGTTTATTACGCATTCCTTTTTTTTTATTGCAAGTTTAACACAAATCAAATGGTTTGATGGATTTTAAATAATGTATAATTAGATTTGTGTTGAATGGAAGTAATTTTTTTGCCAAAATAAACACAACTCTAAAAGGCTGCGGTTTTAAAGAATGTGTATATTGATTGAATTGATTTGTATACATCTTTGAATGCTAATTCATCAAACTTTTTCCTTTTAAAATGTTCTTGCCATTCTTAGTAGTTGTTTTGTTTTACAACAACTTTACTCGACTTTGCAACATCTTTTTCTTGGTTTCTTCTTTGTCACGGCTTTCTTGCTATTTTTTTTTTTTAATTCTTTTTCACTATTTTTTCTTGCTTGCCTTGCACTGACCTTGCTTGCAACCTGCTTTGTTGGATTTCCTACAACATCTTTCTTGTCTGCTGTTTTGCTGCTGTTACTGGTTTTTCCTTTTTCCACTTTCTTTGCTTTTCTTGAATTGGCCTTGGTTGTTGCTCCTGCTAGCTTACTGTTATTTGCTACATCACACTGTGCTAGAATTGAAGATTGAGCTTGCAAACTTTCTAGAATGTGCTCATGGACCTCCTCTTGTAACTCATACATGTTACCTCCCATATCTTCCATCAAGAAGTTGCATGATACAACCAAATGACTGTACACATTGCAGTCTGGTTCATGTCTTAGAAGTTCATACTTATTATCACCTACAAACTTATAAAACTTACCAGTTACTACAACTTCTCTCCTACCAAACTTCTGTCCCCAGGGATCCTTGAAAGCTTTCTCAACAACATGCTTTGTTTGAGTACATTTGAGAATGTAAAAATCAACTTTCTCCTTATTGTCTGCTGGAGCAACAACAGCAAAATTCTCTCCAATGTCTATGATATCAGACTTCCACTCAGCATCACCTTCATACACTGGCCCATCACAAGCTTCTATTTCCTCCTCGATTCCTGGCCTTAATTCTGAAAAAACCCATGATCCTATTCTTTCTTTATTAATACACTTGCTGTACTTAGCGGACCCACAATGGCAAAAGCGAGGGAATAATTCATGTGTGCAACCATAGTAGGGTCCTTGTTGTTGACTGGTCTAATGCTATGGAATTTGCTAGATCCTACCAAAGTAGCACACTCAAACAATTCATCCCTGCACACATCGTCTTTGCCTATTTCCCAAAAGAATCTGCAGCCAAATAAATGAGTTCATAAATGGTGCTTACAAATATAAGTATGAACACAATATTTACCTGTGCTTGTCAGAATTACTGAAGTGTTCCTGGCAAAATATGACAACATCATGAGCATCTCTTAAAGGTCTAGAATTCCTCTTTAACATTTCATGTGTGAGTGCTCTTTTAATCACGCCCTTGCCCATCATGTTCACCTACAAAACAAAAGAGAAGCTTACTTTGGAGACATACAATTGAAGTAAATCTGCCCGTCTTTGCCATACCTTTTCCATGGTAAGAGGCAAAGTAATTCCAGTTAATTGGAATACCAGAGGTCTTAAAAAATCTACCAATGAAGAAAAATGTTCTTGCACCCTTGAATTGATGTGAGCAACCATCAGACCACATCACATGGTTGGTGTAATCCACACCTTTCTGGCCTAGAAACTTAGCATGCTTATTAAGACAATGTTGAACAAAGAGAGTATCATGTTCTCTGTCATCGAGATATAAAAAGTGTGGATGATGTTCCTCTCACACTTACTTAGACAATTTTCTTGAACCTCTGCGGCGGTTGCATGCATGTATGTGATGTGCACCCGGTGTTGTGCATTGATCATTCCTCAATGCAAACTTTGGATCTCTTCTTTGTATTTTGAATGTGTAATTCTCGACCAAAGTCTATTCTTGATACAACCATGTCTTTTGGAAAAGTGGCTAAGCAGCCCCTAAAGCTGTTTTGCACGCCATCGGCTTCATAATTGTGAGGAATAAAATCTGTCAATACATTCTTAGCATACTCCAAAATATCAGCAGTACTACTTGTCTTGTAAGCGAGCTTAACTATTGGTTTTGGTACTACTTTCAAAGCTCCGGTTCCATCAGGTTCAGTTAGATGCTTCAAAAACACACGTAATTTTACATAAAACTCTTTTAGTAATGAGTATGAAAGATTCTCCAATACAACGGCCGATTAAAGTAGATAATGCGACAAGGTTTACTCTATCAAATGTCTTCCAATTAAGCGTGTGACCCGCACCTCTATTCAACTCCTTTGGACACATAGGCAATTTGGAAGGACCACAAAATTGCATTTCAATAGCATGCAATTATGTTGATACCACTCATCTGCTATATCTTTGACACAAACCAATGACCTCCACATGTCACTTGATGACTTGTATGTCTTCAAGTTGGCTTCACATTTAAAGGCCGGGGACCACAAGCGACACATGTACAATTACATTCACTTCCATGAACTCTTTTTGTGTCCAACCTCATTTTGTTAATTGCTTGTCTAACATAATCCAACCTCATGTGATATACCGCATGACATGTCTCCACATCCTTTACTTTCCTTACAAAGCTAGGTTTCAGTGCATGAAAAGCTGAGAAAGACACCTCGAATTTTGGAAACTCTCTTCGAAATCTTTCATAAAATGAAACCTGCATTAAAACCATAAGCATTGTAGGCATGGTAAATTTAAAAAAAAAAAAAGAAAGGGAAATTAGATAAACCAACCTCGGTCTCTTCCAAAAATGTAGAGGATGCAATATTTTGTTGCCTTTGGCAATCTAATTTTAATCACATGCTTCTTGCATGGAGACACTCTTGAATTATTGGTCGAACTCAACCACAAGCTTTTCTTTGTTGATTAGTGAGTTTGTCGGATCTGGTTTGTCTCTTAAACATTGACCGGGGACCTTCACCAATTTACTTCTTTGCTCTTCTATGTCTTCTTTGTTGTAACATATTTTTTGTTCAAATTCAAACATTAGGATAGCCTTCTACGGTTGGTTTTCTCGAGGAAACATCATAAACCATTCTTTGAGGTTCGAGCTCGACCACATCGGTTTTCCTATCATACTTATGTTGAGCCAAAGATTTTCTCAAATTTTCCACTATTGTTGACATTGTTTTCACTTCTTTCAATTTCAATACACAGTATTACGGGTCTTTTAGCGGCACCTTCAAGAATGTCTTCCACTGTCTTGTTGTGAAGCATTTGCACATACCTTATTATTATACAATGCAATTTTTTGAAATTTGTTGTTTTCTTCTCTTGCTTAGTCCAACTTCTTTGGAGACATCTTTACGTAAGTCTGCTTCTCTTGCTCTTTTCTTTGCTCTTTGTTCTCTCCTTTTCATTGCATGCAATTTTCTATAGAGTGATTCACGATCTTCAAACCCATGTTCATCTTTGGACCTCAACACCACCTTTAAAACAATTAGCAAACTAGTATTTCAAGGCTTTTTAACATTTAAAAGCGGTTTTCAAGCACTTACGAAATTTGTAGGTAGATCACAAAATGCTTCAAAACCATCACGGTTTGTTTCACAATTGGATGTCTTTGGTGGCTCACGATTCAGTGGTAGCATCACAAACATGAGGCCGAGTGTTCAATCGAAAATCCTCTTCACAATTTCGATTACTTTTTACCAAAAACAAGATTCCAATTGTACGTTGGTCGAATTGACTATTGGCCTCACCTTCATCACGAAAAATGAGGTTAACTTGTTAGCTATCATAATTTGCAAGCAATTAATTCAAGATATTACCATTATAAAGAAAAATAAATTCCCCTCACTATTTGCGGTTCTTTTCGCGGCCGAGGAAGAAAGAATTATCGCTATCTCCACAGCGGGGGCAATTTTGAACTGGTGGAAAAATTATGCGCCCGGTAGGGAGTATAAGCATAAAATTTCCTCCGATTCTTTGTTCCAAATTCGGGATCGCTTATGAAATCTTTAGCATCAAAAGTGACACTATGCTTGCGCGGTTGGAGAAATCTTTCCTCCCAATTCATGGTAAATTCACTAAAAGAAAGCACATCAATTAAAGCAGTATAAAGCTGTGGAAGCCCGCCATTCTATCTCAATTGCCCGTAATCTTTCAAGCCCGACTCAAAATTGAAGCCATGATTCTCCGGCATCAAATTCGGGATGATGAGATGGATTGATGAGATGGCTTGATGATTCGGATTCTTTGAGATGGCATAATGATCAACCGTTCCGGATGATGGGAAAGAAATTGGCGGGTGTCAGCTAGCCATGGCAGGGCCTTGAAAAATAGGTGACGGGCATGAAGAAATTCGATGAAGGGCAAAAAGCACCACGCCACCACGCAATGTCGCGACATGCTTTTTATTGTACCACTAACAAAAATAGACCCATTTGTGAATTTCATTGTGAAGGAAGAAGATAATGTCTAAATTTATTCAAAGGCCCACTTCAATGCCAACCAAGATGCTCCACATGAGTCCATTTACGCTCTTGTGGAGTTAACAACTTTACTAGCATAGTAATTCACATCATAATCTTTTGGCGATTTTTTTACGACATAATGTGACAGCCAAAGCTTGCTCCCAAATCAGTAAAGAATAAATGAAATGGCTCACTCATTCTTGGAGGAATCAGCAAAGTTCTCTCTTTCAATTGTCAAAGCACCATTCAAATGCTTCTTGGCGTCCTCCTTCCATCTAAAGTTACGCCTTGGCTTCATACAATCCACAAGTGGCTGGATTATTTTAGCAAAATTGTGCAAATACCTCCTATTAAAACTGAGTTGGCCATATAAGCTTCTCACTTGTGATATATTTGTAGGTGGTTTGACCTTCTCCAAGGCTGCAATCTTACCATGATCCACTTATAATCCCTTTTCTGAAACATAATTGCTCAATAGTTTTCCTCCTCTAGTGAAGAAAATACACTTAGCAGGATTTAAACTTATGCCATACAATCGGCATCTTTCAAGAACTTTTCTGAGGTGATCCAAGTGATCCCTTCTTGGATTCAAAAACACTGTTAGGTCATCTATAAAGACTCTCAAACAGTCCAAAATGTCATGAAAAGCATATGTCATAGCTCGCTGAAATGTGGCTGGAGCATTTGTAAGGCCAAAAGGTAATACCTTATAAGCATAAATGCCAAAAGGTGTTGAAAAGCGTCATTGCTTGATGTGGTGGATAGATTTGGATCTGATTATATCTGGTAACCATCCAAGAGCGAATAGGCCTGATTTCTGCAACAATATCCAACAAAGTGTCTATGAATGGTGTAGGAAAATGATCTCTTTTGGTAGCTTTGTTGAGATCCCTGTAATCAATGCATACTCGAATTGAGTTATTTGGCTTTCTCATTGGTACAATAGAACTGATCCAATCTGAATTTGGCACTGGTACAATAAATCCCGCCTCCAAAAGCTTCATGACTTCAACCTTTACTTGCTTCTCTATGACTGGACTCATTCTCCTTTGAGCTTGTTGGACTGGTTTTGATCCTTGTTTAAATCAATAGTATGAATCACAACCTCTGGTAGAATGCCTTTTAATTCTTTGTAATTTCTTGCCAAAACATCCCTGAATTCGCGTTCCTCCTCTTGAGTAAGATCTCCTCCAATAGTAACCAATTCTTCTTGATTTTCCTGAGAAATATTGATGTTCTTGACTAAATGTGGTGACTGTAATGAATGTGGTGAGTGTGGTGACGAATGTGGTGAATGTGGTGACAGTGACGAATGTGGTGCGTGTGATGATTGTGGTGACTGTAATGGATGTGGTGGATGTGATGAATGTGGTGCATGTGGTGACCATGTGGTGATGGTGACGTGGTGAATATGGGTGATCGATTTACCTCATCCTCGAGATATGTGCGCATGCCACCAAGTTGTTTGTCCTTGTATAGTGGGCTGATTTCTGTTTACCCCATCCATGCTTGATGTCAAATTTAGCATCTCTACTTGATCTTGATAAATTCCTTGCTGAAATAAAGTCTCACCAATGGGTCTTTGAATGGACTCCTCCTGCATGTTTACAAGAGTCTCTTGTAACTCACCTTCACCAATACTTTCAAGTTAGTTGGATATGCTTATATCTGCAACTTGCTGCTGTAAATGACATATTTTCTGAATTTTTGGGTACCATTTAACCACTTGTACAAAGTCTTATCTTCCACATCACCCACTTCCAAGACATGAAAAACAACTAAGACCTTGTTGTCACGACACCAGCATTCTCTTTGTTGATTTCTAACTGCGGAGCTGCTCAAAGAAGGATTGCAAAGAAAGGTACCTTTGCTGGATTTCAGAGGATGATCTATAGTAACCTTGTGTTCCCCTTGAAAGATGTTCATTTCACGCTTCCTCCATGAAGTCTCAGCTTGTACGGCATCTAACCATGTACGGCTCAACAACAAAGTATAAGTTTCAGCATGCACACTCACGGAAATTTCAAACCCATGAAATCAAGATTGCTTCCACCTCATAAACCTTGCATAAGACATTTCTTCTACGACCCCATAGGCTGCACCTTCATTTTGATTGAATGCTTGAGCATCATAGTTGTCCGGTTCCATCATTTCAATCCAACTTGAAGCATTATGTGGTAAGGCATTACATTCACTCGGCTGTTAGGTATCTATGTTGGCGTCTTTGATTAAATTTATTTATTTATTTATTTATCTAGCTCTCTTTGGGCCACGAGGAGGCCATGGAGCCCAATACATTGTCATTTACATTTCGAGTATAAAGGAAGCGGTGTGAGTCAACCGCCCTTATGTATTGCCCCACAACCATGTGTGGTAAAGCGTAAACAAACGAAAATCGATGAATGTAACTTTGAATCTGTTTTTTAATGTTCTAATATCTTATCGTACATGATGTGAATACATGATTCTCATCTTCTATTTTATGCAAATTACATAGCTTGCATATTCTCTCTTCAACCGGGTGTCTTCCGCATGCGCCCTACTTCCAATTCCGACCCTATGGGAGCTTGTTACCGTGATCGGGCCATCAAAAGCTTTAAGGATGCAGGGATGTTTGCATTCAAGTATTCCTGGCTCTTGTATTCCTCAAATTGGTTAACTTTGTTCTTTATAATGGATCATCCTGCTACCTGGATTTGCCCATAAATGCTCAATGGCAAAAGCACGATTTCATTAATTGGAGAAAATAAGCCCATTTTTAGAATTTTAAGCACACCTAATTTGCTCTAGCACAAATACTTTCACCTACTTCTCGAGCACAAGAAACATGAGGGTAATTGGCATACACATATACAAACAAATACACATATACTGTAGAATCTCAATAATGGCCCTATATTGTACACCAATAATTCACATCAATAATTTTACTTCACTATAAAAGCGACGGCGAGGGGTAGAGGCCATTCATCTTCCATGGCTTCCTCAATGCCTCGTCGAGAGCATCAGCTCTTTCAAGTGTTACTTGAGCTACAACGATCTGGGCGAATGCGCTAGAAATAGCGTTAAGCTTGATCCATGGCTCTTATCTAAAGCTGATGGACCTGCTAGTGCTTGCAGGAAGCTCACTCGTGTTAAAGTCCACATTTACTGGCTTCCTGATCCGGGGAGATCTATGAGCTGAATGGCATCCACGAGCTTTGATGTTGATGGCGAATCAATGTATGCACGCTAATAATGTAATTATTATAATGACATGGGTACCTAATAACTAAGTAAGGATGTAATAGCATTCTGATTAAGGATGTAATATCACGTACCTTAACTGAGTATATTGTAACGATGTGCTATCCCACCTCCATTTTTCCTGCAAGCTGTCATTGAATTCAATCATAGCTAAATTAGTCAAACAAACATGTTTTCAAACATCATGTATTAGTATGAAATAAGTATTATTCTTGTGCGTATACAACAGTCTGATACACGTTCAATAATGGTGGTGAAGTCTACCCCAATAATTCACCTCAATCATTCCACTTCACTATAAAAGCTTCTCACTTCGGGGCTAAATTTCATTCATCCCCATGGATTTCTAGCCTTCTTGAGTTCACCACATTGAGGCGATCAAATGCTCAATGAGCCACTTTCGGATCTTGTTGGTTGCCTTGGCCGGGCATCTTCTTCTTGATCCCTACCTTGAAGAAAAGCTTTGGTGAGATTCATTGCCTACTGCGTCAATTAGATGTTATGATCCATCGATTTGGCTTCTGGCGCATGAGCTATGAGATATCGGGGGATCACTACTACGGATCGAAGATGAATGAATCACTGTTTGGCATTGTATAGTGTAAGAGCTCTTGTGTTGAGATGAAAAACACAAAGCCTAATGAATAATAACTAGTCTATTGTAAGGTGCATGTCATGTATGATATAGTAATTATGTAAAAAGAGCATTGCATACCTCAAGAGTTCTCATCCTCGTCGTTAGCTTCTTTAGCCACTAATTCTTGCAAGCGAGACCCCACACTCTTGGGGATCACCACCACAACGGCCTGGTCCCTCTGGCCCAACCATAGTCTATCGTTTTCAAATGTTGGTAGCGTGGCGGGTCATTAGGATTAGGTCTCCAATTCTTGCTCCGGCAATCCCTATCTTGCATTGCATATGAGGTACCCTTTCTTGCAACGGGCTCAAACCAAGAAACAAACACCTCTTCATAGTGAGGGAGATTAGGGTCCTCTCTTTGGGTCCTCTTCATAAAGGCCATCCACGTCGAGGCGGTTATCATGTGGCCTTCGGCAAGAGCATTCCTTTCTTCACATCTTGGTAGGGGTCGAATATTTCCAGCGGGGTTCTTGGGTTTACGAGGAAAGGCCCGACATAATGAGATGCACCAATGTGTTCATCCACCAATAAGTTGTCGGGTTCTTCTAATGCGGTTTGTCTCCGTCTTTGGGCGGAAATCACGAATGACCAGTTCTCCCGGCTGAGCGTCCCCAAGCACTTTCGCAACAAGGTGGACCCGATGGTCAATAACTTCATTCATATATGTGTTAGACCATGAGTTATCGCCCGGCTCTAGAAATAGCTGCCCGGTGCATCATGTACTTGGCAATTGAAGCTCTCAAAGGCACCTATATCGTCAAGCTCACGATATGGCTGCGACCTTAGGTGACCCTCTAGGAATCATAGGTAAGCCTTGGGCATCCTCCTTCCACATTTTAATTCCCTTTTCGGGTAGCCACTCCTATGCCACGGCCTCATCTTGTAGAACATTAGTGGCCATCCATCATTCATGCGAGAACTTGAAGAGTAGAGGTTCCAAATGACCACATAAGCGGTCCTTCTTATCGGGGATAAAACCTTTCCGCGAATTCTTTCAGGTTGGGAACCTCGGACACAAGGTAGGGCGTAGGAGACTTTGAACTACTTTTGCTGAAGAGTTGCATAAGCTCGGGAATAGTCAATGCATCGATCTTCTCAATAGAGTAGAGTAGTTTCCAAAGAGGGCATCTATGTCATCGTGGGTGTGTCCAACCATCATGAATCCCGGTTGCACCTGATCGAAGACACCTAACCCGGACCAAGTATGACAAGTAGAGAAAAGATACATTTCTTGTTTTGTCCTAAGCAATTGTCTAGCTGCAAGTAAAGCCTCCTAGGCAACTTCTTTGGTATCGAGAGGGCCCTTGATAGGAGGCATAAAATCATTTCTAGTGCCATTCACCATTTTTTGTCCTAAGGGCTTCCGTGTTCATGATTGCTCCACCCGGCTTCCTTGATGATCGTATTTCTCAAATGACCCGGTTGTCCTCAGATTGATTCTCTAGTGTTTTCAAGGTATGATTTAAAGATCCCACATGAAAATTGAATCATCGGCGGCGAGGTCCAGCCAGAAGTGGCCCAAAGCACCTACACCATGCCCATGCATGAGAGCACCGATAAGACTCACCTTCAACCGTTCACCCCTCCATACAGTTTTGCTAGCTTCTCCGGGCGAGGAACCATCGTCTTATTACGATCCATCTTATCATGTATAATGGTTAAGGCATTTTCGGGAGATCGATGAGACAAAGCTCTCCACGACCGGTAGAGACTCTGCGGGGAAAGTTGGGCTGTCATGTGAGATTTCCTTTCCACGGCGAGCTCTCTTCTTTCTCTCTCGGATCCCTAGTCTTGGCAAGTTTCTCCTTTATCACAATACGGTATTACACTTAGAAAATGCTATCCTTTTGGCGATTGCTACCTCACAGTGGTTCTCCTTCCATGTTGACAAGAAGGGCGATTGAGAAACATGTTTTCTGTCATCTAGGTGGGCGGTTATATCTACCTCTTGATGTATGTCCTTTTTAGTCAAGATGGAAGGTAATCTCTTCACATTTTCTCTAGTTCCCCCACTTAACAACCTTTGGCGGTGTGGCATAGTTTCACATTTTCATCTATGTACATAGATAGCCGCACACCTCCGGCCGATTAATATGAGACCTTGGCTTCATGGACCGGTTTCCATGCTCCGCAATCCACATTGCCCTTCCATAAAAGCTTCCTCCATTTGTAAAATGTAGAAATTGGGATCACCGGTATGCACTATGCCATGCCTTCACCACGGACTTCCACGTTGTTCGGCATTAGCTTTTTCACACATCCATTCTCACGAACAAAGATCTAGCATGTTGTGCGCCAAAAAGTCGTGCGTTCGAGCTTTTCATGTTCGATAGAAGGTCCTCATGGCGGATACCTCCTTAAGCGTGAAATTAGCACAACATCTCTTCAAAGCGGCACATCGAGGACTGAGCGCAAGATAGCTTCGGTGTGGTTTTCCTTTCACCTTTTTTTTTGGGGTCGGCGTCCTCTCGCCTTCACGTTCACCATGTGGTACTTGTCTTTTTTTTGTTACTCCGACCTCCGGCCTGATGGCGTAAGCTTCCTTCTCAACCTCGGTCTCCTTCCGCGGTAAACTAGGCTAGAAACGGAATCTTGTCAGCGAGAACCAATGCTATTGGCCATCTCACCAAGTCATGCATCGTGGCATTTCGCACAAGCGGACGAGCATAGAAATCTTCTCGGGCATTGGCAACAAATTCATAACGAAACCCTATCCATGCTTCACCCAACTTCATGTCGGATCGGCATCGTTTGGATCTGCGAAAGCGATGACACACTGTAGCATAAGCCGGTTTTGCGGCACTTTCGTCGCGGTAACTCACATGTCTTTTCCACTAGTTTATCCACCGCAAATCCCACGCAATTCAATTGGTTCATTGTTTCCTTCCGCGGGGAGTTTACCGGAACTTGCCAATTTATCCGTTTGATCGACCCGGTGGTGTGCTAACATCGGTCTTTGGAGTGATTTCATCATGAGCGTCGCTTTTGGACCAAAGAATGAAGCTACCAACAGACCTCCTCTAGGTGGTTCAATTCGGCTTACGGAAAGCGGCGGTGGTATCGCCCATCAAAGACAACGACTAGAGAAACTACTATCAATTAAATGCGCGCGGGGGCGTTGTGGTGATTTTTTGAAGTTATGCACTCTGCCCTCGACCACCTTCTTCCCCAACGGTAGAAAGGCGTAGAGCTTCCATCTGAATAAAGTCAACAACGCTTTCGTCAACATCGCGATGGCGTCGCGTTTGGACCTCATTAGAAGAAAAAATGCCGCGATTACTCAAAGACCCAAAGGGGCGACATAATACCTCGGGGAAGATCGCGAAAGGCGATTCTCTTGAACACATGGGTATAAATGACGAAGCACAAGACACTAGGCGGTAGGGAGATCGCGACGGCGATCCATCCGACCTCTATGGTGGACCTTCAATCCTTCAAATCTACCTAGAAACTTTGTCTAATCTAACTAACCATTTAAAACCACCTATCCACTAGACTTACCTCGAAAAGATGCAATCGCGATTAATTGAAAATAATCTCGTCGCTATGTAGCGCTATGCTCGGGATGAGCAGCGATCGCGATTCTTTCATCTTGAACATCCGAGCAGTCGGCCCGAGCAAAAATAGATGCTTGAGTAAGTCTACTTAAATCAAATGTCTATGTGAATATTAATTCGCATTTGTTATTTCCACAACGAAAATTGCACGTCGATTAATTAAAATGGAGATCTATCGTGAATTGAGCATTTGGGAGCAAAACCATTAGCACTACCATTAGCGAGAACCATTATGTTACCAGTGATATTCCCTCACTATCAATTAGTCAGAAATAAACAATTCAATTGGGCCTCGCTAACCCGGATTATCTGAGATCCACGAGCGGCATATACCAAGAAAGAGATGGTGCATATGTTGTTATGGTTGTGAGGGCACTATTATAACCTATACATAAACAACAAATCGAAAATCTCTCACGAATTCGACAACTTCTAGGCTGGATAGGCGATAAGGCATTAGGATTTTGTACCCACAGTAGCTTAGAGTAGGCGGCCCTTCAAGATGAGCACTATAGCCACGATGAAGCGGTCGGCGCCTCAAAAACCCAACGGCGCCCAGGGCGAGAAGAACGGCGCCTTCGAGAACACCACTTTTTCGATTACAAACTGGAAATCCGCCCTCTTCATCGGCCTTGAAATTCAGGGTTTAAAATTTGAAATCGGTTGTCTCTTTTCGGGCCTTCAACCCGCGCTCGAGGCGTCTTAATTATGGTTCCGTAGGGCCTTTATTACGTACACTTTTGAATTTGGAGGTGCACTTTATTACGTTACACTTTTGAATTTGAATTTGTGTGTCCATTATCTGGTACATTAATGGTGGGTATTTATGAATGCCGGCCGTATTAATGGCTGCCATTTATGGCGTGTCGAGGTCCCTTGCGTCTTGGGATTAAATTAATCCGGCTTCCCCGACCCGATATTTATTCTCGATCCCTTGGACTTTCATTCCGCCCGCCGATTTCGACGGCGCCTTCGCGATTCCCGGCGCCTTAGCCTCCTCGGCGCCTTCCGACCCGCGGTCGAAATCAACCCGTTTTCAAAGCTTCCGCGCCCGGCGATCCATGGCACCAAAGCCCACCTCGAGAGAAGGTTAGTTCCAACCCCTCGGCTCAAGAAGATCGTGGCGCCGATTTCTTCGATAGTGCATGTTCAATTAGACTCTTCACCTTTTTAAGTAATGTAGTCATTAGAAGGATGCGGAACTCAACGGGGATCGCGGTCGCGATCACCTTTCGATGTTCGGGCGGATGGCGTCGCGATCCTGGCGATTGCTCGGTAGCGGCCCAGCGGCAGCGATCGTGTTGAGTGGTCAACAACATCAGCGGTCGCGATCTTCTGACGACTCACCACTGCGCGGCTGCGATCTTACGAATCACTCATGAGGATGGGCGATTAACGATCGTCCTAAGCTCTCTTGAAGATCGCGACCGCGATCCTGGCGATGTTCTGAAGAACTTGTGCATTAGGGAATCTTGACCCACTTCTTACTTGCGGCTCTGGATTTGTATCGTGGCCCGGGCGTTGAACCCAATAAGATCATCACACCTTCAAATGAAAGAAAGTGGTGTATAGAAATTGCCGCGCAATTCCACGCAGACGGGCGAATCGCCGTAAAGACCTCTGCTTGTTCCTCGGGATCGCAAGAAAGCCGATGACATACAACGGATGGGAATTGCAATCGCTATGTGGGAAGGAACAAAAACAATGTCCAAGGCGCTATTATATCGGCGTAGAGGACACCGAGAATTCTGCGGTTCATTGAGTATGTCCTTAAATGGACAAACTATGATCCCTAGCTCATGGCGACTAGCAAATTAAACAAGCCGACCCTTTGGAAAGAATGTTCCGACCCGGTCGCGAAAAGGATACGGTAGGGTACTGCGCAGTCCCTCACGAATCTACGTCTGCAATGCGGAATAGCGGGCAATAGGGATATATTGTGCGGCTTCTCGACATGCGAAAAAGGTTTGCGGCGAGATAAGAAACCACCTAGCATTGCCTTTGAAAGCTAAGCGAGATGAGAAGATGCCTTACGTAATGGACCTGAATTGGTTAAGGGCTCGGTGAAGAAAAAACATGTGAAGCCATATCTATAGCGAGGGCCTCTTCCGAACCCGAGAGCCCTCTCCGTTGAGCTGTTTCCAGCGCCCAACCATCTGCTTTGTTATAAATCTGCTCAACCTCGGCTATTTGTGCTCCCCCTCGTCCCTAAAGATTCTACCATCCCAAAGTTCAAAATCAAACTTCGGCAAACTCAATACCGATAGCGCGAGAACCTTCTTCTTCCAACACCCCCCTTCCTCTCCGGTCTTTGCATCGTCCAAGAGGCTAGCATTTCCTATTATTCGAATGGCCGCCGGACCTCAAATTCAATCACGAAGAAGAACATAAATTGGCGAACAAACCGCACGAAGCTTGAACAATTCAAAGCGGTTCTACCCGCTTGGTGTGAACCGGTTTATGAAGGTTTCAATATTCGATTGCGAACCAGCTCCACGCTAACCTCACGCATCGAATGCGTTCAAACGACCACGTCACGGACTCTCGTGAAGAGTTTCAAAGGCGTATCCCGGAGGTGCTCACACCGCCGATGTTGTCCCATTCGACCCCATTACCGGTGATTGTTATTGTTCATGATTTACGGTTTGTGGGTGTCTAACTTACAAGTGCACATTATTTCGGGAAGAAGATCACATGGAGTCTGAGAGGATGACTTGAAGGGCAAGAAATTTTGGATAATATCGGTAACCCGCGGTATATGTGCAGCTCAAGCTGCTATCTTTGTCTTGTTGGAGAAGCGAGGAACGGCCGGATGGAGTTTGCTAAAAGCTACGCGAGGAGAAGAACAAGAGTGCTTAACGGAAACTTGGAGATAGAGAATATATTGAGTTGAGCATTGATTGCAATGAAGTCATCGCTAACAACTTGTATATAGAGAGCCATTGTTAGAGAAGCTTCAACAGCTACGGCATCAACATAAAGCGTATGGTTGTCCTCCTCAAGGTCCCATTGGTACTGCCACCACCTCAGCATGGAAGGTATTTTTATTATCCTTTGCTCAAAGACATCGCGCCGCGATTTTCCTAACCATTTGTTTTGTAGGACTTCCACGAGATAGCTACCACAACGTTAAAGGTGAAGGAGCTAAAGGGCGAGAAGCAATTTATTTTTATGGAGGAGCGGGTTTTGAAAAGTTAATGGAAGTGGCCAAGCGGATGGGTCAACAAGAAGCTTTGTGATGAGCATGGAGATTTTCTGATAAGCCCTCGAAGGACTTCTTCAACAAAACACGGTTAAGATACCTTGAGGCATGTCTAATCTGAGAGGCTTCTCGGCTACTCGATGAGATTTTGGAAGGAAAGACATACGTTAAGGTGCAAAGCGGATATCATGGCGGGTTTAATTGCCGGCCGGCGCCATTGATATTAGAAGCCTCCGACTTCATGCGGAAAGAGATTTTGTCATACGCTTCCACGGCTGCTTGAAAAGATTACACTTTTGGGAGGAGTTGCTTTTCGACTTTCACGCTTTCCGCGAACGGCCGGATTCACGGATATATCGATTCGGATCTGATGCGTGAAAGCCAATTACAATAAGGAACATGTTGTGGGTAATTTGCCCGTTGCATTTCTAGAACCCATTAGATCGATTTTGAAACACGAAGAGGCTATCAAGATCAAGGAGAAGAAAAATGTTGTGCATCTTTGTAACAAAGGAAGGGATTCCCACCTCCACTCCGATTAATGCGAGAATGCTACTATGGTGTTCATAGACTTTAGAGGATTCTCTCGCATTATGGGCGTGCAAGAAATATATGGAACTCTTCACAAGAATATCCAAAGATGACAATCGCTAACATTTATCACCTTGTGATTACGATGCGATCTGCGAATTTGCGGTGCTTGCTTGCGACCAAAACAGTTCAAAGCGGGTCCCATATTTTTGTAGGTACATATGGCGAGCGGGATGGGTGAACAAGAAAAGGGTGAAGGAATATCGATATTACATCACCCATATGTGCATCAACAAAAGCGACTCGGGTGAACGCGATTATCTTGCGAGCTGGAGCTTCGTTTCACAATTGAGCACTTGCACCACGAAGCCCTTGCCACCAATGCCCGCCGGTGGTGGCGAAGATACCGATGAGAAAATGAAGAAGAAATGGCGGACATATTTCACGGGTAAACCAGTGTACAAGTTTGTCGGAATGGAAGGTGACCACGTGATGAAGTGCGAGATGAAGACATCATATGCCTACTACCTGGTTGACAAGCTTGTGCCTAAGGATGGTTGTGTTCTTGATTTCTTCTCGGCAGTCTTTGCTTCTCGTGTCGCCTTTACCGCAGGGGAAAGAAGAGTATTGCTTTCAAAGCCGGGGTAAAGTGTGCCGATTCGAGGGGCTTTCTTGGATAAGCTCGAAAAAATGGTCGACAGTGGCTTGGGGAGGCGGATGACGAGGATAAGGCGAGCGAGAATGATCCTCAGGCGATCAATTTAAACATTACCCAACGAACGGATATATCTAACATCGATTCAATCTTGGATCAAATGGATGAGAAAAGCTACGAGGAAAGAATGCGGGAAAGCGAAAAGACTTACGGAGGCTACCGAAAAGGTATTACTGCTACTGGAGCCCGTGTTTCAAAAATTAGGGGCTTTAAATGAAAAATTGATGCCTACATGCCTTTTCGGACAAAGTGGTCGAAGTTTCAATAATGTAGGTATGGTCGAGGACCCCGTGGATCAAGAGGGTGAGCCATCGGGCACACAAGAGCATCGAGTTCCAAAAAAAGAAAAAAGCAAACTCTTCCATGCACCCGATATCGCATGTCTTTGAAAGCGAGTGGCGCAGAGATGTCGAAGGGACCCCCATGGATACCGACAATCAAGGACCGGATCCACATGTCCAACTCCTTGCGAGCCATGTCTCAGAGAAATCCCGGATAAAACAAAGCTACACCGAGATGGACCGCGACGAAGATGTTTTTCAAAGGGGACAGGAACATGTAGCTAGGATAGCCGAGCTTCGGTGTTGTACACGAGGCGAAGATCGGAAACCCAGATGGACTAATTTCTGCCCATATGGCAAAGGAATGTACATTGAAATGTTTGAGGAATACAAATTACAATGCTTTGAGTTTACCATTTCAGTTATTTTGTCTAAACATTCCTTCACACGACAACTCACAATGTTCGCCATCGCGATCCTCATTATCACTTTCAATTCTTTTTATCCATGTGAAGAGCTTAACGGAATTGTAATATTACATCCATGGGCTGCCTAGGCAGCTTCAAATCTTCGCCGTGGCGATCCTGCTGAGTGTTTTCACTCTTTCATGTGGACCGCTCTTGCTCCCGAAGGAGCTTGGGATAGCCTTATACATGTCCAAATCGGATACGTCGCTGTTTGTGCCCAAAAAGCAGCGGAAAAAACGTCAACTTTTACTCCGCTGCAACCATTTGCGGTGTTTTATAGACACCCAAGAACCTATTTCATGCTAAACGAGAATTCCGAAATTCTCTAATTAATTAAATCGTGCTTGCAAGTTTCTCCAGCAAGGAGCGCGCGTCATCCTTGTTATGCGGCCAGTTTAGCTCATTGATGCCCCATTTTCCAGCCCATCTTTTCAAATCATTTAACCAACCTGGATCCGAATGTGCAAATGCCAAGTGCGACACTCTATGCTCCGGCTGTTCTGTTAGCCTATTCACATAATTTATGGATTGAAACAATGCTTCCAATTCCAGAGGGAACATACCTGATTCAGCCAGCATGATGGCATATGGAATTTGGTTTTTAATGCCCATCTCATACCTCAGGAAAGTCCGCTGGATCTGCTCAACTTGGTTCTAAAGCTTTGTCGAGATACTCGGTCCCCAAATTGGCACGCCATATAAGATCACCGACTGCACCAATGTTTTGAACAAGATTTTCTTGAGCCCCCAGTCATGTAGAGCAGCCTTAGAGCACTTGGCCAGCATGCTATAGAGCGCCTGTTTGCCTCCTGCCACCCGCCTGCTGACACATGCTTTCCAGCTATAATTGGAACTAAAGTCAATTCCCAAATATTTGTAACTGTCAACAGTTTCCAACTCTTTATCTTTATATGAGAACTCTGGCCTCTCACGCGTCCCGAAGATCATAATCTTCATTTTTGTGATGTTAACTTCCATGCCTTTTGCATCACAGAAAGAGCTCAGGATACCTAGGTGGCTCTGCAGCACGCTTCTCTTACTTGCCATCATAACTACATCATCAGCATATAAAAGTAACTGGATTATCAAAGTACCCAGAGTAGTGTCTAGCAGAGAACGTGATCTCAACCATTCATCTAGTTCGTCAATGAACAAGCCGAACAGAGTCGGAGAGAGCGGACACCCCTGGCGTACACCAATTGTGCTTCTGATGATGCAATCATGCCCTAACTTTATGAGCACCTCTGAGTAGAGCTGAGATACCGCCCCTCTAATCTCACTTGGAACCCCGACTCGTTCCATTCTTGCTCCTAGCTCTTTCCTGGACACTGAATCAAAGGCTTTCGTGAAATCTATGTAAGCTACATACAAGCGTCTGTTCGGTGCTCTTGCTTTTTCAATCAAAACCCGTAGCACCAATGCATGATCCAAAGTGTTATGATCTTTTCTAAAACCAGCCTGGAAGTCTGATCGTTTCCCATGCATTTCAGCCCAGGAACTCAATTTACCCTTCAAAAGCGAGCCTAGGATTTTTGAGAACACACTACCAATCAGAATTGTTCTATAATTGCTTGCCATTTTCTTATCACCTGATTTGTGAATGGGATGTACCCTGTTTACTTTCCAGTTAAATGGCAAACCATCTCTGACACATTGGTTTAGCAAGCTAGTAAGGACCGTCAGTGCTTTCCGACCACCCCATTTAAACAGTTCTACGCAAAGATCTTCTGTATCCTGTGCTTTGTGGTTGGCCATGTCTGCAATTGCCTCCTGTACTTCGTCTTCTTAGAATATGTCTGCATGTGTGACCATGATGGGCATAGATTCGATTATATCTTTTTCATAAATATCTTTGACCAATTTGGCCAGAGATTCTAAACTAAGTTTGTGCTTATCTGGTTGGTCACGCATCACTGTCCAAAAAGTCTTTGGCGCGGTTTTGAGTCTGTCACACAAATCGACCTGTCTTTGCCTGAAATAGGCTCGCTTCTTTGCTCGGATCAGATTTTTATACCAGCATGGCTTGATGATGCAGTTACTTGGCAATTTTGATCTGGCTTCTTGGCAGTCTAAGTCCCACCATGAATTACATGGCCTCCCTCTAACATGCTTCTTAGTGTAACCAAATGTCCTACCAGCTGCATCGAGAAGAGAGTCTGTCAAAAGTTTGGAGTCTGTTTCTAAATCCCCTGACAGGTTAATATCCGCCAGCAAGCCTTCTACTAGTTTACGGTATGCTTTACTTCTGGAATAGTCTATCTTCAATCTTGGCTGGAAAAGAGTTTCCTGATTACTAGTTTCTGCAATCACTTTGAATTTCACATACAATGGCGAATGATCTGATTCTGGTACCTTGTTTCCAATGTAAAACTCTTCTATCATATCTAGGTTATGTGCGAGAAGGTAATCTACTGTGCTGCTCCCTGCATGATTAGCACAAGTGAATCCCTTGGAGTTTTTGAACTGGACCAGTCCATTAACAATCTGCATGTTACAAGCTGTGCAACACTCTAACAACTTGTTTCCTGTGTCATTTGATATGGTATCTTCGGATACCCTGGGAGGAACCTCATTTTCATTGAGACGAACATCGAGGATGTTCTCAAAAGCTTTTGCTTGCTTATTCCCTGTTCTCGCATTGAAGTCTCCCATGACAAAAACATCTCCTTGGGCTTTGTATTTAATGATATCCATGCTCAGGTTACAGAATGGATCTTCGCTATCCAGTTCGTTGCCTGCATATATTTTGGCATTGCTTGGAGCAAAATAGCAAATTGCTATGTATAAGATTTTCCTATCTGATTTTACCTTTATCCAGATGTATTGCTTGTTTGAATCCTGTGCCAGAACGTGAATGCTATCTGTTATTTGCTTTCTGCAGTAGATTGCCAGTCCGCCGAAGCCCCTCCCTGCACCAATTTTCCTTTCGTTCCAGGTATGTGTTATCATTTCAAAACCATTAATGTCTGGCAGCATGCGAAACTGATGTTCCCAAGTCTCCGTGAAAAGCAATAGATCCTGATGTCTCCATAAATCTGTTGTAGCTTCTACTTTTGACTGATTCAGACCATGTGCATTCCAAAAGCACACTCTCAGGGCCCTGCTTCCCTAGTTTCTTTTTCTATTGGTGATCACCGCCTTTCCATTTTGGTCCAGGTATGCAATGAAGCCATTGTTTCTTGCTTCTTTAATCTTTGACCATTCTTTTCTCCTGACATCGAGTTGGGCTGGTGTCAAGTCTTGATCCAGCCAGATCCCTTTCTCATTTTTTAAAACACTTCTGTTATGCAGGACTCTGTCACGAGCATCTTTGGTATGAAACTTCACCAATATTGGTCTGGTGTGGAAGCCTGGTTTACCAAGTCTCCTGCCAGATATGTAACCTGGTTCATGGAGATGCATGACGTCACCGAAAAACTTCCTAAGAGTATCTGCCATGTCCTCATTTTCAGTTTCTAAGAGGCCTGAAATTTTCAAATTTCGTGCCCTTTGTTCCTGGTCTAATTGCTCAGCCCTAGTCTGTTCCTGATGAATCTGCATTTGCTCCTTAGTATTCTCTGCAACTAAAGATGCCAGCTTGGCTTCTAGGTTTTGGATCTGTTGTGTGTAATCTGTCATAGACTTTTGCAGAGAAGAAGCTAATTCTACTTCCATTGAATCAATCACTGGTGTGGTCAAATCCATGTTTTGTGTTTGATTTCGACTGAGTGCATCTTCCAAGGATTTTTTCAACGATTTTACCTCAGTTTTCAATCCCAATACTTCATCCTTAAGTTCTTGGATGAGGGTAATGAGGTGGGCAGAGCCCCTTCGTACTCAATCAGGTCGCCCTTGCAGGGCGAACCTTTCTTCTTTGGCGGCATCCCACCTGGCCGCAGATCGTTGGCGCCAATACGAATTCCGCTATACTCACATCACAAAGAAATGGCCCTGGATCCTTGGATTGCCGGGCTGGTGGCTCCATTCTACTCTTATTAGGGTCATTTGAGATGATTTGCTGGACTGAAATTTCTGATTTTGTTCTTCCTCCTAACTCTTGCAACAAATTTGGAGAATAGTGCATCAATTGCTCAAGAGTAAGTGTAACTTTAGTGGCCAAAACTTGGCTGATCACATCATCTTCATTTTGACTTTCCTCATCCACCATAGGAGGCATTACTATGGGCTGATTTTCTTCTATAGACTGAAACTGTTCTGTGGGCAACACATTGAATTGCACCTTCTTAGGTGCTGATACCTTCAAAGCTTGTTCCTTCAAAGACTTTGGAAAAGAAGTCTTAGTCTTCTCCACAATTGGCACCACTCTTGGTTCTTGAACCACCTTTTGTGATCTTGTAACCGCATTTACTTCTCCAATCTCTTCTTCTTGCTGAAATGGATCACTGTCTACCTCAACAAATCCACAATTTACTACTGATTTTGCCTTATCTTGCTTCTTAAGCTCCTCAATAAGAGCCTTAACTTGAGGATTATCAATGTACTTTGCATCTTGAATGCGAACATCATTATTAGGAAGAGGTACTGATTCAAACACTTGCTGCTTTGTTGGATACTTGTTGGTTGCCCATTCTGGTTTCCCATGGATTTTCCAACAAGTAGTCTCATCATGCTTGAATTTATCACATAACTTGCAATACAAATGAGCCTTACTTGGATATCAGCCCTGTTTTGGCTGCACTATTGGTGTTGAACCCATTGGAACTTGTTGGGCAATTGGAGCTTGTGGCATCATTGGAACTTGTGGTATGATAGGTGCTGCTTGCATTGGTTGAAGAGAAATAGGTGGTGCTTGTTGCATAACAGCAAATACCGGATTGGCCCTCTCAAAGAATCTCTTCTCCCTACATTCTTGATCATTATGGCTCTTTATTTGCCATCTTGAGCAGAATTTCAACAATCTACATGTAGTATCAGAATGTCCAATAGACCCACAATACTCACAAGTAATAAACTGCACCTCCCTTGGCTTCTCACCAGTTGTAAGTTTAGAAATCTTGGCTGCAATATCCTCTGTTTTATGCTCTGGAGCAGCAACTTCATGAATGTATTCGAGCTTATCTTCAGCCTTGAGAGCATACTTTTGTGCTTCTAACAATGTTGTAGGCTGTTTAGCCTTCACCTTATGAGAAATAGCTCGTTTCAGCCCCTTTACATACCATTGAATATCCATTTCATCATTCCTTGCAATCTTCTAGTGAACCACGGCTTTGAGAATCGCAATACTCTCTAATTTATTCATCTTCCTTTTGTGTGAAATTTGTCCACCTTTCCATAGTTTTATCCTTACCATGAACTTCTTGATAATTAGCAATGAAAGCTTCCTTTAATTCCTGATATGTCATGGTATCTGGCTGCGTTTGTGCCCATTCCTCCACTGAATCTTGCAAAGAACTATGAAACCAAAGCAAGTAATCAGCAGCTGATAACTTACATTGCTGGCAATACCTCTCAAACTTCACAATATGCTTCAAAGGATCCCGATACACCAGATCATCAAACTTTGGAATCCCCATTGTCTGAAAACCCCATATTATAGGTGGTAATACAACCATCTCTGCCTCTTCTTGGGTTTCTTGAAATTAGAAAAACGAAATTGAATCTCCCTTCAATTTGAAAAACGAAATTGGATTACCTTCTAGATCGGTAAATGGAATCAAAATCTCCTGGATCTGAGAATTAGACCCCAGATCTGCTCCCAAATCTGAAAACGAAATTGAATCTTGATGCAATTTTGAGCCCAAAGATTGACTCACCGGTCCTCTTCTTGTTACGATGGAGCTTGGTGAGATATCCCTCTTACTTCTTTTGGGCATAAAACTATGCTCCCCTTGTCAAATTCTACCCCACAAATCAATTATGGCAAAATTCCCTTTACACAAGAAATTGCTCCTTTCTCAATGGTGCCTTTCTTTACCAACGAACACTAATACCAATGGTAACAACTCCTTTTTCAATGGAAATTCTTGCCGATCAATGGTCTGTCGAGCACCGTGGTCGCCAAATTATTAGAGCCTGAACTCTAACCTTGCAAGAAGGATGAAAAACCCAACAATCCAAGCTCAATCTATCAGATCAAGGCAATGCACAACACAAAGAATCATCATCTCCATAGCTAGATCAAGTAAAATCCTCTATCTCTCAATACACTGTCTCTCTCTCTGTTCTTCTCTCTCCCTGCTCAGACAATACAATGGTCATCATGGCTCCACAGTGCATACGTGCAAATATCCTGCACGCGTGCATATGCGTACATCCCTCCGTATATGGTATACAATCTCCTATACCACCTCAATCATGGTGAGTGTGGTGAGTGGTGACGAGTGTGGTGAGTGGTAACCACCCCAACAATGCCTAGTATAACATCATATCGCTTCAACTGAGCAATGTCTAAATCTATGCACATAGATGTCACAACCCGCGATTCTTTGTCCAACAACTCCAAGCAAACACCCTGTGCTTGCTCATTGTGATACTGAGTTTGTGGCCCGGCCTTTGACTCAATCACATACGGAGCCACCTCGTTCAACTCCAGCCCCAGATCGTGTGCTAGATCTGCAGAAATAAAATTATGAGTGCTTCCAGAATCAACCAAAACAATCATGTTTTTATTATTGATTCTACCTAGCAATCTTATAACTTTATTTGCATAAGAGCCTGAAGTAGGACTTACCATTTCCTCTCAGGCGATAACCGATAATGCCTTAACCTTTGGCTTATCACTTACCTCTGCGGTGTTGGCCAAAACTTTCTTGCCAGGCTTGGTACATTCCCGGGGAAAGTGCCCTACTACTCCACAACGATAACACCCCTTGGGTTTATCTGTTTTGGTATCACCTTCCTTGGCCTTGCCCCCAGTGGACTTGTCTTTGGAATCTTTCTCCTGCTTCTTAGAAGCATCAGATCCTTTAAGAAGTTCCCCCGGCCCTTTTTGCTTTCCAATTAGTAAAGTTTTGTGCCTTCTTGGACTCTTCCCCACTTACCAGTTTCCTGGCAATCTCAACAGCTAGCTCACAATCAGCAGGTTCAGCCTGCAACAAATGTGTGCGAATGCTAGCATCCCGTAGACCATTTATAAAATGATCTACGCGCATTCCGGCAGTAATCTCAGGTAAACATGAAAAGAGCATTCTTAGTCTGTCACATAATCCCATAGAGACCCTGTCTGAGTGAGCTCCTTCAACTGTATGAGCGCATGTCGCCGGTCATAGTGAGGTGCATACTCCTGTCGGAACAAGTGACAAAATTCCCTCCAAGTACGCAGCTTCTAACCATTGTCCATGTGGATGTCCCACCATGCAGCAGCAGGTCCCTTCAATTTCAGGATGGCATACATCAGTCGAGCATTCTCGCCTTTCTTTGTGGCTGCAAAATACAGCTTCAGTTGATTGAACCAATGCATAGCCTGCTCAGGCATAACATCCTTGCCATAGAAATCCAGCATCTTTAGACGCTCCAGATACAATCTCTTCACCAGAAAGCTCCTCCAGGGATTTTTTCCGACTGAGCAACACCTTTCATGACACCCTGAGCTATCGGTTCATTGGGCAACCCCGTGTTTATTCTTGATGGTGCACTAGGTCCCAGACGTGCAATCTCGTGAGGAACATCACGGTTTGCCCCTGGAGCAGTGGGAACTGCCCCAGGCACTAGTAGAAATTTTTCTACTACATTACTTAAATGAAGTTCCCGGGCTTTGCCTTCAGCATCCCACTTCTGCAGGTTTTCTTGCATCAATCTTAGGGTATTCCTGAACTTGGCTTGTTCAATTTTTATCTCATTCATTTCTCTAGACAATCGGTTGACATGAACCCCATTATCGTCAGGTAAGTTTCCACTTACCGGACCCCGCTCAGTACTTGCTCCCGGAGCGTTCTCGGCATTTTCATTACCAGCATTAGCTGCACTTGCAGCAGTTACATGGTTAGCACCTACAGGAATAGCTGCTGCTGGAGCAGCATCTGAGGGTGCTCCCCCATCCAACTCGAACTTGGGCAGTTCATCATCCAGAATGTCCTCGAGGGCGGGTATTATGCCCTCTTCAGGCGGATGTACTTCTGGCAATCCGTCAACAGGTCATGCTGGCATATCCGGCACAGGTTCAGTCATACTGCTCTGATACCACTGTTACAGGAAATTTTTTCCTTGAGAAGAGCCCGTCGATCAACTTTTGCCCACACCACGAATCCCAGGTCCCCCTCGTTGATCAATAGGATGCTGCTCCCAGCC
Source organism: Isoetes taiwanensis (assembly GCA_021234155.1). Lineage (NCBI taxonomy): Eukaryota > Viridiplantae > Streptophyta > Lycopodiopsida > Isoetales > Isoetaceae > Isoetes > Isoetes taiwanensis. Next base: position 1,180,232 of record JAJEKV010000005.1, read on the forward strand.
GGTGTTTCTATACACAGCAGATGGTTGGTCCTTCTCAACTGATTTTCCCCTGAGTGAATAACCGTCCACCTGCACAGTAGCTCAATCCGACCACAGGAAGACCTGGCCTTCTCTGTGATCACTACAGCAGGTTCGTGCTGCCAAATCAAAGACTGTTACCAAGACTTAATCCAAACAGATGCTTCAAGCTGCAGAATTGGCTTCCTTCTTCAGACCCAATTCCGAATGCCCCAGTTGAATTCGTTCTCCAGGCTTTATAGTGTAGCCTCTGGAGTTCACTGCAGTCTTCCTTACTCCAAATTCGACCTGCCAGGCCTTAGATCCGATTCAAATTGCAGGTCTTAGCCACGACTCTCAGATCTGGCATTCCGGGTCTGATATAGATTCGTCTGCACTATTTAATAACAGGTTTTTTTGCCCATCAAACCATTTAGCACCACTGTCCATATAATCATTATATTTTAACATAGCTATCCTCCATTTCTTTATATTAATGTTTCCACCCCTAGTGCTAACACGAGTACTACTAACATTAACGTAACAACATTAACTATACATTAATATAAATATTCCGCAACTATTGATCTCGCAAGCTCTTCCTCCGCACTAATATTATTCGATAATATTAGTGCTCTTAGCGACCCATTATCCGTCCCTAGCAACCATTGTCTCTTATTCCGTCACCATAGACTGATTACAGTCAACATGGCCTATTAATCACAACCGACCATTGCAACTAACAGTACCCCCATGCTCATGGATTCTAGCTATACCCTTGGGAGCACCTGTAACAGTCGATACCAGTACAATCTTATTGTAGCTGAGAATTGCGAATTCTTGTTGAAGACAAGATAAAGACTGCTTGTGTGCTTGAGCTCGGTTGGGTGGTTTAGAGCTCCTACCAGTTGTACAGGAAAGCTGTGAAATGAGGTCCACCGCATAAATAACACCCTCTTTCTGGTGCAATTGTTCGATCCCGAGTTGTACATTGATCTGCACCCTTATTCCTGGTGTTTAAGTCTCCACGATCGTCATTAAATCTAACTCTTTTTCTCCCATTATAATTTGCCTTATCAGTGTCATGCTTGCCATTATTTTCTTGGGCGTAACCTTCCCATACATCATAATTTGTTCCCTTGGGATTGAACTTTCTTTTCGCATCTTCTGTTTTCCATACTGGATGGAGGAACTATATGCAGAGCTTAGACTCATTGAACCACAAGGGGAACCTATATAAAAGAACATGTGGAATAACATCGGCCTTAGAAATCCCAAGTTATAAAATTATGGCTGATAACGGGGGTCATGCCATTACAGCTGAATCCAATGCCAAGCCTTCCAGAAATGACCCGGATCTGCATCGAATGTTCTAAACTCCAGACAAAAAGGGGTCAATCTAGCTATACCTGGTTGATTTCCATCTGTTCGGCCCCTTTTTCCTTTTCTCTCAGATATTTTTAGATGCTAAAAGGTTGATATAGAAAAGGTTCCTCTGTTTGTATAAATAACTAAAGGAACCTGAATTTGAGACGTTCGATCTAGCAGAAAAATGTAAATCAATATTGGATGAAGCGGTACAGAAAGTAGAAGCTTCTCCACCACAAACATTGGATGAAGCGGTACAGAAAGTAGAAGCTGCAGAAAGAAAGTGCAATCCCAAGAAAACAAAGTATGATATATGGGAAGGTTACTGTTGACCCGATTTTTGGCAAAATCGGGGTCAACATAGAAGAACACTATCAAGGTCTAAAGGGGGGGTGAAGATCAAGGGTCCAGATCCATTTGTGCTTGTTGTTAGAATCCAAGGGCCCGTATTAAGTTGTGTTAGTTGTTAAACAAAAAGACAAATTTGGTTATGTGATGAGGTGTAAAAAAGGAGTGCCAAGATCAAGCCAAGTGGATGGCTTGATCTTGAGGGGACTTGTTCTTCTCCTCTTTGGCTCTTCTGGATCTTCATGGAGAGAGGATAGTGGCAGGCCCTGGGAAGAGAGGTGAGAGACCTCTTCCTCCATGTAGAATCTCTTGAGTATGTACTTCCATTTTGTTCAAATAAAAAATGGTGCACCATGTCTTCCATTCTTATGATTTTTTTCCAAATTTCCATATCCTTTTGCTTTTTTTATTTCCCATTCTTTATTCACTCTTTATCTATCTTTATTTTTCAACACCCTCTATCCATCTCGATTTTCTCTTTTCCATTATTTATCGACTCCAATATTTTTTTACTTTACAATGGCTGACCGCAATTCACTCTTGCTTTCTCATTTTGCCTTGCATCTATTGTTCTATCAGAGCTCAAATCTGCCACACGCCACACTATCTAAATGATGGAGGGAGTTGGGAAATCCCTCATCAGTTACCCCGAAAAAATAATGGCAATCATGATACAATGGGGCAAAAAGAGTTAGATTTAATTACGATCATAGAGCCTCGAACGCCAGGAATAAGAATGGAGATCAATATACAACTCGGGATCGGACAATTGCATCAGAAAGAGGATATTATCTATGTGGTGGACCTCATTTCAAAGCTTTTTGTCCAAAGAAGCAGACTCCTGCAGATCAACCCCAAACCGACCAAAAAACAAAGATGATAACAAGGGAAAAGTGTCGATGCACATATTGCTGAAGCACCCGAAAGTTCTCATGCGAAATTTGACAAAGCTGCAGCAAGAGAGTCTGATAAAAAGTCAATTAACCATCGGTTACTTATCTTGATTTGGTTTATGTTTTAGTGGGCTGCGTATAACTGCCTGAGCATGTGTGATTGTTTATTTGAATAGAATAACGTTTATTTCTTTTGAAATTTACTACAACTGCCTCCTAACGAAGGAAATTATCTTTCTTGGTCAAGTTAATTGGGAATATGTAACTTGAAGTACTAGAAAGGCTTTGCTTTCTGTCCAGTAGGGAAACCTACTTGGAACATCAGAAAGGGCTGAGAATGCCATGACTGTTCAAGTGATGGACGCCTACTTGATGAATCAGTATGGAGATGTTCAAGCGCGGACCCTATCTTGGAGGATCAGAAATAGAATATTCCCAAGGGAATAAGATTGGTCTCAAGAAGGGAAGGACTAGCATGCTTCTCTTATGATAATCAATAAAAACTGGTGCATCTCTTTCAGGTTTATGCACGATCGAGGTCGATCGATTGTAAGAAGGGAAGGATTGATGCGGAGTGGCGCAGGGGAGCGGTTCAAGCCCAACAAGGATCTAATGGCAAAGCTATATATAGGAAAACCTATATAAAAGAACATGTGGAATAACATCGGCCTTAGAAATCCCAAGTTATAAAATTATGGCTGATAATGGGGGTCATGTCGTTGCAGTTGAATCCAACACCAAGCCTTCTGGAAACGATCCGGATCTGCATCGAATGATCTAAACCCCATATAAAAAAGGGTCGATTTCCATCTGCTCGACCCTTCTTGCCTTTTCTCTCAGATATTTCCAGATGTTAAAAGGTTGATCCAGAAAAGGGCTCTTCTGTTTGTATAAATAACTGAAGGAACTTGAATTTGGGGCATTCGATCCAGCGTTGTCAAAAGCCCTCGCCTCTGCCTAAAGTCATTTCAAAATACTTTGCCACAACCGATACCTGTACAATCTTATTGTAGCTGAGAATTGTGGATCCTTGTTGAAGACAAGATAAAAATTTCTTGTGTGCTTGAGCCCGGTAAGGTGGTTAAGTGAGAGCTCCTATTAGTTGTATAGGTTTCATGCCAATTATTTATATTGAATAATCGATTTCTATTTTCTCTTATTCATTCTTCACTCTTTTGTTGGATGTTGATCTAAGATCTTCCAATAGAAGAGTGAAGAATGAACAAAAGAAAATAAAAATCAATTATTCAATATAAATAATCCGATGAAGCCTATACAATTGATAGGAGCTCTCACTTAACCACGCAACTTGGCTCAAGCACACAAGAAGTCTTTATCTTGTCTTCAACAAGGATCTGCAATTCTCAGCTACAATAAGATTGTACTGGTATCAGTTGCGGCAGAGTATTCTAAAAATGACTTTAGGCAAAGGCGACGGCTTTTGACAACGCTGGATCGAATGCCCAAAATTCAGGTTCCTTCAGTTATTTATAGAAAATGAAGAACCTTTTTTTGGATCAACCTTTTAGCATCTGGAAATATTTGAGAGAAAAGGCAAGAAAGGTCGAGCAGATGAAAATCGGCCAGGTATAGCTAGATCGACCCTTTTTTTGTCTAGGGTTTAGATAATTCAATGAAGATCCGGTGCGTTTTAGGAAGGTTGGCATTGAATTCAGTTGTAACGGCATGACACCCATTATCAGCCATAATTTTATAACTTGGGATTTCTAAGGCCGATATTATTCCACATGTTCTTTTAGGATTCTCTATATATAGCTTTGCCACTAGATCCTTGTTGGGCTTGAACCGCTCCCCCTAGCCACTCCGTATCATTAGGACTGAACTAGTAATGGTGCCCAGCGTTGCTGGGCATAAGTTGAGAGCCTGTCAATTTTTTGGGCCATAATGAAAAAACGCTCAAAAGAAACCTCACTTCTTCATATTACATAGTGATGCATCGATATTTCTGAGAGAAAGTGCTCTTCTCCGGTCTCCAGTCGCTCGTCTTCTTCAATCTTGTCATAAATGTTATAGCATAAGAGGGCCCCTAAAGACCACGTCCAAAGAGGCAAAGTTTTAAAGGATGTGCTTTTCGCCCAAAGAGGAAACAGGATGTGCTTTTTTTACCAAGCGCCTTTTGTGCCTCCCCTTTTTGTTTTGTAGAACTATAGGCTCTCGATTCGAGGGGTCATCCTCACCATCCAAATTAGGGTAAAAGTTGGAACATGTCAATATGCCACAATATTATCAGCATTGGACTATAGGGGATTTGTTTTCATGTTGACAAAAAAATTAGATTGAATATATAGAAAATATCTGCGGGGCTTATATTGAGAGCTTGTAAATATGCCGCTTTATAATTCTTATTTTTGTAATTGTCGTGCATATGGTTTGTTTTCCTAAGTAAGTTTCCTCTACCATATACCTATGCATGCTATTTGCATGTGACAGTTTTAGCAAATAAAGGTGAGACGCTCTTTATTTTTGGATCTGACATTCGATATCGATATAGCTTATAGAAGGTGCTTGCACATATAAAAAATTATCCATTACTTTTATGCATAAAGCCAATATTCGTCTCATGGCATCAATAAGATTTTATAACAGTGTTATAAGATATTAGAGGTTTATTAGTCTTCCTTTGTCAAGATGATTTTGTAACAGTGTTATGATGTGTGTAGTTCCATGGCTTTTATTTGTTTTGATTGTTGGTAAATGTTCGGTTTAGAGGTGTTTAGAGTTTGATATATTTTTATGGTTAATTGCTCTGTTTCTTACAACACCTTGAGCACCTTGACCACCGGTGTCAAGAAAGAGTTTTTGGCCAACTACAAAGATTACCTCTAGGATATATTAGTCTATAGGTTTGTATATCTCTCTAGGTTGTTTCGTTACATTGCACCAGTTTCATCTTAAGCATAACTAAATACAAAAAACTAAATGTAAAGTAGCTTTCCAATATCTAAGTTCATGTTCATCTCCTGCTGATAAACCATCACATCACCTTGCAGAAGGTGCAACTCTCTTTAACACTTGTCTTATGAACTAATTGGGTTTGGATCAGCAATCTAATACCGTGCCTGCATCTTCTGTAGTGCATTCACAACAATGTGTAATTGCGTGTAAGTAGCCAAACTGATTTAATAGATCTAATTCCCAAAGTGCATTCGAAGCCATCTATTTATTTGCCATCAATCCTGGAATTTGAGAATTTTCCAGCATTACCTAGTACATAAGGTAGAACTTTATGATGGGGCAAAGGACATGATCACTGACCTATAACAACTTTCAGGACGAAACCTTGCAGCAAATTTATTATTTCTCTACTCCAAATTCTCCTGCTCTCCATTTGCGACAAAAAGGAGAAGCCATTCGCTAGCCTTCTAAGGATGACCTGTAACAAATTCCCCATTTGCCCAGCACCTTTATTTCACTCCCCTATACTTCATCTTCTTTCCTTCCATTTTATAGATTGTCCACTTCTTTCGTTTTTTCTATCATACAATTCTACAACTTACCTCGCAATGAATCGCAAAAAATGCCCGCTGCATGTTTTAATGAATCTGTCATCTCTCTCTGCTATCATTACATACATATTATCAGGCCTGTAGATCATATGAACAACAAAATTCTAGAATACAAAATAGGGAGGATCTTCAGATCCCCTTGGCAATATGTTTCAGGGACCAAACTTATGAGTGAAGCTGCAAATAGATCCGAGAACTAAGCCTTATTTGTAGCAACCTGATTTTGTTCACGTGATCAAACTATAGAGAATGACCCAAGTATAACAAACCAATATAAATGATCCTTAAATAATACAGGTTCTAGGAGTGTTGTTTGAGGTTAACCTTCCATACAATGGTCTTAACAAATATGAAGATGTCATTGGTGCTTACAGGAAAGGTTTTGACAAATATGAAGATGCCATTGGTGCTTACAGGAAAGGTTTTGAGTTAGACACAACAATTAGGGTATGAAGTCTGACCTTGCTGATGCCCAGGTGCCAGCTCTGTCTCTGTTGCCAGCAGGCGTTTCTACCAAAAGGGCCATGTTGCAAGCAAATACCTTCAAATCATCTGGATGATAGTCCTTTCTGGAGACACTCATTTCATGACCATTCTCTCCGCAGTGCAAACATGACAGTGCAAACATGACTGTTCACTGGGTTCGGGAACTCCATCATCTTTGGCTTTATTTTTCTGAGGGCAAGCCTTTGCCTTGTGACCAGAGTTACCACAATAATGGCATTCAGACATCTAATAAGAAACACACAAATATCAAAACGCAATTAGAAGACAAAAAAAACTGCACATGGTATGTTCAGCTTAAAATGCAACTCATGAATAGATTAATTACCTTAGTGCAGTTTTTCCCCTTATGCTCAAAATTTCCAAATCCAGAAGCTGCTCACAGACCGCATCAAAGGCAAGAGGCAGCGAAGACAGACCATACCTCCATAGCTGGCTACCAATATTTACCTTCTAACAGCCTTCTTGCAAAGGCCGATGTATCCAGCAAGCTTGCAGTGGCATTGCCTAGTATAGCAGTTTTAAGTTGCAGTAATTAAGGCCAAATTATTAGCAAATTTGAGAAACTTGAGAATGATTGGAATAGCCTGGAAAAGCATATTTTGCACCAAAGTCTAACTGACCAGCTGCAACAATATTGGAGAGCAAAATGTATGTTGATGGATTGAGTGAGTCTACTTGAATGACATTTTTGGCTACCCGCTTTCCGACTGAGATGTTATCATGCTTTCTGCAAGCTCCAAGCAAAGCCAACCAGGACATGGCATCAGATTGAAATGGCATGCTTTCATCAAAGGCCTCCCCAACGTCTAACATATCTGCACGTCCAAGCAGATCTACTATGCAAATAAATGTTCCAGGTTTGGTGAGATGCCATGGTCACTTTTTATAGAAGTCAAGGAGTAGCATCCTTCATCCACTAAGCCTGCATGACTACATGCAGACAGAATGCCTTGGAATGTAATCTCATCAAGCACCAGACCTTGCAACAACATCCTCTGTATAATTTGAAGGGCCTTCTTTGCATTCCCATGCTGATAATTAGCAACAATCATGGCAGTCCACGATACTACATCTCGTTCTAACATCTCATCAAAAACCTTAGTTGCATCCTCTAGGTTACCACACTTGGCATACATGTTGATCATGGCATTCTGCATAGCAATATCTACCTCAAAGTTGTTATTGACAATATAAGCATGCACTTGCTTGCCTTCAGTCAATGCAGCCTTTACAGTGCAAGCATCAAGAAGGTTGAGAAAAGTTACTTTATCTGGCCTCGTTCTTGCATCTAACATTTGCTGGAAAACATTGAATGCTTCTTCCAGCTGACCTTGCTGTGAAAAGGCAGAGATCATAATATTCCATGAAGCAGAATTTCGTTCAGGCAACTTCTGCACAAAAACCCTCTACACAAAATCCCTCTGCACAAAACTCGAATCCTTCAGATAAAACCTGGCATTAAAATCAAATCCGACCTTGTTGATGAAAGAATCAGGCATCACAACTAAATTCTTCGGATAAAACCCGACCTTTTAACCAAATCCAACTCTGTCGATGCAAGGAAAGGGCATCACAGCCATGAGGTTGACTCTGAACATCCAAAAAATTCGTCATGGCTGCCTTCTGAAAATAATGTGGCGGCCCAAAGGGAGAGCTCCTTAACTCGGCCCGATCTCGCGACTACGCAAGAATTTTGTAAAGTCTATGCAAAATGCCCTTTTCGATTGAGTATTGTAGATCTCGATCTGGATGCAAGTTAGGAGCTGTTAGCTGTATGCCGGTCTTGCTGTGCGATGAACTCTAACCCTAATCAATCACCGTTCGTTTAAAGAATCAATGTCGGCCGCCCGATCTAGGGCGTGATTGAACACATCAAAACATTATAATAAAGGATTTGCTTTCACATGCATGCTTTCCAGTAAAAAAGGATCAATATTTCCACTGATAGGATGGTCCTCCTTGTTGGATGCAACTATATTATATCAAGACTACAAATACAAAGAATTCATGCTTTCACCATCTTAATTTCTAAAACCTCAATAGAATCCAGAAATAATAACAATAACATCAGAATGTAATGCAACAGGATGCAGATGTCCCATACTGACCGCTTCGTGCCTTGGAAGCTGGATTTGTCTTGGAAGCTGGATTTGTCTTGTACTTTAAATCCCTGTTGCATGCAGGTCGTTTCCACATCACCTGCAAATCAGACAGATTGCAATCTATAAAGCTATGCAGGATAAATCTGTCAAAAAAGATGGATTAGGCAAAAGATTTTACTTTCTATATGCCACTGCTTTCTTCACATGCTTTAGGCATCCTTTGCAGTGGATCTGCAGTTTCAACCTCTGTACTTTCAGCACCATTGTTGGCAAACTGCATATAATCAACCCAAGAGATTCATGTCTCGAATCTGGCCATAGCACCTGGAAATCAAACAGATTCTGGTGCTACTCTCTTTTATCCATGAAAGCTTAGTGAGCATTCAGTTATCATGGCCATAGATGGTAGTTCTAGACGGGATAAAACATTGGCTCTAAGCACTGCCAAGCATGAACATGCTAGCTAAAGAAATCGAGATCTGTGCACTATCCAGCATCTGTATAGAGAGATTACGACATGCTACATTTGTAAATAATAGAGCCTATGTCATCCCAGTCAACCTACGGCTTAGACTATATTTATCCTAAAAGGCATAAAACTGGACTAAACATGGAAAATACTATTCTAATCACCTGAACTAAGTTCCACAACAACTGCCCAGCCAAAGTATGAACCGTGCAGCATATAGCAACTCACAATTCGGGCTCCATATCCAACAGTAAAATATATAGGAATGGGCACCTGCTGAACTCTCCCTGCAAGAAGATCATGCAACAAAACCACAATCGTTAGCTTCCTTAATAAAATCAGTGGACCTAAAATGAAGCAGAAAATAAAACAAAGATCTAGAACTGCATTTACCAAATTGCTTGCTGCAATATTCCTTCGGGAGCATGCCACAATATTTCTTCTGTGACACTGCAACAGGTCGCCAGCTTCCTTCTCCGGCCCCTATCATACCTTCCTGCCGACCCTCCAAAGACTTGTTTTCTATTACAGAGCTATCGTTGCGCAAATTTGGCAGCACCAACAACAAAAATAAAAAATATTCATCATGAGGTCGAGCTGATGAGAGCTTTGGCAGGCCGCCTGATCCTCCTTAACCTTACCGATTCTCTCTAACTCTAGCGACACCATAGCAATACGATTAGAACCCTGAGCCGCTCCACAAAACCCTAACCCGTCAGCCTAAAAGAAAATTTTGAAGACGTGGCATCATCTCCACCATTCTTACAATTGATCAAATCCAGGCCGTCAAATTTAGGGCGTGGTCCATTACACAACATTATCTACACATACTAGTAACGGTGCCCAGCGTTGCTGGGCATATTTTGGGAACCTATAAATGTTGGGAACTTGTCTATGAGATACTTGGATGTTAATTGTGTGTTCAAATAAAATACGAAACTTGTGTTCATGACTCTTGCCAATTAAATATGAAACATTGCAAAAAATGAAAGATGGATTTTCTTGAATATATATATGCCTACTTGCAAAAGATGAAGGATGGGCTTAATGGATTTTCTTGAATATATGTATCTATAAGCGCCTACTGTGATAACTATAGAAGCAAAGTTTTTTTTTAAGCAATGACAAAAAGTACATTGCAACACCGGGAACTATACCCACATTCATATGGCAGAACATTAAAGTACCACAACAACAATTACCATGTCATAACTTATAACACAACAATTAACATGTCACAACTTATAATATGCATGCAAGCTTCCCAAGAAGTTGCAAACCCTACTAATTTTTGCTTCTTTAATATGTATGCAAGCTTCCCAAGAAGTTGCACCCTATTAATTGTTGCTTCTCTGTAACATGTTGATTCATGCTGCTTTAATGACTCTAGTTTGCCTTCTTTCATATGCACTTGTTCTGCTATTAGGCATTGGTTTGTAACATGTTGATTCATGCTGCTTTAATGACTCTAGTTTGCCTTCTTTCATATGCACTTGTTCTGCTATTAGGCATTGGTTTTCTAGCTGGAGTTGAGGTTAAAACAGTGAAGTGATTGTAGGTCAGCAAAGCCAATGAAATGAATTTCTTCTTTTATAAACCACTGTTCATTGTAGAAATCGAGGGCCTTTTAAGGTAATTATTTTATATTGTAATTGTATGACCTCGTGTGAAAATAAAAAATGAAATATATTTGGATCAAAATCTTGACTCAAGTCACATGGCAAATTTTACCTTCTGTTGTAAAGGGACATGAGAAATAAGTTGATGGGAACACGTGCCAAGAAGGTAAGCAAAAACACAATCATTGTAACCTGGTGAGCCCATTAACATCACCGCTGCACCATGAGAGGATTTTTCTTCGGTTTGAAGCCGGAAAGCTTGTTTCAAGCACATCTTCTTTCGAGCTATCTCGCCAAGGCGCCAGAAAACATTGACTATCGATTAGAATAACTAAAGGTGACATATCATATCATATGACTATAAACTTGAAAGACTTGAGTCATAGAACAATGAATCTCACATGCCCTAAATCTTCTAATTTTCTAGCATCCAAGGAAAAGAGCTCAAGAAGATACGCTTCATCAACTTTGCCACCCAAACATCTTATTCCGATGCAATGCGTAGTATTTCTTTACCAAATACACAAAAAAGTCCACACGATACTTCTTTGGTGCTTCATCACCACTATTGCCGTGAAGAACAAATATGTTGGTCCAAACCCGCAGAAATAGAACATTTGTCGAAGATATGATTATTCCCGTAGTAGTAAAAAGTAAACTTTTGGTCTAAATGAGACCTCGAACACTATCGACATGCAACGCCGCCATGCGTGATAGAAGAGCCACCAATATTAGCTTCTCGCGATACTCTTTAAATATGGAACACCGACCAATTGTTTTGCCAAGGGACATTTCCAAGCATATGAAAAAATCTTGATATTCTCTCGACCTTTTAAGATGTCCATTTTACCGCCAATCGACAAACACACTATGTGAGGATAAGCACACCTCATCATATCTTCTTACAAATGTAAAAAATTATTGAAGATAAACAATAAACACCTAAATACAAGCAAACCACCGACAAATCTCCTTAGTGTAACTTTTATTTAACAATTACTGAGAAACAAAAACAATAAACACCTAAATATCGTGGCAACCACCGCAATTTAGCAAATATCGGCGTAAAATGAAGGGGCTGGTTTGTCATTTGTGGTGTCGTAAGTATCTAACATAGAAACCATCCAAAGAACATCTATCCATCCACTCATCGTGCTATACAAAGCTTTCATCTACAAATCCAAGTCAACATCAAGAAAGTAGTTAAAAACGCTTGTCGTACTTTTAGATCAATAAGGTAACCGCCAAAGAAAATACAATAAAAAAGCACAAAACATCCGGCCATGGTCATGGGTAGCAAGATCGAGACCTTTTTCACGCCATTGGGTGCTAGAACAAATTATGGAACTTTATATCGAACAATTTGGAATCACAAAAGATGATTGAATTTGCAATGAATAAAAAAGACTTCCCCGCAAAGAGAAAGAATGAAAATATGGAAAGTATATATGAATCTTTGATCCGTGATAAGCCACGCTCAACAAAAAGGGTCGACCGTAATTTTACCTATGGTGTCGTTTCTACCCGCCGGAATGCTAGAGGCGATTTGGTGCGCATAAAAGCCATGGAGTGTGAAAGAAAGGCAAATTGGATCTTAAATTGAACATGCATATACTCAAGATCATAGTCGAGCCATAGCCATAAGAATTCCGCCATAGCCAAGAAGCAACCATTGCTCTCCTAAAAACGCCCCATGAAAGAGTGCAATTTCGAGATAAAATGCCAACTTGCTACAATCCAAGCATAATGGATGTTGCTCCAAATCAATTGCCCCGTAGTTTCCACATCCCCGTCCCGGATTTTCCACCGCCTCGTATTTTTGTTGAACGCAGCGAGAACCCAACTTCATGCGAACCTAGCTTAGTAGAACCCAAAATTCATGCGAACCTAGCTTAGTAGAACCCATCTACAAATTTTTTGATCGCCCCCGCATTAGCCGCTTCTACAAAGATCACACCAAAGATCACGCATAACCCGTCATCCGAACCATTTAAGGTCCCTACGCCATGCCTCTCAAAATCAATGGGACCGACATGAGCCCAATGTTCAAAAAATCCATAAATCAAAAGCCAAACAAAGATCTCGAATCGCGTTGTTTATCCGCGCAAGTGCGCTCTCCGTGATGGTTGCCCGTTGTTTTAGCCATCGACCGCCATAGCCTTAAACTCAACCACATCAATCTCGACTATAGAATTAGTGATCAAATCTCACCGCTTCGATCTAGGGGCGTGGTCCATTACTTGCACTAAAACATTATAATATAAGATAAGATATAAGTGAGTTACAAATTTCTATTTTCTTTTTTGTCGTGGGTATTTTTTTTACAAGCCGCAATCTAATTTGATGTTTACTTGCCAATATTTTTCTTCCTCCAAGATCTTGACGCCTAGCGCAGAAGCCGGGCCGGATCGGATAGAAGCTACGGCGATGGCGAGGAGCTATGGCACATCGCCTTCTTATGGATTTTGCTTTTGCATGCGCTTTCAGATCACACAAAAACACATAACCCTTGCCACGGTAGACGACTATGGTCACCAAGCTTTTGTCCATATTTCTTCTTTTCTTTCTTCAAAGGTTAGCTCCGCAGATCAATCGGCATTCCAAGGTTAGTTATGGGAGTCCCTGCATGGGTTTTCTCTGGAATCTTTGTTCCATTGCCGGCTCGGTTGCAGCCTCAAGAATAAATTGAACCGTGAGGTGCTTGCAATCGTGCAATCATTCAAGCCATGAGCCATGAGTCATGTAGCATTACGGACTCTGTTCACATGCTTTTGTTGTGGGGAAATTTGTAACAAGCAAAGAGACAGAGTTATTCGTCAGAATTGGGGAGATCATTAAACGTAATCAATGTTCTTATCTCCATGAATCGAACTCCTTTTGAGCGATTTCTATTTCTTCCTCAAGCAGTGCCAGAGCAATCCTAACATGGTGGTGGATGATGCCCTTTACCTCTGCTAAAATAATGAATCGTAATGGCGAGGTTACGTGTGGATTCCAGTTGCTTCTTTCTTGCTAAATTCATTATGCAAACCGATCCCCCTAATTGCATGATTTCTTAACTTCTATAACTAAGTATCCGTGGTTTTGGGTCGGCCAGCTCATGGAGGTGCAACGGCTCATGGAGCAGCTCATGGAGCTCTGTTCTGACTATTTAGACCGCATTTATTCTATATGGGCATTCGGTTGCATGAGAAGGTAAATGTGATTATCCCGAAAGTTTTATAGTTGGTTAGATTTTGATTCCGCTTCTTACATTGCGTGCCTTCATCCGTACGATCGTGGATTCAAATCAAAGGGCATTATGGACAATCCGTAGCGCTTTGCCGTGGCTTTCTAAAGCGGCTCGCCTGAGTATACTGATATTTTTGGATGCCAAGCAGACTGATGCCCACTCTCTGCATGTGCGGAGAATGATTTGCCCAGAATGCTTGGACACAGTTTTATCCAGAATGATTTGCTGCTCTACAAAATTGTGGAGAATCGTTGCCCTTTTTTATACATCAAAGAGTTTAAAAATTTCGATTCATGAAAAGAAATTTGGATCGCCCCTTTTTCAGAACCCTGATGCAATGCCAGCCATATTGGGCAATAAATTCATCTCAGAAGGATCTTTTTCCAGTGGCCAGTGTAAGAAAATAAGTTGGAGCTAACATCTCATAATTCCAAGTGTATGGGATCTTTTTCCAGTGGCCAGTGTAAGAAAATAAGTTGGAGCTAACATCTCATAATTCCAAGTGTATGGGATGGCTGTAGGCACAATCCAGGGCCTCTGTTTTATACTTTCCTTTGGCAGCAATTGGAAAAGGGGATTTTAAGAAGCGAGAATCCCTTTCTGTGGGTTTTAAGGCTTAGGCAAGCTCCTGTTAAAATGGATGCTGACCCATGCTTTACTCTGCATATGCAACTTGTGTTCTTATACTCAATGCAATCAGGTCGAGACCAAAGCAGCCAAAAAAGCTATTATTGATGGGGAGTGGATATGGATGGAATTGTGTATATTCATTTGCCTATGCATCAGTTTATAGTTGCATCAGCGGTTTCTAGCATGAACTAAATAAAGCAAATATATTTATATTTACTCGTGTATGAAAGATTTATGCTAAAATTTGTTTCTTGAGAACGTTGTGGAAAGTTATAATTGAGTGCATCAGTTAACTGCTTCTGCTTATAAGCCTGTCATATGGTATTAATAAAAGCCTTATACCTAATTATTTGATCAAGCCTAGAGGTTGTAGTTGGATCTTAGGGCCTCGGATGAGAAAGGTTCTACCTATATAAGGTTTTTGTTAAATCAAGCATACATGCTAAAATGCCGATGAATGCAATTTGTATACAAATGGCTAACATCCCGAAAGTGGTGTAATTTCTTTCGCTAAAATGTTTCTTTTGTTAAGACATGCACGTAATGCGTATCTAGCTTCTCACATAAGCATTGGGAAACGTAATATGGTATTACAAACCCCGTGGAAGAAAAATGAAGATAATAAAACAATAAATAGCTCTAGACAATTCATACCCTTTGCTTCCTTTCTTATTAGGGTTGGGGTTAAGTTACAATCAATTGGCGCTTATGTCCTTATGTCAACCTTCATCATGTCTTCTCTCGGGCCTCCATTTCACTTGAGAAGTAATGAATTGTCTAAGATTTATCGTTCTTTACGGTTTAAAACCCTTCATGGAACCTCTCAAACCTCCTAATGTTGAGTGTATGTTTTGGACCAAATAGATAAAAGAAAAAAAGTTGGCATACCTCAACATCTACAACCTTCTCTTATAAAATTGACAGCATAGAAGAAGCAACTCAAATAGATACAACTGGACTTTACACCAAGGAAAAAGAGAAATGTTCGCGGCGGCCTTGGCCGCCGCGATAAATTTCTTGTAATATAAGATGTGCTACAATAAGCTCAAATGTAATTGTGTCATATTGATAACTTGGTTTTATGATGAAAAGCAGAAATAAGATCACGGAATTCCATTCTTAAACTCTAGATACATTTATGCAAAAATAAGGATGGCAAATTTCCAGCTAGTACACAAGTATCATACAAAGCACACTTATTCTGTAAGCTAAAAATAGCATGGGTACATCCATCTCATGTTGTCTTCAGTTTCAATGATCTGTATTGTTGTTGTTTAAAGGTTTAGCAGTGCTCCTGAGTTCAATCCCATCAACAATAAGCTTACGATGTGCAAATTTGTAAGAAGTAGTACACACCATCACACGTTTCCAACTTTAGAGTTGTGAAACTCAACTCCAGAGCGCAGGGCTTGGTAAAGTTTGCCTGCAACGCTATTACATAGCTAAAACTGGCCTGGTAAACAAAGAGATATAGGAGGGGTTTAATGCATTT
Organism: Isoetes taiwanensis; assembly: GCA_021234155.1. Taxonomy (NCBI): domain Eukaryota; kingdom Viridiplantae; phylum Streptophyta; class Lycopodiopsida; order Isoetales; family Isoetaceae; genus Isoetes; species Isoetes taiwanensis. Next base: position 1,196,416 of record JAJEKV010000005.1, read on the forward strand.
TGCATTTGAAGACATATTTTACAATGTTGAGTGTATATACTGATCATCTCATAGACCTGGTGGTGTGTAGACATAATAAATTCAACACTTCATTTCATTTCTCCAATTATTATTTTCTCTTTATATTATTTCTCTTTTCTTTGAGTCATGGATGCTGCCAATGTGGCATGACGTAAAAAATACTATCTATCTATCTATCCATCCATCCATCCATCCATCCATCCATCCATCCATCTATCTATCTCTTTATCCATACATTCTCAATATTATCTACTCTTTCTATTCTCTATATTTTCTTCTTTATACTCTCTCTTTCTATCTCCTCTCTATTCTCTCTCTATCTCTTTATTCTCTTCTCTATTTTCTTCCTATCTCTACTCTCTTCTCTCTCTATTTCTCTTCTCTTTCTATCCCCCCCTAGATTTCCCACGTGCTCGCGATTTTTTTATCTCTCGCCATATACGGTGAGAAATAATTTTTGTACGTATAGCTCCTCTCGAGTTCGAGAGGAGCTCGTCTCTCGGGCCTTAACAGCGGCCGTTTTGCTGAGTAACCAAAAACAGAGGGCGCCAAAATCTTTCAGCCTACCGGAATTCAATGTCTATTGGTGCGAAGCAATCTTTGAATCATCAATTGGCTTTGTTTCTTTCATTTTTCCCAAATCTCTGCTACAGTCTGGCCTTAAGAAGATTTTAATATGGATTCGGTGATTTTGGGGATGATTGCCATGATCTTGTGCAGTATTATGCTCGGCATTGCATTGCAGCAGTTTTGCCTAAACCTCATGTCTTCAGATCACAATTTCGAGCTCCTGGACTTATTTATGGAGACCGAATCTATAGAAAGCATGCTGTCAATTTACCTTGATTTTGTTGGGAACAGCTAGACCAAAGAGGCCTTCAAGAAGATTTTGGGTTGCACCGAGACAAACCACACAGTGGGATAACATTGACAACCATGCCTGGAATTGCTTGCCCTCTTATGAAGATGATATGTGGAGACAATGTTACAGGATGTCAAGATCCTCATTTGAAAAACTGGTAGGTCTCCTAGCCCCATATTTTGTAAAACCAGGCAATAAAGTGAGGGCTCTTATTGAGCCAAGAAGGGCTGTAGCTATGGTTATTTATTTCCTAGCTCATGGTGAATCTCCTCTACATGTCGGAAGGAGATTTTATGCTGGTCAGTCCACAGTTCAGAAGTATGTGAGCAAGATCACACTAGCTTGGGCTTTCAAGAGCATGTTGTATAAGAGATATGTATCCATTCCATCGGGGCAGAGATTACTCGACATTATAGCAGAATTTAAGGAGGCAACTGGTCTTCCTAATGTGTTTGCTGCAGTGGATGGCAGCCACATATACTTGTACAGAAAACCAAAGAAAAAGGATCATGCAAATGACTATTACAGCAAAAATAAAAGACACTCCATTCTGTTTCAAGGCTGTGTAACTCATAGTAAATTGTTTGTCAATGTGTGTTGTATTAGAGTAGGATCTGTACATGATTCTGGACATTTCAGGAAAAGCACCATTTATAACAGGTTGGCCTCTAAATCTATATTACAGGAACCAATTGTTAGATTACAAGGGAAGAAGATCAAGAAAGGAATGCCTAATGAGGAAGATATAGTTGTAAACATACCTCCTCAATTACTTGGTGATTCTGCATATCATAGCAGGCCTTTCTTACTAAAAGTTTTTCCTGATCCTGATTGCAGGAAGAATCGATTCAACAAGAGAATCAGCAGAGGTAGAGTTGTAATTGATAATGGTTTTGGCATGGTTAAGGAGAAATAAAGAATATTAAAGAGCCTCACAGTTCAAGCATCACAAGCTAGCAAAATCGTGCATGCATGTGCTGTGTGTCTGAAAGACAGGGAATGGAATTGTTACCATTGACTCCAGAATGTCCACGGGTAGAGTATTATGAGACCCAAGACATGAATATAAAATTGAAAAAGGAAGGAGATCAGATCAGGCACATCCTCCTCCAGAATCTGGAGAAATGATTCATTTAGCATTCCTTTCATTTAACCTTCCTATTATGACAGATCTAAAATGGGATAAATTGACAAGACTAGCATTTAATGGGATATGCTACGATATCTCTATGCCTAGATTGAAGTACCAATCATTGAATATTAAGACAATTAACCAATTTGAGACAGTTGAAAATTATTCATTTGAAATAATAGAATGTAGGAAAGTGAAAATCATACCTTTATTCTTTGTTCTTGGATGCCAGTTTGGCAATTTCAAGAAGTGTGTCCTTGGTCATCTGACATATGCTTTGAGTCATTGCTGCCATAGATTCAGCAATCTTCAAACTATTGGCATATCAAATGGTCTCTAATTCCCTTACCAACTCCAGTTTCTTTGCAGATTCTTCCTTCATAAAATCCAATTTCTTGACTTCAGCGTCTCCAAAAGTGCTTGCCGTTTGTGAAATTCTTGCATGCTGCAGATCTCGGGCTGGAGGAATCTGTGTTGTTACCTGTTGGTGTTCGATTGTTTGGCATATCATGCATTATGGGGCTTCCTAAATTATCCATGTTGACATTGACATTGGGAATGTCTTCAGTACTCTCAAAAGTATTCTAAAAAGCAGCATCGAATCCAACTGTTTCATAGAAACTGTCATTAAAGTTAGTGTGCAAATCTACTGCCTCAAAAGCTTCATTCCCAAAGTTCCCATCATCCCCAGCCCTTGGAATGGGATTATCTGATGTCACTCCATATTTGACTTCTTCCATTCTTTCATACCATTGCCAACTTGAAGGCTCTGAACCCGTATGACTAGAAGCCTCTTTCTCATCCTTGAATTTCGCTGGGTATAAACATCCTGATCTGTCCATTGAACTGGAGTCTTCCTATTTTTTATGTCAATTTGCTTGGGATTTTCTTTTTCTTGAACAACAAGAGCCATTGAATTCTTGGGCTAAGAAGATTCACTCACATTACCAGCAGGTGCTTGAATTTCACTGAGAACTCGCTTACATCTCCTTTTCTTTGGCTCTTTTGTTGTTGGAATTGGCTCAGAATTTGTCTCGAAGTCCACATTCATTGAAATCTGCCCGGTCATCTTTTGGGGTCCTCCTTGGAGCCATTTTCTCAATGCGAGGAGGTACAAAGTGTTTGCTACTTGCTGGCAAGGCAGATCTAGTTGCCTTAGACATTAGACTTTACAGAATTTAAGCTAAGCATCCAAGAAACAATATCTGTTGTAATAGAATTTGATATCAAAACAACGTAAGATTGAATCGGCTTGAATTAGTAAGGATTGAACAAGCTAAGAAATAACTCTAGACCGCAAATCAGCAAGGGATCGAAGAATTAGTGGGAATTCAAGGATTTGCGCGGCATTGAAGACCAAGAAACAGGGAAAAATGGCGCCCCAGAATTTCGATGAGGGAAAGTTTTCGGTGATGATTTTCAGACGACATAATTTTAGGAGGTTGTTAAGTTAGTGGTTAATGGAAACGCTCCTAACGGCCGTTAGGGGCGAATCGTCTTTAAATGTGAGAGCTGGGGTTTTCAATCTCACCCATCTCTCATAATTTCTCACCTCTCGTATTCTCTCTCA